>MU391932.1:0-600000 GCA_022578705.1 Xylariaceae sp. FL1019
CGCTTCTGCGCTCTCCCATCAATCAACAATCATCAACCGCAATCTGTATCTACGTAGCAAAGCAACGTACCGTACGGTAATAAGTTGACCCAACAATAAAACTATTAAAAAAATAATTAATTAAACCCTTTTAAATATTTTAGTTATAAATCGTAATAATTAGCGTTTAATTAATTCCTTTATTTATTTCTTTTAATATAGGCTTAATGTCTATTATATATTAAGCAAATTAAACTACGTTTTTAACGCGTTAAATCGATTTTATATTAGCGACTATTTAAATAAATAAAGCAAAATTATTTGTTTTAATAAACTACCGGTTTTAAATATAATTTAAAATATAATAAAAGTTAAAATGGCGGATAAAATGCGTGTAAACTTTTAAACTGCTTACGAAAAAAACAAGCGATATTTTTCGATTTTTAAAGCTTTTAAAATATATAAAGCTAATTTTATAAAAGCTGGAAATAACCCGACTAAGGTTTTTTATTTACTTAATAATTAATTTTAAATTATTAATAAGCTTATTTATAATATATATATTAAAAAGCGTTGTTTATATATTCCGTATAATGTAATTCGCATTTTTATTACTATCGTATATAATAATAAGCATTATTTTAGTATTAATTATATTTTATAAAACTTCGACGATTATAGTATTTATTAAAAAACATATTTAGTAAAAAAATATATTTAATATTGCCTTATTTATAAGCTTAATTAAATAAATAAATAAAAGCTTTTAGGTAATATATAGCCTATTAAAATCGATAAAGCTTTTTTAATAAAGATTATTTTTTTCGATTTTATTATTAGCTTTTTACCGGTGTTTTTAATAAGTATAGTTTAATAATTGCTAAGTATAAAAAACTATTATAGCATTTATAATATTTTAATATTTATAACGTATTATATTTTAAAACGAATACTATTAATCCTAAATAATAAAAAATATACCGCTATTAAATAAGGCTTTATTTTAATTAAATAGTTATTATTATTTAATTAAAGTATTTTTAAAGCGATTATTTTTAATAAAAATACTAAATTTACGTTTAATTTTTAATAGGGTATTTAAAAATACCTCGGTATTTATTTATTAATAATTACGGCTTATTATTTATAAGCCGATAATGCTTTTAAACGTAAAAATTAAACTATTAAAATCGTAATTTGTTTTTATATCGTAAAAAACCCGATTTTTAATTAAGTTATTTTGTTTATATTATTATAATAAAACCTAAACGTAGTTTTTGCCGATAATATTTAATTATTAGCTTATTAATAACTATTCGGTTTTAAGCTATTAAGATTTTTAAATTTTATTATAAATTATAAAAAAAACGTTAAAATTAACGATATATTAATATTTTGCGATTTATTTAAACGTAATGTTTAATTTATAATAAACTTTATTATTTTTTAAGTAAAAAAACGTTATAACGCTAAACACTGTTTAATAAAGTTTATAGTTAGTAATAAAATATATATCCGTTTATATTATAAATATTATTTACCCGGTAAGCCGTTCTGCAAGTTTTTCCCTTAACGTTTAAAGCTATAAATAGTTAAATTTTACGTAAGTAAATTAACATACGAATTAAATATACTAGCTTTATAAAAGCGTTACCTAATAGTTTTTATTAAATATTTACGTTTTTACGTTAATTATTTTATAAATTTTTTTAATCGTTACGTTTTATTTTTTAAACCGGTTAAAACCGACTAATTATTTAAATTTAATAGTAATAACGTTTATAAAATCGAAATCGTTTTAGTTTATTATTTTTATAAAAAGTTTACTAAATCGGACTTTAAATATTTAATTAAATAAAAAAGCTAAAATTATTAATTTAATCGTTAAAAAATTAAGTATAGTTTAAAACATTTTTAACGATTTATTATAAAATATTAATAACGTAAAAGTAATAAGCTTGCTATAAACGGCAAAGCTAATATTAAAACTAAAACTAAAAAAGCTATTACGTTATTGCTAATTAAAAAAAGTCGTAAACGACTTAAAAAAAAATAAATACTTAAGTCTATATTTTTGTTTATATATCTATAAATATATATAAATTTATTAAAAGTAATAAGATTTTTTTTTATCCCCGGCATTTTAATACATAATTTATAAAGGTTATTATTATAAATAGCTATAGCTATTACTAACTGCTTACCAGTTAGCAAAAAGATGCCTAGCTAGTATATAGCTAGCTTGCCTATATTAAATGGCAGATATCCCTTTATTATCTTTACCGCACGAATATAAATGATTTCTTTTTCACCTTTTGATATCGCCTTAATAATATATTTATACGGTTAAAATATATAGTTTTATTTTATAATTATTCCGTTCCGACCGAAAATTAAAAACTAATATAATAATTTCGGCTTATTATTTTTTGTTTAATAATATACGGAATAATCGCTTTTTTAAACGGGTTAAAATATGTTTATTTAAACCTAAAACGGCTTTAAATCCGATTTAAGAAATACTATATTTTTTCGTTAGTTTTAAGCCGTATTTTATAATTAACTTTAATAAACTAAAAACGCTTTTATTATTTCGTAATTATTAAATATTCGGTATTAATATAATAAACGTAAAATTAAAAAACTAATAATTAAAAATGTAAAACTATAGTTTATTATTTTAACGAATATATAATATGCTTTATTTAGTTTTATTTTATTTAAAACTAATTTATATTAGTTTTAATAGGATTATTTCCAATAAATATATATAATATTTAGCAATTAATTATTTAATTATTTTAAAGATTATATCGCGATATTATATATTTTTATACTAGTTATCCGTTACGAATATAAATAGTTTATAAAATTTTAAAATTGTTATTATATTTAAAAACAAAAAAACCGTTTATATATAATAAAAAGCAAACTATACGAAATATTTATAATACCCGATTATAAAGCCGGCTTTATTAACTATAAAGCGGAATTTAACTAAATATAGTTATAGTATTTTAAAGCTATAATTAAATTAAACGACGTAAATATTAAAGCCTATTTATTGAAAAATATTATATAAGTTTATAACGAATTAATTATATTTTATAAAAAAAAACTATATTATAAGCTAATGTTTAAAAATTAAAATCTTTATTTTTAAAAATATATGCAGTTATAGGATAATTTAAAACAATATATATTAAACCGGCGTAAACCGGCTTATATTAAGCTATAAAAGCTTATATAAGTTTAGAAAAATATTATATAAAAACTTAAAAAAGCTAAAATATTAATAAATAAATATTGATGAAATACCTGTGGTATAGGTGTAAAATGTAATATATTTATAGTTAAAAAAGACCATCTATATATAAGTGTAAGAAGCCTAGCTATATACTAGGCCTAACAGCTGCTAATTAGTTATTAGTGCGGCTTCGCTATAGTAATGCTACAGCTGTAACTACGGTAATAGTAACCCCTAGCGGTTACGCATTATACTACCGGGAGCAAAAAAAAACCTTACTAACTTTAATAAAACCTAATGCTATATATAACGTAACCGGTAAATTAAACTTTATAAAAACGTTTTCGATTTCGCTTTATAAATATTATAAACGTGCTAAATAGTAAAAAAGCTACGCTAGCTATATTAAGCCGTTTATTTTTTTTCTTTTAATATTTAATAATTAAGCAAGCTAAATGCTTTAAATAATACTTTGCTTTCTATTTATTAAAAAAGTTATTTTAGCCTTTTTATTTTATTAAGTATTCGTAAATAAACCGCTTTATACGTTTATAAAATCGATATATAAATAAAATCTTTATTTCGTAAACGTTTTTATTACTATCGGTTTTTAAATATTAATTAGCTTTAATAAGTTTTAGTAATAAAACGTAACGGTTAAAAAAATTATATATATAATTTAACGCTAGTTTTAAGTACTCGATAAATAATACGGGGTTTATACTATAATCGGCTAAACAATTAAGCAAATAAGCTAGTTTTCCGACCTAAGCTTTTACCGTTTAAAAGCTAGTGCGTTATTAAAATTACTTTTAAAATAGCCGTTTAAAAAAATAATAACTATAATAAAAACAAATATAAACTTTATCGCCGATATCGAACTTTATAAAGTAATACTTACTATTATAACGTTGTTTTATATAAAAAGCCGCAAAATCTATAACTAATTAAATATTTTTACGTAAAGAATTACGTAATATAAATATATTATCGATTTAAATATTGTTTTCGCGTTTTAAAACCAAATTAAAAAAACTAAATAATTAAAACTTAAAAAGCTATTAATACGCGGAAAATCCGTTATTGTTTATAAAAATTACGTTTAAATACTATTATAACAAAATAATAACGAACACTTAATTAGTTATAAAGTTTTCAAAAGCGTAAAAGCGGATAGTTATTTTTACTATTTAATTTTTTCGCTTTAACGCGCCGTCGGTTTATAAATAATATATTATTGTTATAAAAAGCTTAATGTAAAAATATTTTTATATACTTTTTTATAATTCCGATATAAACTTCGCGTTACGATCCGAAATAATATTTTTTAAAATGCTTTAATCCGAAACTAATAACTAACGTATTAAAACATATCCCTATTTGGCTGTAATATATTTTTTATTATTTAAAATTAATAAAATACGTTTAAAGGCGTAGTAAGTAATAAGTAATAATATATTATAAATAGTAAAATACTTTTTATTTTTTAATAGTTACTAAAAAGTGCTAGCGGAAAAAACGGAAAATAATTTTATAATAAAATCGAAGGATATAACTTGTATAAATAAAGCGTTATTAATACGTATAAGTTATATACTTTCGAAAAATTTGCAACAATTAGTTTAATTTAAACCGCAAATTAGATAATATTTAATATAGCTTTTAATAAAAGCTGTTTTGCAATAAATAAAGTAATTTTTAAAGTTTTAAAGCACTCGATTTATGCTAAAATAATACTTATCGTCGTAAATTGCCGCGATAAACGAGCGTATAAACTTATAAAGTATATATAAACGTCGCGTTTTAACGTATAAATTATATATTAAACCGTCGATAATTTAGAACTGGTTATTTAATTAGTAATATATAGCGTTTAAGTTATTACCGGCTTTAATAAATGCTGTTTTATGTTTTTTAACAGCGTTGAAAATAGGTATATACCGCTTGTTTACTACGTACGTTATAACAAACTTAGCTCGGGTTTTGTTTAATATCTTTATTTCGGTAATATTTTAAATAATATTTAGCACTACTAGTTCGTTAAACCGAACTATTTTACTTTACGCGTTTAATTTATTACCGGCTTTTAGCCGGCTTAAAGTATTAAATATATAATTAAACTTGTTTAAAATATAATATACGTCGAGGTCGTATTAAAATAAATAAATAAAAGAATTAATAAGGCGTTTATTGCCTCGATTAATAACGGAAATATTAAAAACCGTTTGTTTAATTATATTTTTTATTACGTTATAATTAATTAAAATTATAACTAATAACTTGCTAAACTAAAAGGTTATTTATAGTTTTTTCGTAAACTAAACTAAATACGCGACCTTTAGTTTAAATAGTCCGTAATTAAATTTTAGTTTAAAAACATAACGGCTAAAATATATTACTAGCTAAATTTTATTAACTAAAATAATAAACGGTTTATTTAAAAACTATTTAGCGTTTAGTTAAAAATAAAAAACTATTACGTTAAAACTACGTTTTAAAAAACTATTAAACTAAATAAAAAGCTTGTAGTTAGGATTATAATAAAAAATAATAGTCCGGGTATATATAGCAGCCTATATAGTTTTAAAAAATACTTTTTTAACGTCGGTAAAAGTAAAATACGTCGTTTAGTAATACGCTTTACGTTTATTAAATTAATTATTAATAACATAACCGGCTTTTTTACTTTTTATTAAAAGCGTTGTTTTTTATTTTATAACGGCTTTATAAACTTTATATAATATAAAATAAAACTACGTAGCTAATTCAAAGCGCTAATATATTGCTTTAAAGCTTTAAAGTTATAAAAAAATTTTAGCTTTTTAAAAGCTTAAAGCTTTTCGTCGGTAATTTAAATACTAAAAGCGTTTATTCGAAAGCTTAAAAATTAAATAAACAAATAGCTAACGAATAACTTTTAAGGCGAAAATATAAAATTTTTATTACAAAAAAAACTAAAAACGTCGTTAAAATACTTAACGTAGTTTTTATAAATATTTAAAAAAATAACTATATCGTTAATAAATTTTCGTATAAAGTTAAAATAGCTAGCTAAAAGTTTATTTATAAACTTTTAAAAATACGCCGAAAAATTGCAAAGCTTTATAATAAAAACTTAAAATTTTTCGAAACTTTTTAGATTAATAATAATTAATTTATACCGATTTGCTAAATTAATATAAAAACGAAAATAAAACTAAATACTATCGATATATATAATATACCGCTTTTTTTTTAGCAAAAGCTATAACGTCGGTTTAAAGTAATAAAAAATAATTATTAAATATTATAACACGATTTAATATATAATTATCGATAATTACTCGGCTTTTTTAACGCCGTTTATAGTTCGTTAAACTATAAAAAAAAAGCTATAAAAAAATAAATAACGTTTACTAACCTATACGACTTTTTTTATAAAAGCCGTTATAAACTTTATTTAAAAATACTTTATTTTTACGGCTAAAAAAATAATTATAAATAATTACTTTATGTTTTTTTTAGCCGTCGACGAAAAGGATTTTTATTTATTTATTTAAAAGTATATCTATAAAACCTTTATTATATTATATATTATAAAAGTTAAAAATTTTATAAAACTCGGTTAATTTTAACTTATATTCGTTATAAACGTAAATACCGATATTTATAATTAGCTCGGGCACGTTATTTAGTTTTTTAATACTTAATAATACGTATTTATATTATAATAAATTAAGGTTAATAAGCTCGGTAAAAAAGGATATATTTTTATCGGTAAAAAACTAAATATTAATAAAGACTAAAAAGGTTAATACGGTAAAAACATTAAGCAAACCGGTAGGATTAAAAAGCATAATAAAAAAGAAAAATATAAGCGATTAATTTAAAAAAATAAAATTATAAATAACGTTTAAAAAAAAAGTTTTAAATAAAGCGTTAGAAATAATTATATTAAACTATATATAAACTAGGTTAAACGCGTTAAAAAAATCGAAAGCTTAATCGGTAACCGTATTAGTTATTACGGCCGTATTAAAAACTATTATATCGAACTTTATATTTATAAATATAATAGTAGAAATAACGGGAGTAAAGCTTTTTAATAAACAATTTACGGCTAGTACTATAACAATTATTAAAGCAATTAAAGCGCCTTTTTAAAAGCTATATTAATAACTGTTATTTATATTTTTGCCAATACGGCCGATTTTAATACTTTTTATAATTTTAATTAGTTTATTAAATATATTAAAAACTAGTATAATTTGTACGAAATCCGTATTTAGAACGGAATATAAAACAGCGTTATAGTTAACGAAAAAGTAAAAACTGCGGTCGTTTAAAAAAAGCTTATAATCGATTTAAATATACGCGGTTTTTTTTTTTTTAATAATAATATTATAATACGTTTATATTTTACGGGTAATTTTATAGCTTTAAAATTAAACCGTAAAATCGGCGATAAAATCGTCGGCAAAAATAATCGCTAAAGCCGGATATAAAATATTTACGCCGTATAGCTTTAAAAAATCGGTATTAAAAAAAAAGTTCGGTTAAAGTTCGTTTTTAACGATTTAGGCCTTATAAATAATTTATTTAATATAAAGCTTATAGGTTAAAGCGTTATAGTTTCGAAAATAAAATATAAACTTTGTTTATTCGGTAATGCGGATTTAGTACGGGCCGAATTTACGTAATTTTTTATTAATTTATCGTATTATAAAAAAAAACGTAGCAAAATAACTACAATTTACGACTAAAAAACTAACGCTTATATTAGCGTAAATATTACGTTTTTTATTGTTTTTTAAATTTATATATATAATAATATAAAAATATATATAACTAAATAATATAAACGGATCGTTTTTTAAATCAAATATATAAACCTTTTTAATAAGCACTTTATCCTATTAAACGTTATTTTAGTTTAGTTTTTAAGCTTTAATTTTATTTTTACTAGCTATATTTTTTTTAGATTTCCGAACGTAAGCTTAAATAGTAGCCATTTAATTAGGGTTAAAATAAGTATTTAAAACTGTTTCGGGTTTGCAAACAGTATTTGTTTTAGCTTATTTATAATGCCGGAAATATTAAAAAAGCTTATTATAAAAAAAAAGCTACGTAATATAATAGCCGTAAATACGTTTAATAAAATTAATTAAAAACGGTATAATAATGGTTTTAAAAGGCTTTTTTTTATAAATACGTTTATATTTTTAAAAACTAATATAAAACTCGAATTATACTATATATTATAAATAAGTTAAAATAGAGTTAATAACGTAAATATTATAAACGTTATTTTTATAATAGTTTTTTAAACTATAGTTCGATAAAAAATTAAAGCGTTTAGTAAAATAGCCTAATTTATAGCTTTCGTTAGCGCTTTTAATATAATAAGCGGTATTATTATTTACTATAAAGGTGTTATTAGCGTTAACGTAATTAATACTTTAACGGTTTTTATTATATTTAATTAACTGCTTTTTTGGTTTAGGGTCGGGTTTATTATATAATTAAAATAAGTTAGGTCGTTAATTATTTCGTTAAATATTATCGTCGCGTTTAAAACGATCGTTAGGTTAAGCGCCTAAATTATAACGTTAATTATTATAATATTGCTTATTTTTAATTTAATAGCTTTATTATTTATAATCGTTAATACGTTAATTATAAAAACGTTATCGGCTTTTACCCTTTTAATAAGGTCGTTCGCTATTTTATAATTAGTACTAGCTGTATTTGCTGCTATTATTATTATAAAGCTAAAAGCGATAAGGTTTTAACTATTAAAAGCCCCGACCGCTTTAGTAAAATCGATAGCGGGATTATAGCTTTTTAGCAAATTGTTTTAGCTTTTTATACGTATTATTAATATGTTTTATATAGTTCGCTAAAATATTTTTCTTTTTTAATATATAAATAAAACGCCTAATTTCTATATTTTATTAATTATAAATTTAAATCATAACTATAACCTAATTAATATTAGTTTTATTAAACTATTTTATATATTATATAAAGCGTAACTTCTATAAAATATATATAAAAAAAGTACGCTTATTAATGCTAATTTTACGTAATATAATAAAACTTTATAAAAACTGCTTAATAGCGGCGTTTATATAAATTTTAAAACGTTTAACTAAAATTTAAAACATACGTTTAATGCTAATTTAGCGTTAATTAGCTCGTTATTTAGCTATCGTTTAGTCGTTTTATTAATTAAAAGCATTATTAATAAATAATTAGTTTTATATATTAATAATTTGTTTATTATAATTAGGATAAATAATAGGGTTTTTAATTACGGTAAAAATACGTTTTTTAAAAAGGCAAACGTTAAAATAAACGACTATAAGGCCTTTATAGGCGTAACTACGTTCGTTAAAATTTACTACGGCAAGGTTAAACTAACTAATATTAATAGCTTTAAACTTAATACTATAATTAAATCGTAAGCTTTAGGCATTAAACTATAAAAAAAGGTTCGGTATAAGGTTATTATTAAAGCCGCGATTACCGTTTTTCGAACCTTAATTATAAAGTATTTAAAAACCGGAGGTATTAAATTAATTAGCGTTTTAATTAGCGCCGGACTAGTTTAAAGCCGTTAAAACGGAATAGCGGGCTAGTAGGCTAAATTTATATAAATAACTATTTTCGTTAAGGTTTTTATTTTTATTGCCTATTTATATAATATAATAGTACGACATTTTAATAAATAAATAAGTAAAATTGCAAAAAAGATTAATAATATTTAACTTTTAACTATTAATAAAGATGTGAAAAAAGGATTTTTATACGATAATATTTAAAAAAAAAGTAGACTATTTATAAAGGTATAAATTAAAAGGAAAATATTTAAATAGTTAAAAATATAGGATAAGTTTGTTAAAAAAAGGTATTAAAAGGATAAAAGCTTATATAAAAGTTTTTATAAGATTAAGTACTAGTATTTAGGTATTTAAATAATTAGTAGTAAGGTCTTATATTTCCTTAACTAATAAGGGCGCGTTCGTAATTAAAGCGTAAAAGTCTATATAAAACCTATTAATAACTAGTACGCGGCCGGAAATCTAACTTACGGAATTAAAAGATTTTTCGTTTAATATAAAAAAAAACTACGCCTTTTTACTTTTATTTTTAAAACTTAATAATCGTTTTAAATTATTACATCGTTTGTTTATTTTACGACTTAATAATTTATAACGCTACGTTTTGTTGTAGTTTTTTTTTTTAATATTTTTTAAATTATATATAAAAAAGTAAAAAGTACGAAAAAATAAAAACTTATTTACGGTTAAATTAAAACCAAATCTAGTCCTAGGTTTTAGTTTACTTTTAAGTAATAATAAAATACTAAGCTTAAATAACGGCTATATAAACTTTTTACTATTTAAATTAGTAATAAAGTCTTTAATTTTTTTAATTTTATCGTAAACGCCGCTAATTTTATTATTTATACCTTAAATAGTTTGCTAAACGTTTATAATAAGCGTATTTATTTTTTTATTAACGTTTATAACTATATTAAAAGCTAGGTTAACGGTTTTAGCTATATTAATAATTTAAGTTTATATAATAGTAGTTTTTTTAATATTTAATAAAGCGTTTTAAAAGCTTTATAAATTTCTATCCGTTTTTCTGCTTTTTAGCTCGGCTTTATATTTAATAATCTTTATTTATACGTTTATATATTAAATTATTTACCTATTTAAGCCTTTTTTAACGTTTACGTTTATAAAATATAAAACCTTTTATAATTTTGCTATTTATATTAAAATGTTTTTATTTTAATCGTATTTAAAAATTACAAACTAAATAACTTTATAATACTAGTCGTTTTCGATATTATTATTTAATTATTTTTCGTTTAGCCGTTTTTTGTTTTTATAATTATCGTTATTTATTAATAAAAGAAAATATTACGTTAGCATTTCGTTTATATTAATCCTATTATCGATATATTTTAGTTTAATATATATATTAACCGCTAGTTCGTTATTTCTAAATTAAAATTGTTTTTAGGCAAAAATAAATAAATTAAAATAGTTAGCGTTATTATTTTACTAGCTACTAAGCATTAAAGTTTTAAAGCCGGCTAAAGTTTTAGGTTTAGGTTTAAGCTTAATATTTATTAACCCGGTTTACGTAACGGGAGTTTTAAAAGTATTAGAAATCTTTTTGTTATTTTTAATAAACCTACTTTTTAGGCTTTATGTTATAAATTTGGATATAGCCTTAAATAGGGCTTTTGGCGGTATAATAAAGTAAACTACGAAATAAATCAAAAATAAAAAAAAGCGGTAAAAAAAGCTTAGCTGTTTATATAAAGACTTCGGGATAGTAAATAAAAGGTCGAAGGAAATTAGCTGTCTGTATAAAAACTTTGAAATAATAACGACTTTTAAATAAAAAGGTTAAAAAAAATCAGCTATTTGTATAAAAACTTCGAAACAGTAATAACTTTTAGGTAAAAAAGTCGAAATATTAAACTAATTGTATAAAACTTCGGAACAATCGATATTTAAAGGGGATATTAAATTAGCCGTATAAAAACTTCGGGCTAAACGGGACTTTTATTACGTCCTTTCGGGATATAAAAAGTATCGAAGCGTATTAAGATTTTAAGTTAACGCTTTATTATTAGGCGTACGCAGATAGGAATAAAGTATAAAAGCAAAAAGACCGCTTTTTTTAAAGTAAGTAAACGGGACTTGCTTAATTAGTATTGCGCGCGGGTACGTACTATAGCTTAATCGCGTATATAATGCGTTAATAAAATAAAGTTAGTATAGTTTAGTTTAGTATAGTTTATAACAAAATCTCGTCCGGTAGAGGCATTATTATAATAAAATACCTATAATATAGGTGTAAAATGTAATGTATTTATGGTTAAAAAAGACTATCTATATATAAATATAGGAAGCCTAGCTATATACTAGGCCTAATAGCTGCTAATTAGCTGTTAGTGCGGCTTTGCTACAGTAATGCTACAGTTATAGCTACAGTAATAGTAACCCCTAGCGGTCACGCATTAAATATCTTTAATATAAATAAAAAAATAAAGATCGATAGTTTTATATTAAATTTAAATATATAAAAAATATTAAGTATTTTAATACGGAATAATTTTATATACGTTTTATTATAAAATAAATAAATATAACGTTTTTTTTATTAGCTTTAAAAACTTAATAAAACTATTAATACCGTATTTTTTTTTTCTTTTTTAATATTAAAATTAACTTAAAAACAAAACTTAATTTATAATTAACGGCTAAAAAAGAACGCTTATAAAAACTAATCGGCGGCGGAATAAAAACCGGCGTTTTAAGCTAGTTTTTAGCGGTAAAAACTATTATACGTTTAATAGTTAAAAATAAAACATCGGGTTTATTGCGCTTTTTAATAATATAAAGCTAAATAGGCCTATTATTATCGGATTTTTATTAATTTTTTTATAAAATTAATAAACTTTTTTAAAGCTATTATAAATTTAAATTTAATTAAAATCGGAAATAAAGGCTTATATTTAATAAAGCTTATAAAGCCCGGTTTTTATTTAATAAAATTTATAAAGCTTGGTTTTTTTTTAATAGTTTTTAAATTAAGCTTTTATGTTTAAAGTTTTCGCGAAAAAACAGCCGATAAAGCAAAACGAAAAATTACTTTAGCTTTTTTTTTTAAAACCGCTTTATTTTTTTTTTTTAATAATAATAAAAAGCTTATTATTATTTAATTTAATAAATAATTATTTATAATAAAACAAATTAATATTAAATAATATATTAAAGCCGTTTTTTTTTTTATATAGTTTTTTTAATATCGATAATATAAACGGCTTTAGTTTCGTTTAATATTAGCTTAATAATTCGGCAATTATCGCTTTATATTATTAGTTCGATAATATAATAAATTAAAAACTTTAATTAAAATAATTTAAATTTAAATTTTTATTTTAAAAAATTTATTAAATTTACGTAGTTATTAAAAATACGCGTAAATAAAAAATATATAAAATTTACCGTTTTAATTTTTTTTAATTTTAATAGTTTTAATATATTATATATTTATAAAATATTAAAACTAATTAATACCGTAATAAACTATAAAGCTAATAGTATTAAAACTTTTTTTATTAATATTTTTTACGTTAAACTTTGCTTATATATTTTTATTTTAATATTATTTTATAAAAACTAAGCCGTATATTATATTAGTTTAAATAGGTTTATTATTATTAACGTTATTAACGTTTAATATAAAACGGAATATAAAACGGAATATAAAAACAAAAAAAATATCGGTTCGTTTTAGTTTTATTATAATTAGTAAAAAAATTATAAAATTAATAATACTATTAAATTAGTTTTTAGTAAATAATAATCGGTATTAAAAAAAACATTATAATTAAAACAGTTTTTAAACTATAGGTTTTTAATAAAAATAATATAATAATTTATAATATAGCGAATTATAATAATAAATAACGTAAAAAAAACTTATTTAAAACTATATAAATTTAAAAAAGTCTATATAAATTTAAACTAAGCGAATTTATTTATATATAGACTATTATGCTTTAATAAAAAATAAACTTTAATATAAAAAAAGTACATTTAATAAAGCGGAGCGAGACCCGTTAATTATATAGGGGTGTAGTCGTAATAACGAAAATGGGGTTTTTAAACAGTTAACCTTATGGCTAACCGTACCTTGCCTTTGGACTTGGGTTTGGCTTGCTAGACGTCGATGATCCGCGCACGAAGCTCGTTGAAGGCATCAAGGCGGTCGACTGGCTCGGCATCTTCTTCATCTCAGCTGTCACTGTTCTCACCCTCGTCGGCCTAAACTTAGGTGGATCTCAATTCCCCTGGAGTAGTGCGACCGTCATCACGCTGATCGTGGTCGGGGCAGTCACGATCAGCCTCTTTGTCTTCACCGAACATCGCCTTGCTAAATATCCTCTACTGCCACTCCGTGTCTTTGATAACAAGATCAATAGCCCTGTTTTCATCCTGGCGTTCGCGCATGGTGCCGTGCTTGTCGGCATTGAGTACTACATGCCGTTGTACCTTCAAAGCGTTCAGCAAGCATCGCCCATCCGCAGCGGTGTTTTGCTGCTGCCGTTGATTGTAGTACAAGCATTTGTCGAAATACTTTCAGGCTGGACCATCGGCCGCACAGGTCGCTACCTCGGCCTTCTCTGGTCTGGCTCAATACTCATGACATTGGGGTCTGGCCTGTACATACTTCTTGGTGCTGACACAACCACTGCAATGGTTGTCGGACTGGAAATCATCGGCGGCTTTGGCCCCGGGCTACTGTTCCAAGCACCGGTTGTGTCAATCCAGAATAGCGTCAGCCAGGAAGACACGGCCGCGGCCACGGCGACTTTGTTTTTCCTCCGAAACATCGGCATGTCATTATCTGTTGTCGTAGGTGGCGTGGTATTCGCAAATAGCATGGATGCACGCCACTCGGTACTCGCTGCAGCCGGACTTGACAGATCAGTACTCGAAGCTCTGTCCGGGCAAAATGCAGCTGCAAACGTGTACATCACGCGAGGAATACAGGATGATGACCAACGTCGTGTCGTCCTGGACACATTCGCCTGGAGCGTGAGAAACATGTTTATATTGTACACGGCGTTTTCGGCTATAACTATATTTGCCATCCTCTTTGTCAAGCACAAGGATTTGACTATGGAACATACAGAAACGAAGACAGGGCTGAAGCATTTGAGAAAATCGGGATCCTAGAGACTCTCCAGTAGCAAACTAGAGTATGCATCTCTCTGTATGCCGAGACAATTCAGCGACTATGCCAAGAACCGTGAGTGGTTCAAATTGCTACTTTACAGCACGCTGTACATCATTTTCCTTCCAATGAGTAGCCTGATATGAGCTGACTGGCCAACTTCAAGCCCCTATTCATGATCGGTAATACTTAGCATGTCGTAAAGTCACGTCAACAGAGAATAGCGATGGTACATTGGAGCTATTGGGTATTAATGGTGTATATCCACATAGCAAATAGTCATCTACGCTGCATCATCAGATTGAAGACCAATTCTCGAAATATCCGATTGCGGCGCACGTAGTCATTCGAATCATTCTCGAGAGCTCTAAGAATTTCCCAGACACCTGCCATTTCGTTATCGCTCAGTCTCTTCGCCAACGGATGTAACTGATGAAAGACCTCCAAAGCTCAGCAATGAATCCACGAAAAGTCCTTTGAAAAGCCAGTATGATCGACGCGACAGCTATAATCACTCCGGCGACACCTAAAGAAGACCAGAACCAATCTGAGTTTCTGGGATTCTCACGGATATCTTCCAAGTTCATGCCCAAGTAGCCCGTAAAGGCAGAAATCGGCAGGAAGATCACCGTGATGGCGGTGATCAAAACAACAGCTTTGTTTTGAAGCTCTGTCACGATGGCCCGGTCATTTTGCTCCACGGTGCATAAATCGAAAAGCTAGTAGTCGTCAGTCGTTACAGTCTGCAAGGTCAAAAGTGGAGGAGTAATGGAGGTCATCTTTTACATCTTTGAGGAGGAGTTGGAAGAAGTTTTCAATCTCGCTCAGGTCCTTTTGCCGCTCCTTTAGTAGGTCAATAGCCCATTCCAGTCGCTCCGGCATTGACTCCTGCCTTCGACCAGACAAAGACACAGTGCTCACTTGGCGCACTTGACTGGGTCGCGATGAGATGGTATTTGACCCCGCTGCCTCCATCTCTTTAATGTCTTTGTACATGTTTTCCATAACCTCGAGATTTGTGGTTGTGACCTTCTGCACAGCTCTTAGTTCTTCGAGGTAGTTTTGATACTTTCTAACTCTATTCAGTTGTCAGTTGGCACTCTATGAACCATTGGCGCAGCAGCAAGATGGAAACCAGAAATATAGCAACAGGGAAGAAGGCACGCAAGGAAACGAACATACAATTCGGGGCTTCTTCCTAGGACCCAAGGCTGCGCTCGAGATCCGGCCTTTCATTTCGCGGTAAGTATGATATAGCTCAAGATTAAGATTTCGTTAGCTCACAAATTTAAGCATTATCTGCCGGTAGGCCGTTACGATATCAATGGCACTCCTGCCACCTCGAATGTTGTGAGGTGTGGTCACTGCCTCAGTCATCAGATAGACGATGAGCCATATCTCAGGTCGCTCAACGCTGTTGTGAACCCAATTCTGGGTGCCTGACACTTTGAAGGCGTTCATAGTATGCGCAAGCACAGAGCCTTCAGCATATTCCAGAATGTCTGTGTTCGACTGCTGCAGTAGACCTTGGAAGCTACTGTTCAGATAATCAACCCCAGTTGTATTGGCGAACGTTAGAAGGAAGCCTGCATGTTTGTCCATCGTGTTAACTCGCTCTCATACACTTGGAACAAATCGAGTGCTCTCACCATCGTCTCGGTTGAAAGCCCGAAGCTTGGCCACAGTCATTACAGCCTCTTCAAATTGTCTATGTGTTGACAGTGCTTGCGGGGGAATGTCCGCCAAGGGCCCTTTGGATACCAGGGGGCCGATCTCTCGGGCCACATATTTTGCATCTGTCAACGACATCGGAAAGTCTGCATGCACCATTTCCCAGAATGGATCGGAATATCTGTCAATACCTAAAAGTTTAATTCTCCAACTCAAGTCTTCCCTCATCCTGTCGCTAAGACCATCATAGAGATGGAGTTGCGGCCGAGCCGTCACCAGCTTGTCCGCAAGGTTCAGAACATCATTGTAGTCTTCTCGGTTGCGAAACGTCAACATATTGATCTCGGGAAATGTCCAATTCGAATATGCTGTGTTATTGAATACGGTAGATCGATCGGAATCTGGAGGATC
Organism: Xylariaceae sp. FL1019; assembly: GCA_022578705.1. Taxonomy (NCBI): domain Eukaryota; kingdom Fungi; phylum Ascomycota; class Sordariomycetes; order Xylariales; family Xylariaceae; species Xylariaceae sp. FL1019. Next base: position 17,060 of record MU391932.1, read on the forward strand.
AGAGTGTAAAAAGATATCCTCGAGTGTCTGATCACATGTTAGCTAATAGATTGAAGATAGTTTTGCCTCAAGCCGATAGCATCAACCTACCGACTGAAAGACTCCCCGTCCTACTGGAACATGTCTGGCAAATGATCAGTCTCTGATCGATCAGCAGTACCACGGACACATACATCCACCTTACCAAACACCCTGCTGGCTTCTCTCTACAGTCTGCTGTTTCGTCAGTGACTCTACTAGATTGCCATGACAAGATTGGCCGAATCTCTGACCTGTGTCGAAATCCTTCATCGGGCGAACCTCGTGTGTTGCCTTATTTTCGTAAAAGTCACACACATGAACCTGAACATGCTGACGCTGAAGGAAATTGATGTCCAAGCCAGCAAGGTCTATGTCCCTGATGTCTTGAGCTTGGCGAGGAAGTAGAGGCACATGACGCGGCCCGCTTTCTTCTTTCGAGCGTCTCCGAACTTTCTCCCAACCTTTATCAGGCCTGGATGAAGGTTCGCGTGGAGTGACATAGAGTTCGAAGTTTTCCAAAATATGGCGAGTGCTGATGGGCTCAAAGTTTTGGCCTTGCCCTCGACGACGAGTTCCTCTCTCCGAATCCCGTAACGCGTGTTTTTCAGATGGTAATAGTTTTATATTGTCGCTTTGCAGGCCCCGGATTCGACTGATGCTGTCCGACGCGCTTATAGACGGCAACTCGATCTCGTTCTTGCCTGACATTGTGGTCACCATGATTGTATTGTTTAGAAAGTTGGCTACGTTACTGTCCATCCTCTGCAAATCGGGCTTTGGTCTCATTTGTACTTTTGCCATCCCCCTGCTGTATTCCTGTATTTCTTCATCTTGCAGAGCCGCAATCCCAACTGGCGCGTTCTGCTTCCATTTGTCGACGCTCTCGAAATTGCGACACCAGCCGCATGGGGTTGCTGACCCTTGTCTCAGGCAGCGGCAAACCCAAGGCATTGCATATGCGCGACGACGAAACGAGCAGCAAGGCCGACAACATGCCTACTTTCGGGCAACCGAAATACAACTCTTTCGGGAGCTTACTGCCAGTCGTGTTCAGGATGTAAATACAAACGAATTTCAATCTCAGGCTCAGACAACTCGAATTTCTTCGTAATTTAGTTAACGATCACGCCGATTGGCAAGGTTTCATGACGAAAAATTGCAAGGAATCACATACACGATAAGATCGTGAACAAGGATAAAATACTGCAAGGCCCGTTCACTTGTAGAGTTTCGGCCCCCAACTGCCAACTCGCTTATTTCCGTGTACCCTGGAAGGCAACCAGGTGAACGAGAGTGTATGATAAATATTTCTATTCAGCTCTATTCAGCTTATACGTATGACAGGACATTTGAGCGAGGCTGCGTCACCGTTTTACCAGCTCAGTGAGCGATACAGTGATCAACGGGGAGGACGTCCACGTTTGACAACTTGGACTATTGGATTAGATGCAAATAAACTGTACACGAATCCATGCCGCATTGCCGCCCTGAAGAATTGGCGTTTCTTTGTCAGGCCTCCAGCTCCACGACCAACCCCAGCTATTGCCCCTGTTTGGCACGACCCCCTGTCACCCGCCATACAGGAACTTATGTGTTGTCCCGCGTAGCTGAATCTCACAGATCTTTATTGCTGCCGCTTCGTCGCAAGAGGCTTCAGGGCAAGAAATATCCAAAGCCACCACACTCCTGTAGGCACAACGCCAAGGCATAATGGTCGGGCGATGTGTGTACACTCGTAGATGATCATAGTGTGACATCTCATGGGCTGCCGCGGGATGCCTCAAAGCAAGGCCATTCGACATCGTGATGAGGGGCGCTGCATGTTTGATTGGTACACCGCTCCCCGCGTGACCACTTCTCAAGAGGGCGCGGGCCGCATGGGCGAAGAGTCCGCAATCATACGGGGACTACTCCGTACATAGAATTATTTTAGAGAACACCGTGAGGATACCCGGCAGAAGCGCGCAACCTAGAACCCAAGAGAGTCAGGGACGGCACACCCACCACTGAGCTCGGCACTGAAACTGACAAGAACCAATTCTCGGCACTTAGAAATACATGGGGGTAGAACTCGTTTTGAATCTTTGTTGCATAATAATCCACTGGACATATCAAGTTACTACATAAGACCGCCGTTACTTATGGCACAGACGTATTTTTGTAAGATAGTCCATCTTCTGTATCGATGGCTTCCTCATCTCAGTCGTTGTATTTATCCAACCCATGCATCTCAGCTGAAGCCGGGGGCTGGCTCAGCCACGTGTCGGTCTCCATTCGACTACTTAAAAAGGAGTTCAATACGCCCAACCTCAGAGTATTCGACGGGACTCAAAGGCGCAAGCGCACCAATACTTACCTGCACACTCTCTCGCAGAACAAGGTCATCTTTGAAAAGGCGACTGGCGGCCCTGTCGGCTGCGTCAACAAGATGGAATTGGCTGCTGTTCAATCTGTTCAGATACAAATATCGATCTACGCTTTTAATGACTGGCCGCATGTGTTTCTTCGGGGCGCCACTTTAGTTTGGTAAGATTTGAGCCTTTTAGAGAGTGAGTATGCAGTACGTTGTGGGTTGGAGATAGGAGTCCCTTACGAATGTCTCTCTTATGGATGTCGTCTGGTACAAGTCCGTGAGAAATGTGATGAAAGCCTGTTTAGACAAGAGCAAGATAAGACGGAGCAAAGACTACGTTTCAGTTAATCATGTGAGCATAGAGCAGGACTGATCAAGTTCGAAGTATAGCGAGAGGCTACAAGCTCAAAAAGAGACAGTATCCAGACGGACAACGAGGGTGGCTGCATTGGCATTCGAAAGTGGCTGGCGAGTGTGCCTACAGACCAGTAAGAGCACCGAGGCTGGATCGAACAGGAAGTAACATCCTCACCATGCTATCATCAAAGCGTGTATAAGCTCAACGTGCTGGTTTGGATAAGATGAGGTTCGTGTACGAAGCTCGAATGTGAAACTAGATATCAAACTCAGATGTGTGCGCAAATATCTCTTAAGGATGAGGGCGGAGACTACCACCCTGATGAGTCAATGCCTCACATAGAATTGGTAGTGGGAAATGAGCTAAGTTGTAACACACCCTTAAACCAATCTGTTGAACCATGACCACCACCAAGGGCACCACGTGACCATGGCACATGACTTCAGGCACGCACCACCATGTGGCATCGCCAGCATGCCTTCGTACAACAGGCAAGATGGCGCAGGCCCTCGGTACGAGGGATGTATGCATGAATATACAAATAGTTGATATTACTGCTTCACACTACGTACCGTGGTACTACAGTCCATCCAACACGATCAATGCCCCAACGAAAATGAAGCCCAAAAAACGATATACGAGGTCAAGTTAAGAATATCAGTCTCGGAGAGAGAATAGGCCGTGATGAAAAAAGACTAACACATCAATAAGCGCCTCAAATAAATGCGCCTGAATATCGTTACAGTCGGTGTGACAAGAACACCAGACCCTTTGAGTTGAATATTCTCACTGGATCCGACGTTATTGAATATTTAGCTCGACTTCATGCGGATACTGTAGTTCTTCTTAGCGAGTACAGAACGTTGAATGGTATTCATGACCATCGAGGGCTTCGGGACACTCGCGTTTCAATCATACCCACCATCAATTCAGAAATACAAGCATGAACAGTGAGTGACAGTGCTCACAACCGTTGTGAATGTCATCATTGATCTGAAGATCGGTCTTTCGCGATGTACAGGCAACAGGCAGTGTCGACAACGACAGCTACATACAAGGCACGATAATGACATTTGCCTCAAGACCAGACAGATCCTTTATCCTTACTCACCCCAGCTGATCAGTCTCAATGGAATCATCTGTGTGCCAAATCTTCACGATGTGCAAAGTACAAATGTCCACAACTCAGTCCAACACAATCACCATCCTTCATATTCTTCATAGCCCGAACCCGCCCAAGGCTTCGTGTGGTCGTAGGACGGACTATAGAACTTCTTAGTGAGGCTCTCCCAGTCAGTCAGACTCGACATACACTTTGCCCTTGACGGAATCCTGCTCGTTGGCAGAAACCTTGCCCTTGTTGAGGCGCTCACCCTTGAGGGTGCTCTGACGCTCAGAGACGGTCGTAGATTGCTTCATGATTGCCAAGTCCTTATCCATCATCGATGACATAGTACGGATACGGCCCTCAATGCTTTCACGAGACAGTTTGTTCCCCAAGGTTGCGTGATGGGTGGAAGACTCGGGGCTTGGGACGGAGGCAGTCTTGTGGGGTTGGCCGCGCATATTGGGGATGCATTCAGACACGGCCGAAAGTTCGGCATTGGTGCGTTCACTTTGAAGCGCCTTGAACTTAGCAGCCATTCTGTTGATGTCCTCAATCATGACCATGTTGTCGACCCAGGTGCCGATATCCATACTGGTATCGGCGCTGGCACAAACACTCTCGGATACTGCAGTATGCTCAAGCAATACTGCGGCAGCTACATCCTGGGCCTCGGGCTCTGGTTGTTTGTCGCTAGCGTTGCTGGACTTCTGCGACTTCTCGGAGACAGCGCATTCGACACTGAGAGAACTATTGGTACCGAGGGGGCTGAGGAGCTCTTTGCTGTTGCCACCGGGGAGTACTTTCTCCAACCAAAGACGGGCGAAAAGCAGCGGAGCCTTCAACTCATCGGGGACTTTGTCGTGCTGCTGGAAGTACGAGAAACACTGTACAGACCCGAGTCAACTAACGATGAAACAGAGATGCAATGCAGCAGTGATTTTGAGCGGCGCAACTTACAGCCAGTAGAGTCTTGCTAGCCATCGAGTCGTGGTCCGAGCCCTTGGCAGCAGTGGACAAGCATGTCAACACGGCGGGCTTGACCTCGTCAGAGAGGTCAGCTTGAGCCAAGATGTTTTTGATAAGCTCATCTCGGAGCTTCTTCTCATTGTCGGCCATGGCGCAAAGGATTGCCGTTGAGCTCAGTTTCGCGGACAATAAACAGAGTTCAAACTCCAACGAAGGACGTGGATCAAGAGAGGGTGCTCTCTGTGAAGGAACGGTAACGCGTGATGGCCAAGATCACGAGTCACTAAATGATCTGGTCCGTGAAGGGAAGACAACGAGAGCCTCCAAAGGAAGAGAACGAAGACAAGACTTCACAGTTCTCAGCTGTTATGAGAGGGGAATTCCTGTAAATACCGCGAGACCACTGCAGTGTTCAGGTCAGATACCTAAGGTACCCTAGGTACTGGGAAGCCTGGGACCTAGCGCGTCGAAGACTCGAAGCGGCAAGAACGTCTAAACATTCCACAAGCGCGTCCTTCACATCATGAGGCAAGAGCGAGAGGAAATTGGAACACGCACATGATATGTGTACCTGTTAGCCCTAGGGTACCTACGTGTATACAACGTCGCTTCCAATTCACTCGCCCTCGAAGCATCCGGTCCTGCTGGGCCAAACGCAGCAGATGATTCAGCCTTTGACGGCTTCTTGTTAATGCCTTCGACCGCTTATGAGGATCGGGTCTGTATAGGCACTGCGAGAGTGTGTCAAAGCGCATTCCATGGAGAAATGCCAAGCACTATTAGGTAGACAACGTATGTAAGCATCGGCATAGGCTGCGTCACACATAACAAGCTGAACAAAGGGGCACGAGCTGTGGTCTCTGGTTGAATCAAACGACCACCTTCCAAGGCGAGTGATTAGTCGCAGTCTGTGAAAAACCCGACTACATAGCAAGTCACAATGGTAGGTGTGCTTGAAGATGATATACCAGCAGGAGAATGGCCTGATACTTCTACAGGCACACAGTTGATACTGATACGAACTCCTTTCCATTTAATCTTTGCAAATACTCTCAGTGTAGCACAATAACATGAACATAGCAAGGCCAGGAATGGTTTATCTTGCTCGCTACCTAGCTTAAGGTGCTGCATGACGAATAATACTAAGTATTCTTTAGATGCTGTCTACCTTTGGCAGATATCGGGTGTGGCTGATGTGTTAAGTTGGACTGATGTAGCAAATTGCATTCTTGATAGATATTTCGAAATAAAAACGCGATTGTGAGGGGATGCTTTAGTAGATATGTCCGTAGCTCTTATTCCTTTCTCCTTATAGGACTCTAGAAGGATCAAAGCTTTTCGGGGGGCATTTCTCGATCATGAGACTCTTTTACTAGCCCTTAGTCCATACGACACAAAAATGCCGATGGTGCAGCTCGGATATCGATCGTGTCTGACGTGGCTGGTTTCCTCTCAGCTTCGAGGAAAAGGCTCAGTTCGATATAGTTTCCTGTTTTGATAGATTTCTTCTTCTGTTTGGTAATAGTTAGATCTGACTCGGCGTTCCCACGTCCTCGCCGTCACATCGTTACTGTTGAAGACGCCAAACTTTTGAGCATCCTCAAAATGTCACGCAATATTCCTCTGAAGTTGGTTGAACCTGGCAAGAGTTTACTCAATGAACACTTCTTGAATAACCAACTCGGTGTCTGGTTCTCAAACCCATTGTATCACATTGAACGTGAGAAGCGAACGTCCACAATTGATGAAGCCGACTCATACCAATTGTAATAAACAAAGCATAAAAGGAGCTGGACCAGTAAACCAGCAACCTATCACACTCCGATTAGACACGAATAGCATCAATTCGCATGTGACAACTATCTTTATCACCACGGCATGTCATCAACATGGTATCATCTTTCCTTCCGCCTCTCGCACTGTCTTTGAGCATATCTCAACTACTCTTCCGCGTCATCAGCCGTAGATTATCCGTCTTGGCGACATGAACAAAGAGAACATACTTCCCTGCATTGCCCAATCCAGCCTTGAACCGGCAGAAAGATACTCCGGCTTAATATGAAGAATGCAAATGCTTTACGTGTGCTTGTACTTACAACGAACGGGAAGCCTCGCATGTGAAACATGAAATATGACGTTGCGAATGGAGTCGTTGCTCTGTTGACCGACCTCACCGGTCATAATAGCTGGAGACGCAAGGATCGCTGCGTTCCTCGCAAGCCTTCGGCACCGTATCATGGACGCTGCATGCGTACATCGTCGTTTAGACACAAGCTTTGCGCGCGTCGGTAGGATTCCGATTCATGGGGCTTCGAGAATCACCACATTAAAACTGCTCCTTTACATAGTCCGTCGAGGGGCATCCATGTGGAGACTCTTCCATAGTTCCCCACGATGTGGCTTTCGCTTTGACCGGCCGTTGCGTTTCCGCTTGGCAGCCGAGCCTACCTTCCTGGTCGATCGCCGGCACTCATAAGGCTAATACGACCCCACTAAGAAGTTGTGTTCATATGTCTTTAGCTCGTAGGTCTGGAACAGGTTCAATCTGATGCATTTGTGACACAGAGAGTTGCCGGACCTGACTCGCTTGCTGGCGTTCTCTCTCTGTTATTCGCTAACCACGCCAGTTGAACCCAATCTCTCTTGTTTGGCAAGTTCTACAAGCTGTGTCCGTCTCCTAAAAAGGCAGTCGGATCAAGTGTAAGGACTAAGTTACGCAAGGCCGCGTAATCCGCCATTGTTCATAGGGATCCTTTAAGACGGCATATTCTCGATTTTCTCCACAAATACCATCGCCTAGTGGTTGATATCGGGAACCCTGCATGAGCAACAGGGCTTCTTGGCTGTCGAGCCAATAGCAGGCAGTCAATTCTTAAGCTTCATTGCAACGTCAAATGTCGATCCTATTGTGTTTCAAGGAAGTTGTTTTGTTCACAGCTGCAGGTACAGGGGCGACTCATCTTGTCGATGACTTCCTGCACACTACCTCGATCACTTTCATGCGCACACGCCTACACTAGGGTTAACAAAACCCCGACACGAGAGGTGACTTGATACTGTACTTCACGATGCTGGGGTTAAAGCCATCGAAGCTGTTCGACTGGATACTCGCCTTGTCTTTGGCCTCGTCATCCACAGAAAGCTACAGGGAAATTGACTTACCGTTCTCTCCACCGGACAAAATGCGTCGTCAGCATAAACTCCAGGTTTGCAATGACGAAAGTATTCTCTCAGTCGTCGACAGATAGTATACTCTCCGCAAAGTTATTCAAACTATAAATCAAATAGTCTACCCCCGCGGTGTTGAGTTGCATCTCATTCTTCACCCAGTACCGTTAAGAGCGTTCTGTCTTTTAGGTCAAACCTCTTCAACATCGCAGCCCGGACAACATGATCTTTACCAAGTCGTTCCTGCTGAGCTTGGCCGCTCTAGCGAGTGCCCATCCCGGGCATGAGCATCACGAGAGAAGTCAAGTCGTCGAAGGCCGTTCTACGTTTGCCGCTAACAAGCGCGCGCTGGATAACTGTGCCTCCAAGCTCGCCGCTCGTGGGGTTTATTCCGCGGCGGCCGAGCGTCGACAAGCCGAATTGGAAAGACAGCGTGTCGCTCGTGGTCTTTCTCTGAAGAATTGTAAGTCATCTTGGTGAAGACAGGAAATAGCTTGCCAATGATGGCAGATTGCACATTCAAGACTAACATGCCGATAGCCCGAGCCAAGCGAAGCAATGAGAAACGAGACACTCCGGACGTGCTCGCAACCGATCATGAGGGTACGATCAATGGTACCATGGCAATCGATGACGAACTCTATGCCTTCAACTCCACCCAGTGCACAGTACTGAACCCCGAGGGGGAGGTTGGTCCCTTCTACGTCTTGGGCGAGTACATCCGCGACGACTTCAGGGACGATGAGCCTGGCGTTGAGATTTATGTCGACGCCCAGTTCATCGACGTCAACACGTGCGAGCCCATCGTGGGAGGCTGGTTTGATGCTTGGAACTGCAACACTACCGGAGTCTATAGTGGAATCCAGGCAGACAACAATGGCGACGGCGACGACGCGAGCAACCTGAACAACACGGCTCTACGTGGAATCACGCAGACCGACGAGAACGGCGTTGCCAAGTTCACAAGCATCTTTCCGGGCCATTATAGCGGACGTACCAACCATATGCACGTCGTGTTCCACCAGACAGGCACGGTTCAAGAGAATGGAACGCTGACAGGTGGCGATGTCTCACGTAAGTCACCTCATCGGGCCTTGCGAAGCGTTTTCACGAAACGATGACCATCTTCCTCCCTTCTCGGGATAATGCATACTGACACCCGGATTGCTAGACATCGGCCAACTTTTCTGGGACCAAAGCCTCATTGACGAGGTCGAGACCCTGACACCCTACAGTACCAATACGCAGTCGGTCACGACCAATGAGGAAGATCATGTGTTTGGCGAACAGGAAACAGCTGACTCGGACTCGGATCCCGTGTTCGACTACGTCTACCTCGGCGACGACGTGTCAGACGGTCTCTTTACGTGGATCGTAATTGGTATCAACACTACGGCCACGTACACGCCTACCTACTCATTCCAGCTCACGTCTGGTGGCGGTGAAGCCGTCAGTGGTAGTGGTGGCGGCAGCCCCGGCGGGCCTCCTTCTTGAAAGTCGAAAGTCGAAGGATTCATATACCGAGGTACAGGCGCATTGACGTCGCCAGGTCCGGGGACTGGGGTGACGGTACAGTGAGGATGAGACGTTATTGAAGTGACGGCGGTGCGCGATCGGCGGTTGTTGTCTGCAAAGCCAACTTTCTTTCTGACAGAAGTATTGAAGCTACATTCGTTTCTAGAAGACCAAATCCATTTGATGCATCACACCTGGTCTACCGATGATCGTGGCACTGTAGAGTGATACGTCGCAGCTGAGATACATGCTAGAATCGAGCGGGATTGGCAACGCCGCATAAGGTGATGAGAAGAGGCACGACAGACATGTGACCTCACCGAGACCTGACCTCGAGTCGTGCAGCTCGCGTCCGACGTCAAGGTGAGCTGGAATGCAAGTCCCATCGGGACGCGCCATAGCGAAAAAGGCGTTGGATTTAGTATAGGTACACGATCTATGCGCCTGCCAATCAGCGTCGTCTGATTCCGAGCACACAGGTCCTACGCAGCCCGCGCCACAGGCCTTTGCTGACCAAGTCTAGCGTTCCTGTCGGGGGTGAGTCATGTACCAAGAGCCACAGTAGGGACTTCGGATTTGTTGGATTCTGATTGGCTGGGATGATCACCATTGCCGTATATTCCAGCACCAGAGACTAAGAGAGTTACTGATAACATTAGACTCTTCGAAGGGAATATTGTAAACACTGCAATGTATATATAAGGTAGGTATGATTCTAAATACATCCAGTTGCTAATCTTCGTACATCCTCATTTTTTCTCCGTCGCTTTCGTCCAGCTTCAATTCCCAAGATCAGACACCCCGTGTAACCAAGAGCTCCGAGTTGTTCTTTCGACTAAGTGAAAGTGATCGAAAGCAAGAAATCACCGCGAGAATGGTCGATGTACATGGATTCTGTGACTCTCGATTTGAGAAGGTTCGCCATCTCTTGAAGGGGTTCATCGACTCAGGCGAGGAAGTTGGCGCTTCCATTTCCGTCAATCTCGATGGCAAAGAAGTCGTCAATCTTTGGGGTGGATACACGAACCCAGATCGCTCGAAGCCATGGGTCCAAGATACGATAGTCGGCGTGGCCTCAAGCTCCAAGATGTTCTCCAGTCTCGCAGTCTTGATGCTCATCGATACGGGTGCCGTCTCACCCTATGACAAGGTCTCCAAATACTGGCCCGAATTCGGTGTCAATGGGAAAGAGAACGTAGAGATACGTCACTTGCTTTCGCATACTTCCGGTGTCGCAGGTTTCGATGAAAAGATCACGATGGATGAAGTGGCCGACAGTGTCACCTCTTCAGCCAAGCTTGCCGTGCAAGCACCGTGGTGGGAACCCGGGACGGCCTCGGCTTACCACGCTTGGACTTTCGGTCATCCGCTGGGAGAGATAGTGCGGCGCGTAACCGGGATGCGACTGAAAGATTTCATCGCGCAGAAAATCGCTGCCCCGTTGGGAGCAGACTTTCAGCTCGGTGTCGTGGAAAAAGACTGGCCACGGCTCGCAGAATCCGTTACCTTGCCTTCACAACGGCCACCTGCCAATTGGAAACCAGGGCCCTTGTTCATGAAGGTTATCACGAATCCGATGATAGACCCCCAGATGACAAAACGCACTGCCTGGAGAGAGGGTGAAATCGGTGCCTCGAACGGTTACTCGAATGCGCATGCAATGACTACCATCCTGTCCACTATCACACTAGCTGATGATGAGCAAGCCGACGGGATCAAACAGTTGATCTCCAGGAAGACACGATCTTTGATATTCGAGGAGCAATCGAATGGTCCGGACCTCGCTGTCGGTGAGACCATTCGTTTTGGAATTGGTTATGCTATCAAAGGGAACGGTGACTGGGTCAGCGACTTTATACCCGATGGAGAGATTGCATATTGGGGCGGCTCAGGTGGTTCGCTTGGCATAATGGATGTGGGAAGGAAGTTGACTATTTCATATGCTATGAACAAACGATCGCCGATGCTGATAGGGAACATGGCATCCAAGGCCTACGTGAGAGCAATCTATGAGGCCTTGGGTGTGACAGTATGATATGATAGGCACAATACTTCGGAGTAATCCATAGCCCCTTCCGCTAATTACATCCTCTGGTACACATATAAAATATGTGATGCCGATTTGATCTTCGTTTCTTAGGTACTTCTCCAACTTTCCCGCAAAGCGCTCACAGCTCTAAACACCATGCCAGCCTAAATTGCCTATTCAACTACTTTGAAGCTGGCCCTTCCACCTTCCGTGACATCTTCCCACTTCAACCTCTTTGGCGCTTCGCCAAGCATCCAATTCCCGTCTTTGACGAAATCATCACCAGGTTTCTCCGAGCCGTATGCACCTTCGCGCCAAACGTGCAGCTTTTTGTCCTTTAAATCCGTTTCCATGTCACCCCAGCACCACCACAGAGTTCCAATATACCCCTTTCCCATGCCAATGTCGAAAGTTTCCCCCGGAACTAGATCCGCCTTGGTTCGCTTATCCTCGTACTTGAATATTCGATTCCAACTCAGTCTATGTATGATAGTGATCGGCGACCCGTCCCCAGGGATCGTGTAAAAGACATGGCCTCGCTCTCTCAGATCCAAAGTGTCGTTTTTTGGGCGACTGTTCACCCTGAAAAGCCCCAACGATATACTCTTCGATGGGTCCGACGGATTTCGAAGGCGGCCAAACCCGCCTCGAGAGAAAATGTCCATACCACCGTACTCAGGATCATGCACCTCAAAAACAGTCTGTTCGGCCATGAAAGTGATAGGTTTCCCCTCTTGAGTTGAAGAATCGATGGAGAGCGACAGGTTCAGATCGAGCTCTGCTGTTGGGTCGCTGAGAGAGATGGTGGGAGATGTTGACATATTCACATTGATCGTAGCTTTCACGTCGGCCGGATCAACTTTATACTGGAGTAGAACCATCGTTGCGAGATCAATGAGGAAGGGAAGAGAAAGCAAGAAAAGCAAATTGGATAACAACACCGGATTAGCAGCAACGTTTAACGGTGCCTGACTTACTCGAGTAGGCAAATGTAGGTAAGCAGTGGTTATATAACCAATATGCAGGTTTCAGTGTTGGAGTGTAGAAGGAAGCTAGCAGTTGTTTCATGCCATATGGCGATATGGGGCATGCACTCTGAGCTGGAAAATGGATGTTGCCAAGAAGGGGGGTTGGTAACTTGGTCCTGATTGACGTCACATTTCTTCTCGGCTACGTTGCTCTCATCGCAAGCTAGATGGTGAAGTTCAGTTCATGGTTCACACCCGCCGAGCTGTTTCCACTTGTATATTGAGCAGAGCTACGGATTTCATGGCTGTTTACGCGAGATACATACCTATCGTAATTATGGTATAAAGACTCTGCCTCCATATGGACGCCAATACTGCCGATACTTATCAAACCTATCGGGAACTCAAGAAGCGGCTTTGTTTTACTCAGTAACGGAGCTTGATATTGTTGCCTACACTTCGACTATATCAAACGCAGTCCAAATCAGTCTGCGGACAATGCCACAAGAGAATCGATGTGACAACCACCCATAACCTCGCCAATAATATGTGAGTGTTTTCCGACTGTCGTCACATTCGTCTTCACAGGTATATCGTTTTCGTCGATGTTGGTGTCTGTGGCTGTTCCGTGTTTCTGAAAGTACCCTGGGAGAGACTAGGTGTCAGACATGTATTCTCCTGCTTGAACGTGTCTGGTGAGTACGGCATTGACAGCTTACCGACATGGTCGTTGTAGGTTTCAGGGAGTAGGCATTACTAGTGCGGCCCAACATGCAGCTTGACAAGACCCGAATGCCGAATTGCAAGCAAGGACTGTCGCGGGCAAGGTGAGTCCTGCAGTAGCACCCCAGGTGAATCCTGCTGCTCCGTAGCAAGCCATGACGACGGATGCGCAACCAGCCTGGCAGACTCCATAAGCAGCAGGACCAGCTGCGACGACTGTTGCAAGTGCAAGGGTGCTGATGCAAAGCGGATTGACTAACTTCATGACGATTGCTTGAATACTGGAAGTGCGTCGGTGCTGTGAAATGTTTTGGTGCGTACGGTAATATGGGTTGACACTCGAAGTTGAAAGATTTATGATAATGATTTGCGATGTTCATTAGTTTGGCGTGTCAGGTACGAGAGTCGTTGGCTGCCTATATATACCTCTTACCTCCGGTATGTCGAATACATGAGCAAGAGATAAAGGTGGCATATGAACGAACTATCCAGAGGCAACGAGTTACCATGGAATTATGGGCTTTGTCTGGTGCCTGGTGTTAGTACCCGAGGTTCGTGCACGCATAACCGCTAGAAGGAGCATGTTATGTCATGTGATAGAGGTAAGACATCGGCACAGAGTCTGATGTATATGATAAAGAGACAAACCACTACACACCCTCATCACCAATTATCTCAGCGGCCAGGCGTCCTGTCATCATCCTGTTTACTAGATCATTTTAATCTCGGAAAATGCCTCGGCCCAGCAATTTTTCCTTATATCTCCATGTTTCTCTCAGCTTCTACTGTGGAACAGGACCATACTCAGCATCGACAATCTTCACGAGCCCTTTCTCTGTCAACCTCACCAACCTTACAGGACGATCATCATTCCTGAGATGCCTGGCGATCATGTGGTCTTTTCTCTGATTCGCACGAGGCAAGATATCCCAGCTTATATCAGAGACTATCTGCGAGACGGCATGCCAGTAGTCTCCTATCATCGAGTATCTAGAATGGGAGAGATACAAGGTGGTAAGTAGAAGTATGCACGCCAAATCGACAACAACCAGCACAACGACTGCGATGAGACCCGAGTAGCGAACTGGTATATCTGCGGACTGTGTCCGCGTTACTTGGATAGTGGAAGGAATCGTCAGAAATTCAAGGAACTGATCGTGCAGACTCTGGGCGAGAATCGTGTAGCTAGTCTGAAGTGCAACAGATGCTCGTTTAGTCGTCGTGAGAGTATCGAGGAACACTCTTCGGAAGTCCCTCGCAACAGGAGACAAGTTTCCTTCGCAAACTTCGCAGCCCGTGAAAGTTTGATTGGCAGACGTCAACAACAGAAACCAATCCAATAAACTGGCACTAAATTGGGAATCTGGCACCGTGTCCTGCGAAGCACCGTAGACGTGGTTCTTGTTGTCTCTGATCTCTGAAACAGTCAAGATACCCCTTTCGCTCAGGTCTTGCACTTGAGGACTTGCGCCCAGCATTGCTCTGATGTCCCGTGTATCGCTAAGATCATTGCGATATCCTAAGGTAGGCTCCTGGAGGGTCATATTGGTACCCATGGTAACGTTTGACAGCATCACATTCGACGCAATGTAGCAGAATGAGACGTTGACCACTTGTCGGTCGCCAAAGTCGTATGTAACCCACTCATCCTTGATCACCGGCTGGGGCAGAGTCAACGAGCCTGACTTGGAAGTATTGAAGCCGGTGTACTGTACGTTGGAGCTAAAAAGGAGTACAACATTGGCAGCTGATGTCCAATTCGTCATTCCAACCTGCCATGGCGAACTGAATACATTAGGATCTGTGTCTTGTGGTGTGCAAAATGCACCGCCAACATATTCCAGGTACGGCACTGTCGGAACGGCACATTTGAAGGGAATGTCAGCTGGGCAACCGTCCAGGTTACAATGGTCCAGGAGATCAAGACCAGCTCTGCTGAGTGTATCTTGGACTACCACCTGGCCTTGCATTGTGCCTGCTATATATCCAGTGGCTTTTATGACGAAGTCGCTGACCATACCATCGTCGATCGTTGGCGGCATACATACTACTCGGGAGCTGAAAACTATACTCGGGCCTTCATACCCCCGTATGGCCATCCGGTCTATTGACTTGGTGAACGGCATCATGGCATGACGCTTTGTGCCTGTATCGCTCAATCCGTTAAGAGTCGGGTTGGCGTGATAGCCCGAGTAGAGCTCCCCAAACAGAGAATAGTCTCTAACAGGCTGGTCCCACGAAGTCAAGGCCCCGTCTTGGTCTTTGGAAAGGGTCAAATTTCGTTCGATCCCCTGGGGGAACCCAACTAACGAGGACACGTGCAGATCGGATACCAATATCGTAGAAGCAAACTGAATTGCAATACTTCCAAGGGCGAGAATATAGAATAAGCCCAGCTCGACACCAAAGAGGCGGTGCCATGAGTTCCTCTTGAGAAGTTGCGATATCAAATGCCGCGGGCCCGCGTTCACGCTGCGAAGAACGGATAGCGACGCTGACTGGGATAGAGGAACGGATCGATGCTCAAGTACTAGAGCAGCCACTAACGAGGTGCATATAGCCGTTTGTGCTGAAATTGAGGCCCGAAGTATCAAGGAAGAGATGGTAACGATTTGGGTCAGGCGACCGCTGAACATGACTTTGCGCCAGACATCACTTGCAGCGTGACCATTTAAGTCATATCCGCGGCTAGCCCATAGGAAGACGAGGAAAGCAAGCGTTGCCAATGACAAGATAGTACCCGCGACTATCATGCCTGCGTTTGCCAGCCCAAGAGCATCCTTCATGGACAGTTTCATGGGCTGATCTGATGGAATGTATCGAAATGTGTCTGAGTGATTGCCTCCTGTGATGGATGGGTTGAAGCCACGAGTGTTCGTCTCAAATATATGTGCTCCTTCGTCTCGAGTTAAGTGTTTGGCTGACGGTGTAGGGTGTGCAGAGATCGTCTCTGCCGATCCACAAGTTTGACATCGTCCGCGGTTTGTTTTGCCACTTGACGATGCATTGGATTGACTGCATCCGTGACTGATTATATTGTCGAGTGTTCCAATGAAGTTGCTGTTGACATTCTCCATATCTGTAGTTTGGGCATCCGGGAACACAAAGAAAAAGGGATTATCGTGTGGACAAACGAGTGGTCATGTGTCTAATATTTGATATCAAACTCTACTTGATACGTCTCCTTATTCCCTTGTACATATCGCAGAGTCCAGTCCAAGCGTCACACCTTGTCCTAAAACACAATTCTGATGATATTAAGCGATGTCGAGCGACCTTGTTCTGTGGTATTGGGCTCTCATTTCGGCATGAGCTGAGTGGCTGCAAGGAACTCTATTGGCTTGAAATCAGCAAGGACGCAACCTCCATGGCATATGAGGTAAATGATAGCGACCGAGTGGCTGATATAAAAAGTGAATTGGGAGATTAGCTAAGATTGATGCTTGTTTTATAAATAGCCAACTTCTCCCTGTCGTGGATCTGGTTCAATCTGCAGTCGCTGACATCTGCAATTGTTCACCGAGAGTAGGCCAGCAAAATTCAATCATCTAGTCACAACTCCCTTCGATACATTGTATGGACTATCGTGGGAGTACTACAATCAGACGTAGCATTAAATGAATACGCTTGTTGGTCTAGGTGGTGATGTCACCTGAGACAAGCCTCGTCGGCATCTACGAGCATGTTGGAGGCTGGGTTAGATGCTGCTATTACACGTATGGCTCTTGCCTGTCATATAACATACATGCAGCAAGATCCCTGGCGTTCGGTATATGTCAGGATACGTCATTGGCTATCGCGTTGTATTGGATGCAGGAATACTGTACAGCGGTGATCACATCCAATTCATGCAAATATATATTATATCGAATATTAATGGAACTTGGAATCTCTGCCGGCGCAGCGCAGGCTAGACGAGGTCATCTCGCAGCGTTAAGGACAAGTGAATTTGCAATTGGAATTATAGAAAAGCAGTAACATGTGCTTTGGACTTACGACAGGACTTGATTTGGCTCTAAACGACATAGCGCATCAGTCTGATACTATAAATTCAGTAATATCAAATCGCGTTCATATTTTGCACCGTTGCGGTCTGGCTGGGATATACGGTAATCTTACGTTGAAAATAAATAAACTCGTAGCAAATTGATTCTCAGCACGGGTGTCTTGATGTACCGATCATTATCATTCTTCGCTCTGCCGTTCCAAACAAGACTTCACCAAGTGATTAAGACACATAATGCACTTCGGTGTGATGGTTGTAATCTTTAATACCCACTCTTCAGGATGTGCTTCACAGGGGACGCCCGCGATGCTCCAGAGCCGCTGAGATTTGGGAGCTCGCTTGTCTGGCCACCCTACTCGCTGACCGTCGAGCCGATTTCATAATGATCTGGCAACTTGGCTGACGACTCGGGAAAGGGCTATTCAGAATCGCGATGAGTTGCTGTAGATAGCGTGGGTCTTTCTATTAGCATTAATACTCTTGAGTCTTGAGTGTCGCCCCGAGTCAAACTACTATGAACAACGACCTCGCCTACTTCGTTGCAATCTCGAGCTTATGCGGATCTCAAGTAGTGCGGCCTTGAAGGAGACTATAATGTCCTGATTGGGTAGGTATTACGTACAGGTCGGAAGTTGTTGATGTTAGTATGAGTTCCGACATGGAAGGAGTCTAGAAGATAGGGACTTTAAGGCTAAGCTTGTCATATCACGATGTATGCAGCCAACCAAACCACAGCGGTCTAGTCAAAGCTCTGCATTTCTCTTTGTCTTTCGTACTTTGTTTATCACATTCGGCTAACATGAAAGATTGCCCGATCTGATATTATAGGCTACCAGTGGCAATGGATTGCATCACCCCAGATGAAGAGTTTCTTATCTTATTGAGAACTTGAAGGCCATAAGACCGTGAATATTTTAAGCGAATACTGTGAGGACCCCTTTGAAAACTCAATGTGAAGCCAAGAACTTGCACAAACGTCGGAATATCATCGAATGTACTGAACTCGAGCTGACTGGTTCGAAAGACATACCTTACGGTACCTCATAACAAGCTTACCCCGCCACGCTCTTGTGCAGCTCACTGTTGGAATGGTGTGAGGAGTTAATCAGGTACAAACAAGGCTTGATGCACTCGATTTCGCAGCCTACAAAATACAAACAGCGTGAAGAAGATTCAACTAAGAGAACTCTGCCAACTTTCAGTAGTCTCGACAGTCAAGCTTGATTATTTCTGTCTTAATATTTGCAGCGCCCACATCAGGACCTATATGTGTAGGTACTTAGATATGGTCCTTGCAGTTTTGTCTTGTAGCTAATAAGCGTTCAGCCGCTAGATCCAGGGCCTGCAGAACCTTGGAACTATAAATAGCGGTGGAAATGAGGCAACTGGACCCTGTGCCGACTGATTAGCGCTAGCGTGACAGGCGGATTGACAATGCGTCAGCCTTAAACGTGGCTTCTCGACAGCTCCCCACCATCAATTGCATCCCGTCGTGCTTGCTGCGACGAAGCTCCGGTTCCAGGACAAGACAACAACAGCATCACCAAAACACCACGAAACACCTTCGTTTCCTTGTGCAATCTGACCGTGATGTGACAGCGCGTCTCGTCGACAATCCTTTGCTAGCCCTATCATTGGTGGCGAAGTCGTGCTTGGTAGTCCGCTGGAGCTTCGTCTGATGCAACTACATTCACTGTCCGGTCTTAGTTGCATCTGATCTGCAAGACGCGAATCATGGGTACTGTCCTCAAGGCAATTGTCGAGAGCCCGGCTCATATCCTGCTCTTCGGAGCTGTAGGATTGGTCCTCGTAGCATTCTACAGTGTATGGCCGCCTTCTGTCCCAAGATCCAATCTCAATTGACTCACAATGGCACACAGTTCTACGCCCTCCTCCACCTTGTCGCACCCAAGCCCCGCGCCGTGCTCCCCGCCGAGAAGCAATACATCACCACAACCCCGACGGGCAAAGAGACTATTCGCCGCCAGCTGCCATGCTGGCACGATCGCTGGTATGCTGAGCGGGCCAAGAAAGAAACCACTCTTGATCGCCACAACCCTAATGCCCGTTTCGCCCCCGACACTGGTGATATCGAGGCCGCCGAGTTGAAAGTCAGTGTTGTCATCCCCGCCTACAATGAAGCCGAACGTATCCTGCCCACTCTCAAGGAGGCCGTAGAGTATCTCGATGAAAACTTTGGGCGACCCATCACCAACTCGATCCATCTACTTCCAGAGAAGAGTCTTAAGAAACCTCGTTCTCGCCCCTCCTCCCCTCGCCGCCACCTCCACGGCCACAACACACCTCGGGAAGACCTATCTGGCTACGAGATCATCATCGTCAACGACGGTAGCAAAGACAAGACCGTCGAGGTCGCTCTCGAATTTTCCCGCGAGAACAATCTCCACGACATCCTCCGCATCGTAACCCTCAAGCAGAACCGCGGTAAAGGCGGCGGCGTCACCCACGGCCTGCGCCACGTCCGCGGGGAGTACGCCGTCTTCGCCGACGCCGATGGCGCGTCCAAGTTCAGCGACCTCGGCAAGCTCATCGAGGGCTGCGAGGAGGTCGTAGACGGCTACCACCGCGGCGTCGCCATCGGCAGTCGAGGCCACCTCGTCGGCAGCGAGGCCGTTGTCAAGCGCTCCGCCCTGCGCAACTTCCTCATGCGATCCTTCCACCTCGTCCTCATGATCCTCACCCCACCCGCCACCAGCCGCATCCGTGACACCCAGTGTGGATTCAAGCTCTTCTCCCGCGCCGCCCTGCCCCACATCGTCCCTTATATGCACGCTGAGGGTTGGATCTTTGACATCGAGATGTTGATGCTCGCCGAGTCTGCGCCCGCTGTCCCGGTCCTTGGTCTCGACGGCGCTGTTATTGGTAGCTCCCCGGGTATCAAGGTCGCCGAGGTGCCCATCGACTGGCACGAGGTCGGAGGTAGTAAGCTGAATGTTATACAGGATAGCATCAAGATGGCGCTTGGTCTGGCTATCTTGAGAGCTAGCTGGATGATGGGTGTTTATCGTCGACGACTGACGTAGAGACGGATGGCTTCAGAGAGCGGTTAGGCTGAGTGAAACCTCGTCCGGTTCGTGAGCGGGGAGCTACTGGCGAGGCTCGATCTGCGAATTAGAGAATGCGCTGTATTTCGATTGCTGTTGCTATATACCCCCTGAAATACAGCATTGCGTTGCTTTCCTCATATGCATTTTTGTGACGTTTCATGATGCCATCCGCTCTGTGATACTCCGTATCCAGAAGTGACTCCAAGTACACCGCGCAACACAAGATCTTAGCGGCAAATCACTAAGATGGTGATTCAAGAGATTGATATCGAATGAATACGAACATCCTAATTGTGTATGTTATAGCTTACCCAGATTACTTACTAGGTATTTGTTAGTCCCATTATCTTTCCAGCCAGCTATGTCTATAAGCATCTCGAAATATCCCCATCCCTTTCCCATTCCCATTCACAGTTTCAAATGCACTGAAAGAAACGCGACAGCGTCCTCTAAAAAGGTATATCATGTTATATGTTTATCGCTAACCTCACAATATGTAATTCGAATATGTCAACCTCCTTCTCTTCCAACTCTCTCCTCTTCCCATCTCCTTCCCACTTATCCCCTTCTTTTCCCGACTCCTTCCGACCCGCCTCTCCTCTCCTATATCCCTCTTCTTCAGCCTAACCAATTAACTCCCTCCACATAACGGGCAAGAAAACAACCGCAGCTGTCCAAAGACAAACCCAGGCCCTCAACAGCAACAAAGGTCCCAGCCACAATCCAGCATCCTTCCAATCTTCCCAGATAGCCACGAAAGCCACGGTAAAAAAGTGATAAGCAAGCATCGTCGGGCTCTGTATCAGCCCGCCTAAGAACCCCATGGGATCCGCACTCCACCCCATCTCAAAGTATTTGAAGCACCCCCTCTGCAACTTGGCGAGGTTTGCGTCCTCGGCCGCGAAGAGGGAGTAGAGGGCTTGTGCCAGGACGTTTATGATCGACGTGAGGTGTTTTCTACGGGAGTGCAGTGTGGACATGGCGCGGCGTATAGCCACGTGGTCGGAAAGATTGGGGATGGAGGTCGGCGAGAGGAGGTCGGAGAGGATGAGCACGTCGTTAAGCGCCACGGTCATGCCGCCTCCAGTTAAGGGATGACGCATATTCATCGCGTCGCCTAGGAGTACTAAGCCCGGAGTGTTACCCTGTCTTGTGGGAGGAAGCCAGGAATTCGGCATGGAGGGGGGTATCTTGTCGTCTTTTTCGAGCGCGGCGCGGAAACTGGGTTGGATACTTGGGGGTAATTGCGGCAGAACAGTGTTTGTCATGTACCCTCTTACACCACCTGCCGCGACAGATGCTTCGGGGAGTTTCTCGGGGACGTTTATCAGGGCGCGCGTCTCGTGCGTGCCGATCTGGTAGAGAAGACATAGGCTCTTTTTGCCGATTACCACGTGCCCGTACCCGTGGTGTGGGAGGTCGCAGTCGATTAGTTCGAGGGCGTAGAATTTCGACCGCACGGTCGGAGCGCGGGTTATGTATTCTTTGCGGAATTTGGAGGCGTAGCCGTCAGCTATGATGGTGAGCTGGCCGAAGAAACAATCTGCTTCCTTTTTCCCCGTGTCGGGGTTTGTGGTTCGGGTTTCTACACCTAGGATCTCGGGCGAGGAGTCGGATTTGATCGTTGCGATGGCTTCCGTCTCGAAGACGGTTATGTTTGGGTTTTTGAGACAGGTTGTTCGTAGTTGGCGGATGAAGCGACCGTGGTGGAAACTCCTGCCCTGGGGTCTCGTGGGTTCTTCTTTCTTTGCGCTGCCGTTCGTGTGGCCGTTTGTATAGCCGTTCGTGTGTCCATTTGCTGAAGCGAGCTGAGCTGGCGGTCGTTTTCCTTCGCCTTCGTATGGATATTGCATGCACATGTCCTTTCCATACCACACTACGTCCATGCCAGAAACCGTGATCGCATCGATACCCTCGACGCAGTGTTCCAGTCCCAATTTCTTTAATGTTTCATAGCCGCCGGGCTGTAGTAGCTCGCCGACGATGCGATTCGGTTCTTTCATCCATCGCTCGAGTAATATGACGCTGCGACCCTGGTTGGCGAGGGTGTTGGCGATGGCGCATCCAAAAACACCTGCGCCTACGACCACGACATCGGCCTCGTGGTACTTGGACCGCCGGACGGAGAAATCCTCGACGAGGGTCGAGGTTATTGTTGTTCGATTCATGGGTCTTGTTCTATTTCGTCCTCGATCGCTCAGGTATGGGGGATATGGGCGGAAAGGTCAATGACAAAGAAAGCGCGACGATTCACGACGGTGAGGATGCGGTGGAGGAGTAATCAATGGGCGTCGATAGCCGTATTTACATGGGTTGGAGGAGCGAAGGAATTGACGTGAGGTGTATCGCAAAATATTCAATGGCACGAAATTTACAAGTCTAAAGATCAGGTGAATTATAGAGTTTCAGCAATAAAGTTCCGGGAATAACCCATTCTGAAACGAGTACGAAAAACAGCAAAAAAAATGGTTGGTAGAATCAAAAATTCATCTGTCGTCAGGTCATGATGGGACGATCGACGTACGATACTTGGGTATGGATTATTATATTCCCAGTGATAGGAAATTTCCATCTACTAATCTCGTCGATGCTGCGTCGTTGAAGAAGGTCCCCTAATCGACATGCTCTGACCCCTCCCCTAGCACTCGCTCACCCCTTACATCCGTACTAGATTCTGCCCTTATGTACAAGCGTCCAGCGACACCTACCAGATTCAGTTCACATATGCTGACAATCCGACTATTTTAGCTAGCAAAGTGGATTTGGAACAGCCACCAGGGTTTAATTGATTGTTCAACTCCCGGAAATCGTATTCTTATTCCGGTGCCCTCGAATTGGGACCGAAGCTTGGGGCCAGACCGTGGCATGCAAGATTGAAATATGACTAAGACGATTCTGTCTGACCAAAATTGCTCCAGTCAGTGGCAAGTTCCGGCTCTTCTTGCTCTAAAAGCAGCTGCGATAGCGGGTCGCTTACGGTGCGATACCCAAGGACCTGGCGCCAGCTGGGGGGAGGGGGGGACGGCAGTCGGTGTTGTCTTGTGGCCTTCTCTCATGAATCATTACATCTTCATGAAAATACGCGGCGAAACAAAGGCGACAAAGCGACGCTTAGAGTTGGCAATATTGACTGGTCGAAAGTACGGAATACCTCAAGACGCACAAAACTATCAGCGTGTCAAAGCATCAATTTGGCGGGGTTGGACTGCCTACAACGTCACTAAAGAATTAACATATACCGGTACTTAGGTAGGTAGGCACGAACAGAGCAAAAGGGGGTAACTGGAGAACGAAGCGATCAACAAAATGTGCATGCTCGGTAGCATTTCAATGCACCTCAGGCCTTTCCCGAGGATTTCTATATATATGTACATGTCTATTCACATATGCATACAGCTCATAGTACAGCCGGGTGTGCATACATGTAGTCTCACGCAGCACCCGTAATCTCCATATTGCTTTTGGTCATCAAATCATGTCTTCCACTCTCGATGCCACTGTGCGAAGCCTCATCCCTCTGGAAATCGGCCAGAGCATTACGCATAATGTTCAGCGTCTCCGCCGCAATATATTTCCCTTCCTGCCTTGTCACAGTCCTCTTATCCTTCATCATATCCTCCGTCTCCTCGATCAGCTCCAGAATCTGGTTCCCTACGCGAGTATCGGACAACTTCATTCTCCACCTTCGAAGCGACTGTACGTGTCTTAGCACATATAGATCATGCGCGTACTGGCTCCGCAACATCTGATCGAAAAGTGTCTTCAATCCTGCGAGATCGAAGCACCCGGCGTAGGCAGTTGAAAGCGCCACGATGTTCTGTCGAGAGAAGGCAAGAGTTGTAGCCCTCGATCGCTCGTAGGCCAGGGTACATAAAGTGACGGCCCTCTCAAATTGACAGTACCTGTTAGACGCGATCGCCAGGTGAGTAAGCACAGCGGGCGCGACCGTGATTTGCTTCTCTTCAAAATGATCGATCCAACCCCCCATGAAAGGAAAAGCTTCACGCGCGGAGCCCTGGAACTCGTCGATTTGGAACCGGATGAAGGCCGTCACAGCTCGCGTCACGTCACGCCCTTCGCCATGAGCTGCTTCGATCAGGTTCAAGGCCGGCCCATAGCCCCGGTTGGTCTGCCGGAGCTGAGCGACCACAGCAAGGTAAAAGCACTCCTCGCTAAACAGCATGCCAAAATGCATGGCTCTTTGGTAGGTCCTTGCGGCCGTCTTTGGCTTGCCCAGGGTGAGCTGTTGATGCATCGCCTCATAGACATTCCGCTGGTTCGTGCTTCTTCCGGTTTGTGCCATCCTGTCTATCCTAGTGACTGCTGGCAATCGGCACCGTGGGGCTTGGCTCGGGTGATTAGCCCGCGATTTCGCGCGATCGCCTCCACGATACGTTCGGCTCACGATCCTGTGAGTTGCCTCATCTCGGAAGTCTGGGTTCAGAGCCTCGAAAGCGTAATAGATCTTTTGAATCTCGGGAAAGCTGAGTTTCCATATGCTGGCACAATTGTGCAATACCGAATTGCAGTAGCCAGCCTGAGGTTTGAATCCTGCTCTGACGGATTCGGCAAGCCAACCCAGGAAGCCATCCACGTCGCCAACTTTGCCATATTGATTAGCGATGAGTGTTGTCATGTAGGGGTGAAATCCGACGCCCAGTTCGCGCTGGTACTGAGTAACGAAGTCATGCACTTTTCCGGTCTGATGAGCTTCGGAGTGCTCTCGCACGAATATCTTCAAGACCATGACGAATGCGCGATCGTACATAGCTTGATCCTCTGCGTTGCGGCGTTGCATTTGGGCGAAAATTTCGTAGACAGCCTCCCAGTCTTGTTGCATAGCTCTTGATAAGGCAAGAAAAGAGTGTAGTTGAATGTCGTGCTCCATAGTCACATCGTACTCCAACGCCATCTGGAAGAATTTGGTGGCCGCCTCTTCGTTCCCAGTCTTGACTGCAAGCTCCACCATGGTGCGAAACACGGCCTGGGGATGGCCAACTCTTTCCAACAGTCCCAGTTCCACGACTTTCTCAAAAAACTGTGTTACTTCTTTGAAGTCGCGATGCCGTTCCGCATAAGATTCAAGCAGCTTCATGATCCAGCGTGATCTCAACTTGGTCGATTTCTCGATACGGGCGAGGGCATGGAGTATTTCCGCAGCGTGCTGTCCTTTCAACTGCTGAACAGAATTTATGACACAATCCAAGGTTTGGGTAAAGTTTGCACGTCCCATCTCCATGTAGGAATAGGTGTTCAAAAATGCTTTCGCAACATTGAAGTAGTCTCGGTGCTCATAGAGCTGTACGATAGCCCATTGGACAAATGCTGAAGGCTGCCTGGTCAAAGCCAAGGTCCTGCCGTAAACCATACGCGCGAGAATGTGTAACTTTGCAGAGAGCAGTTCAGTCATCAAGCGTCGTCCAATGCGCTCGATATCCCCCGCATGCGATACGGGATATTCTTTGAACTCGGCCAGAAAAATATTCGCAGCGAACTTTATATACTCGGACCACGTATTCGAAGAAGCGGCTTCCCGCAGACGGATGAAGTGATCCATTATGGAAATCGGGTCATGGGCAAAATACGCAGCTTCATCGAGCGGCCCCAACTCCACAGTTGAAGCCAACACGCGGCCAGCGTCCTCCCATCTGTCCTTCTCTTGCAGCTCTTTTGCAATGCGCGTTGATAGGCTGGGCCACACTTCGAAGTACCTATCGTAGATATCAGGGCGCGAATAGTTGATAAATGCAGACACGGCGCGGGTAAGTCGTGAGGAGTCGTGGCTCTGGCCTAATATGTCTTCGATTTCTGTGACTGGTGTCTCTACACGCTTCTTGCTCGGGCCTGCTGGGAAAGGACTTCGGTCGTTTCCATTGTTGCCTATGTTGGACGGTTTGGCTCGCAGCCAGTCGGGGGTTCGCACGTTATCTCGAACTTTCCGGATAGAAAACCCCCCTGACGTTCCAGGGATTGCGGTGCCATGGGAGATAGGTGGCTGAGCGGCAGGGACAGTGGGTGTTGAAGACTCTGTAGCAGGGGCATGCCTCGGTATGGGGTTGAATGTGTCATGCCCTGAGCGATGTGAGACCTCTGGGATATCGGCGGGTGAGGTTAGGAGGTTGTGGTCGGCATTGAGATTGCGTCGATACTCGTCTTCAACCCAGGAAACAGTGCCTGTGGGTGTGGGATATAGGGATGCGCCGTCGAGATGTGCCTGAGCAAGCCCGGTGCTGCCATGATAGTAGTGCTTGGAGGACTTGAGCTTCTCCTTGTTGGCGACGGCCTTCCTCAGTGTGCAGATGCGCCGCCTGCGGTCCTCGACGATGGCGCCGATTGCACACGATGTTCCCAGGGCTATTCCGCGCAGGGCACGTATAGCGGCCTTTGAGGGAACGGGCAAAGGCGTCGACATAGTCTTTCGTGTAAAATCTCCATGTCGAGTCCGATCTCACCTGGTCCTACCCATAGGTTTGGTCCGACCGAGCATCTAATAAAAGTGAACGGGCGATATCGTAAGTTTCTCGAACAAAAAGCTTGGCTCATGTTGTCTGGATCCTCATTTCCGCATCAAGACTGCGACCCGCTTTCCAGATGCAAAATGCACATACCGGTGGGGCTGCCGCTGCTTTGTTGAATTTTATGCAGTTATTGAGGCTTCAACTTGAAGACATCTGGATTGATCACTTCCATTCCATCAACGAGCCAAGCCAGACACGTTGGAGCTTTGTATTAAGAATACCGACTTCAATCATTGCATTGATGAGGTGGAATGTTCAATGTCTCATGAGAGTTGCTGCTGGTGCTTTCTATCCAGCATCTCATATTCTATAGTACACTTGTATGTGGTTGAGATCTCTACTAGAGTACATATTATCGACTCTTCTTCCCTGTCTATATACTAGTCCCCAACGCCATGTAAATGCCCTTTGTTTGTACAGTTGATCATACACCAGCCAGGAAGCCGTGCCAAATCTACCCCGCTATCAAGACATTTCCGGTCTCTCTGCTGGGTTTAGTGTTTCCAACTGTCGTAATATCGACTGGTATAAGAATAACATGCAGCCGCTTTGCACGCTGGTCCACACAAAACGGGGTCCCACACCCCGGAACCAGCCACCAACTCCTTCTGTTTTGTAGATGAGCCGCAATCCTTTGAACACCGAGTTCTCGTCCAAGGGGATAGCACCAGGACGAGCTGTAGATGTGGAGGGGGACGATGTGGAAATAGGACGTATGGAGTTGTGTGAAGGAGTCTCTTTTGCGAGCTTCGATGAGGTTTCCTTGACAGCAAATTTTACATCTGTCGCTGTGCGGTCTTTAGGTTTGTGTAGAGCTGGCGGTGGATCGATCTGGGTCTGAAGGCGTGTCTTAACGACGTCCAGCGGACAAGTGATCACTCCAGCCAGGCCTCCACCAGCTGCGCCTGTGAGCAGCTCGAGCTGAACTCCGATATCTCGACTATCTTTCCACTCTCTCGCCCATGTTTGAAACTGTTCGTAGAACATAAATTGTAATGCGGAAAAGGGAAGGTCTCGGTATAGTGTTGCTTTATATCCAGAAAAGAGTTCGGTGAGGCCCTCGGTTCGGACAATCGTCCTAGCAGCGTCAAATGTCCCACGATAGTTATAGCCAGATTTGAAGAAAGGGTTGTTGTGTCGTCCTTGAAGCTGCAGACGTGTTTTGAGCACCTCGGAGGGCACATAGACAACGGATGCGGCGAGGTCACCAAGGAAGCCTGCGGAACAGTTAGAATAATGGGATGCAAGCATCGCATTCATTGGCGCAGCTTACCAGCTGTGAGGTAGGACACATGCGACTGTATCCCGTAGTCGAGCATGTGCCGTTTACTCCATTCATAGGTGCCGAAGAACAGCACGGTGCCTGGAAACGAGCCCATCATGGCGGGCAGCCACCCGCCGTACAGGCCTCGTCTTATACCCTCCTGCCGCCATATTTTGTAGTAGGATGATCCTAAGGATGTGTATTTAGGGGGCACGTGTGGATCGCCTTGTTGTCGTGTCTTGACAGTGTCGAGGGAGTGCATCAACATGTCACCGGTGGTTCCTCCAAGGCCTCCGGCGATCATGGACTAAACCTCGAGACTCAATTTAGCTGCAAATCGCACACTGGAGAGGGGCGCGACCATGATCACTCACGTGGATATAAGGAGGGCGCCCTTCAGAGTCGCCATCGCCGCTACCTGTCATCTTCTATCTGCCGCCAAGTCGTGAACAAGTGGATATATTCGCAGCAGTAATGTTTCCCCCAGTCATCGTTAACGAGATCGGTAAAGACGGTACAGCTCAGGCGCGGGACATGGTCTCGGAAGACAGTGAAAGAAAGCAGTGGTGGGCTGAGAAGAGTCGGGAAACGGCTGTCGGCGAAGAAACAGAGTTCTTTGGCAGTGAAAGTGGCCGTTGATAGCGGAGGATGCAGCCAGACGACGTCGCCAACTCAGCGACTCGATATCTCTCGGCATACCATTTTAAAAATTCTAGCGCGACCCGCGACTGACGTATCTGCTATCGGCGTACTCCAGCGCCGCCCACTGCGGAGATGTGGCACGTGCGCCTTAACGCCGAGCTTGCCGATCACTACAGAATGTCAGTTAACCTCTACAACCGAAAGGTTCCAAATGACACAAATAAGACTGACTCAACTAATAAACGGCTTCGTCTGGATGAGCAACAAGATTTCTCTATATGAAGAATATTTTGAACATGAATGATTGTCATTCCTTCCGTATCTTCTCAGCGTGCTCCCACCACCTTACCCGTCCAGCTCTATGTAACGGCAATAAGATATGTGTGACTCTTCCAATAATCAATCCCGTCGAAATAGGTCCATATGAATTACTATCGAACGTGTCGCGATCCTCTCCATCCCCTTCGACCCATATATGCCCTGGCGGGACCGTGACAATGGGCACAGAATACGGTGTACGCGTTCTGATAACATCCCCCGGGAGTCCAATGATCCTCTTGACAGCCATCGCGTCCGGTCTATGTGGGCTCCTACCCAGCCGCGCATGAGCTCGATATATCCTGTTTCAAATTGAATTATGGGAATCATACCAGAATGTAACGATCATGCCGCGCTGGAGTGAGTACTGCGCATTATACTTGAAGTTGAGCACTGTGTCGCCCCGTGTCGTCTGGTCCTTCTCGGCGTTGAAAAATGGATACATGGACGGACCAGTGACCGTCGCTGTTTCGAACAGATTGTCGTTGACTGAGATGACGAACGGGATACAGGCCGTGAACATGAACGCGTAGTAGCTGTATTCCGCGACCCTGGGATATCTCTCTCGGAATGTGCGCCATGGTGATTTGGATGCTGGAGACTGGCCGAAACGACCGAACCTCCGCCGTAACCCGAACCAGGCTGATCTGAATACCATGGCCGATGGCCTTGGGTGACATTCACCGTCTATTGCACATTGAAGATAGTCTTGATGGACTTTTAGCAGTCTCAAGTTTTGATGAGTGAATGTCGACATCGAAGATTCACGGTCCGAGAGGGTCCCTGGTCCCACTTCATCAGTCAATTGGCCAATAATGGCCACCACCCAAATATTATTTAATATGTCGGCCGAAAGACTAGATGTACCTCTTCCCAAACGTTTACCAGTCGAATCCTATGAAGGTTGCTCTCTAATCCGTTCGAATGACTATTTGGATATCTACACAGCTGAAACAGGTTTCATTGCTAATAAAAACTTGATACATTACCTACTTGGACCTAAGGTAGGCATCACACTCAATCGGGTGCTTAGATCATCCGTGGAGAGAGTAACAAGTCCATTGCCCCTGCTCAACCGTCGTGATCCTTTTCGGATAGGCCTACCCAGGAGTTGCATTTGCACCTGCTAATCCTCGCGAAGGCAAGATGGCATGAGACAGCTCGTAACATCCAAACCTTATCATAACCGACAAAACCGCTCAACAGTATAGCCGCTGGCGTCTCTTAGCGTTTCTGTCTCTCGATCTGTCCTCCACAATGATTTTATCTCATACTCCCCCTGCGTATGATGCCACGAGCCTGGTTTAGCCGGCACGAACGATGGTAACGATTGATACATCAGTCATTCAGATATACTCATCGGAAATCATTTCTCCTAGCCGCGAGGGTGCGAGTCTTGCCTCGACGTTGAATGCCGCATCATTTAATAAAGTTTAACATAGACAATCACCATGACAGTGTACACTTCATTCTTCCTTGCGTTGGGTACATCAAGCTGACAGTCAAAGCTCCGATCCGATACCGAGGAGTTTACAACGACGTAAATTGCCCTGTCAGGGTTGTTTGAAGACATTAGCGGAATATACAAAGTTGAATGAAGGATTGCTCGACCACACCTCTTTGAATGAAGCATGTTTCAATTGTGTCCGTGGCGACGGACTCGCCCTATCATGCTCCAAGTGCGTGGAGAACAGCCAAAATTGCGTTCCGGTCCGTACCCACCGCTCCATCTTCGCCGGGCCTGTTGCAAGAGCCTCACAATGGGTGACTGTTGAGCTGAGACCAATTCATGCAGGTCGATGGGTTGATGAGGATATACGGTTATCATATGATGCGAGAAATTCGTCGACATCGCATTCAAGAAGTAAGCCCAACCAACTACAAGACCCTAAGTGATCTACGTACATAATGACATATACCGATAGGGCACTTTCCGCAAATTTCAATACCTCGTCCGCTGCATTAGCGCGTTCACCGATATTTTCGGCCATGTCCCAACGAGTGCAAAAAAGGCTCTCGAAACCTTCTTGGAGGCCAATCTCGACTCCGAGAACTCAGAAACTCTAGTCGAAGATAATGACGAGTCATCGAATAACCCGCATGATTACGACCAGCATCCACAGCTTAATGACGTCTCCCATCATGCGACTCACACTGCCGAGGATAGCGATGAGCCTGAAAACCTCTATACTACAGGTGTAGAAAACGCCTTCTACGCGACAGATTCGAGGAATGCCCACACCACTCCTAAGTTGTGCGGGGCAGAACCTGTCAATGGTTGCGAAAGGGCTGATCCTGACGACGAGGTCTCATATCGAGAATGGAAGCTGCGCATCCTGGAAGTAAGTCACTCCTGTACGCTAAGTACGTAGTGCTAATTAAGCAAGCGCACGGCATACGCAACTGAGAAAAATACCATGTATCTTCGTCGTCTCTTAGATGCATACGAGACCGTTGTAAGTGCAATCTTCGTGTCTGATACTCAAGCGGCTAAATGGGTCCTAGCATGCAAAGGACCTATTCCGAATAAATATTCCCGTGACAACCCGAGTCGAGCGCGAGAGTAGTCATATAAACAATGCGATCGAGGGAAATAGAGTCAACGGATATGAAGTACAGGACAAGGACAAGGCCAAAGAACCAGCCGCAGCCGCAGACGGCATGGAACTGAGCAACCATATCGGTACGGAAACCGGGACTGAGAGTTATGGAGCCGCTGACTACAGAGAAAAGGGCAAAGAAAAGGAACACAGCGGGAACAATGTCAGCGGGGACGGCACCAACGGAGGCAATTATACCGGTGCTCAGAGGCGGCTCGGGACCAATGGTGTCGCTGACTACGAAGAGAAAGGCAATGAAGAGCAACTCAACGGAAATGGAATTAATGGGAACAGCAATGTCGGTATGGAAAAGGGGGAAAAGGCCAACGGGGTCAATGAAAACGAGGTAAAGGTTGAGAAAAGGCTACCCATCGTGATTGTTGATGGGACAAGCAAACGCATTCTCGAGAGGCCTAGAGGAAGATCGCAAACATAGAGCTTGAAGTATCTGATTAAATGCCCACTCAGTTAATCGACAGTTGTCTAGCGGTTAGTCTTACATACCATGAATTACTTGGTCTATGCCTATATAGACAGTTTGACGTGTTTCAAGGTAGATAAGACTTCGGATCCATGTGGTGATACTCTGCACAGCTGGGTTTTGATAAAGTGTTGATGAGATTGTTCTTCTTCGGAAAGTGTATACCAATTCATCAGAAACTTGCTGTAAGTAGTCGGGAATCGTTCTATGAGTCAAAGTTTTTGAAAAAATGTGCTGTATTTTATCACAACATTGCGCTGGTTACTACATGTTCGTATAGTTCCTCCAAGACTTGTATAGTGGGTCGTTATGTCAGTTTTTACAATCCTCTGGGCTTTGGGAGATCGCCACGGCGTTCAGGACTTTTGAGACACATGGGATTCGTTTCGGTTGCGTGTCCTGACTCGGCCAACGATTTCCGAGGCGATCACAGCTTCTCTAGACTTGGTCAAAGTAGAGTAGCGAGCGAAGCAAGATATCCTAAAGAATACAACGATATCAAGGGTTATCGCTAAGTCATTGCCGAGCAAGAAACTTTTAGGTCCATTTTCCGGTTTCATCACTACCTAACTAGGTAGCTGAGGTACTCTAAGCGCTCCGGCTGAAAGTGCCTCGACCTAGACTGCTACGCTCAAAGGCACAAGCCATATGACCCAACTGTTTATTGGGCCAGTACTTTCCGTATTGAAGGAATACATTTGGATACTACTTTTGTCTCACCATAAAGAGAAACCAGTCCAAATGCCAAATGCTATGACCTGAGAATTTCCCCACACCTCTATGATATACCCCGAAAGACGTCGCGTCGTGTTGGAAGACTAGGTCGAGTGTTTACAGTGTCTCGGGGACATTATCATCGCTCTCACTGACACTCTCGTCTCCACTGACCTCGGCATTCTCCCGCTCGCGCTTCTCCATGAGGGCCTGTAATTCGGCATCATCGGAATCTGTGACAGCCTTGGGTTCCATCTTGACTGTGAGGTTGCCGCCTTCGCTCGTGATGCTGTTGCGGATGTTGACAATGGCCTCTTCCAATCTAGCGATACCAACGTTCTTGTCGAGACACATGCTTGTCAAGACGTAAAGAGGCGGCGATACCAGCTTGACTCGGACCTGGTTATCCTCTGTGTTGCCGGCCTCGGCTGTGCGGAGAGCCTTCTTGATGGCGTCGATGCCCTCGTACTCGAAGCAGGTGACCTCGACATCGGCACGCACCTTCGTGGGCTGGGGGGTCAGACGCTTGCCAATGTATGACTTGAGCTCATCGGCGACAGCATCACTGGGGAATGTGACATCGTTCCATACTTCGGGGTTGCTGGGGTATGGGTTAGTCGTCTTTCGAAGCAGGCGAAGCACGGTGCAAGTGATTGGTCGCCACTCACGTTATGGAAAGCTTGAAGGCATCGATGGAGTGACCAAACTTCTTAGTCAAAGGCCAGGCTATGCTCTCGTATAGGGACTCGATAGGGATCTGGGTCTTCTCGGCAACGTGGCGCATGATGGAGTGAACCATCTTGCTCTTATTGTAACGCTCCTCGCACTTCACGATATCCTCAGGTCCAACACGTCGCTTGGATAGATCGATATAGCCTGGCATACGTCAGTACGAATGACATTATGAATGATGGGGAATGAGGAGTGTCTACCCTTCTCCTTGTCGACTCTGAGGACGACAACAACCTCGTTGCGACCAACCCGAATAAGTTTCTGGATACTTCGAATACGACGCCTGGAGAGTTCGGAGAGGAGGATCATGCCGTCGATGTTGTCGTACTCGAGGAGCTTGACGTAGGCTCCCATATCGGCGATCTGGAGGGGTCAAATAGGTCAGTCAGGCCGGGACAACGATAGTCAGTAGCGATCAAACGGACCTGCTTGACGTTAACCATAACAAAGCTGTCGATCTCGGGGTACGGTTCTTCGTAGAACCGACAATTTGTCAACGACATGATGGGCGACGGATGTGGTGTGTAGTGCACGAAGGCGGTGGGCGATGGCCGACGATGGCCTGGGTCGCGTGGTGCGTACGGGCGGGAGGGGAAGGTTGCGAAATGGCAGCGAACCCAGCGATGGGAATACGGCCGTCTATCGCTGTACTGATGGCAGGATGTATGTAATCGTAGCTTCAAGTAGAATACTTGCGCAAGGTCAAGAGAGTTGGAGCTACAAATGTTCTGGTGTGACGCTGCGTGGCGTTGCGGGTGTGTGTGTGTGTGGAGGAGTCACTTGGCTGGAAATTTACCACCTCGAAATCTTTACGTGGGGTCGCCCTTCTGCCCAAAGGGAACCCCGCCAAAAACTCAATCCCCCAGGCAGTCAGCAGAAAAACATGGCACATTCTTCCTAAGGTAATAATAAGCAATCTCGATTCTTACAATAATAAACAGTGCCTTCTATTTGCCCACTTCCAGGAATCAGCATTCAACCACAGATGAAAATCACTTCTATTAACTCCATTCTAATATCATTTGAATCAACCTGGAAGGTAGAACTCCAATGTCTTCCGAGCCTACCTTGCTCTAGGTAGTTCATCCCTGGTGCAATGTCAATGTTTTTAACTCCCGTCTGCCCCTCTAACCTTCGCTCACCAAAGTCCATGGCATACTAGGTACCTGAAAGACAACCTTGAAAGAACAACCGGGCAAGGATATCAATGCGCTTGCACGCTGTAATCTGCTTACAGAACAAACCGATCTTGATCACTATGTTCTAGTCAAGTATGCTTAGGAGATGGGGTTAAATGGAGATGGATTACGAGGTTTGCGACTGGAATTTACTATGCCATAATATTGTGTACACATACTCCTTTTACAGCCACATCATTGTTTAGTGGGTGAGTGTGAGTGTGAGTGACTACTAGGAAAGGCTATCTTCTGCAAAATCACATGCCTCCATGACTTGGACCAGGACCAACTGCACCTCTGGCAGCTCTGATGGATCTGGAACACACAGTGGAGAGAGTCGGGCTGCCAGTCGGCAGCGCTATTCGATCTTGCTCAATGAATTAAAGCCCACTTATTTGAAGGTTGGTTAAGGTAGATGTAACGAAAGAGTGTAACTCGAAAATAGAGACTTTGATCTCTGTTTAATCCAGGTCTTGTCGCGTTTGCATCAGTTGTGGGCAAAAATTAAGTCCGAGGCATACGGGCCAACAATGTCCAATCAGCTTGTATCGCTCGCTCCACTATAGGTCACGGTGAAAACCAGGACCGCTCCGGGAAGACACAATGTCTCGTGGCTTTCTTTCCTTGCCGCTGCTGTTCGAGCTTATTACAATTGTTCCTCCCTTCTGAGCACCATCGGGCTTCGTCCTTCTCGCCAGCCCCAGATGTCCGGCTCAACTCAACCTCGCCTTAATCACTACGGCCCCGTACAACAGTTCAGGGACCTTGTTGGACCCTGTTGCACTGCAGCTACAGCTTCTAGGCAATCCTGTCGCTCCCTGGTTGTTAGGACGTCCTCTCGCCGTGCTGCAGGATGAAATGTGTAGCATGTCTCGCCCGCCGGCAGCTTTCAGACATAGTTGATTGTTTCTGAATCGATTAGTAATCAGCAGAACCGAGAACGAGCATCTTAGACACCATCGCTGGGCTGCCGACCATGTCTTCAGCTATCACCAGCGCCATGCAGAGCTCGTCCGCGACGGCTGCCGCCGTGGCAACACGAGCAGAAGAGGTTGTGCGCTCCCAAGGCTCATCCTCCTGGCTTGGTCTACTTGCGAGGTTCATACTGTTCATCTTGCATGTGGCCTCCACTATCATATATTGGAGTCTGAAGATCACCACCATTTCTTTTCCGACGCTACTCTTCACGTTCTTCTCAACAAGCTTGACTGTTACGATGAATGCCACGACTCTGTGTGTTCTCCTTCATCCGCTCTGATTCATATGCAGGCTGCTAATGTTGAATCGTAGAGCCTTCATCTTATTTCTCGTCATCTCCGGCGTCACATGGGTGGTACGGTACCGGTATCTGAACATGTATTCCCGTCTTCCGCCTGAGCCACAACGTAAAGAACCAGAATTGGATATTTTCCCAGATACCCACGATGAAGACCTGAAACCTGGCCTATCCAACTATCTAGATGAGTTTCTGAGTGCCATCAAGATCTTTGGCTTCTTGGAACGCCCCGTATTCCATGAGTTGACACGAAGCATGCAAACTCGAAAGCTCATCGCCGGCGAGACCCTAAATCTGGAAGACGAGAAAGGTTTCTGCCTCGTTGTCGATGGCCTGGTCGAGATCTTTGTCAAATCCAAACAACCTCGCTCGGCCGGGGCTTCGAACTTGGCTTCCGGTGTCTCGTTCAATTCCTCCATGACTGACGACGAAGAGCATGCGCACCCTGGCCAGCAGCGGTATCAACTCCTCACCGAAGTTCGTAATGGAAATCCTATGTCATCGCTTTTCTCCATCATGTCCTTGTTCACAGAGGATGTTCAGCTGCGGGTCCCTTCGGATGACCAGACCGAATCGACAATACCAAATGGAGGGATTACACCTTCAAGGCTTGTTAGTGCAAGTACGGCCAGCCGGAATACTGCTGTATTTCTGAGCGAAGGTGATTCGTTTAATGGGTCTAAAGATGATCTTCGACTGACAAGGGAACCCGAAGTAATGACTCCCGCGTTCCCAGAACACACAGCTCCTCTGCCCAAAATTTCTCCGATCTCCCTGGACGATGCTCCAATGCCTCGCGCTCAGCAACGTCCAGCCATGAAAAGGACTGCCACTTCTGTACATCCAGATATCATTGCTAGAGCTACCACGGATACAACGATTGCTATCATCCCCGCAAGTGCTTTTCGACGATTGATCAAAGTTTATCCGAAGGCAACGGCACATATTGTGCATGTTATTCTTTCGAGGTTTCAACGCGTCACACTCGCTACGGCCTACAACTACCTCGGCTTGACCAACGAGGTTTTACTTACAGAAAAAAGCATGATGAAGTTCACGACGTGTCAACTTCCAAATATCCTGCGAGGCGATGCTTTGGAACGACTTAAGGAGAAATTCAGCGAAGAGCGTGAACGGGCTGGCGAAGAGGAATCTGATAAAGGGATCGCTTTGCACAATGCATCTACGACAAGCCGTCGCCGAAGATCTTCAACTACCTTGCGCAAGGAAGCTGCCTTGCAAGCAATGTCCAGATCTCGGCCCCAGTCGGTAGTGGCTTCGACGATTGTGCCCCCGCGGCAACGACAGTCGATCCACGTACCAAGTCCAGGTGATCTTTTGGCTAACGTCCAGACTGCTCGGGGCAGTAGGGCCCTTCCATCCGGTACACTAGAAGTCCCTATAACACAGCACTGGCAGCCTTCGGATTCACCTTCGCGGAGAGAGGACGCCAGTCCGCTGGCCCAGCGTGCTTTCGATCCTTTTGCAACTCAAGGACGAGCTCGCTTGTCTATTGATCCAAGAGGGTCTGTCGATGAAGACAATTTATTCAGAATTTCTGTTTTGGAATGCGTGTTCAAAGCTTTAGGAATGAGTTCGGGTGGCACATCATCCCGTGGCGTGGAGTCTATTGAAGGCTCTCCCCGGCTAGTGACTTATGATGCCAGAAGCAAGAAGGCAGTCTTCAGTAGCAACGCATTCGGCTTCATGGACGCCTTCGATGGGTCCGCCGACTGGGATGCTGAGTCGATGACATCTGGCGGCATGTCAGCGAGTATAAATCCCAATGCACAAGTTTTGGCTGCAGAGATGAAGCAGGACGTCGAGATTGTTTTCTTTCCTCAGGGGTCCATGCTTGTTGAACAAGGAGAAAGAAGCCCTGGTCTTTACTATGTCATTGATGGCTTTCTAGACATATGTGTTCCTTCTGAAGATCCTGGGAGTGAGATTCTCAGCTCGGCTAGTAGGACTTCACTTAACGCCATGCACCAAGCAGATGCTCAGTCCTCGGTCGGTCGAGCACCTTCGAACTTTGGTCCGCCAGCCAGTACGACACGTGCCAAGAGCATTCCTGAAAACAAACGCACCGCAACGGCCAATCGACGCCGTGTCGGACTTGTGAAGCCAGGCGGTATTGCTGGTTACATAGGTACTGTATCATCATACCGGTCCTTCGTAGATGTTTGGGCGAAAACAGACGTTTATGTCGGCTTCATTCCCCGAGCGACTATAGAAAAGATCGTGGAGAAATACCCTATCATCCTTTTGACGATGGCAAAAAGATTGACAGAAATGCTACCTCGACTGCTTCTTCACATCGACTTTGCTCTCGAATGGGTCCAAGTCAATGCAGGCCAGGTCCTGTTTAACAAAGACGAAGAGAGCGAAGCGATATACTTGGTTCTCAACGGACGATTACGTCTAATTGAGGACCGGCAGGATGGTGGCATGAGCGTTCGAGCAGAATTTGGCCAAGGTGATAGCGTCGGTGAGCTTGAGGTCATGACTGAATCTGCCCGCACTGGAACATTACACGCAATTCGTGATACGGAACTTGTCAAGTTCCCCCGAACCCTTTTCAACAGTCTAGCACAGGAACATCCAAATATCACTATCAAGATCTCGAAGATCATTGCCTCAAGGATGCGGCGATTGGTTGACGATTCCACAATCACCACGCGAAGAGACGTTGCTACAGGCACCTCGATTAATAAGAGTTCATCAACCCTCAATATTCGTACTGTGGCAATCCTCCCCGTCAGAGCGGGTGTGCCTGTAGTCGAGTTTGGGAACCGTCTGATGAACGCACTCTCTCAAGTCGGCACTGTCAATGGCGCTATCTCGCTGAACCAATCGGCTGTACTGAGCCATCTCGGCAAGCATGCCTTCAATAGGATGGGGAAACTCAAGTTATCTCATTACCTGGCCGATCTAGAGGAGAAGTACGGATTAGTTGTCTATGTCGCAGGTAAGAGCCATTATCTCACATACTTACTTCGAAGTCCCCTTTTATGATGAGCAATTTTTTCCCAGAGCTTTGTCTATGAAGGCACAAACATAACTCTAATTTTTTCCTGATCAAATCCCTCCTCTTGCAATTAATCTAGACGTCCCATCCTGAGATAATTGCTAATTCAGGCGTTTTAGACACGAGTGTGACCACCCCGTGGACACAGACCTGCATCACACAGGCAGATTACATTCTGCTCGTTGGTCTAGCAGAAGGATCTCCCGAGATCGGCGAATATGAACGTTTCATGCTTGGCATGAAATCGACTGCTCGAAAGTCGCTTGTTCTGTTGCATGCCGATCGATATTCGCCTCCAGGCTTGACCAGATCATGGCTGAAGAACCGAGTCTGGATAAACGGCGGACATCACCATATGCAAATGTCCTTTGGTACAAATGCGATACATCCTCCAGGTCCTGTGAAGAGGGGCGGACCTTCTCTCAAAGAACGTGTACAAATTCTCCAGGCGGAGATCCAGAAGTATACCACTCGCAAGATCCGTCATCGACCGTACTACTCGCCAGACGCCCCTGTGAAAGGTGACTTCCAGAGACTGGCAAGGAAATTATGCGGCAAGTCTATCGGCTTAGTGCTCGGCGGAGGTGGCGCCCGAGGCATTGCACACATCGGTGTCATCAAAGCCATCGAGGAAGCCGGGATTCCGATAGACATTGTTGGCGGTACATCGATCGGTGCATTCATGGGTGGCCTCTATGCTCGTCACGCGGATATTGTGCCCATGTATGGACTTGCCAAGAAATTTGCTGGGAGAATGTCGAGCATGTGGCGCTTTGCGCTTGATTTGACCTATCCATCAGCCTCATACACGACAGGCCATGAATTCAATCGAGGTATCTTCAAAACCTTTGGCAAGCACCAGCTGGAAGATTTCTGGCTGGAGTTCTATTGCAACACGACCAACATTAGCAAGAGCAGAGCCGAAATACATACTAGTGGTTACGCATGGCGTTATGTTCGTGCGTCGATGTCTTTGGCCGGGCTGTTACCCCCACTTTGTGACGAGGGCAGCATGTTGCTGGACGGAGGTTATGTTGACAATCTGACTGTCTCGCATATGAAGTCGCTTGGCGCCGACGTGATCCTCGCAGTCGATGTTGGGTCTCTGGACGATGATGTTCCTCAGAGTTATGGAGATTCTCTTTCCGGCATGTGGGCGTTTTTCAACCGGTGGAATCCGCTATCCACGACTCCCAATCCTCCCACATTGGCAGAAATCCAAGCTCGACTTGCTTATGTGTCCAGCGTCGACGCTCTTGAGAGAGCCAAAACGATGCCAGGATGTATCTACATGCGTCCTCCTATTGATGATTATGGAACACTGGATTTCGGAAAGTTTGATGAAATCTACGACAGAAGCTATCAGTATGGAAGAGAATTTCTCGCCCGTCTGAAAGAAGAGGGCGTGCTCCCTCTCGTAGAGGAAATAGAGGCTAAGAAGGCGCTTCGACGGACTATGGCCCCTCGTCGTGCAAGTATTTGAAAGACTTAACAGCCTACTGTAGCATGTCACAATACGTACATGACAGTTCAATCCTGCTGCCCGCTCATTAGAGAAGATCACGTATACGCCTCTGTCACGACATTCCCGTCCGTCATGATACTTGGATGTCTGCATGTAGTCTCACAACACCAAACTCGATAAGTAAGTGAGAGTCGGAAACTAAACGGCCATGTAAAAGTCAGGACTATTTGTGCAGCCGTAGAGCCTTCATCATCTGGATCTATTCGATGAACTATATAATTCGACGTGAATCAAAGCTTCATGAAATACGCTATAACAGCTTAGTATTATTCAAAAGCCAAGGCGGAAGAGAAGTCAATCAGGTACATGAGGTATGTAATCAGTCTTGTGATGCCTTTCAAGCTGTACTTGTCTCGCTTTGGCAGCGATACCTTATCGGGGATTGCCAGACAGGTATATGTGCGCATATAGGCAAAAGAAATACAGGATTTCATTGGTGAGTTGAGCCACCATGACGACACTATGAAAACAGCAGGATTCAGCCCAGAAGTCCTATCTCCAGCATAAGTTCAAGTGATAAGGCCACGGCTTTTCCCCATTCTATGTAAGATCAATTTATTCCTGGCTGTTTCGCACGTATAGCATATTCTACTATACTGAAACCATCTCCTTTGCTGCCGACTTCGTTATGGGCTGTACTGCCACAAATGCTGTCGACGACAGGCCCACGGCATCGGGGCCGATGAGCTGCGTCACAATATGATCATATGCGGGCTACGATCGGCCTACTCCGCATATGTACAGATGAAGAGACACAACATATCTGGCATCACGATTGTTGATGCTCAGTGGTTCTCAGCCGTTTGACCGGAGATTCTCTTTTCATAGGCCTACTTGGAAACGGGTTCTATCCTATGATTCGGGAATCTACATGTATGGCCGGATGCGCGTGGCATCAGGTGGTGTGGCTCCGCAATCGATGCTAGTTTGACAGCTCAGAGGCATCAAATCCCTTGATCCTGGGCTCTGCCTGGGTCCTGTGAGGTTATCAAACGGGCGAAGAGGTAAGCTTTTGTGCGCTCGTCGACGGACTGATCTTGGACGTTCTGGGCATCATGCCTAGGTCAGGGGTTGGGGGCTCAGGCCTCTAGACGGGAGCAGCCGTATGTCAGGTGGACGGTGACGACAGAGGACAGACACACGGGACAGGACACGGGCAGCACGGGGACTGACGATCGTGAGACAAAACGGGCGTGGGTGTGGGATTTGACGAATGTCATCCTTTTGCGGTGAAGACATCGGACCCACGATACCCCTGCCTGATGGACGGCAAATAGAGCGCAGGATCCGGCACTCGATCAGTGACATCATCGCTCAGTTCTCAACGAAAGACCCTTGCTCGGCTCTCACCGTCGAATCACGATGATTTTTGGGTGCCAATGATAGCATTTGGCACACGAGGCACAGGCCTCGAGGCAGGCCAATGCACATCATCTCCGAAGTGCCGCGATATCTCATCTCCCCATATTTAAAGAGCCGATCTCCACACACACATGGACTCATTGCCATCGTTTTGCCACTCTTAACCCATTTCCCTTCATATGATAACATACCAACAACAACAAACTCTCACAAGACTGCCCACGAATCCCTTGAAACCTGATCTACATTGAATACACCAATTACCGTACCGCGGCAACACGTCTTGCTCATCCTCATCAACAACCACAATACATAGCCACATCCCCGTCAAAAATGCCAAAGCCACCAGACCCACGGAATCTCCTCCCATCCCGTGCGGACCCCGAGCACCGCCAACGTCGAAAGGAGCTCGAGAAAGAACACCCATTCGGGTTCACAGAGATAGCAGTCCTAAGCATGATCGGCATGGGCGTATTATGGGATATCGAGAAACAAGTACAGAAACACGAGGAGAAACATCATAAAGAGGAGGCTGAGCAGAAGAAGCGGGAAGAGCGGGATCAAAGACGCAGAGCCAAGTCACACAGCTCACGCGGCGAATCGAGGAATCCCCGCTCGGATGGTGGTCGGAGCGAGCGCGGGGGAAGGCGGGCGCCTGAGGAGTACTCGGCGGATTCTCGACGGCGACAGTCTGTTGCGTATGGACCTGAACATGACTATCGGGACTCTCACCGCCAAGGTCGCCAATATGATTCGAGATCGAGATACGAGCCTCGGTATGAAAAGGATCCGAGATATAAAGTCGATCCACGATATGAGGTTGATCCGCGATATGAGGTCGACCCGCGATACGAAGTTGCGTATGAGCCCAGACATGAGGACAGGCAAGAACGGGATCCCGAGATGAGAAGAAGGAGTCGTCGCGATTCGTGGTAGTTGACGGTAGACAGCTACCGAAAATGCGTCGTTTTATCAGTTTCACCTGAATATTTCGCTGGCGCATCACCGGAATGATTCTGAAATAGAAGAAAATCAGCAGGAAAACAGTGAAATTGTTGCCTGGCTAAACAATGTCCTGGCGATG
Source organism: Xylariaceae sp. FL1019 (assembly GCA_022578705.1). Lineage (NCBI taxonomy): Eukaryota > Fungi > Ascomycota > Sordariomycetes > Xylariales > Xylariaceae > Xylariaceae sp. FL1019. Next base: position 60,065 of record MU391932.1, read on the forward strand.
AGATATAGGAGTGTTTCTGTCCGAGTGGTTACCTCGGGAATGATTGCCTACCTTACTTTACGAGAAGCATTGGCGCAGGCAGCGTAGCATTGTATAAGCGTTCTCGAAAACGAACATAAAGCAATTGAATAACGACTAACGAATAACGCACTTATTTTATTCTTCGCCTCTGCACCGAGGCCACGTGTCTATGAACCTTTTTCTCACACGTAGCAGTATCTGCTCTGTTGTCTATGATCTTTCCCATACCTCCAGCTTTATCGTCATTCGTGACTTCATACCATGCTCAAGCAACCGCCCTCTCAGCAGCAGCAACAAGAACTTCAAAATGATGTTTAACATGATGCTCCTCAACAAAGGGCGTCGCAGGGCAATGCCGAATTGCAAACACGCCGCCCACAACAGTGCTCGACAGGAAAATCTTGCCCTCTGCGACAACATCATCATACATCGCCTTCGTGAGCGCATTCTGCTCCTGCACATCTACCTCCCCTTCACCCTTAACCTTGAAGACGGTGAGCGCAAATCTGGGACCCGTGACAATCTCGAATAGGTCCGACCTGCTCCTCAGCATATCCGCGAATCCCTCGGAAAAGCCGACATGTTTCCGTATGTGAGCTTGCAGACCCTTGATACCGTAGGACCGTATGACGAACCACATCTTGAGACTGCGGAACCGCCGACCGAAGGGGATCTGCCAGTCTCTGTAGTCCGTCACAAGTCCGCTGTCCGTGTGCGGGTTCTTCAGAATGGCGAGGGAGACGGAGAGCGCGTCGGTGAGCCAGGTGCGGTCCCGGACGTAGAGGACGCTGCAGTCGAAGTTCACGAGCAGCCATTTGTGCATGTTCACGTTGAAGCTGTGGAAACGTGCGAGTACGGGGGTCAGGTGTTGATACTCTGGACATACGAGCGCGGACCCGGCGTACGCGGCGTCGACGTGCACCCATATCTCGCCTTGGCCGGCTTGTTTCTGTTCTTGTGTCAGCGTCGTGGGTGCAATGCCAGCGAGGACGTCGGCGATGCTGTCCATGTCGTCGATGGCGCAGGTATCTGTCGTGCCGAGTGTTGCCGTCACGTAGAAGACCTCCAATCCTTTGGCGTGCAGTCCGGCGATCGTCTCGGCGAGGTCGGCGCCAGTCATTTTGTACCCGTCCTTGCCGTGGACCGGGACGGCGCGGAAGCGTACGCCACAGATCTGCGCCGCTTTCTTGGTGCAGGAGTGTGTTGCTGCGCTACCAAGGGCAACGAGCTTGGTGCGACGGAGCGCGATGGCGTCTTCTCTCTCTTCCTCGTCTATGATGTGGGCCGTTGCTTCACGTAAGTACTTGTCCCGCGCCGCGACCATGACCGTGGCTACGGCTTCGGAGGCCGTGCCGTGGATCACGCCGCCGCCGTACGTTGGCCCTGTGGACAGGTAGCACGAGGGAAGGGCAAAAGCCCGCGCCATCCAGTCGAGGACGATGGTCTCGAGCTCTGTAACGACTGGTGAGCATATCCAGTTGAACGCTGCGCCGGTAAATGCATTGGAGTATATCTCGCCTAGCATGGCGGGAAAGCTGCTTGAGGCGGGAAACCAGGCTAAGAAGTTGGGGGATTGCCTACAGGGAGTGAGTTATTTGTTTAAAGAGATTGATATAGAGATTGTCGTACCAGTGTGTAATTCCTGGCAGAATCTTTGTCTCAATGTCTTTCTGGATATCGCTCCATGCTTCGCCATCTTGAGGGGCTTCGTGGGGTAGAAGTTTTCTGAGATAGCCTGGTTCTACGGTAGAGACGACATGGTGCTGGTCGAGAGTGTCGTAGTATTTAACGACTTTCAAACCATAAAGATTAGTATCTGAGAGTTTAGGGAGTAAAGCGTGAGGGAATTCACTTTGGGTTGAATCGTGTTAGGAACATACTGTCGTCGATGGATGAAATCGCGGCCTCCCGAAACTGTTTGGAGTCCATCTTGTTTGCGCCAAAATGGGAGTGTAGGCGAAGCAAAGGGGAAAAAAATCAGTCACAATGCTACAATCTTTCAACTACCATATAACTTCAACCGAGTCTTAAACTATCAACCTTCCACGTCTGGGGTGCGAGTTTCAATGTTTTAATGTCAATAGACATTTTGTATGAGACGACGAGGGGTACATTGGCCGGGTACCTGTTTAGTCCATTTCGAGGAGGTCTTCTCGCGATTTCTTGTGGGGTTGATCGAAGTCCGTGTGGGTCCGGAGGGCGCATTTGCAACAACTTTCTTGTCGTTCTTGTCATTTGCATCTAATCTTGGCCATATTGCTCCTCTTCTGAAGCTACATGAAATAAAGGATCGAGACTGTGGGCTTGATTACGCGTGTAGCTTGAGCGTATCCGGCTCGACATAATACCCTAACCATACGGCCGATAGCAATCAAGCCGCTTTCTCGTCTCCTCCGCTCTTCCGTTTCCCCGTTGTCGGAGACTCAAGGTGCTACCTGAAGGCAACCGCCGGCCGTTCTGCCAACCTACCGAGTCGAGCCGGGAATGAAGTAACACCACAAACCTTCTAATACAGGTATTCTTTCTCGCAGAAGGTTGTCCACTCAGACCTTTCAAAAGATCTCTATAGCTGGACATTCATGCAAACTACCTATCAAGAAATAGACTGTCGAAGCCTACCTAGGTAGTATAATCGAACGTCGGTCCGGTTTTCCGAATTGTTTCATATTAGTAGTACCCGAATGCATGAAAAGCGCGTAGCAGGAATATACAATGCGGGTTTGTGTTGCAATTGATATCCTGCCTCGCCTCGCCTGTCCTTCAATACCGCGCAAACAATGATAATTTTGAGGACCTTCTCCCAGAAAAACGCAATGTCAACTCGCACCACCAATTTCCGATGTATCCGAGACGACGAGCGTGATGCTTAAGCAGTCGAGGCGAATCGGCCCCGAAAGAAGCGAGACTCAATTAAAGACATGCTACAAAGAGAATGATCCTGGGTTCAAGAGCTCGCTTGCTGATTTCGTCGAAGTAGTAGACTGAAAGCTTCTCTCGAATTTGACCTGGAATAGGCATGCTTGTAAGTTATCTCCCCATCGGAAACTTATAGCATATCGTAATGAATGGATGCGCTTGATACGTTATAACCGGACTTGCTGTCGCCATGTGGCAGTCAATTCGTCTTGCCTAAGGACTTTGTAAACGTGGCCATTCATGCCGCCCACTGTGAAGAGGATCATTCTGTGAGTGAGAATTTTATTGCATAGTGTCGTTCGCAAAGGACAGTTTCTATTTAGGGGTCCGTTAACTGATAGTTGGTTCCTGGCGGATTCGACAATGGGGCGGCCATGGCATTGTATTGGTAAAAGACTTCTGTTTGGGAGCGGTCCCGCCCTTCCCTGAACAAAACGAATATTGTTTCCGGCCCAGATCCCTCGATAAAACAATCGCGCTCCGAAGCCAGGTGGGAGAATTCAACAGGGTGGGTGTGTCTCTGGCATGTGACTAATCAATAGGCTTACTCGACAAATATTATAGCAAGCTCGAATGAACAACTGACCTGGCTTTTTGCGCTTTGTGGCCGGTATGCGGAAGAGAGCTCCGGTGGAGCTGTTGATGCCATGTTGGAACAGCAGGGGACGAGAGAAAATATGGGGGAGAGTCTTAAGCTGAATTGTCTCGATCCTGAAGATTTGAAGAAGAATGACAGACTTCCGGAGTACCAGTTGCAGTGATCATTAGGAAATATATCATTCACTGTTTCCCTATTCACGACAAGCTGCTGGATACTCTCGATGTCGTGATTTCGGCGTTTGGGAGTTTTTATGGGAACTGAGACCCGAGGACGTACTTTTGACGTGTCCTTTCGGGGCCAAGGCTGACACAGACGTAAGCTCCGCCATCCATGTTGACGATCCTAGTCTTCAACCCCAAACGACACCGTTATGCTCCTCGAGCGCTTGATAGTATGTAGATTCTGTACTTCTCTATCTAGGTAGGCATACTGGCCAGACTGGCACCTTATTGTTGAGACACAAGGACAGCGTCTGGAGTAATCAACCCCGACCCTCAAAGTAGAGCTCTTGTAAAACATACTGATTGCTGTTGGCTCTCTTTAATTCAACTGAATCTCACGTTTACCATCATTTGCAGCCCTCAACCAGCTAGCCATCGCCTCGGGGTCTCCAGCGGTATTCTCCCAATGCTCGACCACCTTTCCAATCTGCAAAACGTCAAAGTCCGCAAAATGGGACGGCTAGGTCATCGAGTCCAGGACATTGAGCGCGCAATATTCCAATCACTGAGCCGAAATGTGAACTCGCAACTACTAATTCGACGTCCATGAATAAGGTGTCGCCGGTTGCTGCGACAAGAGCATCCTCGTGTGCTTGGGCAGCTTTGAGGCCCCTCAATGGGGAGGAAGGATTATCGAAACGGTGGAGAATGATATCCTGGGAAGCCACCTGTGCCAATCTTGTGAGGTCTTCGTACAGATAAATGAGTAAGTCTCTTGTGGACTCGAAGCTGGGAGTCCGATTTGCTGACATGTCAACATTTAAATCTAAAGCTGTGTTCATGGCGATATTGAGATGAAGAATGGATGTGTTTCGACTGAAATGAGATATACATGTAAATCTCGCAAGGACTCATATAGTCTGATTACCGCGATTTCTTGCTTTCATCCCGACCATGTCAGCGACTGTGCTGCCCCTCGGATGTCCGTATGTGCATGACGCACTTGATGAAATTTTATTCGTCACCATGACAGAGCTCAAAGACTACAACGGAATGTGTATTTGTTGTTGCAAACACTGCCGAGGATATAATCTAGTAAGCACGGTTATCTTTAGTTAAACAGCTCGCAGAGTTTTGGTCAGAATCCCGATTAGTACCTGTCTTGGGTGCACTTCATATGTCTCTCATCGATGTATAGTATCCGCATTTCGAAGGATGTAAAATGCAATAATGCCAATCGAACATGCCTACAACTGTTCATCGATTGCATCTGCGGGACTGACGCATAATATTTACCTCGACACTTTTTTATGGATCCTAGAAGATACGAGACGTGACAATCATACATACTTAAGGTCATTGCCGCGACGGAAAATGTTAAAATAGGAGAAAGACAACGAGATGACGTGGGCGAAGAAGACAGGTCGCGTAGAACACGAAAGAAAAAATCGATGTGCACAGTGTTTTGTCTCGATTCAACGATTATATACTGATTTTTGTTCAGCGAAACTATTGTAGTCCCTTCAGTTATCCGAATTCAAATCGGCTGAGCGTTCTCATTTCGATTACGTCGATTGGTTGTCTTATTGCGCAGTATACGAGAGCCCAGTTTTGCGCCAATTCTCAAAATAACTGAGTGTCAAGCTATTCACAGACTTCGGCCTCTTCGCGATCTCAGCCTTGAGGGTATCCATCCTAGTCCCTAGCTTCCTGCCTTTGAAAGCACCCCCCAGAATGCCACATATCTCAGCACCTGAATAGCCATCCGTCATCTGTCCCAAGACCTCGATATCAACGTCATGGATCTTCAGCTTCTTCGTCATGCGAGTGATGATAGCCTCACGAGCTTTCACGTCCGGGAGTGGGACATATATCATCTCGTCAAAACGGCCCGGCCGCAAAAGGGCCGGGTCGACGCAGTCAGGTCGGTTGGTGGCAGCGAGGACGAAAACTTCACCTCTTTCCTCGAAACCATCCATCTCAGTGAGCAGCGTAGTCACAGCCTGAACACCGCCACCGCCAGCCTGCCCTGTAGATCTTGAGCCTGCAAGCGAATCGATCTCATCGAAGAAAATGATGCTGGGCGCAGCTTCTGCAGCTCGCTTGAAGATGTTGCGGATCGATCTCTCGGTCTCGCCGACGTACATATTCAGAAGCTCGCCGCCTTTCACAGCGAGGAAATTATAACCCGTTTCAGTTGCCATGGCCTGTGCTGTCATGGTTTTGGAGCAACCGGGAGGTCCGTATAGCAGGATGCCCTTGCTCGGTATCCAGAGGTCTTCTGTTAAACCCTATGAGCACATAATTAGCTATGCATGGAACTCGTAAATTTCTTTCCCAGTCGTTCACATACCTTCGGTGTTTGCAGTGCTTGCTGGAGAGCAGTCTTCACATCCCCGTAGCCACCAATATCGGTCCAATTGACGGTCGGAGGCTTCAAGTCGATGTCTTTCATGGCAGAAGGGCGCACTTTCTTGATGACCTTTTGGAAATCTTGCCATTCGAAGGGGAGCTCATCTTGATTTGCGTCAGGACCAAGCTCTAAAAGCCTTTCTTGTCGCGGTTCAGCGGCAGAACGATGAAGCGTGGCAAGATCGCCACCTGTGAATGCATGTGTTCGCTCAACGAGATTGGGTATCAAGTCTCGAGAAAGGGGAATTGACGAATCCCACGATTGAATGATATCTGTCCGCCCATTTACGTCTGGGGCCGTCAATCGAATGTGGTCTGGGAATCGTTCTGGACGCTGGAGATCGTATGGAATATTGTCATAGTAATCCAGACAGGTAGCAATTACTAGGACATTTGGTCGCATGTTGTTCTCCTTTGCTTTATGGGCTAAGCTGTCGAGGCCTTCCCCGAATGCGTCGAGGAAATCAGCCCGATTCGGGTTTCCTTTGCCAATAAGCCGCATCAAATCATCGACCAGGATTATTGTTGGATCGCCCTGATCAATCGTTGACTCCAAGACATCTTTTACCATCGAGGGCTTGTCCTTGTGCTTGATCCGTATGACTCTACCCCATTTCGAAGCAGCAATGTGCTCGAGAAGAAGTGTTTTCCCAGTCCCATTGCTTCCATCAATGATGATGCCACACGAGTAAGGAGGAGGACGCAGAGTGGAAAGCTTGCGCCCATACGAATCAAGGAGAAGGTTCAATTTTCTAGTCTGGGCTACCATGTTTGGCAGGGGGACCAGTCTGACGTTTTCTGTGATGCCATTTGCTTGCGGACCATCTGCTATCTCTACGACAGTGACGTTGGGATCATAAACTCCAACGCTGTTCGGGCTGCCATTGACAGAGTCAACCACGAAAGAGCGAGTCTGTCCCTTCATTAGGATATCGTCAAATGTACATCCTGGCATAATGTACCCAGCGGTTTCTAGTCTGATCTCAAGGCAAACCTGCCATCGCTTCCTCAGATCGGATGCTTCGGCGGCTGGGAGCGGACCATGTTCAGATGCGGTCTGTCTCATCACTACAGACCCGGCAGCCCGAACTGGCCCACCGCCTGGAGTGATGCGGACCGCTTCGCCGAGCTCAATATTTGTGAAGCTCTGGAAGACACGACTAATACAAGCGATATTGCTGCTGATCTTTGTGTCGCCTGGCCAAGCGACGGCTTCGTACCGCACACCACGAACTTCAACTTGGCACAGGCCTCCTGTGGCGAAGCCCGCGGGCGTGAAACACGATGGGTGAAGAAAGACTTTGGCAGCATTCTTTCTCGTTGGATTCTTCTGACCCTCCACGTCTGTGGGCTGGATCCTGGTTTTGAAATCGAGCTTCATCTCTACTGCGTCTTGGATCTACTGCTCAGAGGGCAAATTGTGATCTTGGTGTCTCCGATTATCGATTTGACTGCTCAGGGCGGCACCACCTGTGTATGTCCTCCCCTTGGAATATGGGAAGTAGACAGAGTAAGTCGGGTTATGAATTGGTGTTGCCGCATTGTATATTGATATAGCTGTCTGCAGATGCCTCCGATGACAAAAACCTTGAGTTGAGTCGCTGTAAACATTCGGCATGAAAAAGCCCTATAAGTGGACACGCACAGACCCCACTTCCCAGCGGAACATGCAGTGGAATGAGGATTCTGAAGAGGCATAAAATCAATGGTGGATTCAAACAATTTCTAGATGATATTCAAGTCAGACAAATGATCCATGCTTAAGATACATATGTGAAGTGCCTATCTTGAGAGGCACGTTGGTGGTGTGGTTTGTCTGTGACATGGACTTAACATGCATTGAAGTAACTTAGGTCAGCTACTTAGATACTTCGTACGGATGACCCTACCAAAAGAATAGAGTCACCGCCTTCGTGGTGTTTTGCCAAGATATCAAATAGTACTAGCGGTGCTTTTGCCGTTAACTGTAATTATGAACTATAGCGGGACCGATAGGGAGCTTATGCGCTATCCGCTAACATAATCCCAGCCGACTTGCTACCAGCAGCTTAGCCGCAAAATTCTGCCGGCAGAAAGATCTCAGGCGGTGACTCCATTCTTTTGGTAGGGTGAACTGTACAGTAGCAAACTCCCGTCGGCCCGGTCCCATCCATGCACACGGTCGTGGTTATCGATGTTCAACCTCGACTACCTATCCCAACAGCATCCAAGACTCAATAATGTGAAAGCACACCCCGAGGACGCTGCCTGATGCTCCCCTAATGCTCCCCCGACAGCTCCATCGGCCACTCTCGCCACTGGTAGCTGTAGAATGGCGTCTCGCCAGCACCACCGCGCGCTTCCACGCTGACACCAGCTCTCTGCGGTCAAGGTCCAACAAGCTCCTGGACACGAGCAAACTCAAGCGTCAACAAGCAGCAAACGAGTCACGCCTGCATAAAGAGCGCATCACACAAAAGACGACCGACCGGCTTGTCGGCAAGATCAGCCGCCGTACAGGGCAAGATATCGATGCCACCCAGAAGTACTTTTTTGCAACACCACAACAGCCTACACCACAGCCCGCAGGAGAGCACCCACCGGAGGAGCATCCACCGACGCAGAAGTCTCCCTCGCTCTTTGAACAATTTTTCCCAGATGAAGCCAAGTCCAGGGCCCTGCAGACGGGCAGGGCCGACCAAGACGGCGACTCGTGGAGCAGTTATTGGACATCTCAATTCTTCGCGGACCAGCCCCCTCCACGCGTAGCCCCTATCGAAGAGGTTTTTGGGTACGCCCCTGGGGACAAAGAAATTGTCAAGGATAACGACGAGTATGGAGACCTACACAAGTACATCATGCGTGCCAAGAGCATGTTGGTCCTTCATGCCGCCAGCAAGCACCTGCTCCTAAGTGACTTTATACGCTTGGGCGTCGAGGCCAAACACGTCGAGGGTTGGATCAGTGGCATTCTCACAGGTATGTTTAACGCTCCGCTCTCTGTCTGTAATACACAGGACTAACAACTCTCACCTAAGTGGTTCAAGCCCGCAACCCCGATACCCTCGAGCCCCAAGGTCACTACTGGATCTTGTTCGACCAGCCTAGCGCAGCAGCAGCCTACAAAGACAAGATGGAGCACGTCTGGCGGCTGGGCAAGACCTATCTCCCAGGCGCGCATCACAAAGCGTCCCATAAGACGCAACAGCAATTGCCAGAGGGCCTGCGCTTCACCGAACAGGGCGCAGATGTCGCTAAACTCCTCAAGGGCTTTACCCTCATACCACCGAGTATGACGTACCATATAAAGGAGCCTAAGTGGAACGAGGAACGAATCATGGAGCTGGGCCAAGGTGGCATCGTAGATCGCATCGCCGAACGCCTCAGGACCAAGTTCCTCGTCATGGTACGCGTCGATCGCGGCAGGTTGACGCTCGATACCTTACGAGCCGCTATACAGGATGACGGCGTGAACCGCAACTTGCCCTGGCGCATCATAGATCTCGAGAAGGGCATTTTGCCTTATGGCCAGAGCCTCGTGAAAGCGAACGAGGCCTATCAGCCTAGCCACAATCCCGACCAATCAGGCGAAGACGTTCCAGAGGCGAACCATACGGACGAGGAGGCCTCGGAGCATGATCTCCAAGTGAGACAGTATTTTCGCTTTATTGTACCCTTCATGGACAACGCCGAAGCGCAACGTTTTGTGCGTAATTGGCACCGTCGTGAGCTTACTTGGCAAATTGAGGGGGATAAAGGGGCGACGAGAGAAGAGAGTAGATTGCTGAATGTTTCGCTGCTCTGGTGAGGCGAGTTAAGTCGGTTAGTCGAATAGATACCCAATCATGCTGTTCTTTAAGCCAATGACCATTACGCATGGGATTTCGTCTTTATGCGAACGACGCCATAGATGAGGGCTTCGTCCTACGGCGAAATTTATTTGCTCCAGTCATCATTACTTGCGTCGCTGCGATTGACGTGGGCTCGGAAATCAGCTGCAACTCAAGCGATTGTGTCGAAGCAGTAATGAAGTGTCCAGGGTCTGGAAAAGTCACTAATAGTCCTCCGAATATAAATCATTGCCATTTACTTAAACTAGGTGTCTGATGTTGACACCTCGGGGTTTACCTCCTGACGCTCTCATTCATACAATCAGGGCCATGTTGGCTAAGGTAATATGAACGTCAATGTTCACGATCGCACGATGACCGGTCCGCTGAAATGTTCATAGCTCATTCGAAGTCAATTTGGGCTGCTTATCGTACGTGTTTTCTAATGAGTACCGTCGCTGGCGATGAAAGGATGTGCTCTCGATTACCAGTCAACTTATAATTTGAGTGAGCACTGGGCAAAACCTGGGGCCAGGGGAAAAGATACTACTTTCCATACTGTGTAAGCCTTCGGAGTGACGAGGGAAAAAGTCTTATTTGATTCGGTAACCGAAGTATTTAACGTCCAGAAGAGGTAAGTTAAAATGTGTTCCAGAGGTAGTCATAATCGTTGCTTGACAATTATGTTGGCTACATATTGATAAACCTACGCACATCTCCACAACCTTGATTCCGAGAAGTGTTCATATATCTGTACAAATGACAGAGCTGCAACCCTAGAATGCCTTGGACACTATACATATATTAAGGGGTAAATAGAATGAGTATATCAAAGTCAACGAGCTAATTGGAATCAGAGCCTTAAGGACTATTTCCGCCTTGTATTCTTCTGTCTGATTCTATAACCCTATATCAAGGTTGCTGCAGGTTATATAAGAGGGACGGGTAATGGTATTTGTCGCAACAACCGCCGAGTGCAGGTTTCCTCTTTGAAGGTAGCCTCTGCGAATGGACACCCTTCATGCTCGATGTGAGTAGTGAAGGAACGTGGTAAACCTACGTGCGAGTTCACTCAGGAACGAAGGCCTACAAATATGCGGAGACGAGATGGCCTGGAGAAGAAAATAAAACAAGAATCAGAACGCTTTGGTAATCAGTTGATTTACTACATGACGTTGGCAGTATTACACCAACAATAGAAAACTCGTCAACCATGGCGTCATGGCCCATATACCTAGGCTTTCACACTCATGCACACACACTCCCAGAGGGAAAAGAGAAAACAGTGTATTTAATACTAAAAGAGCCCTCCTATGAACCAAACTCCAACGGAAGTCATTTCAGCCCCCGGTGTATTTCACTCTCTCATTCCTATAGGAGCGGGCTGCTCACCTCGCCATGGCCCATCCTATCTACCACGAAGCACCCATCCCCTACATATCTCTGTCTGCACAGACAAAATAGCTCTGCCCCCTTGATCGCTTGATGACCTAGTTCCGTCGAGGGAGCCGCGGGATTATGTGTTCCTCTGTCTTTTCTGTGCCCTCGTTACAGCTTATACTCTTTCGCCCCATGCCCAAGCTCGGCCGTTGTATCAGGTTTCACCCTGTCTGCCGAGCATTTCCCTCGCGAGCACCTTCTTAGACCAAATCAAGGCTATCTGCCTTGTGTGCTTGTGTTATGATTCTATTGTTTCCTCTTCCGCAAAAAACAAACAGATCGACAGTTTCCTTCTCTCTCCAGGTTTCTAATTCGGATATACGGTAGGGTCGTGAAAGTTAGCAGCACTTGCCGGAGCCGCCACTGCTGCCGGCCCCCTGGCCAACGGAGACATTTTGGGATGAGGAGGGGTCTGTCTTGGAGGTGTCGATGATGCGCTTCTTGATGTCGGCGGCTAGGTTATAGAAGGCCTGGTCGATGTTGATGTTGCTCTTGGCGGAGACCTCGAGGAAGGGGATGCCGAGCTCTTTGGCAAGAGCCTCGCCCTGTTCGGTGGAGACGACGCGCTTCTCCTCCCAGTCGCACTTGTTGCCGATGAGGATCTTGTTGACGCCCTCGGTGGCGTGCTGCTCTACGTTGGCGAACCACGTGCGGATGTCTAGTTTTATTATGCACCGATTAGCCTCTCTGTCCACGTGTTGTATATGATCTCAGTGCGTTCTTGATGTTGGATAGCTTACTGTCGAAGGAGCGCTGGTCGGTGACGTCGTACACGAGGAGGATGCCCATGGCCCCGCGGTAATAGGCGGTGGTTATGGTTCGGAATCGCTCCTGGCCGGCGGTGTCCCAGATTTGAAGCTTGACGCGCTTGCCGTCGAGCTCAATGGTTCGGATCTTGAAGTCGATGCCTATGGTGGTGATAAAGGACGGTGTGAAGGAGTCTTCACTGAACCGCAGGAGACAGCATGACTTGCCCACGCCCGAGTCGCCGATAAGCAGCAGCTTGATCTATCCGTTGCAAATGACTAGTCAGCCATGATGTCTATGTAGTCTGTTTATTGGAGTTCGAGGTGCAGAAGTGGGAAAGTAGGTGGTCGGGCGGGAGATGGAGAGAGCGCGGCCACGCCTCAACAGGCGGTCTCTAGACAGCGTGGGTGTCGCAGCGACAAGCAGGCTGCCGGTCGAGTCGTCGCAGAGTGCTTGGTATAATGGGAATCGAGGGAGTGGGAGGGATGTCTTGGGCAAGGTGTGTTATATGGCGGGCAGAAGAACATCTCTCGATGGGGGTGGAACCTACAAGGAAGTCGTAGTTTCGGTTGCCCGACATGGCGTGAAAGGGATGAGGACGTCGGCCTCGTCGTGTCGGATGTGTCTTGCAAAAGGTATGGAGCGAAGGATGGCGATGGAGGCGGGTGATTCGGGGGCGAGGGTAGGACAAGCACGGCGGCAGGGCTCCGGTGAGACTCGTCAGCGGTCGCAGTCAGTCAGGGCTCTGGTATGGCGGCGGTTGATGATGTCGGCAGCGTGGTGGCTCGTCGTCAGTGCAGCTCAGAATGCGGTCGGCGGGATTGATTGATGGCGTCCGTTGTGTTTCTGGCAGCTGGGATTCAGGGCCACGAGGACTAGCTGTCTTTGCACTAGCAGGCTTCCCAACCTGGGAAAGTATGACGACCGTGGCAGACGTCTTGGCACCTTTTTATCTTGACAAGACTGGGATTACCAGGATAATTAGGGAGAAATGTGGCAATTTGAATAAATAAGTGTCTGGCTGTTGTGACCTCTGGCCTGACTCGCCTGAGCAGAGGCGTAAACGTAAATGCCTCACGTGCTGTGATGTATTATTTGGTAGGTATAGATGAGTGACCTAGGTAACACATGGTTTGACTGCGTTGGCAGGTAGTAGTACATATTGTTGTCGGTGACGCGAAGGGGGCACCGGATGGGAATCGTTGGTCAATGTCTATGTGGCGAAACGAACAATGGGATTCGGTCTGTTAGTGCAACCCAGCTTTGACGTCGGAAAGTCCACCCCAGAAATCTGGGTAACGCCGGCTGGTGCCACCAACATCTGCCCTGCACCCGAGTCTTTACGGGAGAGGTACTCATTACAAGCAAAATCGATGGCTTTGGAAGCATGGAAGTTAACAACAGTTGGTGACATATAGAAGCTAGCTAGGTACCGGAAACTCTCATAAGGGCCGAAGTATGGAATAAAGAGGAGTTCTGTGATTCTATCTGTCGCCATGCGGCTGGTTTGAGAGAGAGCGAAGCGAGTGGGGCTCCTTGACGACCCTTTTCAGGTACGATCGTGTATTCGTGACCATACCTACCTGCATACATGAGAGAGGCTTCTCATCAACTCTACCACAGCCTTGCGCATCTAACTTGCGAGCAACAGCATCCTGACCATACAACAGCACCTCTCCGACTTGAGAAGTTTCTTGTTAGTCTGAAGGTAATACATGATTCCTGGCTGTCTCGGCAATGAGAATTAGGTCAAAGAGACTCAACCTGCGCGGAAAGTCTTTAGAGGCACGATGCCCGCCTACGACGCGGCTCGACCTTCGCCGCCCGCTTCCTTCGGCGGCTCCCAACCCGAATTTGTCTAGTGCTGTCACTCGTGTAGAGGAGAAAGGACCTTCGTGTCACTTCCAGCTATTGGAAAGGAGTGAATCGATCATGCAAGTAACCAACGTGCATGCGGCCCCTGCCCCCCCAAAAGGGGCCGGCGCCTGTGCCATCTTTGAACTCAGCTACAGCCCCTCACCCGCTCAGCGTCGTACTACACTCACGAAATGGGCGCGGGAGTTCGTGCGTAGTGTGTGAAATCTGCTTACTTACCCTTTCATAACAATGCTCACGGCTACCGGTGCCTCTGTTCGGTCCTTCTTGACAATACTTACGATGAGTCAACCTGTGCTGGAAAGAAGCGAATGGATCCTGTGTCGGCTTTAGGAGCAGCTGGCTCTGTCGTTGGGATCATTGGATTTGGTCTCCAGCTGTCCCAGCTCATCGTGAAGCGGATTTCAGATATTCGCACCGCGCAGGAGACCCTCCATGATATTGTGCACGAAATCAACCTAATTACATCTTCACTGAGCCAGCTTCACGAGCTTGTCGAGAGGGAGAGAGATAGTTTCAAACGTGGCGGACGGCTCAGTATTTTCTCAGAATCTTCGCTAGTCACCGTCAAGTTCACTGCCGACCAGTGCCTTGTCATATTTTGGCGTGTGGAAGCTACCATCTCCGGCGACACCGCGGCAACCTTCAGCGAAGATGAGTTGACTAAGAGGCTTGCTCAGTTTAACAACTTAGATCTGGATTCATCGGCAGCCCAGGTCGCCATCAAACTCGAACTGGAAACAAAGACCCTTGACTGGTGGGCAAGGATTCGATGGACCTCAAAGGTATCGAAACTGAACAAACACTGTAAGCAATTACGGAGATATCATCAACATTTGGGTGTTCTTCTTCAGATCGTCACTCTAGGCCAGCATAAGAAAAACCCGTAAGTAGGAATTTGCTGATACGCTACCTGGGTTGCTTTCTAACTTTGTGTAGAGAGGCGACCAATGAGTTTATTCAGCTCGTAATCAGGACTTATGCAGTCATGAATCGGTACGCAAGCCCTGAGGAACTCAATATAATTGCAAATAATGCCATCCAGCAAGGACAAAGACTCCGCGGAGAGCTTGATCACACCGCTAGGCCTGCATCCCCAATTCAGTCTCCAATTCCATCCAAGACAGTTGGCAATACTCGAATCCATATATACTCTAGAAAACCCCAAAGGCACGACGCAGGGCAGGCCCAACATACCTTGGTGCCGCGAACAAACCCAACGCCGTCGACAAGAATGAGAAACGCCCCATCAAACAATCCCTCTTTGGCTGGTGGTGCATATAATCCTATACGTGAAAAAATATCTGTATGTCCTCTTTCTCATGTTTGAAGCCAATCCTTCCGACTGACATTCGTAGTCTTCCAATAGAACCATGGCCAGGCCAGTTAGCCCCGTGCTGGAATCTCGTCCTCCAGACCACTCACATAATGAGCAACGTACGAGTAGCAAATCCTTAGTGATTTTTGAGTATCGTTGTGCCTAATACTACTTTTAGAGTACAATAGGATGCAGATACATGGGAAACACTCCGAAGCCCGTAGCACTGTGCGGAGCAGCCAGTCAGTTAAGACTGAGCACGATGTAAGCAGAATACCAGGAAGATGAAGTCCTATCAGTCGTATCCAAGACACTAAGTCTCAAGCGAAGAACGCCAAAAGAAGTGCCAGCATCCCCCCAAAAGAACCGCCTACTCGGGAGATCCAGTCCCAACTTCAACAAGTGTATTCAGAGAGAATATCAGGAAATGCAGATTGCAGGATCCCCCATCCCAAAGGGCATGTCGTAGATTATGGAGCCGGACAGCAAGAGATACGAATTCTCCCTTTTATGATCAACGAGGGCGTGGCATATCCATTACCCATACCACTTGGATCGGATTTCAAGAGCAAGCTCCAAGAAAGTATTCGGCTTGGCGACCCTAGCAAGAGACTCGCAAAGAAATTAGCATCGTTAACAGTCGACCAAACACAAACACTGCAAACGGTATTACAACCGCTATCAGGTAGTCCCGGTCGGAAATTGGTCGAACTCGCATTTGTGACAAAATCGACGCACAAATTCTGGAGGAAGTCGTCAAAGGTTCCCATTGCTTTTGTAGAAGATCGCCAATCTGACATGCCATATGGTATATCAAGATTGGAAGCGCCGATCGATATGGAGTCCAAACTCTTGGACTCATCGATCCCACTTAACACAATGGATCCTGTTTCAAATCGCAATCATACATCTCAAATCAACCTAATGACAGACAGTCCAGAACATAAAGCGGAAAATCTAGCAAACGCAGCAATGCATAGCAATTATTCAATGCCACGGGTGAGTGGCCGGCAAAACATCATCAGTCGTCTTCAAACAACAACGCCTATTCCTCCCAACCTTGGTCTACTAGGGTTCCAAAACCTTGAAGATTTCTTGATAGACGAAAAAGAATGGCTGGAGAGATTCACAGAGTATGGGGCTTGGACCATTCGGCCAGCCCTCACTAGTGATTCCACCCGAACTCCACCAGCAGACTGGGATCGATGCGTTCTATCCCAAGAAATCATGAACATTTCCCAAATAAAACTCAGACTAGCTGTGCTAGACAAGGCACCGCCTTCTGTTGTGGAAAAGCTATCGGCTTTGAACCTGAGTCAGCAACTTCAAGTGACCAGAACTATAGAGGAGGCAGCAAAAGCCGGCTACAATACAACACCTAGCCGTTATTGGAAGTTACGACAGTTAGATGTTATTCGAGCGAGGCGGCTTTTCAAGCCCAAGCGTGTGGAATCCATCATAGTCTACGTTTCCAAAGAGCCGCCTGCGGAGGCTATCAGAACAAGGGACCGGTGGCCAGCTAATACCTATGGCACAAGACAAGGAGCAATGTGGCAAGGAAATCAAGTAAACGATGATTACCGTGGTATTTACTCTACACATCCTGACGGATACGCCACGGCGCCTGGGGCTGGACAGTTCAACGGAGATCCGTGGCAGCCATATTGGCATCCCCATCGGCACCCCTATTTTCCCCTAGTGCAACCGCCAGGATATCATTCAGACGTTCGACGTACAGGTAATGCCATACGACGTCCATATCATACGGCACCGGTTCAATATGATAGCTACAGTGATCAGGCTTCTCGGCGTTCCCCATCACGTCTCACCGATTATTCTCCAACCAGCTTTTCGAGGCGAATACACTCAAGACGAAGGAGGTTTAGTGATGAATCTAACGACTCGTATAAGAAAAGTTCATCTTTTGATTCTGAAGATGGAAGCCCTTCGTCGGATACCGAAGAGTGGTCGTCACAGGACAGTGCATCTACATCTTCCGTCTGTGAGTTTGATCATGATCTATGTTCTGGAGCTAAAACTGACTCCAAACAGTCCGCCGGCAACCCGAACCAAGCATTCATGGTCCAAATCAACTAGATGAAGATGTCCAGACTCGTAGCCCAGGCAAACAGCGTAAGCATCGCCCAACTGAACATGGTCAGCCTGGCGAAGCGATTGGAAGTTCTGCAGATCGCGGAGACGAATCTGAGGAAGATACTGAGGCGCAGGCAGAAGCTTCTCGTCAACAGCAGAATAATACAGACAAGACTCTCCAGCTCCGGTCAGAAGGACATCTAGTCCAACGGAGCTCGTATTTCATGCATGGCCGAAATCGCATTGGGCCCTCAGATCACTCTAACACTCGCTCAATATCTCGCAATCATCAGAAACTGATAGATCATACCGACGATAATGATGTATTCAGAGGTAGGCCAAGGGAAAGAGTAGGATATCCTACTCAATTCGACAATCAGCCTTACGATCCTCACGCCATCGACCTAGAAGCTGTTGAGAAACTCCTCCTCGAATGGACACCTCACCACCAACTGGAGAGTAATGAAAATAAGGCAGCAATCCCTCAGCCGCGGGATCAGGAAATTCGTGCACCTCTAGCCAAAATAGAGCAAGGTGAAATTGATGGAAGGTCTCGTCAAGAGCTAGAAATAATCGAAGATGACAGAAAACAAGAGACTATGCCATCAGACTCAAGATCCAAACCCACTACTATACCAGATAATGATGGTCCAGCACACCATGATCAAAACCTGGGACGCCCGGCATATGTGGAGGACTTCGTAGACGATCAAGCCGAGGCACCGAAAATATCGAAACACGAGGAACAATTCGAAGATGCAATGGAATATATTCAGCAAACAAGTTCAATTCCGTTGGCAATGTCCAAACTATTGGACGGCCCCTCAATGCCTGGTCCGGCGTCAGGAAATGCGAAGGACTCCATGCATCTATCCCCCGGGGCATCAGCTTCTCCTAACCCATCCCCACATTTCAAATTACTAGGGTATTCGAAAGACGATAAATATGAGCCTCTACGGGAAGAGTCGAGCCCAAATATTGAGAATTATTCGCGGTTCGCAAGTCCATTATACATGGCATCGCCTGTTCAGACACCCATTCCAGAAACGTCACCTGCTCCAACACCTGTTTACGAAACATCTATGGCTCCGACTCCCGCAAATATACCTTCGCCTGCCCCAACGCCAAAAAATCAACTGCCATGCATTACTCGGGGTCGAGAACAAAAAGGGGATTGGGGGCCAGAAAAGCCGAAGTCAAAACATCCTCTAAGCACCGCAAACACTCCAGCTGAGGACTCATTTAGTATCCAAGCCCGTCTTTTTCGAAAAGGGGACGATTCCAAGAGAGCCGCGACTTTCCC
This sequence comes from Xylariaceae sp. FL1019, assembly GCA_022578705.1. NCBI lineage: Eukaryota > Fungi > Ascomycota > Sordariomycetes > Xylariales > Xylariaceae > Xylariaceae sp. FL1019. The sequence goes on from MU391932.1 coordinate 78,762, forward strand.
CACGTCAATACGACAGCCGTGGATGGACATAGAGTGGGCTAAGCAGATCGTTGGTGACACAGCCTCGATCGCTGAAGGGAACGAAGTTGAGCCTGAACTGCCTCGTCAAAGAGACAGGAGACCACAAGATAAGAAAGTTATACTTGAAGGTAAAAGCGCCCATCACGCATTTCGAAGACATGCCAGGAGACTTGAGCTTGATGACCACGACAGCGCACATTCTAGTCCCAGGAAACAGGGCAAAAGGTTAACAACCAGACACGGGAGCTCTCGTCAGTCTCCCAGAAGACAGGACCGAAAGTCCGATGTCAAACAAGACAGCGCACGGCATAGTCCAAGAGGAACAGACCGAATATTAGGTCTTGAACGAGATAGCGCTCGCAGCTCTCCCAGAAGAAATAAGACTTTGCCCAAGAGACATAAAGAGTCGCCCCGAAGAAGGCTCACAGGGCGACCTTCGCTTCCTCCTCAAGGTAACAGCCAACTTGTCAAGCATGATTTTGACCATGCGTCCCTAGCGCGAAGATTCGACCCGCCCCGTCGACGGCAGACAATTGAGTTCGAACCGAAGGCGGGACAACGGCATGTGCCCGAGCACACAAAGATCTCTGAGAAGCGACGCCGCAGTTCGAGCCCGGATGATCGGGCTACAGGCCGTCGACATGCGCCGAATCGAGCACACACATGGGTCTATGACAAGGAACGCGAGAAAGAGCTCAATCGAAAGATTGAACGGAGAGCCTCACATGGTGTATAATGATGCTTTCTGCTACATGATAGTGTTAGTAGGAAAGAAGATGTTTGTTTGTTTGTTTAGGCATTAATACGTCGGGAGCAGACCTACGTAGTAGTCTGCCGCAAGTCCTCCCTGGGGGCGTAAGACGTGCTGGGCTACGGGCATCTATCAACTTCCTTCGTACACATAATGCTTCCGTATCGAGCCTTCCAGTCCTAAAACAGCGTATAGCTATTCCCACTACGTCTCCATCTCGTCGGTTAAATAGCGTGCACAGCGCAGTTCTTCAGTGTAGGTTCAGAAGTCATAAACCTTGTTCAACATCCGTAAAAAGTATTCGTCGCTACGTGGCAGCCAGGTCTCGCACTCGCGTGCCACAAAAGAAAAAAGTAAAAAATAACCTATAGTTAGTACAAACTCCATAGACTCCGTATATCCATAGAACCAAAATAGAAAGCGTCACCCGAAAACGCCTGTATCCCGTCCCTATTCCTCCTCATCCGTGCTCTCGCCATCGTCAGTCCAGGGCTCCTCGTCCCCGGACTCCTCCACCCACTCTCCCTCATCCTCCTTCTGAGTAGGAAAGAAGAGAACCGAAGGGAGGAGAGGTACCGTTATTGGCTGGCGTGAATACTTGGTATAATCGCGACTTAAGTATGAGGATTTCCTGTATTTCAGCAAGGACGTAGAACGACCTTTTGAAATAATCCTTTGGATAAAACGAATGTGTTTCAAAACGAATGTGGAACTGGTAACTTTGTGTTATATTTGTAAATATACTTTATACATACTGGACATACTATATTTCTAGCTTAACCGTATACGTCCCTTTACATCTGCTTCATGTCATTGTTACCTACCTAGCTACAGGGTGGTGAAGCACAGTGTCGTGTTAGAATCATCGTCTAAATGCAGAAAACTGACAATGTAATGCCGTGGAGGTTGATCCAGCTTGATGAAATGCGCATGCCACATCATCAGTGACATCAACACATTTTATACCATTAGCCCCTATCTTATTATCCCAGTTGGAAGAATGCCATCTTTTATTGTACAAAAGTCGTAGGCGTAGTGCGGAGAGCGCGCAGCCCCTGGCGGTTCGTGGCTTGGCAGCGATGGGCATTCGATGGTAGCGAAGCACAAACCATGCAATCGAAATGGGGAAGCAAGCATCAACGCGCATGGACATGTTGTCGAGACCCTGAGCAGAGCCTGAGAACGGCTGAGGGTTCCAAACTCCGGCACGGTGGCGAAAGTAACCTTGTCCCTCAGTGCTATTATACAAATATTTGAGAGTTGCAACTCCAAATTTCAATTCATTCTATCTTTGTATCTTGTGGTTGTTTCCTCCGTCGGATGACAGACAGCGGGACATAAGGACTACTCAACCGTTGGCGTGACCGCCATCTTATCAATTCTTCTCACCTTCTGCCCTCGCAACGGGCAGATATTGTGAAAAGTCACACGAACAATACCATGGGCCGACCGAGCCTTTTATCTACGTTGCTGATATGCGTAGCATTGGCAAGTATAGCTTCGTTGAGTTAATTCGGGATTAAGCTAACGATACAATCGTGGTATATAGATAGTTCTATACTGCCTCTGGGCGGTTGTGTATAGGACGTGGTTCCATCCTTTGGCGAAGTATCCAGGCCCACGACTAGCTGCTGTATCAGAGGTAAGTCCACGAGCATAACCCAGGGCGATGTAAGATATCTTGCTAACATAGTTGCAAGTTCTGGTACATCTGGAAATGGACTTCTTCGCGATATCCCTTCGCGATGGAAGGGGCTCATCGCAAATACGGTCCGTCTCTGAGCTATCTTTTTCCCAATCAACCATATCGATCTGGCAAACTCAAAATTTCCCAATTGATCAGGGACTCTAACAAACATCAACAGGAGACATTGTCCGAATAGCGCCAAACGAGCTCTCATTCGCGACCGTGCAAGCATCCCGGGACATATACGGCCAACCGGCGCAGAAGCAAAAACAATTCCTCAAGTCAAACTTCTATAACATCCCCGGAATCGAAGAAGCGATAGTGAACGCGAGGAACCCTGCCGAGCATGCGCGACAACGGAAGTACCTCGCGACTGGCTTCAGTGCTAAGTCGCTCCGTGATCAAGAATCTGTTATCCACGAGTATGTGGATTCACTCATTCACCAACTCGGTAGACTTGGGCATTCCGAAGGACCGGGAATTGATATTGGAGATGCTTTTCAGTGGTTGGCGTTTGATGTTGTTGGTATGAGTCTGACGAGTTCCCCTTTCCCCTCCTGACTACTCGGCTGACGATCTAACGATCCTCAGGCGATCTAGCATTCGGCGAGTCCTTCGGAGCAGTGGCTGATGGGGAGAAGGGCTTTTGGGTCTCCCTTCTCTTCGATGCATCATACGTGATGGTACTTGGAAACTTATGGCATCGGCTACCACTCGTCATTCTGGCTATACCATTCTTCCTGCCCAAAGGAGCCATCGGTAAATTCAAAAACCACGATGCGTTAACTGATGAGAAGATGAAGAGACGAGTCCAAATGGCCGACTCACTCCGGCGAGACGATTTCTTCTCGCATCTACTCCGAAAAGGCGATACTCGAGTGCCGTACAGCGAGCTGAAAAGCCAAGCCTCGGTGTTGATCCTCGGTGGTTCAGAGACGACTGCGACGGCCCTCTCTGCCGCGGTGTATTTCCTTCTTCAGAATCCGCATACGTACCAGAAACTCTGCGACGAGATACGCACGAGATTCACGCACAAGAGGGAGATCACCGGGGAGGCAGTAGCTGAGCTGAAGTACCTCCAAGCCGTAATCGACGAGGCATTGCGAGTCTTCCCTCCCGTCGCCTTTGGGCTTCCTCGCACAAGCCCGGGCGCAATGGTCGATGGTGAATACATCCCGGCTGGTGTCACCGTGCATGCCTGTAACTGGATGATATCACGTTCGGAGCGCTACTGGAAAGAGCCCATGTCCTTCATTCCCGAGCGATGGATTGGCGAGGGTCTTGGCGATACCAAGGAAGCCAGTCAACCCTTCTCATTTGGGACGCGTGGCTGCATAGGTCTCGGTTTGGCTTATATGGAGATGAGGATTACCCTCGCAAAGATGATTTTTGCTTACGATTGGGAACTGGTTAATAAGAGCCAGCAACTCTTTGATGAATCCAAGTTGTATGTTATCTGGCAGAAGCCGGAGTTGCGCGTGCGATTTTCTCCTCGCAGGGATCGACCCTTTTGACGAAATTGCTGGGACATTACCCACAGTGGCATTCGGATCTTTGGAGATAGTAATAATGGAACATGAGAGTTCTAGGTGATGGCCCGCCTCGGTGGAGCTGAATGGACTGATTTACATGCGGCCAACAGAAGAACACAGATTCAAAGTGAAACTATAGCAGTAGTCATCACAGGATTATTGTACTCACCGGTGAATGTAAAGGTTTGACACTAATTTCTCGCCAGTACCTAAGAGTTTGACTCAGGAAAAGTCTAAACAGTGAGTTCAGAACGCTAGTATAGACAATACAATCTACAAGTCCAAGTTAGCAACTAGTTGATAGAGATTCAAAACTCGACTTACATCAAATTTCTCACTATACCTGGTTGAGATGAATGCAGACTAACAGTTCACAAACGGCGGAGCAAATCTTCCATTCAAGTCGTCGTTTGTCTATTTTCAAGGACTCCTTCAACTCCCCGCATAATGCATCATCACCTAATCACCCTCCCTTTCTAACCACTCTTCCCCTTAGCAACGTCATCATCCACTTTCGGCCGCCCAGGGATCTCAACACCCAGCACCTCGTACCTAACCCCCACATACGCATCACTGCAAACCAATACATCAACCTTTCTCCCCCCTTCCACTTCTGGCAACTTAACCACCGTCTTCGCGGTCGGCCTGCTCCCCACCTGCACACCCTTCGTTGGGCCTGCACCCCACCCAACCCTCTTAACGGCGATAATGTCATCCTTCGCCTTATCACACACAACCACAAACCAGCCCTCGCTCTGCGGCTTCGGATATCTCGGCGCATAGATCCTACCCTCCCTCTCTGTGACAGGATTCAGCCTCTTGAGACTAACAGTCAACTCCTCATACTTGATATTCTCCGTGCCGACAACCACATTCGGGATCCGCGACAGAGCTTTCACGAACTTCCCTTGTTGCGTGGGAGGCACACCCAATTTCTTCGCCAAGCCCTCTTTTTGCTGCTGTGTCAACGTACTGAGTTTCTGCAATGCAGTGGTATCTTTCAGTGACTCCCTAGGAACACCGGGGAAGATAGACAATGGTGAGTCTTCGGGCCAGCGAGCAGACTTGATGCATTCGAGCAGTGTGATCATTTGGAGACAGGACGATAAGTATCCGAGTTCGGTTAGAACGTCGATGGAGGCTTGTATGATACGGATTGCTTGATCTAGGACACTGGTTTGATCTCCTACGTAATCTGTGATGGGAAGGTCGATGCGCGCCATATGTGCTTGTAAAAGGAGAAACGCCTTGACGTGTGAGTCCCACATTGGTAGACCAAATGAGTCTCCTGAGAAAGGCAGGTTGTTCGACAATTCGATGTTGATAAGGTCTTCGTTGTGCCGCACGGGAAGCTCGTCGTACTCGATGGCGCTCGACATCCAGGAAAGTACGTCGACGAAAGCCGCTTTAGGCTTGGCGTGCTTCACGAGGTGTCGGATCGTCTTGTGAGATAGATAGTAGTAACTCATGATCTTCCCTAGTGGTGTTGGATCAACATCACCGTTTGGATACGTCTCGACACACTTTGACAACGCTAGCTCGTCTAACGAGTGATTGACCATATCAATCATGAAATCGTTTGCGAGCTGTTGCGCAGCGACACTGTTGTGCTCCTCAGCGGAAATCTCGAGGCCGTAGTACGACGGATTCTTGTGCAAGCGTCTGAAGAAGAATGTCCACGTCAAGTAGTCTAACGCATCCTGCTTGGTGAGGACGGTTTCAGCGGACACTTCGGCACACAAGTGATTGTCGAGAACAGTGTGAAGAGAGGACTCGACAGGAAAGCCAGTATGTAAAAAGTGCTTGTAGAAGTCCTTCTTCGCATCTTGCGTGAAAATACGAGCAACACCGGAATTGTCGAACTGTGGTCGACCAGCTCGACCAAGCATCTGCAAGACATCTGTCAAATCCATGTCCTTATACCCTTCGATCTTAGCGTCGTAGAACTGAGTTCCTTTGACGACGACCAGGTGGGCGGGCAAGTTGACACCCCAAGCAAGAGTACTCGTTGCGACCAATATCTGGATCTTGTTGTTCAGGAATAACTCTTCCGCCAACTGCCTGTCCGACTCAACTAAACCGGCGTGATGAAGTCCTATACCAAAGCTGACCGCCTCTTTCAGGGCATCATCCTTGACTCTTGTGAGGTTGAGCTGGAGATCTTCTTCCGACATATGGACAAAACGCCTAGGATTGTCTTCCATGCCGCAGAAGTTTATGAGATCCTTGGCAGTCAGGCGGGTCTGTCGTCGTGAAGGAACGAAGACAATGACGGGTTTATCGGGGCTATGCGTCTTGATCGCCGAGAACGTTGGCCGATTCATGGACTGCATCAAGGGACAGAAGCCCCTGACTTCTGGAAACCCGTCGATGTACAGCTCAAGTGGCACTGGACGAACTGAATGCCGGAAGTTGAAAAGACCTTCTTTAACGCCGAGCCAATTGGCCAGATCTGTTGCATTGGCACAGGCAGTTGACATGCCCAGAAGTCTGACAGAAGTCTTGGTTGACTCGGCAATGTAGTTCATACGCGACACAATGATCTCTAGAATGGGACCGCGGTCTCCAGCCAGCAAATGGATCTCATCAATGATCACTAGTGAGACTTGTCGAACATAGCCTCTCGTCTGCCAGCTACGAGAGATACCATCCCACTTCTCAGGGGTAGTGATGATAACATCAGCATCCTTGATAGTCTTGGTATCAGGGGTGTTATCACCAGTCAGCTCTACTAATTTGAGACCTAGAGGTCCCGAAAGCCTGGCACCCCAGTCTTTGACTCTTTCACGGACGAGAGCCTTCATTGGTGCAATGTACACAACCTTGGATCCCGGTCGTTCTCTGAAAGCCCACCACATTGCCAACTCTGCAGCGACCGTCTTGCCACTGCCAGTCGGAGATCCAAGTAGCACATTGGCGGATGTGTTATATAAGGTGTGAAAAATTTGAGTTTGCATAGGGTTGAAGAAGTCGAACCTCTTCGCATATATCTCTTCCAGACCTGGGTTCTTCAAGGCGCTGACGGGAAGGGGTTGTAGGTTGAGTAGATCGGTATAGACGCTCTCCGTATCAGGACGGATAAGATGTTGGAAAGAAACAGGGGTAACAGTCTCGGCTCCTAACCACTTATCGGAGACTGCCCTCACGTAAATCTGGTTGGGAAGAGGATCCGATAATGGGATAGTGAAGTTGAGTTCATGGTCATCGTATAGCTTTCTCCTGTTGAGAATGAAGAACTCGTGATGATAAATCTCAGAAGTTTCAGAATTTTCGACCCAGATGTAGAAAGATTCTGATGTCCCATGCATCTGGTCGAACCATCTAAAGTCAGGTGTGATGAATAATTTGATGCGTAACACATCTCTGTTAAGGGGAGCAATTTCAGCCTCGACCGATACCGTGGGGAAGTTATCAACAATCTTTGCGATCTTCTTTCCAGCGCTATGATTATGCACTAGGCCGCCAATTTCCGCTGGTTCCATATCCCGGAGTGTCTCGATACTGAGATGGTCCTTCGCGTCAAGCTGGTCGAGAACAGGCTTGGCAACGTCGAATTGGTGAAGCGGATGTTGAAAGGGCCATTGTCGCTTCTCAATCGACTTCGCTAACGTCAGCAAGACAAGGCACTGGTGACCCCAGCGCCGATTCAATGCAATCATGAAAAGAGCACGACATATGCGAGCGGACTGCTGTGCCACGTAGTTAAGGTCGTTCGTCAAGGCAAAATCCTCGTACTGGGCCCGTGAGATGTAGGATTGAAGAAGGATATTCGTCTTGGTCTGCGGCGTGTCAATGCCACCAGGGACAGCACAGGGGATAGTTTCATGTCGCATTCTGCTTAGTTCTTTTTCCTCGCTGTCTCTAGACTGGATGTTGTCAAACTCTCCACTCATGCTGATCATGTGAAGCACATCCGCCTCCGTAGCTTGCGGCTTCATCATCTTATTGAAGATTTCGACAGTTGATTGTTGGATATAGTATTGGCTGGCAATCCGCCCCACATCCTTGCTCTTGAGCTCCTCGGTGACTTCGTTGAAGATAATCATTTGACTTTGTTGTAGTGTACGAGCTGCCTGTATGGCAAGTTGCCGTCTTCTTTGGACTAGCTGAGGGTCGTCCCTCATCTCAGCCCATTCGATGCCGTATGTCATAGGACTCTTCCTCATGCGTACAAATAGATACGAGTATCCAATCCATTGCACGGCATCGGGGATGGAAAGGACGGTTCCTAGTGAAATTTCCGCATTCAAATTATCGACCAGTTTCGATGAGAATTTTGATTCAATGGGCTGCTGATCCGTCACAGCCGACAAATAGTGAGGTAGCTTATCTGCCGTAGTGCAAATCATACCAATACCCGTGTCTTCAAATTGAGGTCGACCTGCACGACCAAAGATCTGAAGCACATCGAGAATTCCAAGATCAACAAATTTTCCGTCTTGGGCGCTGTAGACTTGAGTTCCCTTGATAACTACCGCAGCCGCTGGCAAGTTGACGCCCCATGCGAGAGTCGCAGTACAACACAAGACCTTAATGACACCCTCGGCAAACAGTCGCTCCATAAGGTTTCTGTCTGATCGAGTCATGCCGGCGTGATGTATGCCTAGACCTTTGGGGACGAGGTCTCTAAGATCGCGCGCCTTGGACTGTTTCATGTCCCGGACGGCTTGATCGTAACGAGGATGTCCCGATGGATCGAACAAGTCGACACAGACTTGATCGACAGCCTTTTGATAGAGCATTTTGGCTGTAAGAAGAGTATCTCTTCTGGAGTGAACAAAGACCATGACTTGATGATCCAGCTCCAGCATCTCTCTTACTTTCTCGAACGCAACGGTGTCTAGGTTTTCCTTCGACTGTTTTGATCCAGCCTTCCCTTTCACTCCGATGAAGTGCTGTTCGAGCGGAACCGGTCGAAATGAAGAGTCAAAGTAAAATAAGCCAGTATATCGGTTTACTTTGAGAAAGTCGGCAACATCGACATAGTTTGGTAGTGTGGCACTGAGTCCAACGATACGAATCATCGACTGCGTGCTTTCAACCTGTCGCTCCGTTCGCGCCACCAGTGACTCCAAGACAGCGCCACGCTCGTCATGCAGCATGTGGACTTCATCGATAATGAGTAACCGGACTTTTTGCACAAGTTCAGTATCTCCTGTGCCCTTTCGTGTAATGACATCCCATTTCTCAGGGGTAGTGACGATGATCTGGGTTTGGACGACTTCGGATTTGGTCAGATGCATATCACCTGTGTATTCCCGGCAACGAACTCCAAGCCAGGCCAGTCGTTTGCCCAGCTTCTCGGTAATTTCGGCCGCGAGAGCTTTCATGGGGGCAACGTAGACGATTTTGAAGTCTTCGAGCTCGGCGACAAAGTCTGTTGTCTCCATGTTCTCGATGGGGTTGGGACTAAGGTATTGGCCTATAGTCTGCAAAACCGTCAACATGGCGGCATCTGTCTTACCCGCACCCGTGGGAGCGCAGATCAGCATATTCTCATTACTCTTGTACGCGACCGGATACACCAGACTCTGCATTCGATTGAGAGCCTTGTAGCCTTTGAATGTTCGACGACATAGACCGTCTAAGTCGCTGATGTTGACGAATTTGTGACCGGGCCACAGGGTGCCAGCCTTGCCAGCAGGGACATAGTACTCTTCGTATTTCTCGGTCTGCCTCCTCTCACTTCCAACAGGTAGTCCATACTTTTTGCCAGAATGGCTTAGAGTATTCCCAGCACTATGTTTCTTGTAGACATGGGGGTATTCCACCTCTTTGTGCATACTGGGGGCAAGAGTGGCATTTTTATGCTCAAAATCCCTTTGCCTGAGGGCTTCGTCTCTCTCTGCTCGAGTCAAGATTCGGCTACTCTGGGGCGCCTGTCTCTCGACGGCGGCAGCAGCATAGGTTGAGAGTATCTCGTCCTTCCTGGATAGCACTTGGATGACGAAGTCCAGATCATCGAAGCCGATCAAGTCAGTCAGCAAGGACTGCAGCTCGCCTTCGGAGCGAGACGAGCCGATGATTTCCAGTATCTGCGCCTCAAAGGCATCAGGTGATAGTCCATCTTTCTTAGCTGACAAGGCAGCGCATTGCGTCGAGAACCACGAAGCTCCCCCGCTGCTTTCGCCATCGACGACACCGTTTGTCTCTTCGATGAAGTCGCTGCTGTAGAGATCCTCGTCGGTGTCGGAGATGAAATCCCAGACGTCGTCTCCACTGTTTCCAGAAGTGAACTCGTCGTCATCAAAGTCGTAGTCTGCAGACACAGATGCTGAGTTTTGAGGTGGCAACTTCAGATCGGCCAAAGCGGACTTCATGGCCTCAAATTGGGCTCGCCATTGTGCCTCCGCATCGCTCATCGAGACAGCCATCGTAGCTGTGGGTGGACGAGTCTCGGCGGCTGTGATATCAGAGCTTGAGACGCGGAATATGTTTTTCTGGGAGTTGGGAACGAATGAGCGTCTATCTCAGCTACGGCCTGAAAAAAAGGTTGTTAAGCCAAGGTCGTTCTTGATACTCAGGCACGGGGCAGGCGGGATACTACATGTATGATGCATGACTCTTCGAAGCTCGGCCAGTGTGGGTTTCGAATTGTGGCTTAAAGACAATGATGTCCTGTTTTGATTGGTACCTGCCTGGCCAGCTATTCTAGCATTCCAACGATTAGGCAGTTTCTGCTTCTTACACGCTTCTACTGCAGACTGTATAAGCTTACTTTTCTATCAAGTGACGGGACATATCGACTAGGCTCTCATACGAATGGACGTTTGTTCTCATTTGGAGCGAGGGAAGAACTGCCATCTAGGACAGGTAACAGCTCCATGTTGAATTGAGACAATGCAGGCAAATGCAGCTACCTAGTAGGTCCGCTAAAAGCCGAGGCGAAACCCCGCTGCCACCGCTTCGCCAGAGCTTGTCTCAGCGACCTGGTTGAGCTTGGGCAGAGCTCGGGTGGCCTGGAGTAGCGACGGTAAGGGATGGGACCCCGCGCGCCATGTGACAAAGACAGGATCCAGAAAGGCGGCGGCGTTGTTACCTGCGCCCTGTTACGTAGAGCCAAGACCTGCTGCTTTTACCGCTGCCTGCGTCCAAGTGTCCGACCATGATTTGATTTGATTTGATTTCCATCAGTATCGCCTCCTCTACATCGACCTAGAAATCTCCTGAAATCACGACCCTCCTCTCTAAACCGATTGACAGCGCTACTTGGGTCATACGCGGCCCGTCTCAACATCAAGACCCAGATACTTTACCGACCACCACGACCAACATGAAGCTGCACTACATCGGGGTACGATCATACCCAATTCCCGACCGACGTCACAACCCGATTCTCCCAACCGCTAATACGTCTCTTGCACCAGGTTATCCAGAACGAGAGCAAGCCCGGCGTCGAGCTCGTCGCCGAGAAGGAGCTGAGCGCATACTCGCGCTTCACCCGCAACAAGTATGACCGATCAACTCCTTCATCGCGACTATCGACATCGCCAAGCAAGGGGACAAGGACACGGCGCTAACATGACATCTCCCACAGCTATGGCGAGTTCATGACCCTGTTCTCCAAGACCGTCGCCGAGCGGACGAGGCCAGGTCAGCGACAGGATGTCGAGGAACAAGGTGCGGCTTTACCCTTCCACATGCCATCTCCAATCTCCAGACAAAGACAACGCAAGGGAGGAAAAGGAGAACAGGCATTGACATGATCGCTTGAACATAGACTACACATTCCATGCCTACGGGCGGACAGAAGGGGTCTGTGGCATCATCATATCAGATCACGAGTACCCAGCACTAGTAGCCCACCAGCTGCTCTCCAAAGTCATGGACGAGTTTCTTGCGAACCACCCACGGTCCTCGTGGGCCTCGGCAGGAGCTAATACCATCTCCATGCCCGAGCTCAAGGGATACCTCGAAAAATACCAGGACCCCCACCAGGCCGACAGTATCATGAAGATCCAGAGGGAGCTCGACGAGACCAAGATCGTGCTGCACAAGACCATCGAGAGCGTCTTGCAGCGTGGCGAGAAGATTGATGATCTCGTGGCCAAGAGTGACGGCCTCAGCAACCAGAGCAAGATGTTTTACCGTAAGCTAGATCCAGATCATTCAGATCATGACTTGAGGTACACCCTCCAATACGAACATCAGCTAATTCACTTTCCTTCTACAGAACAAGCAAAGAAGCAAAACTCATGCTGCTTGATCATGTAAAACGCCATACGAATTCAGACCGTCATCTGAAATCACAACCACCAAAGCCACGCCGTTCCGACGATAGCAGCACATGGAGAAAGGAGGGAATCTACCAAGTTGGCTATCTGGCGCAGGACTTCCTATTTCCTCTCTTTTTCGCTCTACATAGCCTGTCTACCTACATACCCACCTACCAACTCAGTTACATCTCGCGTACGTCGTTGAGAGAAATCGGAGCCGCGGACTTCGTCACTCGTTTCCAGGAATGCATGTTGGGCATGTCTGAAGGAGAGGAGGTCGGATGAGATGCTTCCCTGTAGCCCGAGATATAGCTCTCGTGGTTTTCTGTAGGGATGGAGCCCGATATAATAACATCAATGGGACAGAGATGTCTGAGTAACCCAATGAAGGCGTGTTCGTATTCACCTATATCATGCTTTTTTCTTAATGTGGAAGGGGTGTTCGTCTATGTGAACTACTGAGCTCGCTCTTTTCGGTGCAATCTCTTGCAGAAGAACAGGAAGAAAGTACTAGAAGACCTGAGATAAGACGATATTCGACCGAACGTTTGTGTGGGACCGCCGACTCTCGCGGAGTTCTGCGTTTCACGTGGTGCGATGATATTTTACTTTCATCCCATGTTTGTCGTGCTTGGCAACCCCTATTCGCACTGACTATAGACGACACCCTATCGCCTACTTTTATGATATGAGAGCACTGAAAGTAGCATCCGCGTCCGCAGGTGTGTATCAGGTTTCTGGACGAAGATCAAAATATATGTAAAGCCAATTGGCTATCGATTGAATACACCCATTAGATCAATTGTTTATTTAGACGGCGATACGGGAGGCTATGTCCGCGAGTACTTCGGCCTCGCCTTGGAGACCTAATTATTTCAAGCATATTGATGCACAGGCTCGCGGTGGGCAACACGACACATAGGCATTCTGGCTTATTGGTTAATCTCTTGTTGTGAACAAAGTAAAGTAGCATATGCATGAAGTCGTGGCGTCTTAGCCTCGTCCGAATGTTCCATTCTTCCCTCATCCATCCATCCATCCATCATATCAAACTCCTTGCTGAATTAAATTACGCCCGTCATTACCTGCCAGCCTCCCATTGAATGCATAGCATGTCCTCCAGCGAGTTGACATCAAGCCAACCACGAAATATCAAACGCCTATGTACAGTTCGTCCCCCTACCCTCTCAATTCTCCTCGACAACAACAAACTGACTCCTCCTCTGACTCGCATCCATCTTGACGCTCAAGCTCTCAAGCGGATGCACGAGTGTCGGCGTACTCGTCTTCGTTTCCGCAATTCTACCACTATTCCCCATCGCTACACCAGCTACCGGGCTGGTTCTCGCAGGACTTGCTCTCGCAGTTTGCGACTGTCCGCTTACGCTCCCACTCCTGTTATCACTCCTGCTCGCGGCTCCGCTGCCATCCCTCGAGGACTTGATCCTTAGCGGCTGTAACATCTTTCTTTGCTGCTGACTTATAGAGATTTGTCTCGCAATACTCAACTCCACGGGCGTCAGTTTCAACGCACTGGCTTTATCCACGCACACACCCAATACTGCTGGGTCGTCGACGTCCTGCGGATGTGGTGTGATCGTCGTCTGACTCGACGAAGTGACAGAAGGCGATCGCTTACGATAGCTCTTGTTACTGACGCTTGTGGCGTAAGACGTAGATGAAGTAGCAGTTGGGGGCGTTTTCTGCGAAGTCGCAGTTGAAGGTGTTTTTTGGGCCGGACTCATCATCTGCCATTTTGGTGATGGTGCTATATATTCTGGTGCTGGTTTTAAGGCTTGCGGTCGGACGGTCGTCGGAGATTGCTCTGAGTCTGAGTAATAAGTTGGGGATTCGAGGATCAGACTCGACTCCTCGGGGTTGAAGTGATGAGGTTCTGGGTGAACTTGATGATTTGGTTTTGGGTTCACATGTGTTTGTTCTGCGGCGGTGTGAAGTGCCCACTTGTGTGAGTCGTGAGATGGACGGCGGGTGTTGGTGTAAGCGTTTCCAGACGCTTCATCCCTGGATGGCCGTCTGGGATGATTGTGTACAGAATTGTCAAAGGATGGCCTGGATGGCGATGGTAGAAGTGCAGGTGAACTATTGATTCGGTGGCGTGGGGATAATCTTTGAGGGATATGACGTGCTTTTATGTCACTTGGGAACAGCGCGAGTGCTGGCGACGTTGCCCTACGAGCAACGCTTGGACGCGGTTGTTCCTGGTTTGTGTTAGGTACTGAATGGTGTAGTCAGGGGATCTGGTCTTACGTCTTGACGCTCATTTGCATCTTCAATGGGCTTCAGCTTTTGTACATTCGCTTGGCGTCTCGTCAATAAGGACGGGTTTGAGTTCAAGACGCCGTTGAACATCACGCTATATCTTTCCATTCGTACGTCTGGAATCTCTACATTCAATAACGGCCCCGGGGCCGGGCTCAAAGTCGACCTTGTGTCCAGTGCAACTGGGGTGCTCTCAAATCTGACGTCCTTTTTCCTCGTGGCCTCTTTCGGAGGTTCGTGATTGCCGATCCCAAGTGGCATCGTTTGTGACCGAACAACAATGGGTTTGTGTCTTGGTCCCTTGCGTGAAGCACTCGTATTAGATCTTGCTGGACTCTTCCTTTCCGGTTGTGATTCAGTATCTCTACCGGCTTGCTCCTCTACTGGACTTGCGTTTTTGAGGCCATTTGGATCCGAGATCGATATTGCTGGGACAGATTGGTCTGAGTGCTTTCTTCCAAACATGCCGAATAGTCTCCATTTCCCTGGTTTCTTCTGCAGTGGCATATCAAAAGTGTCCACGCTACTACTTCTCGAAGCCCGTGCTTCCACATCTGGCGATGGGTTTTGTCCATGTTGCAATGTGTTCATTCTCCATGCAATTGGAGCAGCCGGAGCATGACTCGGGCTTCCCAGTGCCCTTCCTATGTCCTCATGGCGTGTAATGTTGACAAGATCCAGACTCGGTTTTCGGACCGCCTTTGCGCTCGCAAATTGTGCCGTCGATACCGATCGTGGGCTGGCATCAAGAGTTGGTAATTGTCCTTGACTGGAACCAAAAGTCTTCGCACGACTTCTCCCATATGACTTTGTCTCCAGGTCAAAATCATCCCTCGATATCCTCTTGTTATTAAAGTTGAAACCACTTTTGGCTTCCTTTTTCGAACTCAGTCCACCAGACGTGCTCGGTCGTTCTGCCATGCTGGATTTGAGAGGCGGCGGGAGAGGCAGAGGACGACTAGCATATCGATGTGCACTCTTACACGCCGAGTCGTCCGTCGAAAGTGCAACAGGGCCGTTATAAGAAATGGATCTGAGTATGGGACCGTCTGATACACCACCTGGTCCACCGTGACGGGGATCGTGCGTTACGGACGCTTTCGCAGCTGCAGGTGCAGGGTGGCCGCCCCCTGGACCCTCCAACAACGACCTGGAGCGACGAACTAATTTGAACATCCCCGTTTTGAATATGGTAGTTACTAACTGCCAAGATGCAGACAATACTTGAGATCGTGTCGAGTGGTAGTGAGACAATGGGCCAGTGGAGATTTCGAATCCAAAACCCGTTTGCAATATTAAGAAACAAGTCCAATGAATCGTCGAAAAGGGCCTGCACGAGGGTTGCAAATAAAGCAAATTGATTATATTACTATCTTATGTATAAATAACAAGGCGCCAAGCTTATTCTCTCTCGACATTAATTTGTTAAATGAGAATGGCCACCTCTTACGTAGTATTGGGAAACATGACGGCAGAAGCGGTGTGTCGTGGACTGCTGTCTTTCTTCAGCCAAGCCGTCTTGTTCGCAATGGCGGCATTCCGTGGTCAACTGTCTGAGATTGGGGGGCTATAATGAGAGTAGAATGATCAACGACCAGGGGCCAGGTCGCCGCGTACGCATTAGACTACTAGTGGGCAGACAAAATTAACAGGCCTTTGCTTGTTTTTTGGGATCATTTCAACTGCACAAGTTCTCAGCGTATGCCCCGGCGATGCCTTGTAACTTGAGGCATGGAGTGGATCGTGTCAGGGAAGCGCAGATCACATTGTTACAGAAAGGAGATGACAGACGAGACAGACACCAGTGTGCTGGCCTGACCAACAATTATGTCTCTGGCCATCTGGTCGCATGATGAGAAGCCCACGTTAGCCGGACAGGCTGAACAGAGCTGATGCCTTGGTAGGCCTTGGGTGGGATTCCTAGTTGCAAACGGAAAGCTTCTCGAAGATTGTGCAGCGAGAAGCATTGATACACTCGACAAACGGCGTTTGAGGCTTGACCCCTTCATAATTGCGACGGGACCTTGGAACTTGTGCGTGGGGTCTGATGATTGGTGCGAACGCATCGACGCCTCGGCCGCCTTGATGGAGGCTGAATGTCGGGACCGATTGGCTGGGACGTAAAGCTGGAGGAGCTGCGGCTACTACCCAAGATGAATACTTCATTGAAGGATTGCGTGATTGGATGAAGGATTGATGAGCGTAATCTGTAGATCAGAGCGCTTAAGACTTAGGAATGCGCTATGGGCCACAAGTGAGCTTAATTAATTTCCACGACTCGAAATAGTCGATCCATAGAGGGAAACTAACACGAAAGCAAAAAAATCGCCAACAGCGATTTTCAGAGCAGGTTGTCCACCGTTTCATCGTTCCTTTTCAAGGCAAAGTCTGGATCTGGGAAAGGTTTCAGAAGCAGACACAACCCTGAATTACGTGGTGAACAAGGGCCATTAGTTCCCATGGTCTTGGCAATCTAGACATCTCGGCGCCATTCTCATTCGGCTTACGTACGTACGACACTTATATCATGCCACAGCAGTCCTCGCTTCTTGGCTGGTTTGAGGAAGGTTGGTACAAGAAAGAACGACAAGAAACGGCTCGTGTATGTAGAGCGAGAAGAAAGTTACGAGTTGCTGTCTAGCTTTCTTCCTACCCGCTCATCTGGTAGATCATGAGGATCTCCATCTTGGCATGTTGTCTCATGAAATGCTGCGGCTGGCGGCATGGGACAGCATGTCAAGGCGATCCGACTCGGATGATCTTCGATTCGAACGGTTAAATAATGGCATGGGCCGCTCCAAGGTGAAAATATATGTTATATCTCTGCCCTGCTGATGACGTCCATCATGTCTGATTCTTCTTTACTTGAGAACCGTCTTGTATTGTATGTAGGACATCTTCCGTGATCCCAAGACATTGGAGCGGGGTGTAAAACTGTCTAGAACTAAGCAAGAAACTAATAGGTAGAAGCAGTCTGCAGAATATTAGGCAACCATAGCTTTCTTTGACGGGACTTGATAATGAAGTCTTGAATCTTTCATCGTTGCTGGTTGGTCTCGTGTCATTGAGAAATAGCTGCGCTTTTGTAATACTCACATAAAAGATAACCACCCAAGACAAACTCGCCAGGCTCAATCAACTGATGAGCTCTCAGTATCTTCATAGTGAAGTTATCACATTTCACATTCAAATTGCCGGTGTAGATACTTCTAAGTTAACCACCAGGAGCCATCTGCCGAAACACGCGTGAGTGCAGAGGTGCAAGCAACGAGCGAACTCGAAGGCGGGGCAGAAATGCAGGTAACCGGGATTTTCTTGTCTCCAGGTATCATCCCACTTGTGCATGTCGACCATCCCCGCCATCACAGGGAAAATACGGTAAACAGGCGACAGGCGATCCTCAGGCGCCATTGCGACCAACGCGTACTGCGGGTGGAGGCGGGGTCGTAGTTACCTTAGGTAGGTAGGCGAGCAGGACAGCGCAGAATTGCTGGTCTGCACCAAATTCACCTCTCAGAGGTGTCTTGGCGGGTGCACTGGTAACGGAGGGGGTGATGAATGGTTACGGAGCACATGCAGAAGGTCTCAAGGTTCCTAACATGTTTACCCGCAAACAGCCCCTCATTCAGGTGCTGTCTTGTCGCGAGAACCAAGCATTTTATTGTTATTGATCCATTTTGCTGGCCTTTGTGTAGAGAGGTACCTTAGTAGTAGTATTGACACCATCGGTCGCTGACCTGACCTCCGCCGTCCTGCCATACCCTCCCTGTACCTTTTAATCTTCAACATCTGTCAACCTTGACAACGCCGACTTAGCCCCTCAGTCGTCGTCTTTTGTTCACTCTCACAACGCTCCCCTTCTTCGTCTTGCTTGACCAGTCCTCTTCCCACCGTCGCAAAGCTAGCAGCGAGAGCATCACATCATGTCTTGGCAACGTAAATCCCCCCTTTCTCTTTCAACCCCACCTTGAAGCTTGACACGAGCTCCTTGGCGGGGAAGAAGATAATTTGAAGCTGACGATATCTCTGCGCAATAGAGTACATCGACTCTAGGTACGAACGTCTCGACTGCCCCTTGCGATGCGATCTATCACGTAGCGCAGAAAAGAAAGAAAACAACCTCGATGACTGAAGGGCGAGAGCTGACGTGAGACATTACAACAGCCTTGTTGGCAGCGGTCACCTTGACAAAGCCGCCATCGTCAGTGCTGCTGGCGACAGCGTCTGGGCCGCCTCCCCGGGCTTCAACGTACGCAGACCCTGCTCAAATCTCCCACAGCCAGAAATAATCATGTGAAAAAAGAAGTGTACGAACTAACGATCGCCTCACGACAATAGACCCAACCTGCAGAGCTCAAGACACTCGTAGACATCCTTGCCGCCGCCGAGAACGAGAAGGGTGACCAGTCTGCTGTCGCCACGGCCCAGGCCGAGGGCATCCACATTGCCGGCGAACGTTATGTCGTAGCCCGCATCGACGGCCGAAGCATCTACGCCCGCAAGGTACTATCGTCTCTTTGTCTACATATCATACTTCATCCTTCATCCTTCTCTCTTCCCCATAATCCTGGTCTAACATTATCGATTTTCTATCTCGCAGGGACGAACTGGAGTCTGCGTCGCAAAGACAAAGCAAGCCTTCATACTCGCCCACCACGGCGAGACGCACGTCGCCGGAAATGCCAGCTCGACCACCGAGGCCCTCGCCGACTACCTCATCAAGTCCGGCTACTAAACTAGCTGTTTTCAGCTACGGAGAAAAGCGGGCAAACGACGGAACGATGGTGGATATGATGATGTGAAACGGCAATACCCGAGACAACAAACGACCAAATGACTCGCAAGGATAGATGGGGGAGCATGCAAGGTACCAAGTACTGGGAAGCATGTAGACATGACCAAGGAAAGAGGAAAAAACAATCACACAACCACAGATGATGAGCAAGAGGTGAAGCTTAGATGGTTCTTCTCGTGCTTTTATTTTGTTTGTCTCCATGGTCGAGGACGGGATGGGACGAGGAAGTTTTTGATTTCTCTCTTCTCTCTCTCCGTACCCTCGAGAAACCAACCCCAGGATTCTGCATAGGCAAATGATACAAAGATGATGGACCCTTCCTACTAACACAAAATTCGTGACACGCCATGCTTCTTGAATTTGGTATCTCGCCAGTCCTTTCGCCCGTGAAGGCTATCGTATAGTTCTCGTACCAGACCCCTGAACGCCCTCGATTTCTTCCCATTAGCATTACAATTTCATACATCCACAAGATCATACCATATCAGAGCAGGTATGACCCGCCGTCCAGACGGCCGCGAATCGGAAGACTATGATACAAGCCACCGCTTGCCGTAGTAACTTCGTTCTCTCCCCTTGTCTTCCTTCAGACAGGTAATTCAGCATTTCGCCGGCCGATCCCAATCCTATCAACCAGCATGCCAATCCAGGGCCCAATGACGGGTATCCCTCTCGCGAAGCCAGCTATAGTCCCCAGGAAATCACCAAGTAAGATGAATATCCCGTATAACTCCACTACAAACCCGATCAATGGCCAGCGTAGTAATATGAGCAGTAGACCGGCGAAAAAAGCCGCTGTGCCTTTTGCCTTCTGACGTCGCGCGAAGAACAGAAGGGTCTTTTGCGGGCCGATGATTATCGTCAGGCCGATTAGGAAGAGGATCTGGAAGTGGTAGGTCAATACCACGGATTTAGGTGAGGTAAGAAAACCAGTAGGCATGGGGCGGGACGAAGGTTGGAGAATCAGAGTTGCACTGGGTGCGAAAGTGTGTTTCCTCCTTTGCAGGGTCTTAAGCTGCTCAGAAACACGGACCAGTTTTCTCATCATGGAATGTTCGTCTCCCTCCCGTTCTCGTAGAGGTATGTTCGCGAATACGCTTGTATTTCGTTACGGGGACCGGAGAGGGTGGTTCACGGTTCGTCGAAAACGATGGGGACTCAAGTGGTTATGCATACATTTCCCATAGCCAACCTGAAAATCGACCGTTAATATCCCTCTGTGATACTAGAGTTTGCGACGTGAAAAAGGGGTGAGCTTACATGGCACGATCAAAGAATAGCAATACACCACCAATAAGGAAGAAGCCTCCTGCGCAGACAAACCCTGATCAGCTTCAAGACGCAGAGCGGGTAGCTACCGGGGCGTACATACCGCCTGAGCAGAAGACCACTCCTATTTCTATAAGCGAATGTTAGTTATCCATCGTCGCAGGGGTAGACATGCAACATGAGGGAGGGAGACAACAGGCAACAATGGGTAGGCACGTACTTTGGTTGTCTGATAACCACATTGTGGGCATCTTCTCTGTGTATTGTGTATCTAGTCCGTGTTGGACGTCGAAGATGGACGGAGGTTGCGCGACAAGCCTATAAGCTCTCGACTTCTACCTTCCGTCAAGGTTCAGACAATATCACAGCGCTTCTATTTATGACAGAAGTTGAGTGGTTTGAGGCAGGTAGAGGGTATATGTAGATCGTCAATCGTGTGCGTAAAGTCGTAAGAGGGCAGTCAATGTGTTTCGCAGAGCAAAGGAAAAAAGAACTTGAAGCAAAGATTTTCGAGCTTGAATGCGATTCCCGAAATTACATTGTAGGCTACTGGAGAGAAAAGCAAGAAAGGACAGCAGATTCGCGACAATCCCTGCTGCGTGTCCCTTATCGCGGTGCCTGCCGTGGCTCGAGAAATGTGTCCCGTCCCCACGCTATCCACTCTCTTCCTTTTTCATTGCTCCAGCCACGAATGGAATTTCTCTCCCTCTAATCCAACATCAGGAAGGGATTCGCAAGTTTGCTACTCTTGCGATCATCTCGCAGTTGTTACCTGATCAGAAATCATGGGCATGGGACATCGTTCATCCATGTCACTTCTTAAGACTTGGATTACACTGTGCAGGCAGGAAATCTCGATTACCACGAGGCATCACGAAGCACAAACATTCCAAGGTAGGCAATGACAAAAACATCGACGATGGGACCATATCAATCAATTCATTTCATATGAACTCTTCTGGTTGCCGATGCACATGCCCTGTCCTTCTCTCTAATCCCTCTATCACCTTGCCGCGGCGTCCTCAGCTCTCAGAAGCTCTGGTCACTGAGAATGGTCCTCTTCCATGCATTCTCGGTACCCGTCAGTTACAGGCAAAGAGCAAACCACTTTCTTTTTGCTCTTATGTGAAAAGTCGGATCGCAATAAGCCGGAGCGTATGCCTTGTATCCGGTTGCTGAAAGGCGGCTGGTGCGTAGGATAGGCTTGACTTTGCTGGTCGAACATTCCTCTCGTAATCAACAAGCTTTGTGGCACACACGTGCCTGAGTACGTTGCCTCTGCCAATATGTCCTCTCATGCTCCAAGTCGTGAAATGAAATGTGGGTGGCAATGTGTAGGGTCTCGTAGTACAAGTTGTTCAAGTGTGTATGGTAAATCCGCTGAAGCTGTGGAATAAGTTCCAGTACTAGACGGCGGTTCTCCAAACTTATAGATGCCTCCTCATTTCAAGACGGTATGAGCACCTCTAGCCTCTAGGTATTGCTCGCCCGCACCTTGGGGCAGATTGCGAATGAACCCAAAGCATTCTCCGTTGTGATATCGCAGTCGGCTCTTGGGGTCAAGATAGGGGGCTGGGAGCCCGGTGATGTCGCAGTACCGTTTCGTATGGGCAACCGAGGGCGCCGACTCAATGTTGGTGTAGGTCGCGCTGGGAGCCGTCGTAGTCGTGCCGGTAAACCCGTTCGGACGGAGGGTTTTCTCGAGCACAAGCTTCGACAAGCTACGTGAGGCCTGGGCGAGATTGGGTGTATTCTGGTTGGAGCCGCTGGCCGACTGGGCGGGTGTCGAGGAGCCACTCGTGGACAGGCCATCGTTGTCGATCTGCATCGGAGTAGCAACGCCAGAGTTGTCCAGGGGCGTGGCGGCCAAGGATGCCTCCTTGCGCAAGGCGTCGCCGAGGATGGTCTTGATGTTCTTGTTACGGCGCTGGTTGGGTCGCCAGTGCGGGTTGCGGTAGTTCTTGTGGATAGAGTGAATGTCAAGCTTGTCGATGAGCTCCTGATGAGCTATCTGGGCCTCGGTGGGTGCCGACATGTTCGCGATTATATGCTTCGCTTGTGTGGTGGTTGTTGCAGTCGTTTGATGGTGGAGGTTGTATGGGAGGGAAGGATTATTGGGTCTTTTGTTCCTCGAGAAGCTGAATTATTCCAGGAACGTTACTTGCGTGACTACTGTACTGCACGGATGTCTTTCCTGTACCTAGGTAGGTAAATTGTAGACCGTCGCTATCAAACTTTTGGACCAGAAAGACAGGAGGATAGACGGCCCTTGTCTTGCTCAGATCGGCGGCCAATCTTTCTAGTCATACCCAAGCACAGATTTCGCACATCTGTTGAGACTAATTCCTCTCGTGCCTGACACCGTGCAGTCGGATGTCTAGAGCTCTATTTGGTACCTAAGTTGGGGAGCGAACAACATTGAAGCTCCAGCCTCCATCTCCAAGGTTCCCCAAAGTTCAAGCCCCTGTCAACTTAGCGTGGTCAACATCCATCAATCACCCATCTTCCCAAACCAAACAGCCAGAGCCTCGGTAATCGTACACAAGAACATCATCAGCTGCAAGGGTGAGAGCTTGACTTGACGGCCAGACAAGATGGTAAGTTTTGGCATGAGAAGATTTCCCTTCAATAGTCACGAGCTGACTGTTTGTCCAGGAGAGCCCTCACGAGCACCAGCAGAACCTGCTACTGTCGCGTATCATCACCAACGTTGTGAGTGGACCTCGCTGAGAGCCCCGCGGTCCGATCTTCAATCCCTTCGCGGGCATGATTACTTACACATTTCTGTATCAGGAGAAACTCAACGAGTCCATTGTGATCATGAACAAGAGTCTCCAGGTATGACTATATCGCCATCACTACTGCATGATCGTGTGTTAAGCATACGGGGTTGCAGGAGATCAATGTGCAGAACATGAACATCGAGCTTGTGGCCCAGATGTTCAAGAACTATCAGTCCAATGTGCTCTTCCACCTAGAAGGTACCTATGCACATCACCGTCTTCACAATTCTAGAGAGAGACTTTGTTTTCTGACCTTTCAAATTATAGCTACGGACAATCTTAAAGAACCATCCTGAACAGATACCCATGACAAAGAGGGATAATGGCTGGTAAATTGTAATGCACATGGCCAAGCTCCCCAAGCAGCGAGTAGAGACTTACTATGAGAAGACCTATGTTGCTAAACCGTGTGAATCCATGTGAGATTTATGACGGATTGGACTTCGAGGTAAACTACAGGTTAGCTGCTGAACTGCAATAAGAAAGTTGAAAGAGGTAAAGAGGTGACGAGCGAGACAAGGACGCTGATGGTCGTAGACTGAAAAGGAGATGCCAGTTCATGAAGCATATATAAAATGACAATAACGACGACTGTAAAACATGCTGGATCATAGGTTTGTAATCTGGTCAGCCCAATGATTACACCGAATTGTCGCGATCCTCATATAAAATACATTCAACGTTGACTGCCTGCTTGAAATACAACCGCGTCTATACTTTGTCGCATGTCACCATAAACTAAGGTACCATAACGCCCCATGCTAACCACTACGAAGTGCGATCCACTATGAGTGTGTTAACGCCCAGCGATTGGATAGCAGCACAATCTCGCCTGGAGCAGCAGTGGTAGCGGAACAAGACCGCTCAGCCATGTCGATGCTTCCCTGTGATACGCGTTGGCGTCAGCCTCGTCTTCAAAATGCGACAAGTTGGGGGAAGGGGCGAGATAGGAAAAACTGACAACATCTAGGTACAGCTCGTCGCTGCCACACACCACCGCCAACTTGAAGCCCACCAAGTTAATTACCGACCTACCTAGACATTGAAGCTTCGCCCAGCTGTTTGCTCAGCCAACACCATTCTCCAGCAGTGCAAACCCCAAATCCCATCTGGGAACATTTCCACATCAGCCGATGCCATCCTGAACCGTTCACTCAATCTCATTCACCATCACCGCGCTGCGCTATGATACCATCTCTCCAACGTTTGTGATCATCGCCAACCGCGGAGTCCATCAACATGGCGCCCTCGGCTACTGACACCTCCATGCCACCCCTACCTGTGCGCGCGGAAAAGACATACCCACCAGCCCGCATCTTCACTGTCAAGGAGACCAAGTTCGAGAAACCTTTCAAGGCTCAGCCCGATGGACGCGAGAAAGCGCTTACGAAACCCCGAGGCGAAGCTGCCATAGTCATAGATAATGGTCAGACGCTATCCCCATTCGTACCCTACATTCCACGGCAGACCAGGTCTAACATAAGCTCATGTGTCAGGTTCCTCCGCTGTCCGGGCCGGTTGGTCCTTCGAGGCCGCTCCCAGAATATCCATTCCCCCGATCATGGCCAAGTACAGAGACAGGAAGCTGGGAAAGACATACTCGTTTGCTGGCTACGACTGCTACGCCGATACCAATGCCAAAGGTCATATCAGGCACGCCTTTGAACCCGGTACCGGCATCGTTGCCAATTGGGACGTCGAGGAGCATGTCTTGGATTGGACATTTCTGAAGCTAGGCATGAACAATGCTGAAGGTTCTATTGAATTTCCTATCGTCATGACCGAGGCGGTAGCGAACTTGCCATACTCGCGCAAATGTAAGTCTTGCACGGCGCAAGTTGGCTCAACGACCGGGATTAACACGCGAGTCCAGCAATGAACGAAATCATCTTCGAATGCTACGGCGCACCCTCTCTCGCCACCGGCATCGACTCCCTATTCTCTTACCGATACAACAAGGGCCAAACTGGCTTGGTCATCTCCTCCTCTTACAGCTCAACTCATGTCATACCCGTCTACAACGCCAAGCCCATGCTGGCCCAGGCCATTCGATTGAATTGGGGCGGTTGGCATGCTGCCGAATATCTTCTCAAACTAATCCGACTGAAATACCCAACCTTCACAGGAAAGTTAAATGCGTCGCAGGCAGAGCACATGTTGCACGATCACTGCTACATATCCAAGTCGTACGACGACGAAATACGGTCTTACCTCGATTGGACGGGTCTCGAAGACCGTGACGTCGTCATGCAATACCCCTTTACGGAAGAGATCATCGTTCAGAAAAGCGAGGAAGAGCTGGCCCGGATCGCAGAGCGCAAGAAGGAGAGCGGACGGCGGTTGCAAGAGCAGGCCGCCAAGATGCGCCTAGAGAAGCTCATACAAAAGGAGCAAGAGTTGGAGTACTACAAGAAGCTTGCAGAGAAGCTTGTGGACGCAAACAAGAAGGACACCAAACGTCTCCTGGATGCTGAGGACATGAAGGACGAGGCAGCACTCGAACGCACTATCAGAGAGCTTGAGAAATCCGTCAAACGCCAGCGAACAAAGGATATTGGCGGCGACCCTGAAGAAGAACAAGAGGAGCCAGATTTCAGTCTTCTCGATGTCCCAGATGACCAACTTGACGAAGCCAGTCTAAAAGCGAAAAGGCACCAGCGTCTTCTGAAATCGAATCACGAAGCCCGAGCCCGTGCGAAAGCCGAGAAAGAGGCAGAGAAGACGCGGGTTGCCGAAGAGGAAAGACTCGACAGGGAGCGACGGGAGAATGATCTGGAGAACTGGCTGGAGGAGAAGCGCATTGCTCGTGCCAACACCTTACAGAGGATGAAAGAACGTGACCGCCTTAAGGCTGATCTTGGAAACCGCAAATCGTTGGCATCTCAAATACGGATGAAATCGATAGCAAATCTCGCCTCTGATAATCCGAGAGGGAAGCGCCGACGCGGCGGAGACGACGATAACTTCGGCGCCAACGACGATGATTGGGGTGTCTATCGCCAAATTGCAGTTGGCGAAGGAAGCGATGACGAAGAGGGTGAAGAAGACCTCGAGGGTAACCTCAAGCAGCTCGAGGAAGATCTACTTCGGTACGATGCCGGTTTCACACACGAGCACACATGGGAGGCACAAAATGACTGGAACAAGAGCTTGTTGCATGCCTTCATGCGAGGACCACGCCCCTTCGACACAGGCTCGCAAGCAGAGAAGCAGCAAATCCATCTAAACGTTGAGCGCATACGCGTCCCCGAGGTAGTTTTCCAGCCATCCATCGCCGGTGTTGAACAATCGGGGCTTATAGAGATCACGGGCGATATACTTACACAACGCCTCAACGGCCTGCCGGGCGTGAAGCGGGATGAATTCCTCCGAGATATATTCCTCACCGGTGGTAATAGTCTATACACAAACTTTGACTACCGAATCCGACAAGGTCTTACACCCCTCCTCCCTGCCGGATCTCCCCTACAGATCCGGAAGGCCAGCGACGCCTTACTGGACGCCTGGAAAGGCGCTGCACAGTGGGTCGGCACACCTGCATGGAAGACAGCCACCGTGACCAAGGCTGAGTACCAAGAGAAAGGTCAGGACTATTTAAAAGTAAGTGCATATTTCAAATACCCAACTCCCTCCTATCACGAAATCAGTCTTGTCAATCTTGGCTTTGGAGACATGTCATCCAAGCCCCAGAAGCCTTGTCGCTCTTGAATACCGTTTGCAGGGCTGGCACAGATTTCCGACCAATCGCGAGACACTACTTGTGGCTTCGGAACGAATCCGTTCATGTTCACAACACGGCTCTGCACGGCATGCTTACCGCATCATCCTACCCATATTGTACTTTGCATAATTCGGCTGCGTGAACCCCCATGACGTCGATTAGGGCAGTATGCTGACTATTGGGGTCTTCACCGCTTATAGGAACATGACATGGGCAATTCATACCCATGATGATCTGATACAGGTCTGACAACCGTATCTACACTTGTGCAATTGTGCATCGTTTTCTCTAATTTCCATGCATACGCTCACCGAAATAGATGTGGCCGGAATGGGAAATGTTATGGAATGGTGTTCTCGCGGCCGGCTAAGGATTGATCGACCGCATGGGCTGATGATGGGGTACGCCTATACCTACAGGCTATGACTACTGAAGAATGCGGATGTTCTGTGCCACATGCGGGGGACAGAGGAGCGAGCTTAGGCATAGGATAGGTAGCCAACTGTCACTTGTGTGAATAAGCGGTTCTTTTTAACAGAGCTGTACACATCACAGGAATGCGCAATGCAAAATCGTGGTGATGTGATGTCTTCGTGAAGGACCCCATGCTACTTGCTTACATACGTCAGGACTGTGAGAGGACTGGCAAGGAGACGATATGTGATGATCAGTTTGTCGCAGTATCGCGACAGACATAGGCTTGGAAATGGAAAAACGTGAGCGGGAGTAAAGGGGAACCGCCTACGCCCTATCACAATTGGTTGTGAGTATATCAATCATACCACCTAACAAATTGTCACGAACTTGGGGCCATCAACAGTCCTTGGGGTGTGGTGAGATTTGGGGTTCTTATCATCTTCCCGATTGAGGTGAAATGTTGCGATTGCACCTCTACATACAACGGTTCGTGCGACGTTGCTGGAAAATTGACCGCACGATGATTAATAACTCTGATCGATTGGTTATGATCAAACTCAAAAGGTAAAAAACTTCATGATACACCCCAGCCTATCCTCTCCTGCTGGCGAGTGGCCTTTTATCCTCGGCTACACCGGAGAGCAAGTTTCGATCTCCGGTGCTCATCATGGTATTGTATCTATGAGATACAGAACATATATGTACCTGAGAAAAGCAGAGGTGTGGTTAGGTAAGTTTCAGCTTTGTACTTGACGTGATTAAACATCGACGGCGAGTTAATAGTCAGGAATAGAATAAAGCTATCTCGACTCACGAGGAACAGTAGGCAGCAACAAGACGGAGCGTATTTCGCTGAGTATGAGTATCCCTCAGACTGGAGAGTTGCGAGCTCAGCAGAAGACATCAGATCCAGGCAGAAGAACGGGGAATCGCGAACTTTGCGTTCAGTGCCTCCGCCTCGCATATAACTCTCGCCATTTACCTCTGCGCTCGTGACTGCATCATACTTGATGCAAGCTGACTTGAGCAGCATACTTTGGCTCACTACGCCGTACAGCAACAGGTATAGAGATTGAAAAAATGCATACACAGTTGTAGATAGATTTCGCAGGAATCCTTACCGAGTAGCATCCCTCGCTCCCCTATATCACATTATCTCACCACCTGCAAGACGGAGACGGGGACAGATTAGGCGAATAAGCATAAATCCTTCCTCCCAACCGTCTCAATTTCAGCTGTGACCATTCGTCCTGGACATGATCTGTCTCATATCGGGTTCTCCTACTACCGCAGGAGGTCTACACGCCTCATAACACCCGATGTGGACGAAGCGGACTTCGAAGAGTCACTAAACTTGAAAGGAAAAACGGCGCGAAGCCAGTCACCCAACCATCTCCGCCGCAGCATTTCGTCTCGTCAGACGTCTTTTGATCTGAACATATCATATGTCAGTCCGATACCTAAGCCCTGTGTAGAATCCGTGTAGTCAAAAGAAGGATCAAGTCTCTTGACCCAACCTTTCCCACGCCATTCTAGAAAGAAGGCGAGATCACGTTTCGCATAGGTAGGCAGCCTCTACGTAAGTCCCGTCTTTCGAAAGCTCGTGACCAGGGCAACCATAACCTCTAAAGCGACCCGACATCGCCGCCCTAGAATCAAACCCAAGCAAGGACTTATTCACTTCCAACCACCTAGCACATGCCCAGCTTAGTTTCGTAAGCACACAAAACTGGAATGACATAATCAAAAAACCTACCCATCCCTTACGAAATCGCCGTGCCAAACTCTGAGTTAGTCATCTGCTAGAAACACGTAGTCAGTTAGTCAGTCCGTAGTCATCATTTCAGCCAACTACCTAGACAAACTCAATTTCGACTACTTCCATCTCGTATGATTAAGCTTTCGGATGCACAAGACAAACGGCCGTTGGCCCAGCCCCCGAACCAGCCACTTAGCTTAGTTACAGGATCATTTTCACAACCACCTACCCATTATCGCATCCTAATACTACTGCTGTACCGTGAAATATGCTCAAGTACGGATCAATGGGCGACTCTTAGGTATTCCCTAGTCCGCGCTGCTCTTCATCCATCTCTCAGCCACGCCGGCCCCCGACGCCGAGCCCCGGCTCCCGACGACCGGAACCCGACTGGCGCCATGTCCACTCGTATAGAACCGTAGCCTCGTACACACATGCTAAGCTTTTCCGCGCAACCCAGAACGGTACCTAGCCGTGTAGTGTCAATTCATACGATGATTGCCTAGGACTCCGCATGGTCCCTGGCCAAGTCTCATTTCGTATAGCTGACTCATCACGGCAATGCGGGGTTTCCAGAATCTATACCTTACCCAAGTCTACGTGAATGAGAAAGATTACGCTCCGTTACCTTACGGTCCAGGTCATATCGGAAACTTGGCATTTGTGCCTCTGGGTGGGTAAAGAGGATAGAAGAAGCTGAAGAAGCTCCAACATACAGACACTGAAAAGCAAATCCGATTGATAGCATGACAAGTCGTTTCGATTCACGATTGTCCCTGGTCCTCGCTCGCTCCGTCTTGGAGAAAATCAAACGCCAAACGCCCGTAGACTATCTCACAGTCGTACACTTTAACTCTTCCTTCTCATCGACAACGGCGAAATACAACGAAAAGGATGAGAAACGAGCAAAGTAAATGCTTTCCTCTAGACCACGGTGCCGCATTCTGCTTGAGCCCGAACCATTGCAGCTGATAGCACCCGAAACGCCTGTAATTTTAAAGAGCCTGTTGGGCACATTCAGCCCAGCCATGTAACCCACAACGCCTTTGTCGTGAAAACAAAATTTACTAAAGATGAAATCGAGCATTTGGTTCGACAAATCATGCTTGTCGCATTATTCGCCGGAGAGGGAAGTCAAGCACGGTCCAGTTGCTTCAACGGCCGAGATGTGAGCTCAGCCGCATAACGAGCGTCGGCTGTTATCCTTGATAAAGTTGGTCGTTTCCTCGCCATTATCCCTCGTTTGCATTTTCCTAAACTTGCAATGATGATGGAGGAGGCAGTACTTCCTGGATTGGTCGTCGAACATCGTTGGCGTGGTGCGATTGTGGACCGTTCTCGCTTTTGAACGCCCTGTCATTAACAGGTCCACTTGCTTGTTGATATCCAGCAACTGCAGCTGCGACGTCTGCGAGTGTACCGGCAGAGCTTTGGCTAGGCGAAGGTTCGACTGGTGCGCCATTATGCGCCAGTGTCGCAGGGGCGGCGGGAGGGGGCGGCGGTGCAAGATTGATATTCGCTGGCGGTGGTGGAAGTTCGACTTGCATATCCAGAAGACGGGACTGGAGTTTGATGATGTAGTCCCTCAGCATTAAGTTATCGTTCTGAAGATTCCTGTACCCTTGCTCCATCTCCCCATATTCACGGACTTGCTGCTCGAGCTTCTTGATATAGTGTTCCTTTCTTTGTCTGAAGGCACGCTGTTCGTAGAGTTAGTCAAGCATGAAATACGAAGAAGAAAGGAAATTTCGAGCGGATTCTCACCTGTGCGGCTCTATTTTGAGCAGCTCGTTTCGAAGAAGATAGCTCCCTCTTTGCCTTTCGGCCATCAGCCGTGTCCTCGTCATGAGCTGGATCATGGTCATGGTCAGGGTCAGGGTCATGAGACATTATAGCCTGTGCAGCCATGTTGGTAGTAGGCGATCCAGTGACGGGTTGGTGTCCTTCAGTACCCGTGATTCCCCTTTGCATGGTAGTCGGCGCCAGAGGGGGGGCGGCTGGCGATCCAAGTTGTGAATGAAGATGATGAGACTGCGTAATCAGTCCGGCGTCTGGATAGCCATGCGTTTGAGGGACTGGATTGGTGGTTGCGGTAACAGACGGAGAACCGTTCGTTCTGAATGCACCCGGAGGAGCTACGGTATATGTTAGTGCATGTGCCGAGTGTGTTGCGCAGGTTAATTTAGAGTGTGAGAGTGAAAACAGCACGAGGGCTCCAAACCGGTCAGCCAGTGGGGGACGACATGTGCTAAAAGGCTTAGGACCAGGATTGAGACTTAGAGAGAGTCGGGCGAAGAGTTAAATGGAGAATCAACAGCGAGAAAAACCAGCGCCGTCAAACCTAACGTCGACCTTCCAGAAGGCTACATGAAGAGAACAACATGATTACATATTACGTTGTAGTAGCGTAGCAAGCCGCCCAAAGGGATCAAACGGTATAGCAGGGGAGGGGGGTGTGCCTGTGCCGTGCCACAAGGGTGTGGATAGAGCCCAAGGAGTACGTGATGTACTGGCAGATGGGTGCGCCCGTAGCAAGCCAGCCAGGCATAGGAAGTGGGTAGCGTCTGAGCTTGAGAGAATGCAGTTATGTGGAGAGAATTGGAGATAACTAATCGGAGAAGAGAGCATGGCAGACATACCATTAGAGTTAGTGTCGTTCTGCATTTTACAGTCTCTGAGTCAGCATCCAGGCGATGGACCGCTGACGAGAATGCGTGAACGGCTGTGATTACTGCGAAGATGGCCTGGATACGGCGTGAAATCCGTAGCACGGCTGGATGAGGTAAAATGAAAGGTTCCGTCTGCCAGGTCCGTGTGGTACCGTATCGAATACAAGCTGACACGCGATTCGATCGGGAATAAGGTGACAAACGCCGACAAGACGCTTGAGCGAGCAGGTAGCAGTGCAATCAGCCGGCTAATACTGCGTTGGCCAGGTACTCAGTTGGCTGTGATGAGCTGACTTTGCGATGCGACTGTTGCTTTGATCGGGTTGTCAAAGCACCCTCCAATCCCCGTTGGAACCGTCTATATCAGACGTACTGATACTGCTGGTTTGTTTTGCTGCTCCAAATTCTGGGTAATGGTGAACGGGAAGGCTCAGAAAAGGATATGAAGACAAGTCAATAAAACTAATTCCACGAGTCTACCATAAATCTGAGACCCTTGGTATCCGGTCGATCTGAGTGGACACCGCGGCGCGAGATCGACAGGGAAGAGAGTGATAGAAGTGTCGGGTATGTACAGAAAATGTGTCGAGGCCGTAGCGTCTTGGTGGAAGCCTAGCAATAGTGGCCGAAAGTGCTTGCTCTCTACGAAATCTGCATTAACCGGTGCGAGAAAGCCCGTGGCCGGCAGATTTGGTAGGCAGCGCAGTGGCCAAGGGGCTCGGTCAAGGTGCTGACGACGGCAGCGAAGGGGCGTTGGGCGGGCCAATGGGCGGCAGCGGGATGCAACCTTGAATCTAGACAGAATAGGCTGGAGGGAGCTGGTCGCGCTTCCTCTTTGCTACTCGTCTAGTGGGCGCGCGCGGGAGGGCAGGGGTTTGGAAGGATGAGTAATGGGAACGAATATGGTATCGGGCAGTGTGTCAGACGTATGAGCCCGTGTGTTCGCAACTCACTTTTGTTGAAACAGGACGGACAAAACAGACGAGGGAGTGATTTGCAGCCGAGGAATTACATAGTGGTGAGGGCAGGCGAAACAAGTGCACCTGTGCAATTCCAATTGCGCAGCCTGACGTGCACTACCTACTACTAGGTACTAGTCGATAGAGGCTGCCGAGACTGCCCTGTTGGTACTTTTGAGTTGGCGCGCTGAGGTGGCTGATTCGTCGGATGCGTGCTTTGGGAGAGCGAAAAGTGGGAGGGCATTAGCTGGAGAGGAACTGGATAGAGTTGAGGAGGGTTTGTCAGCAGGCACGCAGAAAAAAAATCTGGAAGCTGCTCGGCTGTTGAATGTTCGGGAAGCGCAGAGCAGGTGGGACAAAGCGAGCACTATTCCGTACGGGTCCAGTCCATTCAGCACATGAGTTCCAGTAAAGTCCAGGGCCTACCGAGGTATCCCTAGGTACCTACCTACTGTAAGCTGTGCCCGGACCTCAACTACCTACTCCCGCCGTGTTGTCGTACCTGCCTCGTCTGCCTCTTTGTTGCGTCTGTACGCCGTACCTAACCTACGACTATCCCGTTAGGCACAGCTAATGCGTGCCTTGAGCATGTGGTAGGGAGACCGTCAACGACAGGCGAACAGGCTGCGCGTTTAGATGTTCCTCCCCCGGATTTCCTTCGTTTTGTAGAGAGGACTGGTCGACAATGAGGAAAGGGTTTCATGATGCACAGAATTCTGTACTACGCCTCGCGAATTTGCCCCTTGTGCCGTGGAGTACACCACCTACAGCCTTTCACGCCCTCTGCCATGCTATTTGTTCTACTCTTTCTCGCATGGAATTTGACGGCCTGGCTTAGGTGATATCCATACCTGATGTGCCTAAGGTACCTAAGTACCCCATTAGACGTACGCCTATTCCGTACCATTTGTAGTTTGTGCTGTAAACATCCGTGGACCTCCGTTCGCCCTGTACGAACCCTCCAGTGCCAGAACACTCAAGCATCTTAGAGATGGGAGAGTGGCTTGCGTGACCTGTCGGATTATCTGCATGTTCAGGTCGTTATTATGTAATGGGAGTTTGACATCTCCTTGCAGTTTACTCGGGTCCGTATGTCGCGTGTATGGCACTGGGAATATACGGAATTTGCACAGGCCTTGGGATCTTGAAATCACCGACAATGCCGAAACAAGCAAGTACCGGAATGCAACTGGGCCCATTCTTTTCCCATCAGCTCCAGTCCGAACGCATCCCTGAACGGCCCCCCTTCACGGCATGCACATGCAAGCTTGTGCACAGGGCTTATGTCACGATGCGTCTGGCTGGGAATCGTCCGGGTGTCGTCTGAGCTGTATCCCAAGCTGTCGAGCTATTTGCATATTTGTCGCTAGCCCTGAGCGCCACACGCGACGGGCGCGAGCCAGCCGCTTCATGATATTGCCATGTCAGATCATAAAAACATCTGCATGTCGTTGTTTGTACAGAGTACTGTGGCTGCACCCTGATCATAGGGCTTGTTCGCATTTTGGATTCTAATCTGTACTTGGACCCCAATGTTCTCCTCCACATAACAGCGGCAGTCAGTGTCTTGGTATTATCCAAGTTGTAGAACTACATAGGTGACGAGCAGTCCCGAATTACGAAAGCAGAAATCTGTATACCCGCAATAAACCCCATTGTGTATCATCACAGGGATAATATTCACACCGGTAAATGACTCGTAGACCTGCTATCAGAATCTCTGTATAAATCAGGTGTCTTTCAACAGCTCCCTCAACGCACGCGTCTGCAGGCCATTTGCTATAGAATCAAGAATGCATAACACATATTCCGTAATATGTGCGTGGATTGTAAAAAGTCCCGTCGTACTCTACTTGTATCTTACGCGAATGTGACTCTGCAGGCCTATACGCGTAACGGAATCTTCTCCTCTCAAGCCCGTGGCTTGCTGGTTGAAACACACCCCCACACTCTGTGACAGACCGGTAGCCAGATTGTATAAATGTAGATGCGAGAATGATGCACATTGCTTACCTACCTTTCACGTATGCCCGTTGGTCCAAGTGGAGGCCAACGATCCGACGAGCATTAGTGTAGCAACGCCAGAGAACGAGCAAACGGCCTACATGCTGAATCAATGAGTCGCCATAATCAGATTTCTGTTACCAGGACGAGGGCGTCGGGTTTGAGAAATGCCCGACGAGCAGCCGAGCAGCGTTGCGTCTACGAAGGAAAATCCATGAAATTTGGGAGTCAAAGGTTCGTACAAAACGCCAAGAGACGCAAGGGCGCGCACCAGAGCCTAGAAATGTACTAGAGTGAGTGTTGTTGGCTGCGAGTGTGAAAGCTCCAATACCACCTGCTCTGTGTTGGGGCCGATGTGGTCGACACGGCCGCGTCTCCTCTTGCCTTCTTCCACGAAAAGACGTGGCACAAAGCCCTTGACATGAGCATTAGGTAATCTTATAAGCATCCATTTGGTAATACTAGACCAATTTCTTGCCACACCGTCGCAGCATGATGCCGGGAAGGGAATTGTCATGGGCAAGGAATTGATGGCACTGGTGTGTCGTACAGATGTTCTACGAAAAGGGGCTGAATCGCTCCGGATGCTCCTTATGGCTTATTAACATTTTCTTCTCATTTTCACCCGTATCCTGCAGTGACGTGGCCGATAGGACGACATCTCCAGATAGGCGGCTGTCGGCACGAGGGCAATGCTGGGCGTCAGGTTCGCGTTTGCTCAAGCACTAAACTGTACAGTCTGTTTATGTTCAAATTAGTTCCATTATTAAGACATTCAACACCATGGTATGGCTAGATAGTCTGGACATGACTATTTCTCCATAAGAGTTCGGGTTGCGCTATAATGCAACGCGCAGTGATGGTAATTTTGAACAAACTCCTTGACTGTGTCATGCGACGAAGAGTTTATATCGACAAGTATCCACGAACAACTACATTACCCACGACCAGCAATCGCCGAGCGTATAGCCTTAGTAATGCGCCCGAGCGGAGAACCGTGATACGCTCGAATCCATGTGCTCCAAGGTTCTCGATAATTTGTTCCTATGTAACATACATCCGTGCGGAGTACCTCTTTCGCTCTAGCGCCGAATATTTGTTCTCGAGTCAAGTTTACGGATCTCATCTACACCAAAACGCGGTTTCCATAGGTATGTGACCATTATTTGCCGTTTTCGAGGCACCAACACTCATTCTGGGGCTGAAATTAGTGCCTAGAGCAGTTATCTGATCGATCGGTCATGACCTTGTCATCCGACTATCTGGCTTTCGCATTCGTAATGTTGTCGGGCATCTTGTGAGGCTGAGGCCGTGCTTGTTCCAGTCATGAGCAGAGGACTAATGGTGACAGGGATGCACCAAAATATCCACAGCCACCTGTAAATGAGACCTCAATCAAGAAAGTCTCGAAGGACCAGAGTAGGTATTGAATGCTTTTGATTCAGTCGGACATACGTACAGTATGGTGTCAAACGGTGCCCGAGCCTTGCCGGTTCCCGTCACAATGAGATATCGTTGCCCACCGGATCGTGAGGTATGCACAAATGATAGATAGCTAAGGATACCAAGAAGACCGTATCAACCGTGATCAATATCTGTGTACAGGGCGAAAATGGTCTTGGTTTAGTAATCTGACCTGCCGATCCTTCTGTCCGCCGCCGCACTTTGACAGCAAGCATTGTGGCACTCTTCCAAATAATGTCTCCCATCTGGGTTCATTCGCTTAGTTGTATATGACTGGACTCTGGAGACAACTCCAATTGCACGCGGTATGGTTCTTGGTTGTGTCCCTATCTTGAGGCTGGGCGTCGGCCGTTTCGGGAGCTGACTACCTAGGTGATGGATCAGTCGGACTACCGATGATAGCTCAGGATTTAAACCACCACATCGTTTGGAACCGTTACTGGTAGCGTTCTAGCTCCCCACCTATGTGGTCCGGTGAGCGCGCGGTAATTAATCATCTATCACATAATACTCCGGACGGAGTTGCTTCCGCTTCTTTCAGTAGCATAAGTTGCTCGATTTGCTGTAGAGACTTCACAGCGTACCTGGGCAAAATTAGCTTGCGCCGTTTAGCTTACCCACACACGGGTATCGTACTGTATATGAAAGACCGAACCAGTACATGTATCACACAATCATTTATTTTGGTTCCGATCGCTAATGGTGTACCGGAAGTGCTGCTGAGCTGTCTCGGCCCGGTCGATTTGCTCGTCTCAAGTCCGCGTGTCAATGCAGCCGCATATTGGTAAAATCCATCAATGTCTGACTGATAGTCTAGTTCTGTCTTCCATGCTACGAAACCTGCAAATTCTCTCACAATCGCCCGATGTATGTAGCTTAATCTGATGCGAAAATTGTGCCCGTGGACTTGTCTTACAGTTCTGCATATGTGTGAAGACTGTACAGTGTTCGAAATCATCTAGCATGAACATGAAAAACTTGCGCAAATCCTGTGCCATTCTTGATAATTCATCTTCGTAACTCGGAATATAGTAGCACTAGTAATAGACACCAGGGGTTAGGCGAACTTCAAATGTGTCTCCGGACAAACTTGTTCTCCCCGATTATGGAGGAACAAATAAGGTTATTAGCGCCACGCAGCTAGGAATAACGCAGGGCAGATCCTGGATCCTTCACGAATATAGTTGTCGGTATGGAGCTGCCTCGACTGTTTACGTTACAGTCGAGATGACGTGACCCGTACGGCTAGAGACCATGGCCAACGTGGTTCGCGGACACGATTGACGATGGCTAGCAGTGCGGCCTGTGTAGTGTCGTGGAATACAGTTGATTATTTACTGGTTAAGGTACTTCCCCCAAAGAACTTTTGTTCGGCTTAATCGTTGACTCTGCTAAGCCTCTAGGCCAATCAGATCGTCTTCTATCACGAAACGACTGCTTTCTTCTTCGGGTAGAGGTTTGGGTCGACCACTGATGTCTGTTCGATATGTGGGGAGCGAAGGTGGTTTAGACGTGTACCAGGTCCTTCTCGTCGGCCAGGACTTTGCTCAGTGGATAGGAGAAGTAAGCAACGCACACTAATGTATTCATACCTGGTTTGCACCTGTGGCCAGCCAGTAAAGCTTAATATACCTGGATCCGCGTATACGAGTATGCTGGCTATATTCTTGGGAGTGTAGATGCGGTATGTCAACAATGATAATGGAAGGGTTAGATGTTCTTATCCACCATTAGGACTTGATCTTCCGACATGCTTTTCCTTCATATTCCATAAGCTTATTACTTTTATTTTTTTGAAACTGTTCTTCAAGAGTGCAGAATGCGGAGCCTATACGCAGCTTTATGTTCAATTGTTGGCTTTCGACCCACGAATCTGGAGGCTTTCGGGTTGAGAGTCAGCAAGCTGCAGTGTGGATTCGGCTGCTAAATCGAGTGGCTCAGATTTCTCCTACTGTCTTTCCCCAACGTGGCATCAAATGTTTATTGTCGCCATGACTGCTTACTTTGCATATGTATCCCACGGGTAAGATGCCCTGGCTTATAATCCCGGGGTCCCTTCTTGGGTGCTTCGTATGAGAGGTCAATTCTAAGACTATCCGTTGCTGATTAGGATTGCCAGGGCGTGAATGTAGGACGTGGTTCAAGAGCTTCGTGAGATACAGCCGACATTCGCTCGCCAACGGGACGAAACATCATCAAACTGCTTTCAGAGGATGTAGTTATGCATCGCAGCGGCTCAGAATTCTCCATGCTCAGTGCGATATCCAAGCTAGCGTCAACTTGTGTCGATCGTGAACACTACGACGTGTAGCCAGCAAATCACTGTCCCCATCGGCTTCCAACGGTGAGTTCCTATTTTGCCTTCAGAGTTTATCGGAAGAGCCATATTTTTATTAACATCACTTGCTTTCAAATGTACTTGTAAGCCAAATCGAACCTCAGACTCTGGCAAGCATCCCCAACATTATACATCTGAGCCATACCGAATCTCACAGCAGATTTTCCGTTCCGATACATACGGTAGAGAGACTGTGTTCGACCACTGTCTACCCGTCGATCTTGAGGAAATCCCACCGAGATACAGTAGGAGGACGAATTGATGTTATACCATCTACTCAAAAGAGTAACATATCATGTATGGCAACTGCGTAAGTCTAAGTATCAAAGATCAGCGAGAAGGTCATCTACAAACATTATAGCACATGCGAGTGTAGGTCAAAATGGACCGCATTACTGTACCCTTCGCCCTACTCGCTCGGACAATCCACTTAAGCCTGCTCTTACCAGCAGTCAGCAGCAATGTCTTTGGAAAGCGCGTCGCAACCTGCAAGTTCACGCAAGGCCGTACCTGCTACTAGCAGTAGGTAAGCCGATGCGCCAGTTCGATTCCCATCGCGCTTGACTTCAAGCTGCAATGATCATAGTAGTTGTGGATTGGAAATTGCTGCACGTCGCAAAATAGTGAGATTTTGTTAGTGTGGACCAAGACACAAGTGTAGAAGACTGTTAGCTTCTAGAACCGGCAGTCTCGAAAAAACATTGCATATCAGCAATATGCTAGGAGGAAAGCGTGGTCGGCCTATACATTGAGTACAGCTCGACACGTAGTTTCGTTTAGCTACTTGTCTATGAAGCCAGGTAGCAGTTTAGTTCAGTTAAGGTAAGGTCTTGCAAGATATACCTGGACCGGCGTTGCAGAGGACCTCTTGCTGAAAGTCCTTGCCGCCGATGTCTGAATTATATCTGCCTCTGGTGAGTCGTTCGCCTTACAAACAAGCAAGCTGTCATAGCCCCTAATTTACATATTTTGCTTGATATATGTAGGTCTATATGGGTAGATGTTAGTGGCGAGCAGGCACCATCCTGCTATGCATAAGCCTGATAAACATTGTTTGATGGAGTCCTGTCAGGTACGTGGCTATACCGTTGAATTTAATGCCCCTACCAACGTTCATTTGTGAAGTAGCCTCTTATGCCTTTCTTGGGGGGAATGTTGGGTTAGGTTCTGATGAAATTTTACTTATAGATCAGGGTACGCTTTTCTTTAACGCTTTCGGAGTTTTCGATGGACATTTTCCCTCCGAAACTTTGTGCGCATCCTTGTGAGCAAACACGACCAACTGGATCTCTTGTATCTCTCGCAGCGTTGCGCCGCATCTCCATTATGCGATAGACTTCACAGCAAATACTGCAATGCTGTCTCTCCTGTGAACTCTCACAAGAACTCTTAACATGCGCCAGATACCATCCTAGTCTGGTTGTCGAACATGTTGACGAGCATGATTATGAGCATGAGCTGGTATAAGGCGAGGTCGTATTATCGTTCGAGGAAGCCGCCTTACGCCACAAGATTAAGCATCTAAAGTGGTGCACTTTTGCATTAGGGCACAACAACAGCCTTGAGTCTTTGGCGCGCTTAAACTCGAAGGCGAGGGTCGCACGGAAGGCGACATCGTAGGTGAGCTGCGCATATTCTGCAATGTAAAATCGTTCGCAATGCCCCAAGGTGACCAGACTCGACGCCACTGGGCTGCGAGCCCTTACTGAGGCTGGAATCTCAGAGAGCATGTTGCCTCGGCTGTAGGAATGAATCTACTCCGATCTGCTGGCCCTCGCCGGGAACACCTTTTTAATCTCATACAAGCTGACGCTCGCCCTCACTCCGTGAGGGTTAGGAGATATTCGAATACGTAAGTAAATAAACATATAAATAAGCAGGCATATATATAGTATATAGCAATAGGCAAATGTTTATATATATAATATAATATTTAAATAATAATAAAAAAAAGCGGTAAATATTAAATAAAAAAGGTTATAACTGTTTAAATAATTAAAAATAGGTTTTTAAAAAAATTAAACTAATTAAATTACGTAATACTTTACCGCTATATTTATACTATTAATTTTATAGATTTATTATTATAAGACTTTTTTTTTCGCTTTTACCCGAATTTTTATTTGTTTTAATATATATAACTTTTTACGCGTTTACTTTTAATACCGATTGTTTATTTTATCGAAATCGCGGCTTAATTTTAAATTAAACAGTATTAATTTTATTTTAATTAATTTAATATATATTATACGTTTAATAACGATTAAGCGCTAGTTTTAAGCCCGTTTTTTATTTTATTATAATATTTTATTATATTGCGTTTAGTTTTATATATAACGAAATTACTTTTAGCTTTATATATTAATTCGGGGCTAAAAAATATTAATTTTAATTTGTTTTAAATATCGTTTATTTTTATTTATATAATAATTTTATTAATAATTTATATAAAATAAAAATTTTATTATTATTTATTTTTTATTTTAATTAAAACTTTTTATATATATTTAAAGCTTTTTTGTTTATAATATTTTTTATAATTATTTTTTATTATTTAATATTAAACGATTTTAATTATAACGGCCGTTTTTAAAAAGCATTAATAAAGCAGAAATAATACGCTTTATTAAAAGTTAAAAAATACGTTTTAATTAAATCGAGTTTATCGACGGGTAAATTTTATTAATTAAAACCAAATCGCAGTTTAATAAAAACGAACCGAAATTTTCGATTTTTATAAAAACGCGTTTTAAGCTTATCGTTTTTTTTAAACTTTTTGTTATAAATTTACTTAATTAAATATATAAAGCCGTTAGCGGCTAATTTATTATTTTTTATAATATTTTAAAAGCTTTTAATAATAACGTTATTAAATTTTTTATTTTATAGCTATTTTTAAACGTAAATAATAATATTAGCGATTTTATAATATAAATCGCTATAAAATAAGTTTTATTTATTTTTAAAGTTTTTAAACGTAAATCGATTTTAACCGATTAATATATTTTAATTATTAACGACGATATATTTTAAACTATAAAT
Source organism: Xylariaceae sp. FL1019 (assembly GCA_022578705.1). Classification (NCBI taxonomy): domain Eukaryota; kingdom Fungi; phylum Ascomycota; class Sordariomycetes; order Xylariales; family Xylariaceae; species Xylariaceae sp. FL1019. The sequence continues at coordinate 120,469 of MU391932.1, forward strand.
AGTTTTAAAACTTAGTTTTCGATTTTATTTAGGCTTAATTTAATTAATATTAATATAATAACGTTAAATTAAATAATAACGCTTATAATTAGTTATTAACGTAAACGTTTTAAATCGAATACGTTTATTATAAATATTATAGCTTTTATTACGAACGTATTAATAAATAATTCGGTTTCGATTTATATTAATAATACGTTTAATTAAATCCGTTTATAAAAAGCAAATAATACGTTTATTAATATTTACGATTATAATTAAAACGCGTTAATTAATCGTTTGTTTTTAATATTATATAATAAAAAAATAATATTTAACCGTTTATAATCGAAAGCTATTTTTAACGATTTAATAAAAATATAAACGAACGATTAAAAACCGAACGCCGTTATTTATTACGTTATTATAATAATAATAACCGTTTATATTAAAAAATATTTTATAAATTATATAGCGCGTAATAAATTTAGCCTGTTTAAGCCGTTCGTTAATATAAATTTATAGTAATATTTTATTTATAATAAATAAAGCTTACGTTTTTAATAAAAGCCTTTTTAATAGTTTATAAATATTAAAAACTATACGTTAATTAAAAAATTAATCGTTTTTAAATTATTTTTACGCGTAAACGTTATAAATATACTACGTTCGGTACGTATTTTAAATTATATATTAACTGCTATAATAATTATATATATTATAATAATAAATAACGTTATATTTAAAAAAACGGCGTATATAAAATATTAACGTAAAAACGGACCTTTTTAATTTTACGTCGTTATATAAAGCGTTTTAATTAATAATTATAATAATTATTATTATAATAATAACGGCTTATATTGTTTTTTTTAACCGCTAAAAAGAACGCAAGCTATTAAACCGATCGTATTAAATAATAGCGATAGTAATGCCGTATAAAAAATTAAAAAAAGCGATTATAAACGTAAAAAAATTTTAATAACGTCGTTTAATTTAATATTAACGACGGGATTATTATTAACGATTACGGCCGCTTTATTAGCTATTTTGTTATTAATTAAACTTACGCGTTGATTTTTTACCGACCTTTTTACGCGTTAAACGCTTTCGACTTTTATGCTTATTTTTTTTAAAACCGCGCGCTCGTTAGTATTAATCGTAACCGCCGTTATTATAAATATACTAAAGTTTTTTAAATTTATAAATATTTGTTTTTATACGGATTTAGTTTTTTAAGCGTTAAAGGCATTTATTAAATTATATTTATACGCGGATAATATCGTATTTATTAATAACTTTAAAAACTAAACTAGTTTGTTCGATTTTTCCGAATTTGATTTAATATAATAATAAATGCTCGTTTTTTTTTATAACGTATTATAGCGTATTTTAATAAATAGCGACTATTATTTAATAAGCAATCGATAGTATTCGGTGGCTTTTTTTTAATATAAATATAAACGTAAGCCTATTTTTATAATAAATCGCCGCCGTCCGTTACGGTTTTTTATAAATAATACGATCGTATATATTTTTTGCTGTTTTATTCCAGTTTGGTTTAAATATATACGTATAAAATATTTTTACTTTTTATTTTTTTTAACGAAAAAAAAAAAAACGCATTTATATATTTATATTTTTATAAACGTTCGGCGTTTGTTAGGTTTTAAAATAACGAAAAATATACGTTTTTACGAGTTTTTGAAATAGTTTATTACGATAAGTTTTAAAATTTAAGTTATTAAAAGGTTATAAATAATAATTTATAAAATATAAAAAACGTAAATATAAAAAAAAAAACACTAATTATACCGTTAGCAATAGGTTTTAATAGTTATAAATAAATAATTAAACTAATTAATAATAAAAAGGATTTAATTTTTAATTTTATAAAAAAAAAACTTTTTACGCTATTAAAAGGCATAATTTTATAATAAACGCGAGTAAAAATAATATAATATATTATTATTAATTATTTATTTATAAGCTAACCGTTTTAATATTTTAATAAATATTATGTTTTTTACCGGATAATTTTTAATATTTAGCGAAATTAATATTTTTAACTTTTAAAAGCTTTATATTTTTAATAACGTAATATATAATTAGCTATATAAAAACATTAAAACTCGAAAATCGATTTTAATTGTTTTAAACGACTGCTTTTACGACTTATTAATAATTATCGCAAAATATAAAATAATTAAAAACTGCCGTTTTAATTAAAAATATAAATAGTTTTTATTATTATATACGATTTTAATTTTAAAAATAACTTTAATTTATTAATTAAATATATTATTAAAGATTTTAGCCTTTATACTATATTTACGTAACCGTATAATTATTAATTAAATATTGTTATAAAGGCTTTAATCCGGATTTATATTTTGTAATAATATAATAAAAACACCGATTTTTAGTAAAAAAATAAATAATAACGTATTATTTAGCCGTATAAGCCGTAAAACCTCGATTGGAAATTTATTGCCGTTATTTATTACCGATTTTACGTATTCGTTATACGAAATATATTTTTTTTAACGCTTTAATAGCTTTTAAAATAAATCGTTATTAATTAATTATACGGTAATATTATACGTCGATAAAACGGCTTTTATAATAAAAATAAACCGGTTTAAAATAGCCGAACGTATTATATTATTTAAAAACATATATTTATATATACTTTTAAAATTATAAACGTTAAAAATCGATTATAGTAATTTAAAACTTTAGTTTATAAACTTTTTATTATTAATATTTCGAAATTATTATATAAAATCGCGATTTAAAAAATTTATTTATTAAATTTATATATTTTTAATTAAAAACAATTTTTAAAGCCGATTTTTGTTAAACGGAAGGCCTATTTTAAAGGAAGGCTTAGGTGGTTTAGGTGCCCTAAAGGGTCCTTATTAGTGGCCTAAGCGCCCTAAAGGACCCTATTCCTAATACGGCAGGCCATTATTTAGGCCTTATAAGGGCTTATTTCTAAGCCCTATAAGCCCTATAAGGGCTATCTTTTAATTACGGCCTTCGCCGAAGACCTATTACGGTAATAAGCCTTTAAATAGTGTACCGGCTATATATAGTCCGTAATATAACTTTACTACTTAATTTAAATAAAAAATTTATTTTATTTTTTATATTTTACCGAGCATATAACGGTACTATTTAATTTCCTTTCGATTAATTACTTTTCGCATTATTACGAAAATTATAAGCCCGGCTTGTAATTAGGATTTAAACCGCGTATGCTCTTTAATTTATTATATTTAAATATTTATTTATTAATTCTCTAAAAAAGCTATTCGGATTTTATTTTTTAACTTTGTTAAAATTGTTTTTCGGTTATTCCGACCGTATAAAATCCCTTTATATTTAATTGTTTTTACGAGCTTTATTTCTTAAAATATACTTTTTTTTTATATTTTTTTTAATATGCTTTTTTACCGATAAAAGCCTAATATTTTTACCGAGGTTAATTTTAAAAAAACCAAACTCGTAATTTAATTAAATTAGTACAATTGGTTTAAAGTAGCTAAAATTAAAAGAAATATTTATAACATTTTAAAATAAGTAAATATTATTAGCCGCCTAAACTTTAAGATAGCTTTTTTTAAACTACCTATTTTTATATCTTTAAATGTTATATTTTTTATATTAAAATCTAAAAAATACTCTATTACGTTTTTAGTTTAAAAAACCGAATATAATAGCGCTAAACCTAATTAAATTTAAAAAAAAGCAATTATAAACGGAGTACTAGCATTTTTAGCCGATAAATATAAAAAACGTAAAAAATAAAAAAAAAAAAAGTATAAACTTAATTTTATTCGATAAATAACTAAAAAAGCAAATTATACTAAGTTTTTTATTTAAATAACTATTATTGTTAATATTTTAATTTTTAATTTTATTAATACCGTATTTAAATAAATAGGCCTTTTAAAAACTTTATAGAATTTTATTAAAGCTTTTAAAAATCGATTTGATTTAAAAAAAAATACCGAAAAAAATAAAGCGTAAAAACGTTATTGCGATATTTTTAATAAAGCCCGAATATTTAATAATATAAGTTTTATTATTTAGGTTTAATAATAACGAAAAGCTTTTTAAAAAACGTTTAATTACGAAATACCGGAAATTATTAGCTTTTTAGCAATTAACGATTTTTTATTTATAATCGGAGCTAAACTTGTTTCGGTATAGGCTTTCCGCTATATAAACGTTCGAATTAAAAGGCAACTTTTTAACGTAGAACAAAAATTATTTAAAACTTTAGTTTTGTTTTTAAAAAAAACTATCGCTTATAATAAAACGGACATTAAACGATTAGTTTTAATTTATATAACGGTAGAAAATAATCAAAATTTTAAAAGTAATAAAAGTTATAATTAAATAAATTAACCTTAAAGTTTTAAATAACTTAAAACGTGCCTTTGCCTTTTTTAACCTAAAGCAAAGCATTTTTAAAACCTTTAAAACTGTGGCATTTTATAATATTGCATTACTAAAAAAATTAATCGTTAAATTAAAATCTTTTTAGTAAACGATATTAAAAAAACTAAAAATGCGTATAATTTTAAATAATAAAAAAGCATTAAATCGAAAATTAATAAAATTAAATAAAAGGTTTTTTTAATTTAAAGTTATAATCGCCTTTAAAATAAAAAAAGGGGTTTTAATTAAAATTAACGAAAATAAATTAACTTTATTATCGTAACCGTAATTAGGATTTTTGCCTTTTATAACGCCGGGATTTATACGATTTTTAAGCTAAAAAAGTATTTTTTAATAAAAAGTATTATATTCGATAATTATAGCGTTATATATTTTATTAATAATTGTACTAAATTTAAACCTAACTTTATTATATACTATATAAATAAAAAAGCGGTATAAATAAAGATATCCTTTTTTCTAATTACGGCAATAAAAACTTAAATATTTAAAAACTTTTTTTTAAACAAATTAAAAAAACTAAACCTTAATTTAATTCTATATAATATAGCTTATATAAAAGGTTTTTATATAAATATTATTTTAAAAGCTAAGCTTTTCGAAAAAGATATTTAATATTGCGGCTTTAACTATATTTTTCGATTTAATACGCTTAATTCTTATTAATAAAGGAAAAGTAAAATAATTAAGCAACTAATTAAACAGTTTAACTTAATTTTTTACGAATATAAACCTATTTTTTTATATATCGGTCGAAAATTAAATTTTGTTTTTTAGTCTTTTTTATATAATATTTCCGTAAGTTATAACGGTTTAATATTAGTAATAAACTAACAGTTTAAACTATTTAAACGGTTATACGATCTTTTTAAAAGTTAAAAATCTAATATTAAAAACTGGCATTTTTAAACTGTATACTTAGGGGTAAATATTATATAATTAGTACTAAAAACGATACGTAAAATCGAACTAAATTTCGGAAATATCGAAAACCTAAATTATTAAGTTTATATTTAAGCCAATGCTAAAAGTTTAGTTTTTAAGCGTTTATAAAAATAAAAAGCAAAAAAACTTTTTTTTAAAGTTTATTAAGATTTATTCGAATATAAACGTAGATATAAAGATTTAAAATATTTATTACTTATCGTCGATAAATATATAAGATTTATTTTTTCGTTTTTTTTTAAAAACAAATTAATAAATTATTTCTTTTTTACGATTTAAAACTATATTATTTAAATAGTAAATCGGTTTCGGTTATATATCGTAAACTTTTTTAATAATAACGAATTTAAAGCTTTCGGTATTAAAAAAAGGCCTATTTAGTATATAAAATAGGCTAAAGATATAAGTATTAAAATCGAGTATATATTAACCGATACGTATAAACTTAATAAAAAAATTAAGCGAGTAGGATAATCTATAATTAATAAGTTATTAAAAATGCTTTTATTATTTAAATTATTATTAAAAATATAGCCAAAATTAACGCAAGCGGCTATTTATATTTATAATATAGTATTTTAAATTAGATTTAAAAATAAATGCTTAAATTAAATCTTTAATAAATAATTTAAACACTATTTTCGTTAATATAGTTTAAAAATTATTAAATATTTAATATTAAACTTTATATTATTATAAAATAACCTTTAGGCCTACGGCTGTAAAATTTATGTTTTACGTAAAAACTCGGATTAATCGAATAAAAAAGCTTAAAAATTATAGTTTTATATTCGAATAAAATATTTAGTCGGCTATATTATAACTAATATTTATTAAATATAAATTTTTAAATTAAAAAAAATAATAGTAATAAAAAATATTAAAATTAATAAATTAAAATTTTACGATAATTTAAACTTTAATAAAAAGTTAATCGAAATTTTTAAACTTAATAATATTCGACTAAATAAATATGTTTTTAATTAAAAAATAACGTAGCGTATTTTAAATATTTAAAATAATTTAAAATAGCGAAAACTTATATTAAATTATAAATTAAAGGTAAATATTAAGGATTCCGAAAAAGGGATTAATTTTATAGATTTTTAACTTTTAAAACTTATAAACTTACGAAATATAGTTTTATTAAAGCCTTAAAACTAAGTTTTAAAGCTTTAATTAAAAGCATTAAAAATTATAATTTTTAAAAAACAAAACGTTATAAATTAAAAAAAACCGCGTATTTTTAAAAACGTATTTAGTTTATAAAGCGTATAAAACGCTAAAAATAAAAATATAGCTAAAGAATTAATAATTTCCTAAAAGGCAAAATATATTTAAAGTTCTATTTACGATAAAAGCAGATTTTGCCGTATAACCGCTATAAAACCATTTTAGCGCTTAATACGTAATAAAAAAAAACCACGCTAAAGAACTTTATTAGTCCTTCGACGTAAAAAACGCACTTTAAAACGAAAGAATAAAAAAATACGGAATAATATTTTTAAAATATAATAAGAAAATATATATACCGTATTAATATTTACGACAAATAAAATATAAATCCCTTAAATAAACTAGTTTAATTTAAAATCCTTTTTAGTTAGTTATTTTTTTAATTAGAAAAAAGCTATATTATAAAATAATAAAAAATATAAAACGCTATATACGATTTTTGTAACGGTAGCGTTAAAAAAAAAGTTTAAAAAAATTAAAAAACAATTAGTTATAAATATTAAACCGAATAAGTTAGTTTTGAAAACAATTTATAAACCCGAAAAAAGGATTTATATTTCGAAGCTTTTAAAAAAGCTAACGTTATAAAATCAATTTAACTTTTATCTTTATAGCAAATATTTTAAAAAAAATACCGAAAATAAAATTGCTATATTTTAACGAACTAGAACTTTTTAAAAAATAGATTTATTAACGGAATTAAAAATACTAAAACCTATACTATTAAAGTGGGTTTTTTAGTATAAACCGGATAAAAACGGATTTTTAAAAGTATATAAATTTCGATTTATAATTAAAGGAGATTTGCAAAAAATAAATACTTTTTAAAGCATTTATACCGCAACTTTAATAGCGAAGTCTTTTAAAATTATAATAGCAATTATAGCAGAATTTAATATAATAATTCTTTAATTTAACGTTAAAAACGTATTTTTAAATACTATAAAGGCCTTTTAATATTATATAACTTGCTATTTACTTTTTAAATATAAAGAAATAAAAAAGTGTTTTTTTTTTAAACGAGCGTTATATAAATTAAAAAACTTTTCCGTATTATAGTATTTAAAATTTAATAAAACGTTAAAAAAGTTTAAACTAAAGGTAGCTTTAAATAAACTATGCCTTTTTTTTAATAAAAAAAGAACTATTTTTATATTGTTCTATATTAATAACTACTTAATTTGTTACTATAAAAAGTATAAAACCGAAGGTTTAAAAATCGTTAAAAGTATCGCTACGGTATACGAAGTAAAGCCGGCTAAAAAAACAAAAAAAATCTTTTAGTTTTTTGGAATAAAAATAATACGGAATAAAAAGAAAAAAACTATTACTTTATTTTATAACTTTTATATTAAAAAAATCGCAGCGAAATTTAATGCCGATAATAATTTATTTATATTTATAACTTTATTACCGCTAATTAAGCTCGTTCGTAATTTGGATTAAATAATAGCGGCTAAAATATTGTTTTATTAAAAAATAGTCGGATTAATATTATATATAGCCGTAATAATTAAACTAAATATTGTTTATATAGCCTTGTTATTATTTCGCTTTTTAACGAACTTAAGTAAAAAATATCGGAAAGTTGTTTATAAAGTAATTAAATATTTATATAGAATTTGCTATTTAGGTATAAAGTACGGAGTATAAAATCGTAAAGTAAAAGTTTTTATAATTGCTAGAAATATATTTTTCGTAAACGATAAAAAAACAAAACGGTTTTTTTATAGTTATATTATTATGTTTTATAAAAAACCTATTGTTTAAAAAACAATTCGTTAAACTATTATATTTATTTTTATAATAAAAGCCGAATTGATTATTTTTTCCTATATAGTTAAAAAAACAATAGCCTTTTAGCGGTTTTTTCGTAATATATAGCTAGACCTAAAACAAGCTTATATAATTTTAAATAATAATAAATAAGCAATTAGGCTTATAATTAGTAAAAACGAAAAAATTAATATTACATTCTAATATATTAATATATATAATATATAAACGCGATAGGAATATTTTAAAAAATTATTTAAAGTTAAATATTTTAAAATAAATCAAATACCGGCAAATAAACTAACTAAAACGCTAGCTAAACTTTAGTTTAAACACTTTCGAGCGCTTTTAAACTTATATAACGTATTATAAAAAGATATAAAAGTTTATAAAAATATTAAAGCTTAAAAAAGCATTAATAAAGCGGATAAAATCTGGATTTTTAAAGGCTAAACTTTAATAACTAATTTTTTATATAGGCACGCCGGCTTTAAAATAATAAAACAATTAAATATATAAAACAAAACTTTTAAAAAAATATAATATAGCTATAATTTCTTATTTATTACGAATATAACTAAAATCGGCTTTTATTTTTTTTAAAAAATCGTTATAACGACGACAAATTAACTTAATATTAGGCGAAAACCTATTTAAATTAATACGATTTAGCAATTTTTTAAAAATAATATTCTATTTATTCTATAAACAATATTAAAAACAATAAAAATAAATCTTAATTAAAGTATTAATTTTTTTATTAACGAATATATTAGGATATTTATTATACTAAAAAATAAAATCGCTAACTAATCGCTTAAAACTAAAAGGACTAAATAATTTAATATTAACGTATACGAAATTAAAACTTAAAATTTAATATAATTTATAACCGAATATAAATACCTTTATAAATATAAAAAATATACCGAAATTTGCTAGCGGCATTTTTAAAGCTCGAATAATAATAACCGTTATTTTAAAACGCTATAAACGAACGTACGTATAAAATATACGGTATAAAACAATAAGTCCTAACGTTTAATTCTATATTTTATAATTAATTAATAACTAGTTTTTAATATCCGATACTTTATAATTTATTAAACCAATAACCGGAATAACCGAAAACTTTTTTATATTATCGTCGTCGTTAAAATTAACGACAATACGGTAAATATAACAATAGGCCAAAATAAAGGCAACCGAAATAGCTTTACGAAAAATAATAAAAGTAGTAATAATACGGCTAAAAGCACGAATGCCGAAAATACTTAATATAACGTAGATCGGGGTAATAAAATAAAAGCAAGCAAACGAGCAAATAAAACTAATTAAACCGTTTTTCTTTTTTTTAAAAAAAAAATCGGATAAAAAAAAAGCTTTTTTAGCTTCGTTAAGCTAAAAAACGTTAAATTAACTATATACTTAAATCCGTAATTAAGTTATAATTTATAATAAAAGCATTACGTTTATAAACGTTTAAATTAATATCGTTAAAGTTTTTAAAAAATAGTTAATTAGATTTATAGCTCGAAAATAAAATACTTATAATTTCTTCTTTTTTTTCGTCGTTTTTATTTTTTATATCCGATATAATTTCGTTATAGTCGTTTTCCTTTAATTCGGGGACATTATTATTATCGAAATTAATTTATTTTATAAATAAGCAAATAAAAGTAAAATACGGCAAAAATAACTTACGATAATGGGGTTATTAAGGGCTAAGCCTTTAAAAACGTCGTAACTTTTATTTTTACTATTTTTACGCTATAATATTTTAATATTATAAATTATATTAAAAAATAAATACATTATATTTACGGTAATATTAAAAGAATTAATTTTAATACTAATAAAGCAGCGACGAGCCGCAAAACTTAAAACACGCGTAATAGCAAACGAAGTTAAAAAAATATCGAAACTATATAATATTTACGATAATTAAAAATAAATTAAAAAGGGTAACGCGTATACGTACTATTTAAGGGGTAAGCCCCGTAATACTATTTATAATAACAGCTTTATTACGTAATAAAATACGGAAAAAACGACGGCGTATAAAAAGCAAAGTTTAAAATATTAAAAATAAAGTACGTAAATAAAAAAAAAATAATTTACCGTTATTTTATTTAACGAAATATCGTTAAAAACGCGTTAAATAATAGCAAATTAACGATAACGAAAAATATTTTCGAATATAGTATTAAATAACGTAAAGGTCGATAAGCAATTAAATAACGCAAAGGTTAAAATATAATTAATAATAGTACTAAAATAAAAAGCAGGTTAATTATAAAATCGTAATTATACAAAAGTATATAAATAATATATACGATAAAAATAATATATATTAAAATAAAGCGCGCGTAAAACGAAAAAGCTAAAAATATATATAATAAATCGTTAAATAAAATAATTATTATAATAAAAAGCTTTTAATTTAACGCAAACTAATAGCGCTAACGAAAATTATAATTTATTTTATAAAGCTTTATATTTAAAAAAAAAAAAAAAAAAAGGCTAAAAGCCGAGAACTAATTGCAAATTATATATAAATAGGCTAGCTAATTACAAATATTTGCAATTATTTTATAATTTACCGAAATAAATATTGCTTAACGTAACTAAAATAATAAGTTTTAAGCCTTAAAGTAATCGGAATTTAATAACTATAGCGCACTTTTTAACAATTTATTTAATTAATTATAACCTAGGGTTTTATAAATATAAACTAGCCGCGAAATTAATAAAATTATTTTAACTAATTATAGCAAAAATAATTTAAATTAAAATCCTATTAACGGCTTAAAAGTGCTAAAAGTATTTATATAACTAATTAAAGGTTATTATAAAGCTGTATTTATAATATTTATAATAAAATATTTTCTTTTATTTAATTAAATAAATAAAAAAACTATAAAACTATTAAATTATAAATAAAATTATAATATATAGCGGACTAAAAAAGCGGTAATATAAAAAGTATATAGTTTTAGCGGATAAAAATATAAAAACCAGCTTTATAATTAATTAACGAAGTTAGGAAAATATCTATTCGATATTATATTAACTAATTATTACGGTAAATAATATATTGTTTTTTTTTAAAAGCAATATTTTCGCCCGGTTAAACCTTCGATTTTTATAATAATACGGACCTTCGTTTTTAATTATTATAAATAAAGGCTTAATAAATTAGATTATTTAAAAAGTATATTAAACGGAAAGCCTATTTTAAAAAAAGGCTTAAATAGTTTAAATGCCTTAAAGGGTTTTTATTAATGGCTTAAACGCTTTAAAAAACCTTATTCCTAGTACGGTAAGCTATTATTTAGGCCTTATAAAGGCTTATTTTTAAGCTTTATAAGCTTTATAAGGGCTATTTTTTAATTACGGCCTTCGCCGAAAACCTATTACGGCAATAAGCCTTTAAATAATATACCGGCTATATATAGTCCGTAGTATAACTTTATTACTTAATTTAAATAAAGAATTTATCCCATTTTTTATACTTTACCGAGCATATAACGGTGCTACTTGACTTTCTTTCGATTAATCACCTTTCGCACTATTGCGAGAATTTTAAATAAAAAAATATTAAAAATAAACTATTACTATTTAAAATCGAGAACTTTTTTATATTATTAATAAAATTTAAACGAAATCGTTTTTAAAAAATACCGATAAGCTTTTAAAAAACGTATTATTTTTTTTAATATTATAAAATATACGGTAAATAGTTTTGAAAATATATTTATATTATATTATAATTTTATTTTAAATAATTAAAACAATTTAACGAAATAATTTGGCCGTAGTTTTACTATAATTAACGTTATAAATTGATTATATATTTAGTTTAATCGGGATTTTAAACCGCAAATATACCGTTTAGCTTTTAAATAATAATAACGTTACTATTTTAAACGAAGTAATATTGTTAAATAAGCTATATATACGCATTTAATAGGCAAAAAAGCAATAACTATATATTTATTTATTCGTGTCTATTTCGAAATAAAGGGGAGTCCCGAAAAGGACTTCGTATAAAGTTTATATAAACTAGGTTTTATTATACGGACTATTTAGTTATATGCCTTTTATACGGAGTATCCGGCGTATATAATAATTATTTACGCCGGCTATTCCGTATTTATTGTATGTAATAATTATTTATATCGGTTATCTTATAACCGACGTATGTAATAATTATTTATTTTAGTTATTATATAGTTTATTTGCTTTTATTCGTATAAAGCGAATATATTTTCGTATTGAATAAAAAATTTTTTACGTAACCGTAATTAAATACTAATAACTTTTCTTTTATAAATAGGTTATGCGGAATAGCTATTTTTTTAATATTTTATATAAATATTACTTATTTTATCGTTATTAAATAACCGTCGGTATACGGCTTATTTGTTTTAACGTTAAATTAAAATATATTATTATTTGCACTATAATTAAAGAAATAGGAAATTTATCGATTATTTATGCAATAAATTAAAAAATAACTAAATAACTGCTTTTGTTTTATATATTTAATAAAATAATATAAATAGTAAAAAAATCTATTATATAGTAATTAAAAATTAATAGGTTAATTTATACGATAGTTTTTGTTTTTAAATTATTAGCTGTAATATTATTTATTATACGATTTTACAATTAATAAAATCGGTTATCGTATAGTATATAAAAAGTAATAAAATGCTTTAATAAATTAAAATTATAAATTATTGTAAATTTTTACGTAAAAGCTATTTCGTATAAAGTTATAGCTTTTTATACGATAAACTTAATTTTTTTTTTTTCCGTACGCTATTATTTTACTTTTTGTTTATACGTACGATTTATTTTTTTTTTTTTTTTTTTGCTTTTTGTTATTTTATTTAAAATAGCTGCTTTATTTAATACGGGCTTTAGCCTTTTTATTTTAAATAATCCCGCTTTTATCGCGGTTTAGCTTTTTACTTTTTTTATTAAAAGTTTTACCGTTATTTTTAAAGGTTTTATTATATAATAGCCTAACTTTTAAAATCTTACCGTAAATAGTATTTAAGTAATTTTTTGCAATTATTATAGGCCTTATTAAATTACCGTCGTAGGCCTTTAAATATACTAGGTTATCGGCGCTTTTAGTTTTAATAGTATTATTACGTAATACTATTTTACGAACGTCGGTTACGGCTTTATATAAAATATAAATATTAACATACGTAATCGTACGAGTTTATATTTTTGCTTTTATTAATTCGTACGAATAAAATTAAAAGCGTTGTTTAACGGTTATACCGTTATAAAATATTAATATTTTATACGGCTTTAACGACGTTAATTTATAAAACTTTTACGTACGTATATTATATTACGATTTATACTTTTATAGTATAATGGTTTAATTTTGTAATATTGTTTTTACTACCGGCCCGTATAATGTTTATTAACGTTGTATTAATAATGCTATTAATACTGGTTTTTATACCGGTGTTTTATATAAATAGTACGTTTACGTACCGGGTTTTTTTAATAGCTCGTATATAAACTGCATTTATTATTTATATATTGTTTGTTATTTTTATTATATTTAAAATAGTTAATACTAAAATAGTTAGTTCGGGGTAAATAATACGATAATTTTACTTTAATATAATGTTTTCTTTTTATTTATACGTAATGTCGTTATTACGAATTAAATTTTGTTTATTTTTACTTTTATTAAATACGTAATATAAAATATAGTATTATATTTTTTTATACGATAAAATAATTTTTTACGTAATTTAAAAAATAGGAAAAAAAATTAGTAAATATTATATTATTATATAAAAAAAAATACGTAAAAAGAATATTCGTACGAGTAAATGTTTATTTTTATTAATTTAACCGGTTAATAAATGTTTTAATTCGTATAATAAATCGATTAGTTATAATTAATTATACAAACGTTTAATTAAAGTTTTTTTTTATAAATACGTTTGATAGATTATTTTTATTATTAATTTATCGTATTTTTAAAATTTTATAATTTTTATACGTTTTACGTAACGATATTACGTCGATTATTAGTTTTTTTTCGATAATTGTTTTTAATTTTATAAAGCATTTATATAACGAACGTAAATCGGAATAAATAACTATTGGAATTTAATCGATTTAAAACGTATAAATAATTTATTATAATATTATATTAAAAGCGATAACGTAATTAAAGCCGGTTATTATACCGTATAATTCGTTTATAAATATACTTTTTATAACTTTTTTATATTTAAAAAAATTCTAATATATAATATTGCTATAAATTTTAAAACTATCGTTTATATAAGTTTTTTCGGCTAATATAATTAAAAAGCTAAGCTATAAAAAAAAGTTAATATTATTTATAAATAATTTATCGGTAAAAATAACAGTTTTATATATATAAAATCGAATAAAATAAAACGTAAACTATACGACGGATTTTTTATTTATTATTATATTCGTACGTTTAAAGCTTTAATATATTCGTTTTTAAGCTTTTTAACTTATATTATAACAAAAAAATCGTATATAGCTTTAAATTAATAAATTAACGCGATATATATTTTTTTATACGTTACGTTATATAGTTTTATAATATTATATAAATAATAAAATTAATTTCTAATAGTTATAATATTTAGCCTTTTTATATAAAAAAAATATTTTTACTTTTTAGCAAAATTTAACCGCTATTAAATTTAATTAAAATGCTTTATATAAATATAGTTTTCGGTTTTATATAAAATTTTGCTTTTTTTAGTTTTCGTTTTTTTAATTCTAAAAACTTAAATATTGCAAAATTAAATATATCGTTTATTTAAAACGTAATAATACTAAAACCGTCGGATTTTTTTTCGGTTAAAAACAAATACGGGTTATACGTTAAAATATATATTCCAAGCTTTTTACGATAATATATATAATACGTTTTATATTAATATAAGTTTAACTCGGTTAAATTATATAAAGGTCGTATAACGCGTAATAAAATGCTCGCTAAATATTTATTTCGAATTTTTTTCGGAAATTATACGTAAATAACTCGAATTAGCTCGTTTATTGCTTATACGTACGCTTATATAATATTTTTTAATTCTTTTTTAGCTTTATATAACTTAATTAACGTAAAACTAAAAGCTAATATAAAGCGTTAGTTATTCCGTTAAATAATCGAAAACTAAATAAAAAGTGTTTTTTTTTTTCGTTTTTATATTTTTATATAATTATTTTAGATTTTTTATACAAAACGGTCGTTTTATTTTTAATTTTTTATATAAAACGTATATCGAAAATTCGAAAAGTTTATATTATATCGTTTAAATACCGTATAATAATAAATACGCTTTAAGCTAATAAATTATTAATCTTTTTTATATTTAATTTTTCGAATAATTTGCCGAATATATTAATTTTTCTTTTTAACAAAATTATACTATAAAAGCAAAATCCGACTTTTTTTTATTAATTATAAACACGTATATAATAAAATGTTTTTTTAAACGTTTTCGTTTACGTTTTAATTAATTAAAAACCTATTATAGCTTTTAAAGCAATAAGTCTTTCGGTATAAAATTTAATTATATAATAAGTATTTTAATTTTAATATTTTTATATAATAGTTAATAATACGGTTTAACCTACGTATAACGAAACTTTTAACCGTTTTTTAAAATCACGTTTCGCTTTTCGATTATTACGATTTTAAATAAACTTTTTTAGCCACTTTTTTTACGCTATATAAATATTTTTAATTATAAAAAAAACTATAAAACGTTATACGATAAACCGTTTTTTATATTTATTATATAATTAACGTTTACTTTTATACGTACTTTTTAAATCGCTTTCGTAACTTTTTAGATTGCTTTTATTTTTCGTACGATATTTAAAAAAAAAAGAAAATTTGTCGCAATTTAAAAATAAACTCCGAAAACTAATAAAATAAATATAAAACCGCTTAAATTAACCGTATTATTTAAAGCCTTTATTATAATTTATAAAATCGTATAATTATCCGTCGTATTAAAAAGTTTTTCGTATAATATATCGAAAATATAACGAAATAATTTATATATTCGTTCGATTTTTCCAATACTTTAATAAGTTTTAATTAAAATTTTTTTATATAAAACTTTTATTAATCGTACGCTATTTTAAAACCTTTTAAACGAAAAATTTATACCGGTATTATACGTAATTATATTTAATAGTTTTTAATATATATAAATTTAATACTAATATAGGGCATTTTAAGTATTTCGTACGGAAAAAGATTTTAAAAATATAGCCGCTTAAAATCCCGTTTTTACATCGATTACGTATAATACGGGCTTATTATTAATATATACGACGTTAATAATAATTTTATAATTAAATAATAAATCGTTTTTAATTAAAAATTTAAACCTTTAAAATACCGCTATATATAATTAATAATAATAATAAACCCGTTTAATTTTTTTAAATATATTTATAAAAATATCGTAATTAGCCTTTTTAAATAAATTATAAAGTTATTTCGCGCGTTAATAGCTTATTTTTTTATATATTCGTTATAGTTTTATTTTTATAAAATATAAAGCTTATTTCGTATAACCGAAATAAAAAAATCCGTAATTTTATTTTTTAATTATATTATACGATTTATTATTTTATACGATTTTGTTTATTAAATTATTATAATACGCTTTTTATTAATTTATATTATATAACGAAAATAAAAAAAGTATAAAAACGTTAAAAATATAAAAGCAAATTAAGCTAATTAATGTTTTAATTTTAATTTTTTCGATCGAAAGCATATTTTTAGCTTTTTTAAATCGTATAGAAGTTTTTTCGGGAATTTAATCGATTTCTATATTTAAAAATTTTCGTACGTAGGCTAATGTTTAAAATTTGCTAATAGTTAATATATTTACGGCTTTTATATTTTAAAAAATATTTTAATAAATATTTTCGTACGAATTATTTAATATAAAAATAAATATATTATACGGTTTTATATTATTATATAAAAAATTATTAAATCGTAAAATATTTTTTTAGGTTATGCGGTATATATATAATTAGTTTATTATATAGTACGATATTTTAGTTTTTTATTTTTTGCTAATTTTTTCCTTTTTTTCGTCGTATAACTAATCGTTTTTATCCTTTATTTTAGAATATTTTTTAAAGTTTACTATATAAACATCGACCTTTTTATTTAAAATAAAAACGTATTTAACGAGGTATTATTTCGCGCAAATAATTTTTTTTTAAAATATTTTATAAATTAGTAGTTTGTTTTAAAACATATAAAATATTTTTTATTCGTACGATTAAAAAAACGTCGATATTAATTACGAAAATTATATAAACCGTAATAAAAACGATTACGAAATAACTTTTTACCGCGTTATTTTTTTTACGTACGATTATTATTATACCGTTTATCGTTATAATACGTTTTAATAAGTTTTTCGTTTTATATAAACTATATTTTTTTTTTCGCTATATTAAAATTTGCATTACGGTACGGAAATTTAAAAATAGGCTTTCGTACGTGTTTTTAATATTAATTAAGGCTTATTTAAATTTAAATACTTTAATGCACGTTTATATAATAGCTAAATAAAATTAGTTTTTTTTTTAATAATTTAGATTAAAAGCGTGCTATATTATATAAAAGGTTTTAAAAAGCTTTTTTAATACTTTTTATTTCGTTAATATTAAATTATTTTATATAATACGTTAAAAATTCGTTAAAATTTATTTGCTTTAATACTAAAAATAGTTTATTTTCGTATTAAAATAACGATTTAGCGTTTTATATATTTCTTTTTATATCGTTTTCGGGCCGATATTAGTATTAAAATACGATTTAGTAAAGTTTAAAAGGATTTAAAAGAATACTATATAGTAATAATTTTTAGTAATTTTTAAAATACGGCATAGTTATACGAATTGCCGTATTTTATCCGATAGTAAATTATACGGTAATTTAATAAAGTTTAAAAAAGTTTTTTACGATTTTTAAAAAGCTATAAACTTACGTAAATTAATTATATCGTTTTTTATTTAATATTTTAATATAATAAAGTTTCGTTTAGTTTAGGCTAAAGTTTGCTTTTATAATTGTTTTTATTTTATAAATCGATATATTATATCGTACGTTTTTCGTTATTTTAAAAATACGAACGGTATTTTATACATTTTACGTTATTTTAAAAATACAAAAAATATTTCGTATATTTTACGTTATTTAAAAGCAAATTATACGAAAAATAGTTATATAAAAAATGTTTTTTATATTTATTACTTTAAAAAAGGTTATACGGTTATTCGTTTTTATATTTTTCGTTTTAATATTTTAGCCGTATCTTTTTCTATTTTTTTTATTTTTTTAAATTATATAAAAATAAAACCTTTTTCGATATATCGCTAAAAAGCTAGTTCGGGCGAAAAAAGCAAAGCTGTTTAAAAATAAGGTTACGTTGTACTAAATATTAATTGCGTTATATTAAATATTAATTACGTCGTATTAAATATTACTTTTGTTATATTAGGTATTAATTGCGTTATTTTAAATAATTATGTCGTATTAAAAGTTAGTTACGTTGTTTTTAATATTAGCTATATTGTATTCGGTATTAAAAGCGTTGTACATTTTATATAGCCTTTGTTTTATACGAAGTTAATAAACTTTTTGTTTATATTGCTATTTTTGAATTATATTTTTCGGTTTATTAATAACGTTTATATTATTTATTTAATTTTACGTAATATTTTATTAAAATATATTATTATTTAGTCCCCGAAGTTTTTTTAAAAACTAAAAATTAAATATTCGTTCGGTGTTTTAGTTTATTTATATAAAAATACGCGATAAATTATATACGTTATTAAAAACTCGCCCGATAAATTATCAAATAGTTTAAAGTTGTTTTTGTTTTTTTATTTTTTTAATATAATATATTTTTTAACGGTATTTTTTTTAATTCCGTAGTACGAAATTATTTCGGTTTATTTTGCCGAAAAATCGAACGAAGTTTAAGCTTTATTTAAATCGTTAAACTAAAAAAGGTTATTATTAATTATCGTATAATATTTATCGTATAAATCGGCTTATTATTTTGTTTCGAATAAATTAAAAAAAAATCTTTTTATGTTTTTTTTGTATAAAACGCCTAAACCGGTCGTACGAAAAAAGAAATAAAGCAAAAACGTAAAATCGTATTATTATTTTTCGATTAATTGCTTTTTCCGTTTTTACTAATTTGTAATCGCCGTATAACTATTAATTAATATTAAATAAGCTATATATACGTATTTAATAAGCAAAAAAGCAATAATTATATATTTATTTATTTATATTTATTTCGAAATAAAAAGAAATCCTAAAAAGGATTTTATACAAAGCTTATATAAACTAGGTTTTATTATACGGACTATTTGGTTATATGCTTTTCGTACGGAGTATCCGGCGTACGTAATAATCACTTACGCCGGCTATTTTATACTTATCGTACGTAATAATTACTTACGTTAGTTATTCTATAACCGACGTACGTAATAATTATTTATTTCGGCTATTATATAGCTTATTTGCTTTTGTTTATACGAAGCGAATATGTTTTTATACCGAGCAAAAATCCCTTTACGTAACCGTGGTTAAACAAATATATAATATAATTTTGCTTTACGAACGGAAATAATAATATAACGTAATATAAAAAAACGTTTTTCCGGTTTTAATAGGCTTTTAAAAATAAAAATAAACTTTCGAAAGTTTAGTTTTAATAAATTAAATAATAATATTATACGTTAATTGCTATTTAACGTTTAATTTTCGAAAAGATTTATTACGTTTTAAAGCTTTTTATTTACGATTATATTTTAATTTATTAAATATAAGCCGATTATTTACGATAATAGCTTAATCGGCGATTAAATAAAACAGCCCGGTTTTTTTTTAAACTTATTACGGCGTTATTAAATTTATTAAAAAAAATAAACCGTAATTAATATATAAATCGTTAAACTACGTTAATTAATTACAAAATAACTTAATTATTTACGGAAAATCGTTATATATTTATAATAAAAACGCTTTTTAAATATTAATAAAGTTTTAAACGTTCGAATTTTATAATACGTAAACAAAATTAGCTTTTAGTTAATTATTAAAAAAAAATTATTTCGGTAAAAAAGTTATATTAATATTAATTATTTCGTAATAGTTTTTTTATTCGGTACGACTTTTAAAAAATAAAATATCGAACGTTTTTAAAAATTAAAAAATTATTTTAATCGGTAGTATTAAAAATAAAAATAAACAATATTCGTAAAAAAAACGCTTGTTTTTTTTCGGATAAATAAAAAATACGCGGCTAATTTTTTTACGGTATTGTTTTTTATAAAAATGCTATAATTTGCAATTTTTGTTCTATATATAAAAAAATAAGAAATTTTAATACAATATATTTCGATTATTACTATTTATACTATTATAATTTATTTAAGCTTTTAAAATAAAACGTTTTTATTTTAAAACTATCGTTATTAAAACTTTATTATTTAAATCAAAACGTACCGAATTTTTTTTTAATAAATATACGTATAGCCTTAAAACTATTAACGTTTAGTTTTATATAAAGTTTTTAAAAAGCTTTTACGCGG
Organism: Xylariaceae sp. FL1019; assembly: GCA_022578705.1. Taxonomy (NCBI): domain Eukaryota; kingdom Fungi; phylum Ascomycota; class Sordariomycetes; order Xylariales; family Xylariaceae; species Xylariaceae sp. FL1019. The sequence continues at coordinate 141,565 of MU391932.1, forward strand.
CTTTATAAAAACTTAAATATTAATTTTATAAATAATTTTTAACTTTATTTCGTTTAATTTAATTATCGTTACCGATTATAAATTATCGGATTTATATAATAATATAGTCGTTTTTTTTATATATATATTTATAAATATATTTAATAAACCGGATATTTATATATATTTTAATATTTATATAAGTTTTATTTTTTTAAAGCAAATAAAAATTATATAAAACTATTTAATAGTTATTTAATATAATAAACAAAAGCTTATTAAAACTTTAATATTAAATATAACGACGATAATTTAAATATTTATTAATAATTATAATAATTTCGGCAATAAAAAGCTTTAAAAACCGCTTAATATACGTATTACTAGCTATATATAAGGCGTTTAGATTTATATATTTATAAAAACTATAATATATAAATTTCGTAATTATCGCAATTAGCCGGCCGTTAAGATTTTTTATTAACGACGGTATTTCGGCGTATATTAGTTTATTTACGTTATTTAATAAAAAAAAACAGTTTTAATCGTTTAAAGCTAAAAACATTAATAAATATATATATAAAAAGCTTTGTTTTTAATATTTAATAATTTAATACGTATTTATATATTTATTAAAAATATAATTTTTTTTACGTTTTTAAAAAAAGTTTTTCGTTTTAAATTAAATACTTAAATATTAATATTAAGCCGATTTTATACGGTTTAACCCGGTAAAAGTTTATTTTTTATTTTTTTTTAGTTTAAATTTATAATAAAAATAATAAATAACGATAATAATTTAAGTTTTCGTATAATAATTATTAAATTTTAATAATAGCGCTTTATATAATATTTATTATTAATATAAAACGTTAATAAATAATTAGCGCGCTTAATTATATATAAATTAATATTACCGGTTTAAATAATATTATTTAATTTATTTTAAAAAGCTTATTAAAAATTGGCCTAATACGTATAAATATATTGCAAATTTTTTATTTAATTAATATTTATATATTAATTAAATATTATTAAAAAAACCGACCGTAACCGAACGGCATAATTATATTATTTTGTTAAAAATAAAGCCTATTTTAAAAATATTAGCGGAAAATTAATTACTAAATAAACTTTTAATTTAACCGTTTTATAACGTTTTTTTTTTCGTAGTTTTTCTTTTTATAAAGCTATATTAATATATAATATAATAATAAATAAAACGGATATTTTATTAGAATATATTTATATTTATAACCGTTTATATTTAACGGTTTTTTTTAATTAATACGATTTTTTTTAACGTTTACGATTATTTAACGGGTTATTAAAAAAACGGCAGTTATATTATTTAAAATAAAAAAGTTTTTTTAACGTAAATCGGCTTTTTTTTTTATAATTAAATTTAATTATAAATTTAAAACTATTTAAATTATTTCTTTATTTAAACCAGCGTTTTATAAAGCAGCGATTTTATTTGTTAATTTTTTACGGGCTATTACGTACGTATATACGTATATATTATTCGAATATATTTTTTTTAATAATCGGGTAATAATTTCGAAATTTAATTTATTATTTAATTTTAAACGGAAATATATAACGTTAAACGGGTTATAAATATATAACTAAATATATTTAAAGATTTTTTTTAAAATAATATTTATCGGCTTAATTTAATAATATAAAACATTTTAAATATAAAAACAGTTTAAGCTCGTTCGATTAAATACGTAATTAGCCGGCGTAATTATAAAAAAAATAAACGTAAATATATTATTATATCGCCGAATATAATATCGAAATTAATAAATCGCGTAAAAAAACTAGCGGCTTTATTAATTTTAAAAAATAAATAATACTTTTTTTGCAATAGTTTTTAAAATTTTCGATTTTTTCCGATTTTATATTTAAACGTTTTTTTTTATAAAAAATATTATAATAGCCGTATTAGTTTTTTATATTATTAATATTATACGGTAATATTAAATAAATATTATTTAAAAATAATTACGTTATATATTTTTTTATAACGTTTATAATAATTAATATAAAACAAATAATAAATATAATAAATAATATAATATTAAAAACAAAATATATTTATATAAACGCGTTAATATTTTTTTAAAAGCGTTTAATAAACCGTTAAATATTAACGTTAATTTTTTTAAACAAACGTTTTTAATTTAACGTATAATAAAGTTTATAAATTCGATAAAACTTATTATTCCGGGGATTTATAAATATTTTTATAATAAACTAAATATATTCGTATTTTATATATATTAAACTAAATCGAATCGATATATTTAAAAAAAAACGGTAATAATTATATTAAAAACGCGTAAAACGTATAAACAAATATATATATTAAAAAATATATTAATATTTTAATATACCGAACGTAATAAAACGAAAAACTAATTTTAAAACTTTTATTTTTAATTGTTAATAATATTATTAAAAAAACTATTTTTAATTGTTAATAATATTATTAAAAAAACTTTACGCGTAAAAAAACGCGTTAATTAAAAGCAATTATTTTTAAAAAATATAAATATTTAATTAACGATCGTAATAATAAATAAAAATATATATTATAAAAAAATAATTATATTAAACTAAATAATCGATATAATACGGTATTAAAAAACTATAAAATAATAAATTTTTAATTAATTAAACTATTAAAAATATTTATAAAAATATTAAAAAAATCGCTATTATTTTTATTTAATATAATTATAATAAAAATAATCGTTACTAAGCCCGAATTTAACCGTTTTATAATTTATAATTTTATTATTTTTTTTTTAATTTTAACCCCGTTATTAATAATAATTAAGCTTATTTTAATATTATTATAAAAAATAAATAATATATAAATATATATAAAAAAAAAAAAAAGGTTTATATAATCGGCGGCGTTATTTAATAAATAAGTCGTTTTAAATAAAAGTTATTATTAACGAATTATTATTAATTAATTATATATAAACTATATTATTATTTTAAAAAAATCGTTATTAAATATTATTAATTTATTATTATAAATTATTAATATAAAATAAACTTTATAAAATATTAATAACGTTAAATAAAAACTAATAATATTTATAAGTTTTAATTTAACCCGGTTTTAATTTAAATTAAATAAATATTTATATTTAAAAAAATATTATAAAAGCTTTTAAAATCGAAAACGGCTAATTATTATAATAAAACTAAATTTTAACTTTTATAATATTATTACGTTATTTTTTTTATATATAATATAAAGCGAAATATTAATTAAATTAAAAAAGTAAAACGTATATAATTTAATTTATTTATATTATAAATAAAGTTTATTAAATTTAAAAAAAAAATATATACGTTAAAACCGAATTTTAAAATTTTTTATTTTTTAAAAACTATAAACATTTTAAAATAATTAAATCGTATTTTTTTATATAATTAATAAAAAATAGTAATATAAATAAAAAAGCATTTTATAATAAAACGTTAAATATTTATTTTAATTTTTTTTTAATTATTAAAGTTTATATTTAAACCGTTTAATATAATAAAAAAAATAAACAAATATATTATAATAAAAAAAAAATAAAAAACGGAAAAAAAAAATAATTAATTAAAAAAAAAACAAAATTAAATAAATAATATTAAAAAGCGTTTATAAAAATAAACTTTTTATAAAAATTATATAAAATTATATACGATTATTTACGTTATAAATAAAATTAATTTATTTTTTAATTTATTTTTTAATTTATTTTTTAAAAAAAAATTTTTTAAAATAAATAACGTTTAAAATTTTAGTTTTTAATATTTAATAAAATTAAACGTTTTTAATATTAAAATATTAGTTTTAAAATAGTTATTTTTTTTTTTACGATAAAAAACTAAAACGTATAACTAAAAAATTTTATTAAAAATTATTTATACGTAATAATAATTGCTTTAAATTATTAATAATTTAAATATTTTAATAAATCGCGTTTTATATAAACTTTTATTACCGGTATATATTAAATCTAATCAATAGCTTTTACATAATAAAAAAAAAAGCGAAAATAACGAGGCGAACGTAGCCATTTAATTGGTTAGATCGCAATTGTGGCAGTATAAATGTTTTAGTTAAATATTAGATTGCAACGCGAGGAAGTAATGTTTAAGTCGTATACGTTATCGGATACGACAGCCAAGAACAGAAGTCCTTCCACGATATCGGCGTCTCAGCAGACTGTTTTATAGCCATATGCCGTAAGATAGCTCTAAAGGCACCGAAATACTGCGTCAATAAGAAACTGAGGCTTTTCATCTGGTGCAATATATCTTGTCACGGTGTGAAGAGAGGGCAGCACGCTAACAGGTTACAGTACCACCCGCACTATAGGGTAAGGCCTATGACGACGTCCTCCTACGCCACGACGCGCTTTAACGATAACCACATGCAATCGTCAGCCTCTTCAAAGATTAACCGGTAATCGACAACCATCCAAGGCTCACGCGCCACCGATGTTGGATGTTTCCGTCAACACCGTCAAGATCTATCTACAAAGGATGCAAATCTGATTTGGTCCCTTGAGTCGCCTCTCACAGAATGTCCGTCCGATCCATTGCACGCAAGTTCGGCCCTAAGGTGTTGCAACTTAACAAGACAGGTGTAGTCGAGACTGGAGGTGCCAACACTGGATTTGAGGAATTTTCGAAACTCAAACTGAGCCCAGAGCTGTTCCGGCGCACGAGTAGCCTCCTATCCAACAAGAATTGGAGCCTAGTTGAGGGAAAAGGTGAACGCTTTGGACTCCGAAAAACATTCCCACTCCCAACATTCCGAAGTGCTTTTGTAAGTAGCATCATTTCATATACCTGCCCCTACCGTTCAAACGAGCGGACTGCCACCGATAAAAGGCTGTTGCCCCTCGCAGAGTGTCGCCTGAATTGAATGCACACATCTAGCAAGTAGTATCGCGGCTTCGCGTCTTTCGAATGTGAACATGCGGCAGCTCCGCCAAGACATTCATGGAGAACATAAACTTCTAAAATCAAGAGGAAGCCGCTTCGCAGCGAAGGTGTGAAGCTTCTCATAGCTCCTTCAACCCTATCCACAGCCCGTGATTCTCTAATCACCATATACTTTCTTGATGTAGTTGCATGTTGCGAAGGACAAGGAGCTTCATCATCCATGTATCTCATCTCGCTGCCGGCTCTTTGGGGCAACCAGTGGCAATTTGTATATGGCGATGAATGCCACTAGTAGTCACAATGTGCCTTATCCACCCCATATCATTGATGACTCTCATCCAAATAGAATATAACCATCAGGATAGCTAACAAGACCATGCGACACTGTAGGATTTCATGACGCTCATTGCAGTAGAATGCAAGTTAACTGGGCACCATCCAACATGGACAAACGTAAGCATCATTCCATCCTCACACCTGGTCGAATAGCATACTTCCATACATTTTATGCGAAACATCGAGATGTATCACACCTCCCGAGAAGCTTGCACATACAACAACAGCCAATCACCTATGAACTTCATAAGAAGATTGCATTGCGTTGCCGTATCACGACTGTAATCCCTTCTGAACAGAGAAGCTCTAAACTCATCGGTGACTGCACCTAAGTGCAGTCTCCCATATCCATCGATTTCATTCTCATACCGAGATCGCAGATACCAAATCTGTCGAAGTCCTATTGCTAACTATGCACGCGATACCAGACATACAACAAGGTCGATATCTACTGGACCACACACGATAGCAAGGGCCTTACACTGATGGATATTGAACATGCGGAGTTCTGCGACACCCAATTCCATCACATGACGATCCAAAGGAAAACTGCTGAAAGATTGAAGGAGGTCCGGAAGTTTAATGCCACTGGGAAGATGGGCCTAAGGACGGTGGGAAACCAACCAACGAAGACGGCAATCGCAGAAGAAGCGCAATTCGGGACGACCGTCGAGGAACCAACGGCCGGTCCGACAAGCATCGAAACGCTAGCCGATGAGACTCGATCCGATGAGCTGCGATTCGCGAAGGTCTTTGAGGAGAGTGAGGTGGATAAAATGAGCAGTGAAGTCGCATTATCTGAAGAGACCCAAACCGACGAGGCGAAAGCCGAGGAGTCGAGACCCGAGGAATCTAACGAGCCGAAACCTGAAGAACCGAAACCTGAGAAACCGAAACCACGAAGCATACCCTCATTCTTATTCTAAGCCTCGCACCCATCGCACCCTGCGCATCTTACAGATGTCTATCGCCGGGGTGAAGCGTGCTGGCCTTGCCCTAGTTGGTGACTGGCAGCAACCGAATGTAAAACACCCATACCTGTCAGCAAGCATTGATAGGGTGATGAGGGATCATCACATATCGGAAGGTTCCCAAAAGAGATGACAAAGTGGCTCGCGACACTATTACTTGTAAATACTGACGCATGCGACTCGATGTACTAAGAACGAAGTCACGCAGTCAGTGTATGTATAATTGTACACATAATACGCGGGAGGATCTCGTAGATCTCTCGTTTGTATTATTTTCGCCCGGTAGACATTAGACCGCCAGGGGCGAATGTAGCTCGTCAGAGTATAGAATATCTAGAAAGTATGCCTGCGCTACGCAATACCGATGCAAATTACATCGTTTCAGAGTCACTACATGTACCGAGGTACTTTGCTAACAAGAAGATACTAGGTAAGGTACTACATGGCCTGTCAACTGTCTTACAGCGGGACCTTGATACGCGGCATGATTGCTGTCAATTCGCTTTCACCCAATATATCCTCATACACTGTAAATGTTATGTAAACCGGCTGAGGGTAGTACTCTTATGTTTATTGAATATCATCCCTCCTGGTTAGTGAGGACAACGTAGAGCAACAGTTTGAAAAGTGGTAAACGGTAGGTGGTTGGACTCGAGCTTCGAACTGAGATTATGAAGTGAACTCATTGGATAATTAGTCTATTTTAATCTTTATCATCTTATCGTTATTGTAAGTAACCAATTGCTTGGCCAGCCTTAGAATATACAGCCAACAATCCATCAGTTGGATCATGCCAGACCCAGCAAAGCATTTGTTTTGGAATCCGCCACCGCGGCCCGGAAGTCTAGCACCTCAACGCCGTAATTCTTATGCAGTGTCAAGTATCAAATGTCTTTTTCATCGTCTAAACCAGAGATTGATGGCGATGTTCAGTCTACTGGGCCTTCTTGGCCTTGGCAGCTGCCATCTTCCTCTCACGGCGGCGCTTGGCAGCCTCGGGGCCGGACTCGGTGTCTAGCATGTAGTCCCACCAGCGGAAGCTCGAAGCGTAGTTGCCGATGAATCGCTCGTGGTGGGTGTCGTGGTGGTCAGCACCGGCCCAGAACGGCAAGATGTGTCGCAAGCTCCAGGGGAAATCGTAACCACTGTGGGCGTCAATGGCCTGGAAGAGACGGCCGATGATCCACATGTACATGGTGAACAGATGCAAATCTCCAGTCAAGTAAACCCAAAGGATAGGCGATCCGACCGTCCCAATGGCCAACAGCATAACCTCGATCGGAGAAGCGTACTCAGCAGCCAAGCCGAAAGGAGCAGAGTAGGTGTGGTGAAGCTTGTGGATGTTCTTGTAGAGAGGGCCGTAGTGCAGAGCGCGGTGGAACCAGTAGTGCCAGGTATCCTCCATGATGAAGAAGATGGCGATCTGGAAGGCCATCTTGCCGATAGAAGGGAAGGGCACACCGTAGTCCATACCGAAGTACATTGCGACAGGGTGGAAGAGCCAGATCTGGGGTAGTTCGACGGTGAAGTGGCTGAGAAGGACCAAGCTGGCACATTCCCATTGCTCCCTCATGGTAGGGACCTTCTGGTTCTGAATCTTGTACTTGTTGAAGTAGGGCATTCGATCGATGATCATCCAGGGAAGACATCTGCCGAAGTAGATGGACTCGTGGATGAGGAAGCTTAAGATACCGGTAGCAAGGGTGTCGTTCTGCATCCAGAGATACCAGGACGCCCAGACACGCTCGACAACGTTGAGCTGGACATTGTATTTGCTAACTTCCTCGAAGACGCTGGAGAAGGTGTCGGGCTGGCTGAAGGCGCCGATAAGGGTAGAGTTCCTATACAAGAGGTTGTTAGTATGGCCTGCTACCCATTATGCTGGACTAGGAGGTATGCCATGTAGGGGGTGTGCAATACGTACAAGGTGGCCATGACTAGGGAGATGGTTGAACGTATTGCACGCTCTACTCGTCCAATTGAATGGCTAAGTGGAAAAGCAAAGAGTAGCGTCCTCTAGTTGAGAGAGAGTGGTACAGTGAAAGGAGGGGGATAAGGAATGGAGGATTCAACGATTGTTTTGTAGGATAGGCTTCACAGAAAGAAAGGGACGGCAGATGCGCGGCAGCATTGCGATAAGGAGGGATTAGTGGGACGATTGCAGATTAGCGGTAGCTGGATCTGCAGGGGCGGACCGCTCAGCGCTGCAAGAGGCGGCGCAGATGGGCCAGTGGGCCAATGGTGAGGAGGGGGGGGCAAAGATGGGCAGAGATCCGGCAGAGATGAGCCCACTGGAGATTTGGCATTCCGAGCGCTGGGGCCTAGGTACGCAGACCCTGCGCTTGTTGAGCCTTGTCTGCGCAGAGTGTCGCTCGTAAACTGCTCATCAGTGCTGACGCATCGAGGCGCGAAAGGATCGGGTCGAGAAACTCAGCAAGAGGTGCTGGTGGGGATAGGGAGATGGCGAGCCAATCCGGCGCAGGCCTGAGAGCGCTGAGACGAACTCGAAGTGTATTCGTATTCGGACCTGTCTTAGTAAGGTGTATCAATTATCAACCGAATGGGAACCGGGGGTGGTGGTCTCACCTCCAAATTGGATCAAATTGGATCTGTGGCAAATGGGAAAGGGCAGACTAAAGGGGTCTTCAATGCATCTCCCAACGCTAGAGTAATGGTAACCACTGCGCCGGACCGACCCAGAACAACCATCCAGCCCAGACAGAAAGTCATAATAGACAGACCCAACAGTCAGAAACAGCCCCAACGAGTCCCATAATCCGCTGTCTGTAATTCACCTGTGACGATGACACACCAAACGGCAACTCCCGCAGGACAAGATGAATCCCGTCAATTCAAAATGTCACGCGAGGGACGTTGCAGCTGCCCGTCTCACTTTTTGTCATTGGGCTGTTTGTCGTGTCAAACATTCTGATGGATTGGACACTTTTGATGTTACCAGCTCGCCAGCAACCAAGAGGTAGGACAGGTACGGCATGCAAGATGGTCATAGCTCCTCGTAGAGGTGGTCAGGCCTCGCCAAGACTTGAACCCATGGCCTTCCCACTGCAGTCGACATGCACCAAATTGATGTCACAGCAGCCTCATCAGTGTCGAATAATACCACGCGTAGAAAATATAGTGCATATCAAGGTCGGTGAAATAAATCTTTTGGATTCAATGACTGAACCCTCGCAATATTATCTTGGATGTCGATGCCCACCCCGTTGATGATCCCGAGTCCGTCCAGCTCATGTTTCAATTATAATCACCTTTCGTTGGCTGGCGAGACTGGCTTGTAATTTGAGGCGCTGGGGTGACATGTATTTTTACCGGGCAACCTTGGCCCCCATGACCTCATATCTGTCGGGGTCCACTTCGCAGAAAAATAAGGAAAGGTAAACATTGGCCACTCGCCTGACGGCAACACGTTAGCAAGAGGACGGCTGTGACATTAACGACCATCTTTCGTTGCGCTCAACAGGTTGCCGACTCTGGTTTTGTCGCAAGCAGGCGCCCGGTTGCTCATCCCCCAACGATAGCAAGCGTGACTAGGTAGGGCACTTGGCGAGCTGCACGCCTGAGAATCAGCCTCCCTTGACAGTCAGTGGCATGATCCGAGAACAGGGGGATGACGGGATTTGAACATCGATCCATTGTCACCACATGATTCTCTTTTGTTTCCACTTATTGTAATAAACATCAGTCGACTCGGGAGTCAAGATGTCTGTGGTGGCGGAGTAGGTCGACCCAGTCTGAACTTCAGTCCGGTTGCTAATTTCTCATCAGTCAAGTTCGGCGTCTGGACGCACAGCTAGACCGCATACCATTCACTCACCTACACGCCGCGGCTGACCTAAATACTCCTCGCGTCAAGAGTCTGCTCAGAATTATCAAGGCACTGTCGGCGTCGGCGATAAATGGGAGCCTGACTAAAAATCGGCAGATCCAGTCCCTTATTGACCAGTCAAGACTCTTATCAGAAAGATCAGAAGCCGGTTCACAAGTTACTCAGTACGAATCAGACCTCGAGTGGCTATTGGTCAGCAAGGCTACTGTACAGACGTACGGAATCATTATCGATACTTTACTCGATCAAATCATCCCTTTGAGTGATCACATTTGGTACTGGGATGACGTGCTCTCCTCGCCAACTTCCAGGAGCCTTTACATGCTTCAGACCTCTCCTATGAGGTTCTGGGCATGGTCTTCTGAAGTGTATTGGGACAGCAAGGCTCGATTACAGCGATATACAAGCGGACTAACCGCAACTGAGGAATCAGAACCACCGTCCGCAACATTCTCGCAGCAATGGAGAAGATTTTACGGCATTGTGCGAGAGAGCATTCACGAAAGATCTCTGGCCAGTGTCCAGCGGAGGATCATGTCTCCGATTGCCCTTGCCCGTGTCGAAGCGCGGAAGAAACAGGCCAGTCTGAAGAAGCTCCGAGAAATGACGTCCAGTGGCCTTGGCGTGCTCATCGACGAGGGACTCGTCTTCGGAGGCAACGGTAGTGATGACGGGAACAGCGATATCATCATGTCTAACAACCAAGAATGGAAAGGGGTCGTTGAGCGAAGCGTGGCACTCATGGACATGGTCCTCAAGGATGTCCTTGTTCTGGATGTCGGCGTACCTGATTTCGAAGATAGAGTCTTTGCGGGCGTCGAGGAAGACCCGGAATTGTCGATCCAAGTCGAAGAAGACGACATGAATCGACCCATTGTCGTCGCGCGGCGATTGCAGTTACTCCTCGATACTCAGCTACCTGAGCATGTAAAGAACACCCGAGACGTGGTCGCGAAAAACGGACGACCTTCACGACTGATCAGGTATTGGCTTCCAGCCACGGCTCTGCTCCTTTCGTCGACCACACTTCTTAGGATATTTGTCAACAGGCGGCAGGAGATTCTGGGTTGGATACAAGACTTTGGCGCAACGGTTCGCGATTTCTGGTTCAATTGGGTTGTAGACCCCGTGAAGAAGATCGTCGGGACGATACGTCATGACGCGAGCAGTGAAATTGCCATTATGAGCCGAGATAGCCTCAAGGCGGACAGGGATAGTCTGGAACGGATGGTTGTTGACTTTGCGGTGGATGAGCCTAGCGCCGCAGCGGGAGCGCCGTCGCTCAACGAAACCCAAGTTGCTGAGATCCGCACCAAGGTCCGAGCAGGAGATGTTACACCCGTTCTTCGAGCTTATGAGAGGGATCTCAGAAGGCCATTCATCGGCGCCATACGCGGCGATCTAGTTCGGACCCTACTCATCCAGGTCCAGAAGACGAAGGTTGATGTGGAAGTCGCCATAGCTGGCATTGACGCGCTCCTGAAAAGCCAGGAGCTCGTCTTCGGCTTCCTAGGTCTCACACCTGGCGTCCTCGTGTCCTTTGGTGCGTTCCGATATCTTCGCGGGGCGTTCAGCGGCCGGCAAAAGGGTGAAAGGAAAGCTAAAAGAGTTGTGCGTGTCCTGCGGAATATCGACCGTATCTTCTCCGAAGCGACACCATCACCTAATAACGTGCTATCGTACAAGGACCATGGTCTTTTAGTGTGCGAGGTTCATGTACTACGGCGTCTAGCTCATAAACTACTTCCCCCTGACATCGAAAAAGACTTTCTCGAAGACGTCGACGACTTGGCTAATATTAAAGGTATACGGTCGCAGCAGCGTGCTCTTGACCGCATCCGTTGGGCGTACGGGAAGTGGCTTCTGCATTAAAAGTTGCATAAGCCTTAGCATAACTCAATATGTGAGCGATGGAATAACAAAACACATAATTATTTAATCGCACAGCTCTACTCCCGTCAAACACTCAAAACCACAAACCAGATAAACGTGATTCGAACACTTCTATTATTAGTGTGAGCTTTGGACGAAGGAATTCGTAGGTAAACAAAGTAGATAGTAGGTTATACGTAACCATACTACAAGGCGCGAAATAACGAATGAATAAGCGCATAGACCATCTAATAGTAGCGGGGATAATCAGTATGTTTTACTTCGCAAACGAGCAAGACTTATACTTACATCAGTACTTCCGATTGTGTGAGGAGAATCAGCATATATGGGACAGGAGCAGCGTGCCCTGATACTGTCAGTAAGTGTAGGTACGAATAGGCATATTACTAGATATCAGTACTGTGTTGGTAACCTAGTATTGAATACTTAAGATCAAGGCTGATCAACGATAAGACGTGTTTTTGTGTTTTGTGTATTGCTTGTCCTAGTGTGTGAAAATAATAGAAGAGTCAAGCAGTTATGATGATAGGCAATAGGCATGGTTCTCGGAGTGAATTAGCCAGCTCATTTTTCACTTGCAAACGATTAGAAAGGCATGAAGATTGGCACTGTAATTGAAATTGACAGATCTAATGCTGTATCACAACTTAACCCGTGTGTCGAATATCTCGGTCAGGGTCGTTGAGTACTTGGAACAAGTTACGTATTGCAACATTCCTTTGACGAACAACAGCCTGAGCACGTAGTCTTGTAATGTAGCTTGCTATAGCCCTAATGGGGGATGTTCGTCCTTTCCTATGAATCCGGCAGTGGCTAAGATCTACCGAATCTGTCGAATATATATTTGACAAGTGATTTCGCTTTATTGGACGGGGCGTCAGACTGATATAGAGGACGAGTCGTGTTTCCAACTAACCACTGCCACACAGTTTTGGAGAAAATCACAGGGATCTTCAACTCTGTGGCAATGTCCACTGCGTAGTCCAGCAACTCTATCAGGTGATTTGGATGTGGATAATCGGGTTTGACGATGATCTCTGACACGTCTAGGTTGTGTCAGCGCGTTAAAGCTCTCCATACAGACTGGACAAACATACATAGAAATGCTTCACAGTCTTCTAGCCGTGATTTCCTTTGCACCTCTTTCAAAATGGTGCGGTCGCTGCCGTTAGAGTTCGATGGTCGCAAAGCCCGAAAGACACGCTCTGGCTCCGTTCTCATGCCTTGATACACTTGCTCAGTTTTGAGATATGACACGAGTCTCATGACGCCTATGATGTACAAGGGCTCCGTTGCTTTCTCTGTGCCAAAGGAAATGCCCTGTCCATCATTGTACCATCTTCCAAACTCCTCGGCATGGTTGTGGGGTATTCGAGGCCGAAAGGCTCTTGCGGCAGCATCCCTGATCTCAGCGTTCTCTTCGTAGTCGGCTGCCGGAACACGAATGTCAATATTGTCACTGCTCCAAGGCCAGTCCTGCCACCACGACTTTGTGTCGACAGCTTTCAGTTTAGGCGCCATTTTCATAGGGATTTTGATAAACCAGAAGATGCAGATGGAAGAGGGTTGGAAAAGGATGCAAGTCCGTCAAGGATTGGTGGAGCCGTTTCTATTTCCTCGCCGTTCTTTGTTCTCGGAGTAAAGTCGACGGTTGGTAGTGCAAGCCCAGTGGCATGCGGGTGATTAGTCACACATACCTGCGAAGAATCCGTTGATGTATAGGAGATCGCTCAAAACGGAATATGTCAACATATCTCTTGTGGCATGTTTCTCGCAATCAGCTCTAGGAATCGGAGATGCACCAATACCATTTGTCGGAAGTGGATATTAATACCAAAAGTCAAAACACACAGCCTTCGTCTTTCAAGCCTCAAATTGTATATTGGATTCCTTTGAGATCTGCAATCGTAGATGGTGTACACTGCATCATACATATCTTTGCTCCTTTCTCACTATTTACTTCTGTTGCATACTGAACATTGGTATCGGCGTCAGTTGGTATCATTATGCTGGCTTCTCCGTCTCGAAGCTCAATGATTTCCCTGATTTTCGCCCTTTTAAGGTGTGCAAGACAAGAATTTGATGACAAAATGAGGACCATAGGAGTTTCATACTCCATCTATGAACGCGAGACAGTTTTGATCTTTGCAGGTATTTGTTTTTACAAAGGGTCTTTAGCCGTTGGTTGCGCATACTTGAGGAATGTGGCCCCCATAACTGTTTACCTGCAGATAAACCGCGTTAAGGTCCCTCTAACTGTGCTGAGAAGTAATTTAATCTCCACGATTCGTAAAAGGAGGGAAGAATCACAGTCGGTAGGTTTGCTGGAAGCAGATGGGCTCATCACTTAATATCAAGCATTGATGTATTAATCAATACGAAAGGAAACGGGATAACAACCACCATCCCTACTGGATACATACAACAATCCCATTGCCGACTCATCATACATTTGATGGCGTGCGGATATCCGATATCCAATATGGCATCCTATAATTCCCTTAGAGCGACAGGGAGGGTGCTCTCATCCTTTTACTCATCCCCGGATTCTTTGGAACAGCATGATCTTATTTCGGTAGTCAGGAATCATTTGAATAGCGCTGGGAGATTCTCACTCACTGCAAATACAAAATTGGGGTCGTGCGCTGCCTTGAGTCAAGTTTCTCTCGGCTGCCGGGGGATTTGCGCGTACGCATGCTCCCGAGTAGGCCCAGTGTTGTTTTTAACATGACGATACACGGCTTGCAATACGCTGCAGATGAAAGCGGACATGGCCATAGTCGGTAGTAGAAAAATGGCAAATAGAGACGCCGTGGAATGCGTATCGTCCTTGGAGAACACTGAGAGTGATGGTTGGGTACCAGAGCCAAGATAGATCACTAACGGTTCCTACGCTGCTAGAATATTCAGGTTGACCTGGGTCTACATTGAGAATTCCGCTGTCTTTCACAACAGATGCAGCGACGGCTGACGGAAATAGAAGAAGACAGAGTGTTCTGTGGCGGCGTTGAAGTATTGTCTTGAAATTGTTCGGCAAAAATATGCGGTATGAAATCGACACCACTTCCGAATATTGCAACAGGCGCCCGATGGCTAACGTTCTGTACAAGATGCTCGTGTACGAGCACCTGCTGAGGGCGGTCCAACCTTCGCTTGGTATCATATCTTTGTCTTCTATTGCTGTTCTGAAAAAAACGTCAACGCGAATCGTGCCGGCCATGATCATATACAACAAACCTGTAGCTATCCAATATCCCCCGCAGATATATCCGGGCGTCTACAAAAGCCGCTACTGTTTCGTACAGAAAGGCCATCATGGCGTAGGCAAGGTAAATGAATGTGAGCGAGTGCTCCAAAGACGTGTCACGGAAGGAGTGAATTCCGTGCTCCCACATTCTAGCTGGCATTGCGTACTTCGAGATTAGTCGCCCTATATTTTTCCTAGTTAGTGGATGTAAAGTTGCTAGAAAGAAATCATGGTGTGGGTGAAGGTCGTTGACCCTGATCAGACTGATCCAGGTTATAGTACTCGCTGCGTTACATTGGCCGTATGAGTTGCGCCCGATTGGCTGGAATGAAGTGGCTTTGACGTCGAAGAAAAGACTCTCAAAGCTTAAATCAAAACGCCGAAAGATTAAAGTAGCAAGTTACGTATGCTTTTTCTGCGATCACCTTTATTAAACTTGATAATAGAACAATTCAAAGCGAACCAGCATAGATACCCTTAACCTCAATAGCGCACCGAGCTGCTTTCGACTGACAGCCATCTCAAAAAGCAGTGACTGATGTTGTTTTTATCCCTGCATTTCTTGAGCTTCTAATGCCAGTTATGCAAGGTGGTCCGAAATACATAGTCACCGATTGAAGAGTATGTTTGAGCTAGAGGGCCAAAACGACGTCTACCCTTGTTGTACTATCAGCGTCTCTCGGTTTCGAATTTTCTCATTTTCTCATTTTTCACGACTCAACACACGACTTCTAAGACCAGAAGTGCTATTATCAGGTGTATACGAGCCAGTTGAAGCAAGCAAACCGAGTCTGTCAAGATATCACGCCGTAGCACAATGAATTTCATATACTGAATAAATAAATCGTATCTCATCCAAGTCTATTTTACGGTATGATCCAAGTACCTCATGTTTTCATGGTATTACCCAGTACCTTACAGAGGTTGCCAGTAAAGCTGCGCAGAAACAGCCTGCTCAGTCGTATACAAGGTACCCTGTTCCGTGCCAGAGGGCGTCGAAGCAGCGTAGAATGTATTAGCGCCATCATACGTGAGATAAGTGCCATCGTAACCAAAGCTGCTGGCAACGTTCCCATCGGCACAGCTGAGGGAGCTGTCAGCCAAGATCTGGCAAGGTCCCTTGCTCGTCTTCATCGTGAAAGTCTCTCCATCCTCGTTCGCGACAGCGGTATAGGTTGCAGGAGTACCGCCAGTGTTATACCATTTTCCAGCGCTGATCATGAAGCCGCCCTGCAAGACTCGCACGTATGCCTTGCCTGACAGTGCGCCAGGAGTACCCGTAGGGATCGTGGTAGGCGTGGGCGTGCTGGTCGTGGTCGTGGACGTTGTAGTTGGAGTGGTGTACTTGGGCAAGTACTTAATGCCAGTCGCAGGGCAGTTGGATCCTGAGCCCACGGGATCAACAGCAATGAATTCACCGGTCTGGACTGATCCCTCAACGTTATAGTGGTACCACAGTTCGTTCAATTCGCCACTTGAGCACCGAATAATGACATTGTGACCGTGGTGAGATGACAGAGCCGCTTGGATAGCAGCAAGGGTGTAAGTGGTGTTGCTCGCGGGCACAATACCCGCCTGTGCGAGCCACCTGTAGGACGGCAGCGACTTGAACAAGCTCACGGCGCGAGTGAAGTAGTCGGCGACCTCATCCGTAGCCTGGTAGTCGTCATAGCACTCTGGGTTCAACGTGCTGATGCACGTGCCGTGTTTGCCAAACTCATGCTCCCAGAAGTCCTCATCGTCACCCTGGTAGTCCTTCCAGTAGACTTGCATGGTCTTCAACGTGCACGGAGCCTTCTCCTGCAGAATAGCTGTGATATTGGTGTACTGCCTGTCCTGGTCACAGTATTCCTCGTAAGTGCCATCGCAGTTGTCAGGCCTATGATGGTTTTAGTGCCTATTCCGTCGGTCTATGCACAGAGCAAATGGGTAAAGCTTACCAAAGACCATGAACCGTCCATGAATCTGAAGGACCAGTTGAGGGATCGGTGTCCCAGAACTGAGTGAGCAAAAGATCACCGCCTGGGGCATTGAAACAACATGTGTCGGCGACAGTAGTCGTGTTTTGACAGCTTAACGGAAGATCGGTAGGGCAGGTCAGGGATGCCGCCGTAACGGAGCTCGCTGCCAAGGCGGCTTCCACGAGCGGGATTCTCGACCGCATGTTGAACCACTGAAGTAACCTGACCTTGAAACGAAAATCTGCCTACTCTTCGTCGTTTCCCGTCAGGACACGCTTGTCACCAGGTTCCTATCATCGTGACCGACAGCGCGAACGTTGAAAGCTTTATAGAGTATCGAACACCGCACGTGTTATGTATCGGGAAGGTCGTAGAGCCTTGGCTGTGGTATCTTGCCTTGGCGATCTCACTATTGGCAGCTAACCCAGCGCCATCTCAGCCTAGGCCGTGAGACCCTGGCGAGATCTCTAGGCGGGTTTGACATATCAAGATAACGCTTCAGTCCCACGTGCTGGCATTCTAGAAGGGTTAAATCCATATTGAGTATATTGTGTCTTTACGAGCACCGTTTTCAAGGGTAAGGTAGGTAAGGTAGGTACGAAACAATTGGATAGCAACCATCGTCCAATTTCGAATTGTCTTGGCCTAGTTACCCAACCAGAATTACAGGTTAGTAGAACGTGCGACTGATACGAGTCCAATCCTTTGAGCAGGCGAGAGAAAGCAGAATGACAGAACCAAAGTCTACCTTACTTGGCAAAACTAGCTCTATCATTCCTCCATTTATCGGAAGGCAAAAACCCCATACAGTCGAGAGCCTGGCCATGCCTTTGCAGTAGTGAGAACCACGAATTTGCCTGAATCTGGAGACAATCTGAACACGATCTCGGAGAGCGGCGAACTACCCTGAGCTGCGGCCTGCCCCTTCGGGAAAAACGGCTCGTCCTGATTCGACACCTTGCCCCTGGAACCAAACAAGCTGGTAGGAATCAGGATACTCGTCAGGCCTTAAAGCGGCTTCTGACGTGTTTCCGGTGTGGCTACGACCTACACGTCAGGGACATTGATTTTCAAAACGACATTAAATGGCAACCGTTTTTGAAAAATTCTGGACATAGATTCTGGTAGGGATCGCACCAAAATGGATATAGACTCATTTAAATGAATACAGCAGTGTAAGCGCAAGACCAGACCTCAGTCAGCCCATAGCAACGTTATAACCAGACTTCCCATGCCACCAACTGAATTGACTAAAGTGACTAAAGTGACTGAAGTGACTGAATTAACTGAATTAACTGAATTGACTGAATTGACTAAATTGACTGAATTGACTGAATTGACTGAATTGACTGAATTGACTGAATTGACTGAATTGACTGAATTAACTGAATTGACTGAATTGACTGAATTGACTAAATTGACTAAATTGACTGAATTGACTGAATTAACTGAATTAACTGAAGTGACTGGTAAATTGACTAGTGAATTAATTACGCGTTAAGAAAATAGGGATAACTGTATCCACCAAAACACCAAAGGCTGAAAATCAGGCTTAGCAGCATGCACTGAAGCCAGTCATTTAATTAAGCGGTGGTACATATTAAATTAGTGCATCCACTGCTAAAAATAAGGTATATAAAAAACGGTTGCCATTCAATGTCGTTTTAAAAATCAATGTCCCTAACGTGTAGGTCGTAGCCACACCGGAAACACGTCAGAAGCCGCTTTAAGGCCTGACGAGTATGACCAAAACGGAAACAAGTATTGCCGGCAAAGGTGATATCTGCAAGTGGGCATCATGAAATAGGCCTACTGCAGCACTTTGTTCTTACTTCAACAGGATTCAGGTAAGACCTACCTGCGATGCTCATGGAGAAAGCCATGAGGCCGTCAACGAAACCAAACACTTGAAGTGTACGCCTGGAAGCGCTCGCAACATGTCCTTTCAAGTCAGCATAGCTGGAGATTTATTTGCAAACCTCTTTATTCAGTTCCTCGAATTGTGGTTAGACAACTACTTACACGCTGTTCAATCGTTGCTCTAGGGACTGCGATACCATGGTGATGCTACTTGATCTGTCTTGTTCCTGTTCGTGTGGACGTGACGAACCGCATGTTAAGTTATGGTCAAGGGCAAATCGATCTCAGGGGTAATTTCACACAGTTACCAGCAAGGACTTACGACTAAGTGCTTGGCGTAATCAATGCGTGGCCGTCGAAGGTACGAATTCGTGCGTGGAATCGCCCGGTCTCACTTATTTCCAAGTCAGTCTTGAGGTAGATTGAAGGCAAATGATACGGAGAAGAGCCATCGGGCGTTGTGCCTGTCTCGCTGCCGCTACCTGCAATCGGCTGCTCCTTTCAGATAACTCATGCTCAGCCATTGTCGCCTCGTAGGATAGTCCGATTTGTTTGGTCAAGCTTTCAGGAGGTTCTCCCACCCAAGGTGATTGATCGATAGGGGCGTCTACCCGCCGAGGAGGAAAGCAAGCATGGCCTCAATGTTATGCAAATCTTCGCAACAAGGCTATATGCTTAATTAGCCAAGGTAAACTAAGGATAACGAGCATCCTGGAACATTGAAGCCAAGGGTGATTCTCGACAGCTAGAAAATCCAAACTGGCGGTGTTTATGGTTGCTGCTTAGATGTCTGAAGTGGGTGTGTCATATCGTCCTGTGGGGATATGTATGGGTTCTCGATCCTTCGAACTCTTCTCCGTTTTCAGATTCATCCGTAGAAAAGCAATGATTGCGAGAGGTGATCGGTGACAAAAGTCAGCTCGTCAGGTGGTCTTAGATACAGGCGGCACGTGGCTGTTCCAGGCGATCCACTTGCCTGTAAAAGGCGGTTGCTTGTCTCATCTGCCCCTCACTCTGTCGACCTCGACATCGACGATCATTGATTGCGCTGTCGATCGTCTTGACTGGAATTAGACGCATGTTGACAGGTCTCGGTATGTAGTATGAGGGGTACTGAAAAGTGGTCGTGCTGTGGTTGTTGCAAAGAGTGGGCTTTCATGTTTCTATCAGAACATACATGTACATAAGATACAGGTAAGACAAAGTGTAGGCCGAACGCAATTGCCATTAGCTGATTCTGGAATGGCCCAGCAGCCAGATTAGCGTTGTCGGGACTTAACCACACAAAGCACCGATTCGCTGGCACACGCACATGTGCATATTCAACTGCACGCCTGATTGCGTCATTCTCGACTTAAGATCTTTTCTGCATTTCCCCCAACATCAACAAAGGCACTGTCTGCATGAACAAGTGCAAAGGCAAGTTGTCGCCTTTAGACAGCGTATGGAGCCATCCCACAATAAGCAACACGGGCACGGGCTAGGCCTTGGTACCCCGGGATTTGGGAGTGATTCAGACAGGCAACAGTTACGTAGTGACTTTCGTATATTAACTGACAATGATTCTCGGCAATCAAAACAACCAGTAGCCGAGGCAGCGACTTCACTTACCCTAGCCTTGCAAACGTACAACACGAGGGATCGGTGATAGGGACTCGTAAACTGTACATGCGAAAATATCAGATTCCCATAAGCCATTACATCGATTTTCCTGCCGGAGCGTTTGCGCCGTCTGGGCATCCGCCAATAGCCTCAACTAGAAACACGACATGAAGATCACCCGCCCCTTGTCCCGCATTGCCCTGCATCGCATCTAGCATCATCCCCAGCCTGTCGCCTGTCGCGCCTGTCAGCCTGTCGAGCCTGTCGAGTGTCCAGCCGCGGCGCACGATGACATCCCTGGCCGACTTGTCAGACTTGTCAACAGCAGCAAACCTTTGTACATAGGTCAACATCGACTCCAACACCCCAAGCGAGTAGGCTACAACATCGAGGTGACGGTCACGGCCTCACGAGTCACCTCCCTGCCCCGACCTCACGCACACGCTTAATCGTTTGTTTGTCTGCTCCAGGCGGCGGTTTCTGACTGTTTCCAACACTCCTTTCCATCAACCCTCCAACCTCGATCCTGCGCAGAGCCATTTTCCCTTTTTCCCCTTCCTGTTCGACACCTACTTTTACAGTACAGTATATCTCCGCTCCCCTATGATACCTATCCTTAAAGCCGATCGAGTCGACTACCTAAGTTCAATATACAAATTCCCGACAACAAAGCATCGGAAAGACACTCCCTTTCTGCACATCGCGACCATGTCCTCTCTCGAGGCCAAGATAGTCGTGCTCGGCTCCCAGGGCGTCGGCAAGACATCGCTCGTCACGCGCTACTGCAAGGCCGCCTTCAACCCGGCCCAGACCATATCCACCGTTGGCGCCAGCTTCATGACCAAGCGCGTCGTTGACAGCGACACCGATACCGTCGTACGCTTACAGATATGGGACACAGGTACCACCTCGAATCTTCTCCGCGCCTTTTTGTTTGCTTTGCACATCAGACTGCTAACTACGCTCCCTCTCTCAAACAGCCGGACAGGAACGATTCCGCTCCATATCGCGACTGTACTACCGCGGCGCCAACGCCTGCATCCTCTGCTACAGCATAACAGACGCCCAGTCCTTCGCCGAGATGGGCATGTGGCTCACTGAGCTCCGCCGCAACCTCCCGCCCGACATCGTCCTGCACGTCGTCGGCACCAAAGCAGACATCGTCGCCCGCGACCCGACACGCCGCGAGGTGCCCTTCGAGCGCTGCATAGCATACGTCGCCGAGAACCTCGCCCCGGGCCTCGGCTCCACCCCCCCTCCCACCGCAACGCCATCGGGACTGACGGGCCTCCCGCCTCTCCCCACCATCAACCTCTCGACATCGGGCCCCTCGGCCTCGATGACGACCACACCGCTGGGCGCCCCGGCCTTGAGCGCACCAGAGCCTCGCAGTCCGAGCAGCAAGCGGAGCAGCGGCTTCTGGGGTCAGGAAGTGGGCTGGGACGCCTGCCACGAGATCAGCGCCGAGAGCGGCGAGGGCGTCGAGGAGGTCTTCCGCGTCGTGACGAGGAAGCTCGTCGAGCAGAACCGAAAGATTCAGCAGGCGATCCTAGCTGCTACCGCCACGCCGGGACTCAGCACACCTGGAGGGCCAGATGGTGTGGAGGGCTACTTTGATGGTGTGAACCCGAGGGGCAGCTTCAGAGTTGGCCGGGATCGCAGAAGTTGGCTTTTCAGTCCGGCTTTCTCGCCGGCAGTCACCGTTGACAATCCGAGGACCGGCGATGCGAACTCGCAGGGTGGGGACGGCGAGGCTAGGAACAAGAGGCAGACTAGATGTTGTTGATCGGATGTACAAGTCTCTTACAGCCGGCTGTGGAATGAAGTCTTACGGAGAGCGAATGGTGCGGTTATCACAGGACGCCAACGACATCGCTTGAGCAGTGGTCAAGGCTCGTCAATGACTTGGACGACGGACATGGTCTTAATAATGTGTTTCGTGCTGGAGGCACTTCTGTCTGATTTTCTCGACTTCCAGACGAACGGTTGGCATGGCGAGGCGTTCAGGGCATGGGAATCATAGTTTTCGGCATTGTATAGGTATAGGGTATACCATTTCGCGATAAGCATCTTCGGCATAGGAGTTGAATGATCACTAGTCGTGGTCTTTGCTTGTACTGAGGACTGGGATTTTCTCGGTTCTGCTAGAAGGGCGGTGGTCTAGACATGTGTGATGCTGTGGTAAACTACCTAGACAGGCTAATCAAGCATACATACCTACGTACGCCTGCGACGCACATGAGTAGCATGGTGACAATGAGCCTCTTCAAATTAAATCGGTTGGGAAAAGGGTCTTAACTCCTGTGCACGCGATTGCTGTATATAGCTACCCATAAGGAGCTGCCCCTCGACGTTCCCAACCGGGCCGGCCACCAGCGAGGTGGTCACGAAAGTTGGTCAAGTTAGTCGAGTTGAAACGGGGTTAGACTACGTTTCAGATAAGGTCTGAGTGCGAAAGAACACCGGTTCGATCCCGAGGCATTATCCTTTTGCAGGATTTTTTTCCTACCTCCCGAGTTAACTCGCTTTGTGATTATTGAGTCCTGTGAAATATGGATACTCGTTTTCTTTCTCTCTATTCTCTCTTTTGACATAATTTATTGCTATCGTTGCGACACATACCTTCAGTCTTGTAAACCACTATATCCAACATGTACAGATGCACCGGTTCTCAACACAACCGTGGTATATATAAATGCGTATTTACTTCTCAATTCTTGACACTCGCACCTGGTATCCAATCCTAGCTCTACAATTTCGACTTTGGTACCGGTCCCGCAAGGGGGTCGTAAACTCTGTGTCCCAGATTATCAACCGGCACGGCCGTAACATGGGCGCTCAGGTTACTGGTATCAAGTAGCGACGGGTTGAGTTCTTCTACACTTGTGCACCCAATAAGCCGCATGCTCATCTCCAGTTCGTCCCGGAGGAGCTGCATAGCTTTGTCCACGCCATCGAGACCATAGGCGCTCATGGCGTACAAGAAAGGCCGCCCAATGCCGACGCCCTTAGCGCCCAAGCATAGCGCCTTGAGGATATCGGTTGCGCGCCGCACGCCACCGTCGACGAAGACTTCTAGCTTGTTTTCGAGTCCCATGGCGCGAAGCACGGGCATGGTCTCGGCGAGGACTTCGATACCGGAGCGCGCAAAGTCGAGCTGCCGACCGCCGTGGTTGGAGAGCACCACGCCGTCGACGCCGAGCTCGGCGGCTTTCACAACGTCTTCGACGCGCTGCACACCCTTAAGAACAATGGGCATCTTCGTTATCGACTTGAACCACGGGATGTCGTCCCAAGAGAGTGCGGGATCGATGAATGACGAGATGGCACGGGCTGCGCCCTGAGAGCTATCCGTGTCTTGACCGTTCTGGACGTTGGATCCCTCGTCGACGAATTTGGTCCGCATGTCCTTCTCCCGCCGCCCCAGCTGCGGCGCATCAACCGTGATGAACAGACCCTTGCACCCGCGCGCTTCAGCATGTCGCACGATCTTCTCCGTGATTGCGCGGTCGCCGTTTACGTAGAGCTGGAGCCACTGGACCTGGTCGCCCTGCTTGGCGTCGACGATCTCGTCGAAAGAGCAGGATGCCAGCGTGGGGATCATCTGCACGACGTTGTGCTTGTGCGCTGCGCGCGTGAGGATCACTTCGCCTTCGGGGTGGCCTAGCTTGCCGAGCGCTGTGGCTGTTACGTAGAAGGGCATTGAGCAGGGCGTGCCCAGCATTGTGGTGTTGAATGAGACGTTCTTCACGTTTACGAGGATCTTGGGTCGGAACCATATCCGGTGGAAAGCCTCGTGGTTTTCACGCATAGTCTGCGCATGTTAGCCATTAAGTTCGCTCAATATGTCTCTCGGGGTCAATATGGCGGTCCTTACTATCTCATCGTCAGCAGCGCTTGAGTAATAAGCCCATGCAGACTTCTTCATCACGTTCTTAGCAACCGCCTCGAAGTCGAGCAGATTGTAGCATTGGGCAAGCTGTGGCTTGTCCTCAATGCGCTGTTGTCGCGCCGTCTCGTCTGGGTCCTCGACTTCTTTCACCGTTCTCACGGTTTTCATGTCGACATCACCCAGGTGTTTTGACTTGTCCAGGTACTTGTCTAGCGTGTCTGGAGGGTGAATTGGATCGAACTCTGCGGTCGCATCTTTGCCCTTCGCATCGTGTCAGTAGTGGTGGTTCAGAAACCAAGCGGACCGCGCGAGTTCATAGTCTTGACTGACTGCATATTTCAATATGATCTTCATCCCACCAGGATGCTCTGTGGCATAAATCAGTTCTCATCATCTTGATCCACGGGCTTGATTAGCAAGAGAGCCATCTCACCGGGAAGAAATTCCGTCACATCGTATGCTTTGCCCTGTAAAGCGTTGTTAGTTGTTCGGCTAGATGCAAGTCTCGGCTGTGGCTAATGTTTCTCATACATGAACGACGACCCAACAAGAATCTTTATTGTCGTGCGTAGCGACCTCGAGCCCTGATAAGGTCATCTTGAAGACGAGTTGAACACAGTCTACTCTCCTCTATCGTACAACGTTATGACGCTTCAATTTAGTATGATATCGCCTTGACTCGGGTGAGGTACGAGTTCAATGGTGATTTGCCTCGGCTGGATGGAAGACTTTACAGCGGCGTTGTAAGGCCAGTGGAGTGTAGACAGCCGCTAAAGGTTGTGAGGAAGAGGCTAATAATATGAATGATGCTGTGTGGGAACTGCCTCGTCTATGCCCGCAGGTGACGAGCGTCTAAAATCCAGCAAATGCTCAAAAGGGCTTATCCCTTTGAGTGCCGCTTCGGCTCCAGTACAACGCTAGGCTCCACGGCACCCTGGCTTCTCTCATTGACATTCAATGAGCCTTACTACGTCAATACAGTACACAATATTTCAGCGGTAACCAATACGTCGCATCGTTATAAAAGTATATTGCTTTAATCGCTTGATTTAGTGCTATTTCCAATATTTTTTTCGAATTAATCGGATAACTATCGAAGGCGCCGGTAGAAAGTAAAAGAATAGGCGTGTAATATTGCGTCTTGTAACAGTGAGGTTTGCGGTTACATGCAGAACAGGCAGAATTTAGTAGGTGTTAGATGTATACCCGAACTCCCCTGCTTGATTGGTCAAACTAGTGGCTTGGCCGTACTGGAGCCGAAGCGGCACTCAAAGGGATAATGGCAGACTTGTTGACGATGAAAGTGACACAGAGAGCATAAAGCCGAGCTGAGGTCACGACTCGTGACAACTGGTAATGGATGAGTGGCAATTGGTCTACCGCGGGATACCGTAACTCTGGATCCTGAATCCGGCACCGCAAATCGGGTGTCGCCCTGCATCGCGATTTATTGTCCCAAGCTACCTTTACGGATGGACTAACCACATATAGAAATCCGATATGTCGCCGATCAAGCTTCCCCATGCTTAGAATTCAAGGTCTGGGGATGTTTCGGGGTTTCGGGCGAACTGAGTGCGAAGATCTGAGAGCTTACTTATTGCAAGTATCGGGATTGTACCTTTTTGAAAGAAGTCTTGATATAACGGTTTTCCTGAGTCTAGTTGCTGCACATTCTCTACTGTTTCATCGTCTGTCTGCCGTCTAACTAGCGTTTCTGCCCACTTCAATCACGCAAAGTTCCTCGGCGGAACTATATGAGACTGAAAGACGAAAAGATAAGTCTTGAGCCAATACTGTTTCATCTATGAAATGGAAAATTCCGTTGTAAGCGCGTGTCACGGAAGCTTATTTCAGGGGCCTGGGGTTGGGTAGCAGATGATGAAAAGTACGCAATATTATTTAGAAAGTCTAATGAAGGAACGGGTATATTTGCTTGTATACAACATCCACTCTCGTCTCCGACGAGAATCTCCCCAGAAGGGTCAATTTGCACATCTTATCGCACATTCTAAGAAGCCTATGAGATCCAGTTTCTACTTGACGGCTTGAAGATCTGCGAGAGAGTCATACAATGGCTTGCATGGACTGCTTATAGCGAGTCGCGAGCAGAAGCTGACTTGCTTTGCTCACTCCCAGCAGCGGCTTGGGAAGGCACAGGCTGGTCCTCGCCGCAAAGCTCCTCAAGCGTCTTGCGTTTGGTCTCTGGAATGAGCAATGTGGTCCCGACACCAAGCAGCATGAATAGAGCATAGATCTCCAGTACATGATTGAGCCATCCGTTGTTGGGTGCTCGGGTCCGGAGCGGAGCGATGGCGCCCTGGCCGATGATAGATCCGATCTTGCCAGATGCCGCCGAGATACCGTGAGACGTGGATCGGTAGCGTGTTGGGAACACCTCCCCGGGCA
The DNA here is from genome assembly GCA_022578705.1 of Xylariaceae sp. FL1019. Classification (NCBI taxonomy): domain Eukaryota; kingdom Fungi; phylum Ascomycota; class Sordariomycetes; order Xylariales; family Xylariaceae; species Xylariaceae sp. FL1019. The sequence goes on from MU391932.1 coordinate 168,530, forward strand.
CAATGAAAGTCGTCATGTTGGGTCCGAAATTGAAGAAGAACTGAGCGAGGACGAAGATGGCGAGCTTGGCATTGTCTGAGATCGAGTTGTACGCAAAGCCCCAGACAACGAAGAGGATGGTCAGGATAGAGAAGCCCGCCAGCTGAATTGGCTTACGGCCAATAGTATCGAGTGTGGCAACGGAGACCCAGTAACCTGGGACCGCTCCAGCAAGAATCACGATGACATTACCGATTGCGGTCCTGTACAGGTAGTCATAGGTCGAGTGGGCGCCTTTAGTCGAAAATCCAATAACTTGCAAGACCACCGCGTTGTTGAGATTGATGCCGTAGTCTGGAGGTCATTAGTCTATTAACTCTTCGTAAGTAGTGAAAGGGAGATATGATACTCACATGCGACATCTAGAGCGAACCAAGAGCCAGCGGTACCCAGAAGCAGGAGTGCGTTTGGGCGCTTTGAATAATGACGGAAAAAGTCACCCCAGCTTGCCTTAGGAATCTGCAACTGCTCCTGGGCGGCTTGGCGGTTTTGAAGCCTGGCGAGATCATCGGGTGCGCCTTCATTCTTGCCGGTCATATAGGCCTTGACATCTTCGGAACCCTTCTCAATATCACGGCCAACGTCAAATGTGTAGCGCTTCTTCGTGTTAGACTTGGTGCTTCACGTAGACCGTGACATTGCTTTTCAACTTACCGGAGTTTCAGGGATTGTCAATCGGTAGTACAGAGCAATGGCTGCTGGAACAGCACCGAAACCAACCAGGGCTCTCCACATCTTGTCCACGGCAATAACGCAGTACCCATCGCACTGGTCGATGCTCGGGGATTGGGAAAGAGCCTGCTTGAAGCCTAGAGTAAGGAACAACATGACAAAGGCGCCAGTAAGCTGCCCAAGCCCCTGTTGAGCGAACACAGCACCCATCATCGCACCACGCCATTTGGTAGTGGCGAACTCAGATGTGATGATGGAAGAAAGGGGGTAGTCGCCTCCTATACCAACACCCATCAAGACACGCCAGAAGATAAGAAGACCGACGATGTTGACTGAGGGTGAGCCAGACGCCAGCGCTTGCCCGATTGTAGCAAAGATAATGATTATAAGCTCGATACCGTACATTTTCTTCCGACCAAGGCGATCAGCAAGGTATCCGAAACCGAGCTGACCAATAACAGTTCCGGCGGAAGTCGCGAGCTTGATGGCAGTGTCGGAGTTTGTGTATAGGGTTGCCTTGTTCTCCGGATAATACACGATACCCAGCATGATATTAAGCAGACTGACGACGAAGATGTCGTAAGAATCGGTAAAGAAACCAACACCGGCGACAATTATAGCTCTATTGACCGAATGTAAGCTTGTAGCCGATCTCAAAGTCAAGATGAGCTGCATACCTGACGTGATACCAGCCGAAGGGTGCTTTGTCAATCTCGGCCAGGGCGAGGCGGCGACGTTCGTTTGGATCTTGAATATGAAGGAAGTCATTGTGGAAGTTGTGATAAGCCGCATTGCCTCCAGACGTCGCATGGACGGGTGCAGAAGATTCGTGGGCCATCGTGTTATCGACTGTGGTGTTGCAAAAGCAGAGATACACGATGAATCTCCAACGCAACCTTGCCGTCGACGTAAACTTGACGAACAGCAGGCAATGACAAGAGCTCGCAATAGAGGCTCGGTGATGGGATGTTTTCGCACAGGAACACGAAGAGAGCGAGCGAGGGTAGGGGCAAGAAGGGCGTACCGAGGCTGTATTATAGACTCGATCAAACTATAGTGTAACTGCAGTCAACCCTGCCCAGGCGCGCAGAAATGTATCGGTACAATACCGGGGTGGGCGGAATCACTAGGCTAGCATCGCTGAATATGCGAAAGGGTGGGTAGAGGCTTGCAAATCGAGGCCAACGACTTCCGGTCTATCCACATGCGCGACGAGATGACAATTTTCGGCACTGCGATCGAGAATCAAGAATACTAGCGCCAGCCGTGTGCCGATGAATCAAGGGTAAAGCGTAGGGGCAAAGAGATCTCTTTGGTGACAATTAGAAAAAGTGTGATCCGAGCGATATCTGGCGAAGATCGTGGCAGGTGAGAAGGTGGTAGTCTTGCGATTGTAAGGTGATCTCTGCGCATGCTAATACACTGTTTGGCGAACCTCGATAGCACTACGATTGTATATGAGTGGTTTGTCAGGCCAAGTACTCCTACTTTACGTGTACATAAGGTTGCTAGGATTCACTCGTAGGTCTAATCATCTGATTGGCATTAGACCTAGGGCCAACCGTAACTTGTCTCCGAACTGCCTGATTCTGGGCTCCAAGCCGTTTGTACAATAACTACCTCCGGCTCGGTCATGACGAGCCAATGTGGTTCATGGAACTGGGATTTGTTGGACCTGGCCATAATGCAGACCGAAGACACTCCAATGCACTACAACCACGGGCCGATTGTGCCTAGCCTACGGCATTGAGGGCTATGCGCAATATTGAAGTCAACTGGCAAGATCTGATGTACCCAAGAGGGCGTCAAGTATCTGTAAGCCATGCCGGAGGGTTGTATGCATGAATATGCGGACGCGCAGATGCAATATTGACTGAGGCCACGACTGCGGAAAGCGATCCATGTGGGGTTGCCGACGAAAGAGCCTGCAATAGAAGCTGAATGGAACTTCGTTCCAGTGGCACTCTGAGAAGTGCCCGTCAGCGTGTCTCGTAGGAGCCAGCTGGTTGGCCTGTCTCGCAGGCGACTGTCTCTGATGTCGTGAGTCGCTGTTGGACCGTTCTTCGAGGGAATCGAGGCTGATATGAGACCATGGGAGGCCTTCCTCAATGCGGTTAATCACCGTTACCGAGCGTCCGGGGTGGGGATCTTCCCGGCTCTGACAGGCCAATCAAAATTGATCATCGAAGCACGTTTCCCCATTGCAAGCTCATCATTGGCCAGCGTCCATTCGCCAGCCCTCCCTGAAGCAACCTCCCACACATCATCATACCTTATAGAGGTCTATGTCAGAGTTATCTCACAGTGATAGGACATCTTCAGCTCAAGAAGAGAGCCCCACGACAACGTTGTACTGGTACCTATCTACGAAGTGACGCTTCAGTGGCTCTCGTTGAAATCCGTACGTAGGTAGTCTGCCTGGAGCGGATTGAGCCCCAGCAATAGCAGCGCTTGTCCCGTCTCGGCAGCGTCAAAAGAAGCATTTTCGACGCTTTTTGGACCTGTATCAGCCCGAGAGCAACTGGAATCAAGAATTGGCCAAGCCGGGAGCGGGCAATGTCAATAATTTCAATAACGCAATATGCCTAGGCAATGGTCACGTTGCCGGAAAACCTGAATGACGTTTGCCATCAGCAACCTCTTACAGCTTGAAGGAATCGTGCGTCCTTCATCGCGAGAACGGTGGCAATCACTCCTCGATCAACTTATGCGCTCATGTTTGCCAATAATAAATTGCATTCGGCAAGGGGCGAGGAAACAGTAGTAAAAAACGACAGAATACTGTTTGGTGCGCTGAGCAATACGAGCCAATCAGAGCATTGTAACTGTGCACGAGTTTCTACTTTTCGACGTTCGGGGTTACCACACCCAAAGCTGAAGATGAACCCTTGCACTGAAGTTAAGCCTCACGCTTAGCTCGATCCACCACGGGACTATTTGTTTTTATTGTAGTCTCCGTCCATGCCTCGCCATTGTCTAGTCAAGAAGCCGTTGGAGTAGGCGCTAATATGCGCATCGCTTTAATGGATGCGACACACGGTAGCAACCTCTGTGTGAGTACTTTTCTGCCGGACGAGCAGACTAGGAACCAGACCGCAGTCGTGGGGTGATTATGAAGGTCTAGATGACGAGGATTTTTTAAAGACCCATGTGGCAACCTATGAGAATAATATACGACGAGAGGCATTTTGGACTGTCCAACGTCACTACTGACAGTAGCCTAGTATTGAAGGATAGGTCGGCCTAGCCGACAAGCGTGGGGTGGCAGGAGCTTCACACACATCGGCTTACATGATAGAAACATGAGGTAGACGCCGCATGGTATGATCTTCTGGGCACCTACTGCGTTAGTTGTTGGCGTCCGAGGAACCAGAGTTATGCCGCTGAGACAGACACCTGCAGCGGCGGACATAAATAGAGCTTTCGAGCCGAGGCACATACAACACAGATATAACAAATGACCTTGATCTCCGAAACCAGCAAAAATCGGCCAGCACTGTGCAGCACCTAATTATTGACCAACATCAAAACGGAGAGCCGAGCGGATTTCAAAAGCTAGAAAAGCTGATTCAGTACAGTCTGTAACTCGAGAGTAGAGATTCAAACTCATACTCAAGAGCTGCGCCTATTAGGTTCTAGTGCTAGTCTGTCATGATGGATATCTAACATCATCTATAGAGTAATCTTGGTCTTGTCTTGGGCAATTGTTCGATTACTGGAGAAGCTTGGCGAGGATGGAGATAAGTCGAATACAAAGTGATAACGACATGCGTACGGCTATGATGATTGCCTTCAATGCCTTTGTCGAGCACGAAGGATAACGGAGCGTCAATGACGTCTCACCCCATGATCCTTTACCTTGTAGAACGCCTCCCTAACACCACGCATAATGCTCGTTGTTGATGACAATAGGTGCCGTTTCATTTTCATCCTCGTCATACCACATGAAACTAGCGATACTACTTTCCTCTCGCTCAACAACAGTGTGCGGAATGGTCCCAGTAGAGATGGCTTCATACACGCAAGGGGAGGGATCCCAAAGCTTGACCTTATCTAGATGCCACTCTGCAGCTTCTGATTGAGCAGCACGAAGAACATCTTCCAAACTTGTGGCCTGTTCCTCAGGCAGATTTGAGTACTTGCACTTGCTATCCGACCGTGGCTGATTTGCACTCGGATCGCCCTCGACGACGAGACGCAGGATGTAGAGCACGTTGTCCGTGAGTTCCGCATCGTGACGACCGTAGTAGCGATGAGTCCAGATTGCCCAGACTCGTTTGCCAGGCTGTCCTGCGATCGCGCCTTTGGCATGCGGTACTTTCCCGAAGAGATGTTTCGTAGCGTAGTCCGCTTTGCGGATGTGCCACAACATGTGATCTAAGTCAGGTAAGATGACTAAGCGGTTTAACGTACGCGCTATTGGAGCTGCCATGGCCTCGTGGATTAGTTTTTCGTCTTCTTCACAGAGTGCTGCGAGCTCCTCTTCGAGAACGTCTCGAGCTGTATCTGGCTTCGGGCTTCGGATTGACGAAAACTCAACATGGGAATTCGTATCATTCGGTTTCCAGCCCAACTTTGCATAAAAAGATTTCCCGATATCAGAGTATAAAACGCTGCCAATAACCTTTCTTCCTGGTTGGGCCTGCCAGTAACGAAGGGTTTTGCTAATTTCCCTCATATGGCGCGTCGCATAGCCACGGCCGCGATATTCGTCGGCGCAGAAGACACTCGCAATGCCGTGGATGACCCCTTCTTCGATGTTGCCTTCTTCGTCACTAATAAGAACACGCTTAAATATGCTCTCACAGGAGCAGAGAATTTGACGCTGATTTGCGCTGAGTGTCTTGTCTACCAAAATCCATGTTGTCATACCGCCATTTTCGGCCAGCGGCACCGAGGTTAGATATTGTGACTCTTCTGAATACTCGGATAATGTCTCGTAGTGGTCTTTCCACGATGTGAATGTATTCGTCCATATTTTGACAATCTCATCGTCGGTGGGATGAGTGAGATGAAGGTGCTCATCGTCTGAGCTAGGTATGGAGTTTTTGTGGTAATCATCACCCATGATATCTTATTAGTTCTTCTTAATTGAATCCAATGAATAAGATATAAGATAGCTTCGGCAACAACACTAGATTATGATATGCATATAATCATGGCCTTAGGCTGGCTGTCGAGCAGATCATATTGAACGAAGAGCTGTTTGAGCTGGAGAAACTGTTGATATGATGGCCAGGTGTGTTATCAATCGTCGTGACTAATATGATTTGACCACCATTATTTAAGCGCTGGGCTGGCCCTCAAGAGATGACACACCCTCGTAGGACGCCCGTCACTTGCAGGGGACTTACAACGACATGTTTGCCATCTAGACGTGTCAGAACGATGTTTTACCCGACGAAGGGTCTCTTTCAGCGACACGAGTAGCTTGCTGAATTAGGTGTCGGGTTCAATGGCCGTCAGCTCTGAAACGTTGCAACAGTGTCCGTGGCAACTTTCAGCTGAGGCTAGGGCTTGAATCAATCGGTGTCATTTTGCGGGGTGAATTGGAGCTTGGCACGTGCCGTCAGGGATCCCCTGAAGGGGTGCGGGTTGTACGGAATCCAGACGAGATTATCGAGTTTGTTTGTTCGACATCCCTCATCCAGAGCGCCAACCGTTGTAAAGGAAGGACATTATCACAAAGCGTGGTTGTGATGAAACAATGGATCCCGAAACACTTCTGTCTACAAGGCACGACGTCACGGCTTTTGGCGTGTACCAGCTCGCTCTCTGAAGAGAAGTCGTGCATGATCAACGATGGGCCTCGACAGCTAGTGGCCTCGGCAGGCAAAGAACCTTGGAACTGGACATGATGCAGCTCCCTGACGCCAGCGCCGAGCGCGCATAGCAGTATCTCGCATTGCAAATGACGTGAACTACTAGATAACCTCGACGCGTATCCCTAGCGCTCACGAGGATCCTCAAAGACTGCATGCATTGTGGGGTTCACCGACCCAAGACCCATGTTGCTTATCAGTATCCATGCGAGCAATGAGCATCCTACTGCTCGACCGGGACTCCAAGAAGGATGAGATACATTTAGAGGATGTGACCATGCTCGTCATGTCGTTCTGTTGGCTTTCTGGTTTCTGCCCATTGCTCTGGTTGCCTGACTTTGGTTTGTGCTCACCATGAGGCTCCTCAAGGGCGTGGCTTGGACGCTGTCCGTCTACATGTTTAGAGTTCGTGGTGAATTGCAGATATGCCCTCTCCGAGGGCAGCAATTCCCAGCTCCAACGGGGCTGAGTTCGGAGGCTCTATTTATGAACGCAACGAAGTCGATCGAACAGATACTCACGGCCAACATCACGCAGTCGCCATACAATGACACGACCTTTTCTCTTGGCATGTTCAGCACGTCAGACGACGGCTTGCTCTGGGAATTCCATCACACCGACTCGACCGTAGCAACTAGTGGGAACGGCACAAACAAAGTCGATGCAGATTCGATCTACAGGATTGCGTCTATCAGTAAAATACTCACCGTGTATCAATGGCTGATCAAAGATGGGGACCGCAAGTTCAACGATCCCATCTCAGACTTCATTCCTGAGCTCGTGAAGTATCAGGTGAAACATGACTATTACCCGACTCCTGACTGGGATGAAATTACCGTGAACGACTTGGCCATGTTTCTTGCTGGGGTCGCTCGAGATTGTGAGCCGAAACCGCCTTGACGAATTGCTCGATTGGTAATATAATTGACTCGTGGGCAGATGGACTGAACGACGTCGCGATCGAGTCATTAATCACAAATTCGATCGAGGAAGCGGCAGCTGAGGAGCTTGCTGACAATCCTGACAATGGCATCAATGTGCCAGAATTCGACGATCCGGTCTGCGGTTATTTCACATCTAACCGTACTTATGACCCGTGTTCAGAACTCCGTACGTAATGTTCATCAGTCGCATTGAAAGATGATGCATGTTGACAGGAAATAGGATATCTTCACAAGGTCACCAATTTGGCACCCAGCTTCGGTCCCGCGACCACTCCATTATACAGCAATGCTAATTTCGCTATACTGGGTATTGCGTTGTCGAAGATGTTGAAAGCCCCACTTGAGGACATATTTGATGAGACAATTGTCAAGCCTCTCGGACTCACGGGTACGAGTATCACAAATCCTGAATCCGTCACGGGCAATTCTGTCATCCCCGGAGGTGATCTCACCCAGGCGGGGTGGGAAGATGCCCTTGGTCCGTTAAATGGGTAAGGAGTCCTCTTCTACCAGCCTACGACAGTTATTCTAACACATACAGGGCTGCCGGAGCCTTCTCGACGACCAATGATCTAGCGGCAATTGGAAAGTCGATAATGGATAGTACCTTGATGAGTAAGGCCACGACGCGCCGCTGGTTTGCAACGACGAGCTTCGTCGATCAAATCAGCCAAGCAGTAGGGAGAGGCTGGGAAATCTTCCGAGTGCGCAATGGAATTCACACAGTCGACCTCTACAGCAAGAGTGGTAGCTGGGGCGTCTACCGATCAGTTATTTTTTTGATCCCGGACTACAATTTTGGGTTCACTATCCTGGCGGCAGCGGGAGAGGCTTATAGCGTGACTGAGACCTTGCCGGACCTCATTGTCGATACACTCGTGCCCGTACTAGAAGAAATCGCACGGCAGCAAACGCAGGAAAACTTCGGCGGCCGATATGTCTCGAAAACAACCAACACGTCGGTAACAGTTACAACCGATGACTGGCCGGGTCTCAAAGTAACAGAGTACATGGCCGGCAATGTCGATCTCATAGAGAACGTGTTTGCGCTTTTCGGAGAAGATGTCGATGTACGGCTCGTGCCCAACTCCCTCTACAAGAGTGACAGGAAGGTTGGCTTTACGGCCGTCTACCAGCCCCCGACAGAAATCCCAGCCGAAGACGAGTTCTACTGGCCTTGCCAGAGCTGGTTGGACGTTGATGACTTTACGTACGCGAGTGTCCCGCTAGGCAACATGATGTTTGAGCTTGGCGCGCATGGAAAGGCAAAGGCTCTAAAGCTGAATGCGCTCAACGCGAAGTTGGTGAAGGTGCCAAACTGAGTAAAATGCGGTTGAGTGAATATTGTACATACGTCTATCTAAACATACAATATCGATTACTTATGACATTGGGTCACGAATTGCGGAGCTCACGGCAAAGTAGGAGAGCACGCGGGAGAATCAAGGAGCAATGAGAAACAAGTGTTCTCTCACATTCACTCGTAACGCTGCGGAGTGGGTGCCGTTCATATCAATCCATTCACGCCATCGTATCTCGTTATCGTTCACCCCAGACGCGTCGCTCCCGATCTAACTGTGAATATTCTCTATTATGGAGACGAAGGGTATATATTGCCGAACAGAGCTGCTTTAGACTTCTACGATCTGGTCATCATCGTCATCCTCCTCCGCCACACCGTCCTCGACTTTCTCCGTCCCTTTCACTTCATCACCATCTTCGATCTTTTGCACCCTCGGCACATCTTTATTCTCGTCCTCCTCATCACGCATGAGTATCTGCACTAACCTCTCACAGGCATCGTGAACGCCTTCGTCATTCACCCGAGAATGCGTTTCCCTAATCAACGGGTATACTTTGATCTCCCTCAGCCTGTCTCTCGCCTCCCTCGTGGTGCACAGTAGGAGGAGTGTCTCGACGTGTGTCTGTATGATATTCGGATCCGGGTCTCTGACCTTATCCGGGGGCAGAAGCTGCAGATCTGGGAGCATCGCCATGGTCTCCTCGAGGTCATATTCCTCGTTTCCTACAATGGGTAATAAGATGTACGGCAAGATATCGATGTCATCCTCTGACATGAAAAGTGGGTGGGACGGAACGTCAAACGCGACGTTCTTGATCGTAGATGCCACGCCCTTGCGTCGGACGTCGGACTTGTGTTCGGTAAACACTTTGAGCTTGGTGATGGGAATTACGCCGTCGTAGTCCTGTCGCTGAATGAAGTAATGCCGGAACTCGGCATGTTTCGTGAGATCGGCGAAGAGGTAGGAGAGGTGGTCGAAGTCGGCTTCTTTATTGTAAGTTCCTTCTGCGCCCTTAACGAAGAGATCGAGAAGCTGATTGATGATGCTCTCATTGGATTTGAGCTCTTCTGGTGTTGGCTGTTTTTTGGATAATATGGACTTCAGAGAGTCTGATTTTGCTAAGTTTGCAAGAACCATTGCTAGAAGGTTGGCATTTGGCTCTGTTGGGACCTGGAAATGAGTTAGAGAATAAGCCGCTGAAACTTGGTAACGGAATGAGATCATACGGTAATCTGTCTGAATATCTCAGATAAGAATTTATCATCCTTTGCTAGGTTTTCCAAGATTTCTTGGTCGGCGGAGAGGTTGACCAGTATTGTGATGACATGTACGGCGATTTGCTTTACGATTGGCCCGTCAGCTAAACATCGGTATACATATCGTGCAAATCAACGTACCGGATCATCTTTTATGAGAAGCTTCAAGTTTTGAATAGGCTTGAGATTGTCGGCCTTGAAAATGCTGGGCTGTGATATGGAGAACGGTACTAGATTCTCGGTCGCAAGAACTCGTACTTGAGGATTGCGATCGATTATGAGACCGACCAACTGGGACGAATTTAGCTTTTTGCAGAGCCTGTCATGAGAGCACATGAGATACACACCTGTTCTAGTTCCGAATCCATCTTAAGAACAATATACCTATCAACACCTCTTCACACCACTCGCGTCGTTTACAACTTTCTTTTTGGCGGGTGTCTGGAGCCGCACCTTATGACAATGGAGGGGTTCAACTTTTTTGATAGAATGCTGATAAGACGCGATGGAGGGGCAGGTGCATCAGTGGGCTCTGGCCTAGACAGGCTTAGCGCACAAGACTCACCAAAGTGTGTGTGTGTTTTAGTGGAAATCCATTTGCAGGTGTTCCGTATTGCTTCGGCATGACAAACGAATTGCCACTATTGTGGACATTTGGCAATATGTGTGGGCTTGAAATATATCATGCAGTACGTGATAATCCTATATCAGTCAGCTTAGTAAGCACAGCATCAGTGGTTTAGTGGTAAAATCCATCGTTGCCATCGATGGGCCCCGTGTTCGATTCACGGCTGATGCATTTACATTATTTTTTCGAGTTTTGGATATCGCAAGTTTTGCCCGCTCTCCCTAATCGGCTCTTCCATGTCTTCGCATGGTTCTTTTCCTCTCCTGAGACTACCGTATAATCATGTTTCCAATGTTCCGCCAATTGTGTGATCGAAAGCTACACGGTTGAACAATAGGGGGTCAGTAAGAAGTGAGCATATCACACATTGGTATCTTGCGAAGGGGCTCTTCTTCAGTCCGCCACTTTGTGTTTGCCCCATGCTGCTGCAAATTAGATGTAAGTTTTCCCAGATTGGTACGACGTTGTAGAGCATTTTCTATACAATGCGCCTGACTCTTATTTCTAATGTGATCATAAAACCAAATAGTAAAAAGCCAGAAGAAATGACTGTTGTCGCGGGTGGTCTGTTTTCTAGTAATGATATTACTTTTGTTCTGATTGTTTTCCAGGTCATTCGCTTGAATGGGTAATTGTTCATTCGCCGTTCTCGAAAAACAGATAAAACGGCTGCAGCGAAAGGATTGGAGACACCGTCCTCTTCATCTCAAGGTACATCATATGCAAGCGGTTTCGACTCTGAAGCAAACACCGCTGTTAGTTCTCTAAAGAGAATTGCATAGTTTTGTCACGGCTTTGGATAGCCACTTTCTCGTCTTCATAGGCGCATTCGAGCCCGCTGTTGATAAACCGTCGCCTTCTGGAGGAACGCTCTCGTCGTCGTCTTCGCTGTCCTCTAAGTAACCTTCCTTCCACTCATGGCGTATCATGTTTCGCTCTGAAGTTCGGCCATCCAGCCATGTCTCGCATCCATACATATAAATTGTTCGTGCCATATTCGGAGAGGTCTCGGTCACGATCCAATTTGTGATAACCGACTTTGATCGGCTCCTCGTCCGCTTTTAGCTCCTCCGCTGGCTCACGACCGACCAGGAATGGCTTTGTACTCTCCAGTATTTCATATCGCTGACCTTCGCAATGCCACGTGATCCTCTAGAACCCGATCCTGTGGTTACCAGGGTAGCGGGCATGAGCTTGAACCCCAGATCCGTCTCATTCAGAGGTGTTTCGCCTAGAAGAGGACATGGAAAATTCGGCAGGAAATCCGTACAATGCTCTTGACAAAGAAACATAAACGGTGCCTCATCGATTTGAAGACCGCAGTCTTCTCGTCTGGTACTCTAATGACAGGTTCCTGGATGAAAGACAACAGAGTCCCCGTCCAAGCTCCTTTCTCGAGATCAATCGTATGACCACTGACTAGGCCAGCATTCTGACGGAGTATGAGTAGACGTACGCCTGTAATCATTGCGCCTATCCAAAGGTACGCGATATGTGGACTGCGGTTGAAGAACATGGAGCCGAGTCTGTGAGGATCTTTTGCTAAGTCGGATTTCAAAAGGGCGTCGGTGCCCTGCAGCCAAGCTCCAGCATACGTTGGATGGTATGCCTGGCTCGTAGAGTACGCTGCCTAGGAGCGACTTTACGCCATGCGCATTACAGCTAAGAGTCAACAGCCTGTCAAGTTGATGTACGTCTTCGGCCCATATACGGGACTAAGGGCCAGTTGTGCTCATGTATTCTCTTCTGAAAGCCCGAGGGACAGGTAGGGGAAGGATTACTTCCCTCTGTCAGCATTGGCGATCGTTGTACCGCTATCACCTAAGCCCAACCTTTTAGAAGCGTGTGGATGATGGGAGAAGATGAGCTTGAACTGTAGAAATGCCTCCGGCAGACTACGGCCTTTGGCTGGCTCTCTCCCATAATCTAAACCAAACCTGTAAGCCTGTTCATAATACGACTCATGGACTTCGTCGTTTGGCCGAAGCACTTCTTCCATGTCGATCGTCATGAGAATCTTTAGGGTCGCGGAGATGATTCCAACCACAGCCTGGCTTCAGCCGGCTGCCTGATGGCCAAGGTATCATTAGGTAGAGATGTATGGCCCCGCGGTCTGGGACTAGCTCTGACCATCACAGACTTGCATTAACATGATTAAGGTCCAAGTGCCTTCAACTCGAATCAACAACACTTAAAAGTTCGACGACTTTAACTAAGGTAAACATTAAAGCATTAATTTGATCTATAAATCAGGTTCACATAAGATGTAGAGACAGTCAAGTAGATCGGATGAAAACATTTCTCTTAGATCGCAAAAGAAAGAGCGGTACAATATCGGTCGTCACCCACCGTCCTAACTTCGCTGGCAATCGGGCTTACCTACCTCCTCGCCTTATCTATCGAAAGAACGCGCCTACCTTTCGACATCGGTGCCTAGTTGGAGGCGACTTGGCTGATGGGTAACTGAAGACCAAGTTTACTTGGCTTTGACCATCCAACTTCCGAGAAGTACCGGGTTCAAATCCTGGCGGTGTCGTTTTTTCTTGTCTTTTATTTCTGTTCCCTTTTCCCCTGTTTCTTTACCAACGTGCCTGACGATAGTCATATAGCAGGTATGCGACCCCAGCTACTGTAGTAAAGCTCACGCAGCGCCTGATAAAACGACTGGTTCATATATGTCCTCAAGTCGACGATCGCGAATTATGAGTATGAGGGTCAAGCAGCACATCTCATTGTGCCATCCTCAATGCGAGATCTTTGAAACCTGACCTTCCAGACATGCTTCATATCCATGTCCAAATTTGAGAGTAGTAGTGACGCGCGGAAAGTCATCCAGCAAATGAAATTGAGGATGTGTTCATTGGTCTCGACGACTTATAGGACCTCAAACAATCAGCAAAGCGGCCTAGCAGACCGAAAGTCTGCCACCTGTGCATGTTCAACACATGTAATCCCATGGTATTATGGAAGACAGTTTGCGATGTATCATTTTGTCCTCTCTTCACTCTCCTTTATCCATGCTCAAAGGGGAGTGGTCGCCTCCCTGTATCCCATCAGCCCGTATGGAGTGGTTTGGTATAAAGAATCCATTTACGAGCAAGAACCCAGCGAAGTAGCTTGAAGAACAGAATATTATCCCTAGCCCGCGAGGTCCAATGGGCCACTTCGCTTTTTTGATCTTTTGAGGAAGTGGTTCGATTTCACTCGGAGCTTAACTTTCTAACGCTTTGCATGGGCATCCAAATCGGCAAATCGGTATTTGAACGCATTTCGAACGAATAGTACTGGTATTGGAAGTTTGACTCGCTAAGGTCAACACAACATGGTAAAAGGAACGAATTATTATCATATCTTTCTGTTTTTTGTTTAGTTTGTTGATATCAATGATGTGACTTCTTTTTATGGAGTTCGAAACCTACCTCATACCTGATAACGGTTTCCGTCCGTTATAGACAACCTTGGAACTTTGAAGTATCTGCCCGCTGAGGCGCCGTTGCAGGCCTAATCTCAATCACCGCAACAAACTGAAGATTAAGGTAGAAATGTAGTTCAGAGTTCCCGTACTTCGGTTGATTACCTAGGTATATACGAGTATTTGCAATTGAATTACGCCCTTAGCTAGGTACCTTAAGCTCGTAGTCAGGAGGTATTGGGGTCAAGGCATAGGAACATTGAAGAGTGTTGATAAGATTCTGATAACGGACAATGGAGGGGCAGTGGTGAGAGTTCCAGGGCCCGCACTTGCGCTGCAACCTGTATGGCTGACTTCCACTGTATTCACAGGCTGCGGCACTCGATGCCCCACATGCCATTTTTATTTTTGTGAATATTTCCCAGACTCTGAGCATTGCCCAATGCCAATATTGCACACGCAATACATTAAGGCTCGGGCGCCAAACCTCAGACTACTTTCGCGAAAGAACCTAGATCATTCGTCACTCTCTTTTACTGTTGAACAACGAAATGCCGAAAGCGACAACGCCCAAAGCGGCTCGACGGGCGCTCGAAGACGAGTATCTCGCAGGCGCTGCGCCGGTGCGCAATCGCCAGCCAAAGCGCAAATCCAAAGACGGCGACGCGAATGAGAAAGTCGACTACATAGATTCCAGATCCTCCCAAAAAATCCTGCAAATAGGGCGAGAGCTCGCCGAAGAAGACGCTGCCAATGCCCCACGGCCACCCCCCGCAGACCCTAACGCTGCTTTTGGTTTCGACTCGAGATACGAACAGGAAGACACATACGAGGGCGGACTGGAGGACGAAGTCTGGGCGGACGATGATGATGAGATAATCGACGAGATAGATGTCGAGCCAGACGATCTCGACACGTTCAATCGCTTTCTCCCAACCGATGAAGATCCCTTAGTAAAGAACGGTCCCTGGGCTGAGGCAGCAGAGGAAGAGCAAGGAGGCACAAGCACGAATCTTGCAGATCTGATATTGGCGCGCATCGCTGCACACGAGGCTGGTCAGGATAGACAGGGAGGAGCGGTTGGTCCTGTGGACGAGGAGTATGAGCTATCCCCCAAGGTCGTAGAAGGTAATGCCACCACCTCCTCCATCATCCCTCGATTCTCGGTGTTAAAAGACATACTCAGTATACACAAAAATCGGCCTTTTCCTCTCCCGCTACAAATCCGGCAAGCTACCCAAACCCTTCAAGATCCTCCCCACAATCCCAAACTGGGAGTCCATCCTCCAGCTCACGAAACCCGAGTCTTGGACGCCCAACGCCGTGCTAGCAGCAACACGAATCTTCATATCCTCCACCCCTCTCGTAGCCCGCACGTTCCTCGAGATGGTCCTCCTCGACCGCGTGCGAGACGATATCCAAGAGACGAAGAAACTAAACGTGCACCTCTTCGACGCGTTACGGAAAGCGCTCTACAAACCCGCTGCTTTCTTCAAAGCTATTCTCTTCCCGCTTGTGGAGAGTGGTGCAACGCTCAGAGAGGCGCATATTATCAGCGCGGTGCTCGTCAGAGTCAGTATACCGGTTCTACACTCGGGAGCTGCGCTCAAGGCCCTGTGTGACATTGCGGCGAGAGAGGCGAGTGCTATGGGTGCCGAAGCTAGTGGTGCGACGAATGTCTTTATCAAAGCCCTGTTGGATAAGAAATATGCTTTACCGTGAGTTTTTGCCCATTTCGAGATTTTTCCAGAGAACAGAATGGGTGACTGATTGGATGTGAACAGATACCAAGTAGTGGATAGTCTTGTCTTCCACTTCTTGCGCTTCAGGGCGCAGAGCAAAGACGAGGATACGATGATGCATGGCGAGAGAGCGGCGAGGGAGGCTAAGTTGCCTGTGATATGGCATCAATGCTGTAAGTCCTACAACCAGTTTCCAGACGACGCACATGTTTGTTGACAGAATTCACAGTGCTCTCCTTTGCGACGAGGTATAAGAACGAGATCACAGAGGATCAGAGAGAGATGCTGCTTGATCTGTTGCTTTCTGTTGGGCATCATCAGATCGGCCCCGCAATTAGACGTGAACTGCTCGCTGGACGTGGCAGAGGTGTGCTGGCCGAGCCCCAAGGTCCGGCCCTGGATGGTGATGATACAATGGTTATCGATGGGTGAGAAAGGGGACGTTGATGCTGAAGGCCTGGACACAGGTGCAATGATACCAATGAATGAATGTTCATATAACGCAATAGAGGGAACCAAAAAGGGAAATGGATCAAAGAGCTCCTGAAGATGACCATACAGGTTATACTTAAGCCAATGTTTTGTAGTGTTTGTGAAGATCAAATTGCTATGATAGAGGAACCTTTCGCAAGTCTGCAAACAGACAACGGCACAGGGTTATCTATCTCGAGGCACATTTTTGACGCCCAACGCCGCGAATGCGTGCATAATGCAGCGACTTTACGTCGACCTAACACGAGGCGCCTATATCAGATATCGTGCTCCCACATACTTGGTTTCTGCCTGATTGAAGGTCGTGACGGTCAAACAAAGCCGCATTCTTCCCGAGGCTAAGACACTTCACTTCACTCATTGTCCTCCTTCTTACTCTTCTTCTTCCTCTTCTTCCGCTCGCCCTCCTCCTCAGGGGCCACGAACTCGGCCTCCCTCTCCCGTTTCTTCAGCTCCTTGGCCTCCTTCTGCCTATCCATTCTGTCTTCCTGTGCCATGCGTTTCTTGGCCTCCTTGCCAATGTGGTACTCGCCCGCCTCTAGCTGCTTGTCGATCTTGCTTTGTTCCTGCGCAGGCGGGAATGGTGTATAATTCTTCTTCTCGGAGACTTTGAACGGAACCTTGCGTTTCGACAGACTCCTCTTCTTGTAATTCGGCAGGAAACGATCCCACGATTCGTTGGCGAGGAGGGGGTCCTTGGCGAGCTCGCGCTTGACCATCAGTTCCTTGATCTGGTATATCGGATGGACGTTGTGCATCGTGTCTTCGACTACGCGGCGGACTTCTTTGAGTCCCTTGTACCCGCCGATCGCGGATACCGTGTTTCCTTGCACTTGGAGGTATGTGTTGGTCAGGAGTTGTAGGGCTTTGAGGGTTTGCCCGTTGGGGCCGAGGAGGCGTTGACGGCGCTTGACGAACTTCTCTTTGCCGTTTACTAGGTTGCGGCTTGGTTGTTTCGTTAGTATCTTCTGCATTTAAGTTGAGGCGATTTGTTATGGCGTATCCTCACATTTTCTGTGAGGTTGTTAGCAGGCTACTCCCTAGACCAGGTTGTGAAAAGAAACTCACAATGATATCACAAGCCATCTCATCATCCAAGATCTTAAGAGCCTCGGGCGCAGGCACACTTCTCGCAAGAAGTTTTATGAGATCTCTCGCTTTCACTACTCGCTCGTCAGCATCTCATGTCCATCTCCACCTCCACTCCCACTCAAGGAATCTCTCTAGCGAAAATCGGCATGGACTTACGAATAGCAGCAGGGTCCCAAGTCTTCTTCGTGGTCTTGACCTCCATCTGACCGAGCACCAAATCAAGCTGACAAGCAATCCCCAAATTCTTCAGTGCTCTCGTGACGCCGGCCCATGCCTCTCTGAGATACGTCTCCCTGTACTTTGGGAACAGGACGACGAAACTCGATTCTTCCGCAAGCGTACCAGAGACGTTGTCCTCATGTTTGAAAGCTTCGATCTTCCATTTATCGATGTCCTCCGTCTACGGCCTGTCAGCCACTTCCTCGTCCCTTGGTAGATCAGAAGGTCCAACTCACATCCCACTGTCACAATGTCAGCAATCGCATCAATCGCACCTCGAAAGCGTAAAACCTTCCAAGCCTTTGGTAGAGGGTGATGACATACCGGTTTATCGCGGTTCTGCGTCGAAGGCTATATGATACACACACATCAGTAATCCGGTGCTGGAGCACCCATCATATTCCAGCCCACCCAGAGCTTACCATTTTGCCCACTAATGAGACGTTTCCAATGCGCGGATAGTCAAGTGAAACTGCCTTCCAATAGTCGTGGCAGGTGTGACATTGATATGTTCAGCACGCACACACACGAATGCCAGCTGTGAGCTGGATGAGGCGAAAGTAGATGTTTGGTAAGCCAGGACTTTTTTCTAGCGTGCAAGGATGAGCGTAGATGTGAATTGCGCCCCACCAAATAAGCATCCTGACTACACTAGGTGGGCATTACATAATCTAGAGCCCCTTACCAGGTAGGCTGTGTCGCACAAGACTTCCAGGTTGCTGGTACATACCTAAGTAGTCGACCGACGTAAGTATCAGGGTCAATGTCAGGTCGTCTCTTCAACGGCTTGGAAGCCGTCGAGTTATGGCAGTTGCATGCCGCAGGTTGATTACCAGGTCTACCGGGGTTTGTCCGTCTCATATTCACTGATAACACATTGCATAATGGGTTTGTATCTCTTTGTAATGTTCTCGTGCTACTCGGGAAAGGTATTTTTTCGCACACCATGACGCGTCCGGAACTCCTTATTCATTGGTCGCATTCCTTCCTTGCAAGTCCCATGCCATGCAAAATCATCTCGTGCATCATCATGAACAGTCGACGAGGCAGAATCAAAAGTGTCCTCCTTGGCCAGTCTACAGCTGACGCCATCATACCGAGTTTTATGGCTTGTCGCCACGAATCTTCACCGTTCCCCTTCGTTTTTATTATGGAGAAAATGAAATGACACGATAACCCTTCCAGGGCCCGGTCGAAAAGGGGTATCTTTTCCCTGTTCACCGGATCTAGTACGCATAGGAATTAACAGTAACGAAACGAGCAAGGGCGAAGTGATGATGTTACAGGAATTAGTTGCCACTTGATACTCGAGCAATTCTGCTCAGTGCAGCCATGGCTGCCGCAACGAGGACGCGGAGTGTTCGACAATCCCAAGTACTCGTGTGACCTATCTAGAGATCAGGCTGGATGGCGAGGGGTTGCTCGGTCTCCTCGGGTTCGGGTTGCGCCTCCTCGAGCTTGGGCCGCTTGCCTTGGTGCTCCGATTCAGACTCAAGCTTGGAGTTTTTAAGTTCCGTCAGCTCCTGTTCCATCTCGTCCAGACGTCGTTTGAGGGTGTTCTCCCGACGATGGCAGTCGTCAAGCTGGCGCTGAATTTCCTCGCGATGCGCGCGCTCATTGGCAGCCTCCTTAGCTGACATGTCGGCCGCGTGGCGGAAGTTGTCTGCGTTCTGGCCCTCCTGCTCAAACTGCTGAAGGCGATCGCGATACAGCTCGTTGATTAAATCCAACTCGCTCACGCGGGTCTTTAGGCTTGAGTTGGCGGCGATGAGCTGCTCGTGGGTGAGAGCTGCCTCGTGGGACTGCTGTTCTCCGTTGGCGGATACGACAGCCTGGTCGGGCGATGCACCAGTGAGAGGGTAGTGGAGGTTGTCGTGCTGGAAATGGTCCATGGTTTGGAAAGCGGAGAGACTGGGGTCGTAGACGCTGGGGCTACCGGTGCGGGCCATGTTGGCGTCGGTGCCGTGGCCGTTTGCGCCTTTCGCTTGGGTGGCCCTGACAGCAGCAAGCGCAGCGGTCGCGGCAGCGTTGACGGCATCGTGGCTCTGGAAGTTGCCGTTGGCATTGGCGGTGGCCGGGAGGCTCTGCTACAGACGGAGTGTCAGATTTCGAGGCCGGCGCGAAGGGAAGGTGGATGGATGCAATGCATACCTTTTTCTTCTGCATATCAGGTCGTAGGGTCTTGACGCGATTGCGGCTCTTGATGACGTCTGTCTTGAGAGAAATGGGCCGGGGGCGGCCGTGCAGCTTGAGGAAAAGACCACAGGCGTTGCAGAGAACAGAGCCCATCTCGTCGCGGCGCCATAAGGGCGTGGTGGAGGTGCTGCAGTTCTGGCAGGTGGGCTGCGGTGGAGGAACATTGTTAGCATGAGGCCCAGTGGGAGATGCTGCCGAGACGGCGGGGTGTGAGGCCATCATCTTGATAGACTAAGCCTGCGCGATAGACTATGCGACGGCAACGATGCTGCGATAGGCCATGCGACGGCGATAGACAATATCGCGGGCTGATAGGGCTGATAACAGGGCAACGCAGACTATCGGGGACAAGATGATGAAATGGGGAAGGGGAATAGGAAATCGATATAAATCGATAGTGAGATTAGATGAGCGATAATGAAAATTTGGGAGTTGCGACAGGTGGGGCGGCGGGAGGAAAAAACGTCGGCCGCCGACTGGGGGTGGGGCCTGGTTTGCTGATAAGCAGAGCTCAACGCACCACATCTGATTGGCTCAATGACGAAGGACGCTCCACACTTTGAAAGCTTCTGCTCCAGTTCTAGATAAAGTTGCAGCCAAAGCTTGTTGGAAAGGAGATAATCCAACGCATGAGATACCACATATCTCCCACAACACTGGCGGTGAGCACAGCGCGGGGCAAGATAGACTTGATTGAGAAAGAGAGAAGAAAGAGTGTTCGGGTAGACCATTGGTTCGCCCCATGCTCTGTTTTTGTGAGGTGTTTGGTAGTGAACGGGCTTGGTGCAAATGAAAGGCAAAGAGGTTTACGAGTAGATGTTGACTATCCACAACATGTAGACCAGAGGCTGGCCATGGTAAACGGAGTCTCACATATGTCTGGAATAATATACAAAAACTGAAGGCAACGGGAGTATGAGGCGCACGATAAGAAACCCGTTCTAAACTTACCAAACTTCCTGATGGGGTGGGCGCATGCGCGGCCGGTGAATGCTGTGCAGGCGGAGCGGTGGGTGTCATCTGATGGTTCACGGCCATAGGTGCGGGAGCTGGCAATGGAGCTGAGGTTGGCGCTGGAACTGGAACCGGAGTCATAACCGCAGTGGGAGCAGCCGTTGCTTGAGCCGGCGGGGCTGCTGGTGCTGGAACATGTGTTGAAGTCGTTACCGGTGCTGCCGCCGGTGCTGGTACTGGTGGCATGTAACCCTGCTCTTGGACTGACTGTTCCTGCTGAGGCTGCTCGTTTTGAGCCTGTTCTGGTGTCGGTTGTTCTTGGATAGCCATGATTGGCGGTGTGGGTGTAGCGTCTGAAATCTGGCTGAGCATCTCGTCCCTGCTCATGATGGCAAATTAGTATTGAGGCACTGGAGGGATTGTTGACCATGCAGAAGCAGTGGGATGTAGCTGAAACAGGGCAAGAGACAGTAGAATCTGGGCGAAACAGGGCATCATGTGCCTGTGGATGATTCAAGGGCCACATCAGATAAGCAATTGAATATGAGGGTATGCTGATGCTGGGAGTTTCACCGATCAACTATCATCGTTGCCAACTGTGCGCTGATACGTTCTTGCGCCATTCGATTATTCCAGTGCCTAGCAATAGCTCGTACCCAGCATTATGATTCGATATGCCCATGATGGGACTGTTGCTGGCGCATTGGTCTGATAGCCTCCATTCTCCCCTGCTGTTCACATCCATATGGCCATGCAACAGGTTTCGGGAAAATCGACGTTTTTCCATTTGTTTCAAGGTTTCTGGACAGAGAGGAGAGAATCCACTTACTTCAATTGTGGCGAGTCTGCTGCAGAGGCAGCAATGGCTGCCAGAACAGGGAGTTGGTCGATGGTCGCCGAGTCTTGTGTCGACGCGGCCGAGTCGGGGCGCGACAACGGCTCAACTTGTGGCGCTGCCATGGGCGTGATGGCCTGGCCTTCTTCCATCGTGGCAGCGATGAGTACCGAAAGTGAGGCAGAGCGGTATATCTATATCAGAATGACAGGATTCTGGTGGCAAGATGTTGGCAGCGAGGCACACTAGAAGCGCGAGTGTTGCCCCTGAGAGGCTGACAATGGCACCAGTGTGGGATATTCTTGTTGCAGGCGCAATAAGAATATGGGGAACAATAGCCGAAGACCAACGGCTGGCCTCAATAGCGGGAGCAAGGCTGCGGAATGGCGTCGCGATATGAAATGGAAGGTGGCAAGGACGCGCTGAGGGTGTGTTATCGGGTTATTGAATCGCGATCGCGGATGTGCCGTGCAGAGGTCGACCGGGTCGAAAACCAGGGAGGTACGTATTCCTCTTGGACAGGTACGGTAGAGCCAGTGAGTAGAGGGGACTAGGGGGGTGATTCGGGTTGAGAAAGTCTCACTGTGAAGGTTGTCCGCACCGAGGCGCGAATAAAACGACAGAAGGGGTGAATTGCCTCGCGCAAGAGGGTATCGAATAATGCGAAAGGTTGGATGGGGGAGAAGAGATCGAAAGAAGTGGTCCTAGAGGCTAGACTTGAGAGGATGACCAAAGATCAGAACCTCGCTCACTCTCACTCGTTCACCCAGAATCACTGCAGGGTCTCGAAGTTTTGCCGTATCAGGTAGCGTATTACATAAACCTCTCTGATAAATGGGCCCTGTCTGTTTTGCGCTAACGCAAACAAGTAATAGCTTTTGCCATATCGAGTCTAATAACAACAGTTACAAATCGGAAAAGAGACAATTACATATTTCTCGATTTCTAGACTACCGTCATACTTTGATGCCTGACGGAAAATCAAAAGACTGGTAGTAATTACGAGATCATGGGAATGGATTGTGAAGCTAATGTGAATGTTTGATAATGAAAGCGCGCGGACCAAGCGGCCGATTGACTCCTCAACCCATTTCAACCATGCCATCAAATCACAGCGTTCCTGATTACCATATATGTCCAGCGCCACAATTCTTTTCGTCTTCGATATGACTGGCCTTGGCATTATCGCAACGGCTGCTCTGGATTGAACAGCCATTGATATCATATACTTTCCATGGCTCTGTAACCTGTTCCGCGTTTTGTACCTATTATATAAGCGATGCTATAATATAGATCTCTGTTTGTACTCATATGTCTTAGTTGCTTTGAGTTACCTTAGGTAGATCTAATCAGGTCAATAGCGAGCTGTGTGTTGAAGTTGAATGTAACTTGCACGTATAGACAATAACAATATGAATAAGGTGCAGATCGGTATGCGTTTGTTGTTCATAGATACATACCTCTCCAGCTGGCACAAGATTGATATGGAGAGATTTGATAAACTGGTACACTCTCCGGGATAATTGTCTCATATCATTGGATGTCTTTCTGTACAACCGGTCTTTAGCTTTTTTCAGAGTGCTATATGCCGAGTGATTGATTTTCCCGAATACGCTGTTGTATTATGCAATTCTTACGTCGAGGTCAGGGTCCCATACTACAATAGCACAGTTACTACAAGTTAGGATAGCAGCATTGCATATTATGCCATTGAGAGGCCAGCCTGGATTGCATCGTTGCATAGTGGATTGCAATACGTCAAAGGTGTTCAGACTATCTCCGTGTATGCAAGAGAGTGGTGCAAGTGTTAACAATTGATTTTCCTGCTGAGATGTTCACTAAACACTCGTTCTCTAACCCCCGGTCTATGGACAGCAAGGGCAAACACTTGATATTGCACGTCTCGGGACGTTGAGTTTCAGTTTTTATTAGAGCTCCTATTGACGTGGAAAACTCAATTGAGGGACATGGTTATTTCTTCTCTCGAAATAGTGCCGGGTTTCTGTACAGTATATATATATATATATATTTCGATGTACGCTCTCTATAATCTCGTACAAGTTTCGGTTTCGAAGATAATACAAAAGCAATCCATATGCCTAGAGCTACCTTCCCCTGCCTGCCTGTGTCTGTTGGGTGTGGTTCTCAGGCGTTGATCTATTCGGTTCCCCCCGTTCACTCTTGAAACCCATCAGCTCGCCGATTACGCCTTTTGGCTTGGGGACGGGGCATTCCCTCTTCCCTCTTGGCGCAGTGGTATTCAATGTCTCCTCGTCTGCGTCTGTGTTGACGCCGCTGAACTGAGCTATGCCGTCGGTGACTTCAGTTGCCTGCTGAGGAGATCTTCTTCTGGTGCGCTTCCGATTGCCGTCGGGAGAGGTGGAATCGGCAAATGCCACTCGGGGTGCCGGGCAGGGGAGCAAATGTGGTAAGCCAACGACGAGAAAGCTACTGGCGACAACAGTGGCGAAGAGAGACGAGGTCATGCGAGAGCGGGGATGGAGATGTGGCGGCATGGTCTCCTATAGTGGTGGCCCGGCGTGCGCCGGGTGATGAATGGATCGAGGGAGTTGGTGAAGAAGAGGAAGCTGGCTAGAGGAGAAGTCAGTAGAGGCTCAGCGGATTTGTCCAGGGCAGAACAAGCGGAATTGGACTCGAATGAAACTCACGTTAAGTTTTAATTCTGCCTCTCATGGCGATTGATGTCGAAGACAATGTGAAGGCGGTCGTCTAGGTTGTCTCGCGGCTGTTACCTCGAATCGGGATGCTTTGAAGTGCTGAAGTCGGAGAGTAGAGGCTATATGGCGATTGGATTAAAGCCCCCGTAGAACTGAGAGAAATTCCCGATGCTTCCCAAAGTGGTTAGACAGTGGACAATAAAGTCAGCGGACTTCAGTGCCGTGCTCTGGCCGTGTACCTCTGTCAGAGCTCTATCAGAACGGGCACGAAGTGGGCCACTGACAAGGTTCACTACGACGGGGGTTTTCAGCTCCAGTTCTCCAGTTTCGGCCTGTCGCTGTCACGCCTTGCTGCAATTCCGTCTTCTCACGCATCACATCCCACCATCGTCTCAATTTCCGTCCTCGACTGTCCGCAACGGCGCCGAACGAAGCGCTAAGCCCTCGCTCATCGATTGCCGTTGCATACTTCTCGTAGTTGCACATCTATCTGGCCCCTACGTTCGCTTATCCGGCTACTGAGCGGGACGAGTATGGTGTAGACACTGATCTACAGCATCAAAGGCACAAGCCCGGCCTCGCGCGCCAGCCCTCCCTTTGCGCCAGCTCGTCTCCGGCGTCGCAAACATGAGCGACCTCGATAGGTATGCCTCAATGTTATTAGGGATGTGCAATCAAATCTGTAACATCTACTTATTAACCAAAATAGAGCTATCGCGCAGTTGAGGGCTTGCCGTCCCATCCCCGAAGCTCAAGTCCGAGAGGTCTGCCACAAGGCACGCGAGCTGCTGATCGAGGAAGCCAACGTTGTCACCGTCACCGCCCCAGTAACAGTAGGACTATAGAACATGAATCAAGCAACCCCTAGCATCATCACACTTACCATCATTGTAGATATGCGGCGACATACATGGCCAGTTCCATGACCTTATGGAGCTCTTCCGCGTCGGAGGCGAGCCACCCGATACCAATTACCTCTTCATGGGTATGTCTATATCCCACGTGCTCGCCCAAGGACGAGAACCCTCTCAGGAAAAGGAGAAGCCGATTTGCTGACACGTAATAGGAGACTTTGTCGATCGCGGGTTCTACAGTATAGAATCCTTCCTTCTTCTCCTGTGCCTTAAAGTGCGATACCCCGACCGTATGACCCTCATCCGCGGCAATCATGAGTCGCGCCAGATTACCACAGTCTACGGGTTCTACGACGAATGCTTGCGGAAGTATGGCAGCCCCAACGTGTGGCGCTATTGCTGCGATGTATTCGACTATCTTGCCTTGGGCGCCATAGTCCTCGGTGCCTCGAACTCCCTCGAACCTGCTCAAGACTCGCCAACGGCCAACGAAGACGTCGAGATAGAAGTTTGTAACGCCAGCGGCCAGATTATGAGTCAGTTCCCGCGGCAAGGCAGCGCCAGCGACGGCGAGCAGAGAAGCCCTAACGGAACGGCAGGACGGACTGGTCCTCCTGGCTCTGGCGCATCGGGATCCAGTGGTGGGACGATTGGCAACCCCGGCGGCGCCGTGCTATGTGTGCACGGCGGTCTCTCGCCCTTGATTGACACGGTGGATAAGATCCGTCTACTCGATCGTAAGCAAGAGGTGCCTCACGAGGGCGCCATGTGTGATCTGTTGTGGTCGGATCCGGACGAGATCGACGGCTGGGGTTTGTCACCACGTGGCGCAGGGTTTCTGTTTGGTGCCGACATAGTCAAGGTTTTCAACCACAGAAACGACCTATCGCTCATTGCCCGCGCGCATCAACTAGTCATGGAAGGCTTCAAAGAGATGTTCGATGCGAGTATAGTGACCGTATGGTCCGCGCCAAATTACTGCTACCGCTGCGGCAACGTCGCGGCCGTTCTCGAGTTGTCGGAAGATCCAAGTGGTATGGGATCTTTCGCCCGTAGCAATGGAGATGTGGGCAGAAGTGATGGGGGCGTTCCTAGAGGCGTACTCATGGATAACGATGGGATCGCCAGGAACGGCCCAGCTAGAAGATATCGCGTCTTTCAGGCTGCTCCACAGGATTCTAGGGGAATGCCTGCTAAGAAGCCTGTTGCTGATTACTTCTTATGATCGATTCGTTACGACCCGGATTGCGCCAGGCAAAGTGATCTTTCGCCTTTCGCCTTTTCCTCCCGATGGGCTAGACTATATCACACCACAGGGGTGCATGTAAGATTTGACGAAGACGGATTGTTGGTTTCACAGTGATATCCATCTGCCGACTGGATCGTCCAAGGCATTCGATCGGTAACTGGCATAGAGCGATGATGCATGGAGTTGAGGGAATAGGGGTTATAGCCTGTCGCCACTTCGCTAGAAGGAGTGCTTCGATATAGCAGGCCTCCGTGCACAATACAAGGGGAAATGACTTGCTACAATGGCTGGATCTGGGCTCTTCATTGCGACCAAACGCATGTAAATTCTGTGTATTTGCACAAAGGAAACAACATCTGTCTGGTGTGTGTGTGGGCGAATCGACATCTGCATAAGAGAAGCAAAACCAGCTATCGACAAGATTTCTCCACAGTAAACCTTCACTCCTCTCCATATGCTCTGAGCCCTTTTCAATCATACATCCGTCTGTCTTCTACTGTACGGCGGCTATTGTCAAGTCCCTCCGTAGGCGCTCTGCGATCTCAGTCTCATCCCAACACTCCCGGCTACATTTTACAACTCATAGAAAGTTCCCTTGTTAATTGGCGCTGGCCACCCATGGCCTCTCCCCCCTGGTGCCAATGCAGATGAAGTATGCTGTCTCATCACCTGGTATGCCATTCTGCTGATCCACGTGACTTGTATCAGATCCTTCAAATCCGGCCAGGCATCGCTGTCCGGAATACCAGCTATGACGCCTCCCTCCACCTGGTTATCGGACTCACTATCCACGGTGGGAGGACTATACGATCTATCCGAACGCCCATCCTCGGGGTTCCGGTCCTTCTTACCCTTGGCCCGCAACGGACGCTTTTGGTTGAGAAAGTCCTTACTCCGCTGGACGAGATCCTTCGCGGCAGATTTTCGTTTTTTGAAAAACCCCTTGAAGCCTTGCTCCACCGCCCTTTCATTAAATGTCTCAAGGTTTCCAGACAAGAACTCTAGCCGGCGCTCGGCTTCTGAGGGTTTCACGCCATCATAACGTGTTCGCCCCAGTTCGTCCCAGTATTTCTCTAAACCCCGCTCGAACGCGTCCGGATTTACAAGTGAGTGGTCGATGGAGTCGTAGGCCTCGAATAGGAGTCTCGCCACATCCCCTCTCCAGACCGCAAGACAAACATCTCGGTCAACTTCTTTTAACCCCATTGAGGCCTCCCAGGCTTCAAAGTCGTCTTTGAGTAGCGTCAATCGATCACGTAACTCCTGGCGGTTGTCACTCTCATCAGACGAAGCAGAAGGCGAATATTGCTGGCGTGTCTGGTTAAGCTCGGCGTTGAGATCTTGGGCGGCGTACCTGTCGGCGAGGAGTCGTGCGGCTCTTTCGTCTTCTTGCTCTTGCGCCTTAAGCTCGGCGTTGCGATCTTGGGCGGCGTATTTGTCGGAGAGGAGTCGTGCGGCTCTTTCGTCTTCTTGCTCTTGCGCCTTAAGGCCGGCATTGAGATCTTGGGCGGCGTAGTTGTCGGCGAGGAGTCGTGCGGTTCTCTCGTCTTCTTGCTCTTGCGCCTTTCTTGCCTGGGCGTCTGCTTCTGCTGTACCGCCCATCTTCACGTCAACCTCGTCTTCAGACGGCGTTTCGATCGGGGTTCGAGTCTGTGTTCCTTGTAGCGTTCGACTGGAATTTCGCTTCTTTCTTTTTGCGGTTTCGGCAATCCCTCGGTTTGCAGCTTCCGCCTTGCGTTTCTCAGCAGCAGCAGCTATAACCTGTCGTCTTTGATCGGCATTAGCCGTAGTTTGTCGTCTCCGTGCGACTTCCCGTCGTCTTCGATCGGCATCAGCATCAGCCTGTCCTCTTGCCATAGCTGCTGCAATGTCGTCAGACCTCTTTTGTGCTGCTGCAGTAGCCTTGTCAGCCTCAGTTCCCTCACGCTCGGTATTTATAGTCCTTCTCGTAGCAGCATAGAAATCGTCGTTAGTCTTTCGGTTCAAGGCGCCAGCTTGTGCCCGCTGCATTTCTCTCGCTGCTGCCTGCTCAGCCTGTGCGTCAAAGGCTCGTGATGGACTCCCCTTATCAATCTTCGCCTTTTTCGAACTAATTTCTTTGTTCTTGTAGATTCGGCCTTGTATATCGTTAAGCACTTCGTCGACCGTGCTACGATAAGGCATTTGAGTTTCCTCAGGCTCATAGGTTTTTCTCTTCTTTTGCTCCTCCGATGTAGTCCTGTGTGATCCCCTTGTCGTTGTTCTGTCTTCTCTCGTCATGGTCTGATCGTGATGGTCGTGTTGACGATGGTCAGGACGATGTCCATGTCTTACAGTCGGCTGTATCTCGTCTTCGCCTTTGTTGTTGCGATCCGTGGGCGCATTCTCAGGCCTGGACAACCCATGTTGTGCTGCATTGAAGTCAAACTTAGCTTGATCAACCTCGCTTTTCGCTTGCTTCTCTTCCTCCAATGCCACCACTAGATCGTGATCGTACTGCTGCTTCATCGCCGCCGCCAGCCCGAGCTGACCTGCCAGTGTTTCAGCTCTCTCTCTCGCCCTTTCCTTGGTATCAAGTGCTTGCTGAGCGTTGGCGAGCGCGAGCTTCGTGCGTCGCATTTTGTCCTGCGCTGCAGATTTGCGGATTTGTTCCTCATTTCTCGCTCTGGCCTTCTGCATGACCTGTTCATGCTGCTGAATGTTAGATTTCTCTTTTAATCTTGCAGCTTCTTTCAAGTTTTCCTCCATGATCCTGGCTTGCCGCCGGATGGCTGGGTCTGCCTGGTTCTTGACGTTTACATAAACACCCCATTTTTCTATGCGATCATTCGACAACTCGGTCAGTGCTTGTTGATCCTTGGCGGTCCATTTGGAGCGGTATTCACTCTTCGCTCTAACCAATGCCCGGCATTGACCATCGCGTTCCAAATGCTCTTGGTAAAGTGTGCGCAACTTGTCGAGAGTGACCTGTGCTGCAAGAGATTCGGGAGACAACTGGGCCGACTCAACCTCACTATGTCCAGATTTGGGAGCTGGTCCCAGCATTCCTGGGTCGTTCAGCCTCACACGGCTCTCCTCATCATCCGCAGCATCCCAAACCTCGTCATACAAGGTCTTGAGAATCTTATGTCTATACATTTCTCGTTCTCGCCAAGGCATAGTATTGTGCTTTATGACGTCCACATCGCCTTCACCGAACACCTTTCCATATATCTCAGCGACATGTTGGCGCATAGTGTCGTGGTCTAGGGCCAAAATGCTGCCGGGCGCGATGTGTTCTGAAGTCATATATTGTTGAAGTGTCTCGGTCAAGGCCATAGACACAACTTCAATCCAGTCTTCATACCTGAGACGGGCGGCATCCACCCGCGTGGTACTTTTCCACGATGCAAAGAAGTATTCCAGGAAATCATCCCAATGCTTAGGGAGATTCTCGAAATGCGTGGGACGCTTACGCCCGGCTTTGTCCTTATCGGCAGCCTGCACATGCGCATAAGCCGTCATCTGATCGGTCGGCGTAGCATCTTTCTTGTGATGAGAATCGTCATCCCGAGCATCCTGGCCGAACTTCGGTGGCGCACCGACGAGAATTCTAGGCGAGCCTGGAATTGGTTTCTGACCGGGTATAGGACCCGGCCCGAGACTTGTCACACCGAGCGGTAGCACCGATTGCTTTGGTATAGCTGTGGTGTACTTAGAAAATGCCTCTTTCGTTGGCAGCTCCCATCTTCGATCCGCACCAAGGCCGACGACATTTTCAGCGAGGGGGTCGAGACTACGTTGGAGATTGGTGATCTCAGTGTCGAGAGACCATAGCACCTGGTTCTTTGCCATGATGTCGATATTGTTCCGTTCGAGCTTAGCCTGGTTTCCTGGGTCTTCGACATCTAGCTCGTTATTCTCATTGATTACTGCGTTGAGCGCTTTGTCATATGCCTCGCGCATTGTGCGGAGATACTCTAGGCTGCGTGGTTCATCCTCAACTTGTTCATGCTGAACGGAATCGATATCCTCCATTTCCTCGTCCGAGCCTTCTTCCAGATCTGACTTGGACTTCTTCGTTGATGGCTCCGGTTGGTTCTGCATTGAGTGCATTAAGAGGAAGTCTATTTTTTTGTGCAAGTCTTCAAGTTCAGTCGGTGCTGGGCGTGCTGGATCAGAAAGCCTCGGTGCTCCGCCTGAGCCGGCTTG
Source organism: Xylariaceae sp. FL1019 (assembly GCA_022578705.1). Classification (NCBI taxonomy): domain Eukaryota; kingdom Fungi; phylum Ascomycota; class Sordariomycetes; order Xylariales; family Xylariaceae; species Xylariaceae sp. FL1019. The sequence continues at coordinate 199,088 of MU391932.1, forward strand.
TCCTTGAGTTACTTCCCAAAACAGGCTCTCTCTTTCTTTGCCTTTGCGAGACTTTGAAGTGCCTCCGTTTTGCCTCATATATTGCTCAGTTGCGGCGTTTCGATCGCTTTCTTCCTGGCCCGTGTGGGATCGTTGTACAGCGGCAAGGTGCAAGAAGGCAATCAGTTTTCCTACCACTGCAAGGCTTTCTTCGCTACTTTGATTTAGCGAGGTAAGGACATTTCCCACTATTGTAGCTGCGTCAGAGCTTTTGTTTTGCAGCACCCTAAGGAGGACGGCCGCAAAATGACCTGTGGCTGAACCCTCTTTCTGGGCAGCGCGCCGAAGGAGTTTCTTGAACTGGTTGGTGTCTGTGAGAGCGCCATCAGCATCGAAGGCATTGGTCATCTCGGCATCCTGAAACAACATCTTCACAAAGCTGTCTAGTGAAGCTAGATCAGATGTCTCTTGTCTTTTGCTTAACTCCGCCTCTGGCTTCTCGGTCGATTGTTTCTGAAGCGAATGCGTCCTAAGAGATCGGTCTTTGGTTTGAGCATCCTTGCTTTGAACATCTTTGCCCTTGGTCTGAACGTCCTTGGTCTGCACGTCCTTCTCACGAGTCTTCTTCTTTTTTTCTTTTCCCCCGGACTTTTCCTTGCGTGGAGTACGTTTGGAACTCTCTCGATTATCCTCGGATGTCAGGGGTTTTGGGGGCTTCGGGCGTCTTGGGGGCTTCGGGGAGTCGTCATTATCAGATGGCGGTGTAAGTGGCCTACCGCCGCCCTCACGTCTATGCCGTGGACGAGCCACCCCTTGCTCTTGAAGCCAGTTCTCTATTTCGGTCACCTGACGCTGCCAGGTAGCGCATAGAACATCCCGCCGTGCCTTGTATCGTGATTCTAGGTGGCGGATTTCTTCGGCGTTTGAAAGTTCAAAGAAACGGTTGTTCTCCCATTCCATATACATCTCTTCATGGCTGATGCAGGTGGCGAGGTGTGCACTTTCGTCTTTGAGCAAATCCACTAACTCGGAATGGCCATCTAGGTATAGCCTCCAGGCAATCGACAGACGGAATACTGCCCTTTCTCTTGCCCGGAAAAGCCAAGCGACAGGATCAGCGAAACCTCGATCGCGGGTGCCATCATATCGGAGCTTTCGCGCTGTACGACCATCGACCTCATCCAGCCTGGGTCGGTCTGGGAAGAAGTGCTCCGGGTTATTGTGAATAAAGTCGTTCGCACGGGTGAGATCCGCTCGTAGGTCGTCGCCATAAGTCGCATACAACGCTTCGAGCTCACGAATTTCGTGGTGTTCCTCAAAGTCCTGAAGGCGTCTCCACTCCGCCTCATCGATTACCGATCCGATGGCCTCTTGGTAGATCCTCCGTGGTCCAGGCCCGAGACGTCGTGGATCTTGCATCGGAGGTCGGCGCTCTGCAACTCTTTGTCGAAACGTGCCAGTCGGCAGTATACTATCCTCCAGGAGCTGGGCATAGAGAACGTCAGGGTCTCGCCACGGGATACGAGCACCCAACTCGACGCGCGCAGCTCGTCTGGCGGCTTGTGATGCCGAAGGCTGTGCGCTGCCAGCGTTTTCCATGCCACCACGCAACCTAGTACTGCCTGCTGTATCGCTAGCATTTAACGGCTTCATGGGAATCCCCATATAAACAGCCCCGCTTGGTAAATCCATCTCCTGCCTTTCTCGTGCGCTCAAGCCACCACCAAGCCGCGTCTTGATATCATTGAAGCCAACGTGAGGGGTGCCAATCCTCCCATCGTTCAAGATTTGATCACCTCTTCTCCAATCATACTCCGAGCGCGACGGGTTTACGAACGTTGGTGTTTGGTTATGACTGAGTGGTTCATCGCGAAACACCCATCCTGGTCTTTGAAGGACGTCGTGATGGCGGCCATGCATATTGAGCTGGTCGAAAGCTCTCCGGAGGTACCTGTTTATAGTTCTGTTATACTCAATGGTGCCGACTAGTTGTTCGTTGGACTTCACGTAAGCCTTTGACTCCTGTATCACTTGTCCAAACCCTTGACTTGAAATCAGGCGCGAGCGATTCTCTCCCCACCAGGTGCCCGCGATGATGTCTCCATCATTCGCAGTTGCAGGACGCTCGTTTTGCCTGGTGGGGGAATCGCGTTGCGGTGCCGGTGTCTCTCGCGGCGTCTGCAAACCCGATTCTACCACCGCTTGCATGGCTTTGACCATGCTCTTTTGTACTGAGACCACGTCGCGCTTAATACTGTTTGAGGTATTGTCTCCGATAGCAGCGCTGAGGTATGCGTCCTTCTCCTTCAACCACTCCATATTGTCAGACACGGTTTTCTTGTTCGTATGCTTTCCCCAGTCAACCCGGAATCTCGCCTTGTGGACGACTTCCATGATCCGTTTCAACAGATTATCGCAGGCAGCCCTGGTTTCCACAAGCTCATGATTTGAGGTGTATAACTGGTCTCGATTAATTTGGTCGGCTTCACTGGTGTCCGTCTTTTCGTAAACCCCCCATTTCTCGTTCAGTTGGCGCACCAAATTCTTTCGAGTATCGAACGTAGGTATGTAATAGTTGTCAACTAACTTTCTGAATACTCTCGGAGACACCGTTGCGTCATCAGAACTCAATTCCGAATGTCTCTCGAGGAAAAGGTCGAATGCTTGTTCGTCGTCAGGTATTTGGTCCCCCATGTTGGAGATTTCAACCGGCCTGAGCCGGCTTCACTTTCCACGTGCGCCAAACCGATGAGCAATGGACAGTATACGAAACTAAGCTGTATTCTTTAGGTCTTCAATGGCATCGAAAGCAGGTAATGTACGGCGCGAAGAGTGTTTACCGACGCCTAGTGGTATCGAGCATAACTATCAAAAAGTATGCAGGACGCGATAGGAAATCAAGAGCATGCAACTCCCTAATTGGCACCAAATGACCCCCCAATGGTGTAAATAACTCAAAGATAGACAAAGCCATGGTCGACTGCTTTGTGTTCAATGCTAGCATCGCACTTCTACGACTGCAAACAGCAATAGAATTTCGTAATACTAGGTATTTTCTGAAGTTAGATTGCTTTCAGAGGCACAACTCAGGCTGGCATAAAGACGGCTGAGTCTGGTTGTCTTGGCAAGATACCCAATGCGGCCGAATAAAAAAAAACGCCTGCATCTACTGGAATGTGGCCCGGACCCTAAGCAAAGGGATGGTACATATCGCCTGAGAAATGCTGGCGAAATTGCATTTACTCTGTGGGCAACATTAACACACTCTAGTCTTCGGCTGAGCATTTGTTGCTCATATTACTTGAGTGCCAGACATAATTTGATGTCCAAGACAACATGGTCATGGGTGACAGCTATGGTTATCACTTGCTGTGTTCGGCTGCGATCAGAAGCGCAAGCTTAACATATTGGAGTCTTAGATGTCTCTTGCCTTCACGCTAAATCTCTTTTCGCTTGGGCAAACTAGTTCTCATGATTGAATCCTACTATTATGTGGGGAACTCACGATCTTTTAATCTGGTAAGTTCTGCTTGTTTACCGGTTACGTTTTTGGCCAAAAGGTCATAGTCATTACCACCGGATATATACTCTCTAGTTTCCAGCATATAGCTATCCAATGAAATGTACATTACTTATATACCTTGTTATTCACCTGCAATCCCCTGCTACTTTGAAGGCTCGACCCTTTTCTTGTTGGTCATAATGGCACCCCAACCCGCCCAACGAAACACTCCATAGCCTTCTTGCGGCGTGAACCATAATGCAGCACCAGACCTTCCCGTCGCTGGAAATTGTAGACAACACACATATATTACTAAGAGAGCATTTCCAACCCATTACTTGTATGTTGACTTGCGCTGGGTTAACTACCGTGGATCAGTGTAAAACTCGCATGACCGTACAGTAACTACCTAAGCCACCATTCTATGACAACGTACCTTGGTCAAGTTCTTGTTGCCATGGGTGATTAAGCTTACGGTGGAATGGGCCCTCGTGGTCGTAAGGATAGTCACTGTCCCCATAAGAGTTGTCTTGAATCATTGAGCCTTACTTTGTTTCTGCAAAGCAACCCACATCGACTCAAACTCTTATCCTAAGCAGTCTTCAAGCCGCTCCGGGGTTTCATCGTGTTCATTGATGACAGTTTAGCAGCAAGCCAGCCCGTCATCTTCTCCTTTCAGTCCTTTCTTCGTAACCAGACTCACGTCCCCATGTCCTTATTGCAAAGCTTAAGATCCAGTCAGCTTGCCTGTATCGTCCTTCGGATTGTAGTGCCTTTCTTGCTTCTGAAGCCGTAAGATGTAATCAGCGTCTGGCTTGGTGAGATGATCAAGCCAAAGTATCGGCCTCATCTAAGCGCCACCTAAGTTCTCCTTCGTAATTAGATGGATGGCCTTGTCCGTTAAGATAATGCATTACGCGCTCGTACGACTCTGGATCGGTTATGCTGGATAGAAATTTCTTTCTTAACAATATCGTGACCGGAAGAGCAAGGCCGATGTGGCTCAGACGTCGACCGCGATAATAATGATAACATCGCTCTTCAACGAAATCTGAAAAGTAGTCTACCGCGACACTGGCTTTCTTTTCAACATCCCAGTGACGGAGACCTTTGATAATTCCTAGTAGGGATTAGGAATTTCCACTTATACGTATTCCAAACGGTATGCATCCCATTATGCGGAAAACAGAAACCGGATGGCCGATGTTGCATCCAGCTTTCCAATCGCGACAGCTGGCCACTGCCAACGACAATGTAAGCCACAGAGTATAGTAATCGCCTATAGAAAAGTATCAGCGAGTGGAGTCGCACGTAGTGCGTCGAGCCTTACTAATTCGCGCTGTGGTTCGACTCGATCACATCCCGAATAATTGGCTTTGAAGTCCAGTCAAGGACCCGTATTGCAGCGGCATCAGCTTTGATGAGATTCTTGGCTTCCTCAGTCGGGGAAGATCTAACGTATCTGCAGTATGATTCGGTGCAGTAAAGCCCCATCCAAACCATAAACAGAGAGTTCTCATCATTAAGACGTTCGAGGACCTCTAGACCATGCCGGCCGCGGCCGCTAGAGGCTTCTGACTTGATGCGCTGTATGTCGTCGAACCGGTCCTGGATGTCAACTGCCTCAGGACAGGATACATCTTTACTTGTTTTGCCATCCTCACTCAGAACCGCCTCGGCGTCTGGGAGTCGGCTCTGAGGTATCCTAACGAGTGCCGCCGCTCAAAATAGCGGAGTTGTGTTATACCGAACACAGAGTCCCACCCCGCGGAGCGACTGGAGAGACCCTGCAGAGCTGGCCTCGCAGTTAGCCAAAGCTGGCACGCCGTGGCGACATGGAGGAGACTGCGATGCATTTGCTAGTGGTGGGTCTTACGACAGGTACGATTACGACAGGTACGCCATCGTCAGAATGGCAGGACAACTGGTCGAGGAACCGGGCAAGCTGCAATGCTAGTGTTTTGTCACCACTAGGCACCTGCATTCCTCACTTTGGATTTGTGTCAATTCGAAACAGAAACATCAGCCTCTTCATTTCTTCTTGGATCATGTACCGCTGTGGTGCAACCGATTCATTGCATTGATTGACGGCCACCGGTTCTGGTCACATCGAGCAATGGATGGCGCCGTGGCCGTGGCCGTGGACATCTTGAAACCGCTCGCTTGAGAAACCGAGTGACGACCAGGCGGACAGGTACGACTGTTTGGATCCTGTGATGACGCTCTTTATGAAGTATCCCACGTGGTCCAAATTATGCGGCGGAACGAAGATCCGCGGGAGCGAGCTACTATTTAAGGCACTTAAACAACACATTGTAACTTAGCTGTTAGTCGAGCAACAACAAGCTATGGCCCGGGCCCAGCGATAGCGATCATCCTGAGTGAGATGCCGTACTCAATTAACAAAGCAAAATGGAGAAAAAGGCGAATATCATAGTCTGGCTGAGATTGATCGTGAAGTCAATGCGGCTGAGTTGGTCATAGCATGGCCAAAACACAGCCTGCATTTCAGTAGCCGTCTAACGAGATCATCGAACTCTCGATAGCATGGATGAGCCCGCGACTAGTGACGAGAGACAACTCCTTCCACAACATTGTTTTGGGTGGTACAGTTCGTAGAACAGAATGCGTCGATGGAGGGAACTGGGATGTGTTGTCTTGGCAGTACTAACTCCGTAAAGTAGTCGTCTCTGTATGTCTGGCTGAGATAAGCATTTTCACCCATTATTGTCGACAGTCAAGTTGTTTACAGATCGGGCGAAACGAGACGACGGTGGTAAATCTATATTAGCAATGTGTGCGTGATGACGTGGAAGTCTCTCGTCTACGGAGCCTATGCAGATGCTCAACATGCACCCCTTCGGAACAATCGAAGATACCCCGGAACTTTCGCGAGTATTCCCGGCAACCATGATTAGTGTGCAGCGGCCCCACAATGGTACTGAACTCCGGGGTATTTATGATTACAGGAAGGTGAAAATCTTCAAAGTACGGATTACAGTTTCCATTACAGAGTACAGCCGCACGAGTTCGGACACTATCAAAGCGAAACATCACACGCACTTATTGGTCAAAGAGCGTGAAATACTGGCCCGGGTCCTGTCATGCTACGACAGCCAAGAGTGATCAACAGCCACAGACCTCTGCGTCATTGTGCAATTTGTAGGTGGCTTGAGGGTTGGGATCGATTACATACGGGTGCGAGTCGATCACAGTAACGCGTTACGGTTACGGCTACGCCCTATGAAGGAATCGGGGACGGTTCCAATACATGGCGGCGGTAAACTGTATTTGATGGAACCGGTTGAGCCTGTGTGCCGTGCTCAATCCCAGAACAGTCTGCATCGAATAGTACCTGATTGTCTCGTATTAGATCAGCCAACATTTCCATGAGGCAGTCGGCAGTACGGCCTCGACGGCATAATTCCTTGTACGTCGACCTAGGTACCGCCCACCTAGCTCCGATAAGCATGAAACAGGCGACAGCGCTGGCACGAGGTTGACTAGACCTGACAATCGCGACTCCATACCCCTGTACCTAAAATAGACCGGTGCACCTTCCACTGAGATGATGCGTTGATTATGTGCTCGGTCGGCATGGAAGGGGGCTGTTCGAGCATCAAGGAATCATCCATCTTTTCGAATTCGCGATCTAGCCATGAAGATTTCATGGGCGCATTTCCTTGATCTATTCTTCCATCGCTTTGTCTTATCTGGAATGGGTTGCCGACCTGTCTCGCCTGTCTCGTTGAATGACCGGGCTGTAATGCGAATTGAGGTCGACGAGGGGCTCTGAGGAGCGGCCGGTCATGCCAAGCACGATGGAAACATTAAGGGAGGTGGGCTAGCTCATACTAGTACTACCTACCGTATACCTTACTAAAGGCTAGGACCAAAGACCATGCAGCTCTTGGGTATTTTGCATGCTAAGTTGAAGCATCTCGGTACTGTGGCGACGGTAGATTCCCTATCCGCGGCAACAAAAGTACTGTACTCCCGAGTAGCCGAAAGAAGAAGCTTGTGGATGCTATCGCTCAGACATCACTACTGATTGGGTGCCTTTACGGGCTTCTAACTGCCAAAGCAGTCTAGTCGCATGAGCCTTTCGCGGATTCCTTGTTTCCGCCTGGGACACACCATATGTTGCAATTAAGCAAATCAATGACAACAGGCAAGCCGCCCGATGGACTTCGACCCCTTACATGTAGTAGGCGCACCGGGGCGTTAGGACCTTAGAATAAACGATAACGAGCAACTGTGATCCATACACGTAAGCACTAATAAATAACACAGGCTCGCAAGAATGAATATGTCAGAGTCCGAAGATGACTCAGATAGTTAGGAATACACGTGTTAGAGCCAGAAGAGTCTCGCAAACGTTATCTTTGCAATATCGATCGTAACGATTCACGAGTTAGAAATATACGGCGATGACTGCGAATACTCGTATAAGTACATACAATAATAGTGATGAGTGGAGATGGTGTCGATCAGCTGAGATCAACCCCGTAGTGGGATTCGACGAATTTGGCTGTGACCATGGTCGTCGAGATGTACTTTGAGCCACATTTTCAGCGGAATCGCCTCTCCTACTATGGGAATGTTGAAAGCACGATTCGTAATACCGGAGCCAAGAATTGCTCACGAACCCAAGCCAAGACAGAACGATACAGAAACTGAGGAGCAAGAATCATTGATATCATCCATGCGACTAAGAGTAAGCGAGACGGTATATGCTCGAAAGCCCGAGCGACATTTCCGTCCAGAACCCGTCGAGACCCGTCATCTGGCGCGCAAGGGTTTGTAGCTGGTCAGCGATCAACGTCTTATGCGCTCGCCTTGCAGTCGTTTACAGAAGTGATCGGCATTCAGCCCCAACAAGGTGTATGTAAGTCAGCGACGCGAGAATGTGAAAGTTGCGAACAACCTGTAGAACTGCTGACAATGTTTCTAAATTAGTGCATGCTTAATAACCTGATGTGTGTTGAACAGACTTACGGACTATTACCAGCCGAGCCAGCGAGATTCCAGACGGTGTTACTCGGAGAGCGGCGCAGGCATGTTGCCCTCGAGCTTCCGTTCTTCGAATAGTTGGTTTCAAGTCGGAATTGGCAATAGAGCGGTGGACCAAAGACTTCAGGCCTCGTGGTCTTCAGCCCAGTGAACCCGGTCCATGTCCCCTCATCTAATGATAAATGAGCCAGTCATCCCCGCCATGGCGAATCGGCTTGTTCGTGCTTTTGAGAGTATACAGCGACCCGACACCGCAGGCTACAGTAGTACAAACTAGGGTATCCTTCAACATAATTCGCTTGCAATCCGTAACTTGTCTCTCGATCGCTCCGCACTTAGCTGTCTCGCCGCTTCCAGGAGCAACACCATGGCGTCTGTAATTGAACATGACCCGACGACCTATGAGCCTCCTCAGCCGGAGCACAAGGTTGCCCCCGGCCTGAGTGTCATACATGGCTCTCTATTCAGAATGGGCACCAAATCGATGACCGCTGCCTATCGTATCCTTGGATACCGCGTGGACCACGGCATGGACACCCTCGAGCAACCGTGGGCAGCACTCGAAGCCGCTGCCGAGGCGACATTTCCCCATGCCCCAGGGGCAGTCTCTCGACCACCCTACACTCGCAAAGAGTGGGATGAGCTGTGGGGCAACCGTGTCGACATCGTCACAGACTTGGGCTCAATATTCTGTCCCGAATTCGTCAAGGTAACTCTCCTCTGCCGGTGTATATGGCGGGGTGGCCTCGACGTTCTTCGAGCGAAGGCGTGTGGGACCTTAAACTTTGAATAATCCATATTGTGTTCCTAGAGGAGCAATCGCTGACTGTTGTGTGAAAAGGCATATCCTGATGCGAAACTGGTAATCGTTCAGCGGGAATTCGACTCGTGGTACAAAAGTCTCTCAGAAGGCCCTCTCCATGCTCTATTCGGCCCCGTAACACCAGTGCTTCGATTCCTTGCTCTTAACGTGCTCAACAACCGTGCGTTCGTTGCAATGCACAAGATCTTCCTCGGCTTCTTCCACGCAAGAGACAGAGCCGAAATAGACGTGAAGGCTCGAGAGGTATACGATCGATACTTTGCCGAGCTTCGAGCTGCGGTACCTCCGGAGAACATCCTCGAGTACAAACTGGGTGATGGCTGGGAGCCACTGTGCGAGTTTCTCGGCAAGCCAGTGCCAAATACGCCCTTCCCTCGCCTCAATGACGCCGCGTCTCATAGCAACCACACCAGGTTCAGATACATGAGAGTTGTCAAGAAGTCTGCCAAGACCGTGGGGCCGTACGCCGCCGCAGCCCTTAGCATAGGTGCTGCCATATACGCGTCTTCCAACTTGCGATGAGCGCGGGACCCGGCTTCCAGAACATGGGCGTTGGTGAACTGTTTTTTGTATGGGCGACAAGCGCCGCTGCTTATGAGATTTCCTATGTTATTAGCGGCATGGATTATGGGGCTACGAGTGCATTGGGAAACAGAGTCCGATACCCTTGGCAAGTGGGATCATGGAGTTCTAGGAGTTTGAGACTATCGCGGGGTTCTAGACTCGAGAAACCAAAATTGATACTGCCAGTATGCAGTCGGCTGTGGCACAATGCTTACAGAACCATGTCATTCTTCCACGTCCATGTGATCCATGCTGATCCGTCAATTGATCAATTAGAAAGCGGGACACTGACTGTACAGACTGAGAAATAGTTGAAAAGTGCAATGCGATATCACACCTACGTTCTCAGAGCCCATCTTGGCGGCTGTCATGCGAGACAGATCTCGATGGTTTCGTGTGGCGACGAAAAAAGGCTTTACAAGATTAGTGAGGCACTCGCGGTGGAATTGGAACTCGAAAGACCTAGAGAACAGCAAACATATGGCAATTCTGGTCTATATAGATTTGCGCTTGTGCTTGAGCAGCAGCCGCTTGGGTGATGACCCACAGAGATGGCGACATCTTCGGACCCAAGCCTAGCCAAGCGTCAAGCTGCTGGACTCAGTGTCTACTAACCTACTGCTTTTTAACATTTACGGTTGGCCTTTGACTATCACGGCATCTCAGATGCCCGCAAGATACAGAATGTTAGTTCCTCAAGATTGATCACAACTTGGCACCGATACCTTTTTCGGTCGAATGCATCATTATATCAGAATCAAGGATTGAGCCTTTCCGATGACTGGCCTTACTACGTATGTGTCGCACCGCTTTGACTTCTTTGAGGGCGCTTCAGACTGTATAGCATGCAGAGTGTCCCAATGAGGCAAAAAGTATAATACACTTCATCCCTGCCGACTCAACAGCCGATCATCTGTATATACATCGGATTACGGTATCGTGATTCATCGACGCATGGCTAAGAACCCTTAGAGAGAGATACGTATCATCAAATAGTCTCATATCTAATGAATAAGTTATATTCCGTCTACTTTACATTTATCAAGTTTTATATCGTGACCTCGAACTTTCTTCACTCGAAGGTCATCATATATATTCCGTTGACGATAACCACGAGAAACTCTAGCATCCCCATATTCTCCGACCTAGTAAATGGTAGTCATGGGTTCCATGTGATTGCGTTTTCCACAACCAAATCAAAACGAGTTCATAGCACTGTGATCAACAAAGTCGAAGCTCACTTTCACAGCCCTATTCGACAATATCAATACGGTGAATACGATATTGAGGGGGATCTTTCGAAGCTTGTAAGAAGTCGCACTACACCTGATCGTCGTTCATGTCTGAAAGTGAGTTATAGAGGCGCATCACTGGAGCTTCTTTTCTTATGTAGGTGACTTTCGCTCTTCGTAAGGCTACCACCTATGATCTCCTTTGTCATGCTGGGCTGGACTCTGGCAGGCTGCCCGCGGTCAAGTATTGGCCTATGAGGGTCTGTATGGATATCAAGACTTGCAAGCGTGATATGAGGACTGACAGTAGGCACATCGTTTGTGCAATTCGACCACTGTTCTGGCGCGAGCTCTTTGTGGGCAAGACGATGGAGTTGCAGATCGCCGTTGCTTATCCATTCCAGTCGAGCATATGAACGGTAACCCCAATTCCTGTACAGGAAGTTCAACAGGGGCCTCAGGGCAAATGATAGTACCATGATGATGATGCCCACTATGTAGGTGAAAAGCAACCCGAATAAGCTGAATGAAGTGTATGATGAACTTCTGATTTTCTTGACATGTAAATGTTAAAAAAGCAGAACAGTTCAAGGTGAGTGTCGCATACCTGGCTGTCACACAACCTCTGCTCCTGTTTGTTCAAAGGGGGCGATAAATATTCTTCGAACTCTGGGTCGCTGGTTCCTTGAACAGTATCCACGACTAATTTTCAACGATAAGCGTACGCAGTGAAACCGCATACAGGAGCATCTTAACGAAATACAAACACAATAAGCTTCCATAAGAAAGGAACAAAATACAGGACGAATATGCAAGTGCTCGGGCGCACGCTAACTTACTATTGATCTGTTAGCCTATTCATTGTCCATTGAATTTTGACCAGAACGAGCAAGCGATTGATACGAAAAATTTGGAAGGATGATCTCTCACTCACCACGTTGCTTGAACCGTGGCCAATATGGTATACCACCATTAGATTACATCTAGCTGCCACTGATCGTCCGGCAACGCCCACTGGATCCCGCTATGTAGCCGAGACTGAGAAGCAAGCGCCCGAGATCCGAAATGCTCTATCAATGTCCCCATAAAATTAGGGTATAGGAAAGTGATTACTGCCGGCCAAAGTAAACGAGTGCCTAGCTCGGACGGCGATGATGGCCTGGCTGGATCCAAGTCTTCGCTGGTTAAGTTGAACAGCGATGCAGCCTGATACAAAGCGTCAAATTCCGAAGACAGCGGACCGCATTCCAGTGAAGATCCCGATTTGCACCACTGCCATTGCTCGACACAGCCCAGCGGAGAAGCAGCGAGGGCAGGACGGTAACCTTGCTTGTTCCCGGAGATTGCAGTCCAGTGGATGTCCGTATCTAGCTGAGTTGCCCGGTACCAGTCATCATCCATCAGTTCACCAAAGTGGACGCCATTTCCGGACAGAAAAGCAATTAAAACGTTGCCATCGGATCGCCAGAGCTCGGGTATCGGAGTCCATTCCCCAAGTAGCACTTGGTTTTGGTATATCTTGGTATGTAAGGCACTACCGCGTAACTTCGTTAACACTACTCAGAAATCTTGGCGTTCGGCATATTTACTATAGGATATGGTTTGCCGCTGATAGGACAAATGTACTGTTAGAGTATTGCTGATCAACTGTCTTGATTTCGTAGATGTAATCGACAAATTGTTGATCATCAGTGGCGCCGACAGGATCAGTGCCATAGTGGTATCTGCCTCACGACCGAGGTAAGCTACTATCCCTATTGGGATATCTTGGGGATATATGTGGTTTTTGAATTGACTGGCGAGATGAATGAATTGACTTCTGAGAAATGCCTTAAAGTCAAAGAACAGAGTTTGAGTACTTACCTAACCCATTCTCCATCAGACTTACTGACGATTGTCGTATAGCCGTCGGTAATGATTGGTGCGCATGAAACGACATATCTCCAAGCGAATCGCTTATCTTTGGGTCTGTTTAAACCAAAGTGATCATTACTGTCCAAATGACCAGTATCCATGCGTAAAGTATCATATGTCTTCCGACACATGTGACTTTGGAAAGGGCATTCTGAAGTATTAGAGATCTGAGAGGGTAATTGGCTCACTACAAACTTGTCACAAGCTCTTGTTCCAACCTCGTCCGATCCGTAACACTGCTGTGCGTAGTTGAAGGCGTTGCTCAACTTCTCTGCGTTGAAACGCTCTGATGCAGCAGCGCCGGCCAATGTATCAGGTGTCTCTATTACTCCACACTTGTCGCCTTTAAGCAAGACCTCGTCACCAACCGATGTAGAGATGGTAGAAGAGAAGCCACTGGCGACCGTAAAGGCCATTAGCGACAAGGCGGCAAGGAACATAATCGGTAATAATCGAAGAGTACGCTTTATGTTCTTGGGGTATGCGTGTAATAGTTTCAGAGACGAAGACAGAGTAGTCTCGGGGTTAAACGAGTTCCTGAGGATGACTTGGTGTTGGTGATGAACTATATCCCGAGGCGCGGCGGACGAATAATACTGATGCATAACCAAGCAGACCATCCGCCAAAACCGATTGGCAACATAGGATATAAAAAGTGCCGTAAAAGCAATGAGCAGATTTCCATATTTGGTGTCTGTGGTCAACGTAGGTCCGAACAAGAAGCCTCGCGACCAGTTGACCCAAACTCCCACATATATTGCGTCTGTAGTCTGGCTCATGGTAATTTGCGGTACTCAGATGCTCAGGATATCTGGGAAAGTTTGGCTTAGTTGTTTCTAATTGACGAATCTATCTTTCTTAAGTACCTTTTCCACATTCTCAGACTGTTGAGAAATGTACAGGTTACTAGGGCCCCTCCTGCAAGGAAATAATGCGAGCATATTACGCCTATTATATGACACTCGCGGCACATTCCAGGGAAGAAGGGCGCTCTCTACGCTGTCGCTTCGACTAATACTCTGCAACCTCCAAGCTGAACAGAGGCAGAGTCGAGGAGCTGTAATAAGACCATGATATGCTGTCATATCCCGTGAGCCCGATCCAGGGATTGCCTACAGCGTGTTTTTCTATTCGCCGAATATGAGCCCTCTACGAATAGAAAATGGGGACTTGCCGCTCAACAAGGCAAGGACTCGGCAGTCGAATTCTTCAGCGGAAAGCTCGTGCATACATGATGTGCATGGGGGTGTGCCGGAGGCGCGAGCCAAAATAAAGGAGACCGCAATCTTTCTACCACCATTGCAACTACCACTATTAAGATGTTAAAAAATAGAAAAAGTCATTTCTAAATAACAGTATGTAAAGTAGCTATTTTACTCTTGATATTAAGCATTACAAATGATTTGACTAATATGATGAGTTTAAATGCATGTATTAAATAGTAATGTCAATAAGGTGGTTTGTGGTGGCTGGGCCATCATGGCCTGTTTTGCGGTCTCATTTATTTTGGCTCACACCTCGGTGCCATAGACCACTTGCAGATATAGTGCCAGATGCCGATCACTACAAGTTGGGTGGGATTTACCAGCTCGCCAGGCGAGCCAGGCGACCAAATTGGAGATGCGCGAATGATAGACATGCTGACAGCATGATTTGCCCATTGGCTCCATGGATCATTGGAGCACTTGGAGCACTGTTCGAATTCTGAATAATCAATTACCTATCTTTCAGGGGTTCTAGAGGGCCATTGCATATTTCTATGCTTAGTTCACACCGTCTGCGAGGTGGATCGCCTGTTCAGACGATAATCTGTTGAGCCCGTGAATAGCACCTTAGCTTTCAATCATTCACGGAATGAGATACACCAGGTAGCCCTCACTGTCGAAGAATAGCGGTGTATCTAAATTTACAACCCCAGTATCCTCGGCTCGGTGCTAGATCGCCACCCATCGTTAATAGCTAGCGTCTCTTATAATCCGATGGGGAAGGGAAACAGCGCGACTACGTCTCAAATGACAAGCGAAGAGCAAAATGTGGCGAAACTTGCCACGCACACAGAGGAACCCCCCTTGGCCAGAGTCTCTTCAGATATAGAAACGGGCGGCGTAGAATCAATTGAACGTGGATAACAATACGGCGCGGCTATCCGTTGTGGGAAGGAGGCCAGTGCTTATTAAAGCTCTACACTATAGGTGCGCAATGGATTCACGCAGTTCACCAAAATAAACAATGTATGTAATTAGGGTATTTTCTTAGATTTATGTGCAAATAAGTGAAGCAATATATACAGGAAACGTTGTAAAAGTGTGCTGCTGGGAGGAAAGCCCGTCAAAAAAAAAAAAAAACCGCGCTTAACGCCATCCAATGCATAATAATTTGTGAGAAATAGTGATAGGTATTGGAAAGGGTTGAAGTCGGTGCTCGGACTGAAAGTTGGGCTTAGGGAGTGTGTCGAATAACGAATATTGTCTCCCATTCGGTTCGTCTTAAGCCTCTCTATGTTTTCCACCTATATGATCAAAACTCATAATGGTCGTAAGGGGTGAGCGCCAGTTGACTCTTATGACGGAGCTGGTTAAGAACGATGCGGAGAAATATGTCGGGTCCAGGATGAATGAGTGTCGAGAAGATATGCTGGTATCATAAGAGTGTGAGGAAGGAAGTCATGGCGAAAGGTCTGGATCTAGCATTTGCCGGTTCGCAGGAAGACGCCGCTGGTAGAGAGCTGAGTCCAAGCGGCACGTCCGTCCTTGGTGTTGGTGTTTATACGGAAGTGAAGTCCGTCTTCGGCCTGGGAGCAGGGGAAGGTAGCGATGGTCTTCTTAGTCTTCTTGCCCTCGGTGTGCTCGAAGCTGCCGACAACAGTCTCCCGCTTTCCGACCTTTCGGTAGACCTCGATCTTGTCATTGCCACCGGACAAGAAGCGTGGGTGGTGAGCCTCGAAGTCGGCAATGAGCTCGCAGGTGCCGCTCGCGTGACTCTTTAGACCGCTGAAAGTCAAGCTGGTCTCCTGTTCGTAATCGATCTTGGTGTGACGCTCCAACACCATGATGGTCTCTTTGGACGAGAACGTGGTGCACTGTTTGCTATTGTTGTCACCGCCTTTGCCACGGCCCAAAGGGGTAGCAACAACAGTCGAAGCCCCAGCAGCGAGGGCAAGAAGAAGAGTTCCGAACTGCATTCTGAACCGCGAGATGGAGATGTCCTATATTAATATCGGTGGAAGAGCAACAACTCTCAGCACAGGATCCAAGTCCGCAGAAGCAAATGAATGAAGGAAGGAGTGCGTAGATCAGATCGAGAACAGAGCGGTTTGGGCTGAGAAATACATTTATATAGATAGCAAGGTGCTTTAATAGGCTTCCAAGAACTTTGTTGGACTCATGTGTACGGGCTTACTGGCATCTGCGTGGAAGCCAGAGTCTCTCGGATACCTCAATCGATGTTCATCGGCGCTAGAGACGCACGCCCGAGCAACTCACCTCCAAGACCATGTTTAAGCTTGTTTGCTGATGGCCAGACGTGTTCTAGATCAGGCACACCGGGCAAGGCTTTGTTGATCCGGGACCGTAGCCGAGCCAGCATTAGACATGACAATGGGTTTACGGCGTCCTTCACCCCATTGTGATTGGCTCATAGGCGTGCTTCATGATTTGTTGTTGCCTTTTCAGGAAAGAAGCATTCGGGACCTATATCGCACAAGGGTCAACCTGGTGCGCCTTGAAGAAATCTTACTACACGTCAAGTCCTACCGCTCAACTACAATACTCATGGTCATGTATTTTTAGCATACTATCGCCGGCGAAAACGGATCAAGATCTGATGAGTATCCGTGCAGAATCCGCGCAGCATTGCTTGAAGGTGCATATGTTAGTATTGCGGCTACTGAATAGTGTTGCGCATTCTTTCAGTATGTCGTCGTTGAATTCCCTCTACTAACTGTACCATGAGCATGGAAGTGGTTGTCAGGTCTGATAATCCCGCGGCGTCAAACCCCTGGAGAATTCTGAATATCGTGCATCCTCAGGCAGCTCCATCGAATAAAGTTTGTAACTGATGAAAGCCAAGATTCGCCCGCTGTCACGGATGCATAGCTGACCACCCTGATGTTTTGAGAAGTGCGCTAAGCTTGGCATGATTACTCTGCAACAACTCCAAGAAGACCAAATCTGAATCTATTGAACGCCACAGGTCAAATGAGGTATGGCCTTGGCGTTCTGGCCAATCTTCCAAGAATTGGTTTTTGCAACGGTGTCGTTTTTCGTGTCTATCTCGACGACATGTAGGCTCTGCACGAGTCGCGAAATACAGCGGCAACTATCTAACAACTGTTAGGAATCGTTCTTAGGCCACGTGTGGGGAAGAACATCTTTGCGTGGCTCTCTTGTGCTCAGACGGACATGGTTCCTATGCTTTCGCCCTAAGAGTAGGCTTGACTTTGGCTCTTCGACTTGATCATCCAACCTGTCGTGCACAGTCGTGCACAACCTCGACAGTCTCCTACTTTGCAACTATTATCAGGATTGAGTAAGGTTACTAGCATGGCGATGGCCAAACTGCCAGATTCAGGCGGATGTAGATATCTGAGTGTTGTTTCTGCACCACATTATGATATTAATTGGTATTCAGGTTTCAGCCCTTGATGATACCTGCCTAAACTTCGTCGGCGTTTGCCTCAAGTCCGAACGAAACGAAACAAACCAAACCAAAGCTGAGGATTCTGTGCCGAACCGCCGAAGTGCTAATAACCCGCATCATCGGACTTTAATGGCTCAGGCGCCGATGTCTTAAGATCGACATTACTACACCCTAAATAAGAGAGCCCCATTCTACCATGCACGAACCCGACAGAGGCTTCCTCGGCTTCTAATGCAGGTTCGGGCCCGACGCTGCAGGGGAAACCACATGGCCATTTGCAGGGACCTGGCAGAAGTCTCGAGAGCCAAGACAACCTCACGCGAGACGGAAATCGGGTGAGAATACTGAGATAATGGCCTGCCGCAAGAGAGTGAGTGTCTGGACTGGTCGGGTGCGGCGTACTTGCTGTGCCGTACATCTGAACACAGGGAGTCTAGTCTCCCTGCAGTCTGTTGTAGTGGCTGATTTTATTTCTGGCGCGAGTGTTTCCTCAAGTATTCAGCTTGGTGGATCTTGCTGTTACCTAGCGCGTGAACAGTCATTCTCATAACGCGCTGCAGCTGCACTAATAGACGGCAATCAAGTTCCCAATTTCCAGGAGCCGTCACAGTTTCATTGCAAAGAGACCGAATTGCAGTGCCTCCCATCGAGGTGTCGTGGCTCCCAGCAATCGGTCGTGGGCGGGGAGGTGGAGTTGTCAACCTTCCAGACCGCGTCTATAGGCATCTAGGTCACAGAATGCTGAGTGAGCGGTCACAGTGGCTTGACAACGGCTTTAGTTCTGTAGAGGAACAGTAATAAGTTCCGGCCACGGGCCCATGATCCGTGAGTATGGACGAGATCTGTGAACGGAGTTCACGAAGACGATTCCTTCGCTAGCTGGAGAGTCACCGTCTCACCTTCCAGCTTCTGGCTCGTCAGGTAGCGTGCTGCTGTGACACGCGATGTCATTGGGTGTTCGAACTCGTCAACCGCCGGAAAGAGATAATCGTTATCGATCACCTCACTCCTAGCAAGCCGACTCCGACGGTTTCCAGCAGAGTTCGAACCAGAAGGCATAGAATGTCGATTTTTCCGCAAGTCAGATATCGGCCGGCCCAACGTTGGTTGTCCCAAAATTGGTTCTGACTCCGGCCGCTTCGTGGCTTCGTCGAGTCCTTGGTAAAGGCTCATATTGACCGAAGAGTCCAGATCGATGAGAGATATCTGGAAGTCTCCAGCCACCCCGAACGAGCCCGGTATCAATGTCATCCTCACGTAGCATGCATATCTTGTTCCGTTCGCTCGTAGGGTGCTACTCTCGGCGTCTGCCTCGTAAAATCCGAACTTTTGGAGGTCAGGGTCGTGTATCCAGCTAAAGAGCTCACCCGGATTGAACGAGCCGATCCTGTCGGACATGATTGCACCTTCTAGATCATCGATCTTAAGGCCGATAGTGTTATCCCAATTGTTGCTGTCAAAAGATTGGACATGGCAAAATAAGGATCCAAAATGATCATAGTATCGGCTGATACCCATGATCAGAAATCTGTCACCGTTTGCTTCCGCATCCCGCAGAGGCGTGTCAATAATCATGGCCCAAATATACAGTTCGCGGTCACCGGGAAACACTATACTTTCCACTGGGTCATAGTCCCCCTGAGGTGAAGCAAATACGTTACGCGGCGTCGATAATCCGAAATCAAACTTGGCGAACCGTTTTGACATGATGGATATGTCATCACAATCGAGTGACTTGGCCATATACAGGCGAGCCTCACGGTCCCATTCCTGACCTCTAGTTGTGAGATGTTTATCCAGATAGAAGTGCTGATCTGGGCAGGACCGAACGTAACCATTCCGCCCTTTTGTCAGAGCAATTGCGACTAATTGCTCCATGGAGCTGTCCACGCAGTCTAGAACCAGTACGCGACGACTTCGTCCATCTAATCGATACAGTTGCCCTGGATCAAGGCAGACTCCTCTGCTAGTGATTCGAATTTCTCCTTCGAAGAATTTCTCTCTGGATAGTATCAGATTGTGGCAGTCTCGAAATTCCGAAGGCGAGGTAGGAAAGATGTCTCGATATCGCGGAGAGTTTGGGAATTGATCGCCGCAACGCGCTCTCCAGGCGAATATGGTAAGATCATTCGACTGCTTACAAATCTCCTCCAATAAACGAGTGTAGGCTTTCCGTCCCTCCCCATACAAGAGAGGCATATTAACATCGAAAATACCTAAGAGTGAGTACGCAATATCCTCAGTTCTCGTTGTCTCTCGATCCGCTGCCCATGACATCCTTTGAGCGATAGTGAGTGATCTCAAAGGCTTCTTCTTCTCTAGTAAAGCGATAGGAATCCGCGTAATGTGGTTGATAGCCTGAGCGATGCGACGATCGGTCTTGTTCCCGATACAATACCACTGTCCATCATAGAATTCAACAATATCAGGTGCTATCAACTCTTGGAGAGTCCATCCTCGGGCGAACCACCGACAATTCGAAAGTATCTGTGCGCCTTTATTTTTCCATTTTTCCGTGCGCTCTAGCCACCCCTCTATGCAATAGCCTGCTTTACTTTCATGGAAAATGTCTTGGTCAACAGGGCCGATATCAGACAAGAAGGCGAAACAAACGGCCGCGTTTGAGTACCAATTGTACATGGAGTTGATCGCCTCTGACAACTCTGCACTGCTTGTTTTGTCAATGCAGCATGTGTCAATCCATGCGTGCGCGAGATCCCAAGAACGGGCCAGTTCCAACGTCTTGGCTACCTTGGTGTAGCCTTTAAGTCCCATCGCGAGGGAGCGGCTGTCTCTGTATAGTTGAAACGAGATCTCTTCATCCTCCCAGGTGTGAGATAGGATTGCATAAGATCCTTTGATGGGATCTGTGACACTCTCTAGATCGCCTGTTTCCGTATTGATGAGCCACATGGTAGGCCTGTTGACGGATAGCCTGGCTACTACCTATGAAGATGCTAGTGGTGGTGTGGACAATGCACTTTGTCGAGGACTGCGCCAGCTTGGATATGAAGAGAACCTTTCTGTCGTGTGCCTAACTTATACCTCTCCTTCAGTGCGAAACATGCGTAGGAGAAAGGGCAGTGAGGGGTAAATTAGCGCAATGCGGACGCCTGCAAGAGAGTATCAACAACCAAATCATCATGAGCATTTGACGAATTATGAAACCCTACACTGAATTATGCATGCCTTGACCTGGTTCCCCGTTCATCTGGTGTTCAGGTTTTCATGGCTGAGATCATCCGTTAGCAACTAGGCAGTGGGGAACATAGAGTTCAAGCACTTCGCCAACGACTTGTTATTTTCCGGCTGCTCTGCAATAGAAGGATTTGTTAGGAACCATGTTGGAAACATGTGGCTCAAGTGGTTGGTGGTATGGATGAGCTGGTGATGGGTGATGTGTGATGAAGATGGTTGGTTTCAGTATAGTGTGGGTGATGGTGAAGTCATACAGCCCTCCGTAGGGAAGGATACTCCTCCCCGGGCACTGGAGTCGCTGCGGAGAGCCATGTGCTAACACTCTATATTGTAAGATCGATGTGCGTGTCGATAGGGGCACAGCTGGTGTGGCCTCTCGGCGGCGTCGAATTCTAAAGGGTACGGGCTGTCTCTGGCTCTGGACTCTGGATAGCTGCTGTATTACAAGTTTGAATCCTTCGCCAAATCAAATTGGCGATGGGCCCAAAGGGGTTATTCTTATTGTATCTGGCCGTGGTATAGTAGACAAAAGCAAGCAGCACACCCTTGGTGAGGTAAGTGTTTGAAAGGCTTCTTTGACATGGAGGAGGGCTTGCTGGTCATCTCTATTGGCTTCGAACAAACTACAGTAGCATTCCGGCCGACGCACGCCTTGTTTGGCCCCTTTTCGAAGACAAACACGTTACCGATACTCAATTAGCAGTGCTCTAGAATATTCAGGTCTACACGAGACGGAGTTCTGTTAAGTGAGAGGGCAAATAAATCATAGAAATGCCACAGATGAAAGGCAATCCTTCTCAAGTTCCCTCGCCCGAGCTCTCCAGTGCGGGATGCATACAATTACAAACTGGGCCACTAGGTACGTTGCAGGGCAGTCAGAGCTAGTAGTAGACGCGCTCACCCATCCAGACGCGTCACTCCCAACCTTAGGTACCAGGCTTTTGACATCAGAGTGGTCGCCTTGAATCAAACAGCCACCTTTGTAAGCAATTGTGAGAAGATGTCCATCGCTCATTGCTGTCAAGGTATTGCTCTGTGGAGCGACATTACATCGCTAAGGTACCTACCTACATGTAGATATGTACCCATTTCGAGGAAAGTTGTCCAGCGTGAGGCGCCCGTCCGCAACATCTAAACCACCTGCCACCTGTTGAATACAGGTGTCAGTCGTGGCACCCAGGGACTCCCATGTTGGGACAGTTGCGATCGAGCTTGGTGTAATCAATCTCCAATTCAAGTACCTAACCTAGCCTTCTTCACTTCCTCAGCGTAAGGTAGCACCTCAACATCTCTCATAGGTCAATACGCAGCCCATTCGTCCAGCTGAGTGCATCATGTCCATTCGAAGTTGATGATTCTTTCTGTCTTGGGGTAGGTGACTTGACACCGTTCATTGGCCTACCTGTGGGGCGCTAGATCGC
Source organism: Xylariaceae sp. FL1019 (assembly GCA_022578705.1). NCBI lineage: Eukaryota > Fungi > Ascomycota > Sordariomycetes > Xylariales > Xylariaceae > Xylariaceae sp. FL1019. The sequence continues at coordinate 221,372 of MU391932.1, forward strand.
TGCAGTTGTCATCCCTCAGACCTCCAAACTTTCGGACATTTGCGCCTGTACATCGAATTGGTTCTGCAGCATGGCGCTCAAGCGCAAGACCACAGATACATCGTCTTTTGACGAAGACCTCCTCGGCTCCGCACTATTCGCGGACGTGACAGTGGAGTGTGGTGATAAGGAGTGGCATCTGCACCGGAATATACTGGTGTCAAGGTGTGTCTATTTTTCGAAAGGACTGACCGGTCCCTTCAAGGTTCGTTCTCGTTACGCTGAATATCCAATGAGGTAGTCACCACCTCAGTCAGCTTCTCGCTAACAGTTATGAAGGAGGCATCGGAGCAGAAGATCACCATCCACGATCAGGACCCGCAGCATGTCTACTGGTTGATCTACTATATCTACACTACAAGAGGTAATTGTATCGGTACGCGCGATAGGGGCGCTGGGAACTGACTCAACTTGACAGCCGCACCCGACCTTGTTGCATTATTGCAAAACGACGCTACTTGCTTATCAGCCTGCGTAGCGCTGCTAAACGTGGCCGACTTCTTCCTGCTAGATGCGCTATGCACGATCGCAGTGAATCTAGCCCAGGAGTATCTCCTCAAACATCTGAAGGGCTTCCAGACATGCCTTCGAGATCCGGATCCCGCCGCAGATCTAGATAAACTCATGTCTGCAGAGTTTCAAACCAGTTTCTTCGAAGCCGTAGCCTTAACTTACGAAAGTCCTTCGAAACAGCTTCAACGCATAAGAAGGAAGCTAGTCCGGTTCAGCTACCAGACTAACAACTATGCCATGCACATCCCATCCTTCCGCGACCGAGCATTTGAGAACCCCGACTTCGCTGTGGACGTCTTCAAGATGTACCTTCAGAAGCAACCCACCGATATTGGGAATATGATAATGCCTGATTATTGCTCGTTGTGCGCAGAAGCCTCGGATTTGTACACGAAGGTATCGGGGAGGAAGGAATCCGGCAAGGGAGTGACCGGTTACTGCAGGTCTTGCAATCCAGTGGGCGACCCGGACGTCTACAAATTTTTGGGCGAGCCCAGCAAGGACTCGGCTCAGGCGAATAAACGCATAAGGACGACAAAGAATACAACAAGAAAGTGAACTACGACAAGAGAGATAATCAGTCTTCTGCCCATTAGTCATGGCCCCGCCATCAAGACGGATCTGGTATGTGGGTCTATGCAACACATGTTATATCGGCTGAGGCTGGGGCCAATATTTACAGGATATCTGATTGTCTAAGGGAAAGCTGGATTTCGGGGGATCAAACGGAGAGATTCATTTTGTACATCAAAAATCTCCTTGGTGCGAAGTTCGGTTCTGAGTTTTACTAGGCGTTGCAACTAGGCGATACTGAATCTTCCTCGATTAGGAAGTAATGATTGAATTCACACGACTTGACTTGTTTTGATAGGCGTTGTGGCATCTGAATCATCTCGTGCGTGGCGGCAACTGGGTGATAACGTCACGCTTCACGCTATAGTCTTTCCAATTCTCAAGCGCTGACATTGGTATACGCCTGGTCGGCTGGTTAAACCTAGCCCTAATTCCAATTGGGGGTTTGTTCGGGCTATGCTCGGGAAGTGATTTACTGTGTTGAATGGGTTCCTATGCGTGTGTCGTCAACTTTTCTATCGCGCTGTACTAGGTACAACCTTACGAATCGAAATACTGGAGTCAGAGAGTCTTGATATGGATATTTTATTGGGTCTCATGTAGAATCACTGCCGATTACCGAAAGGGTGCGATACTGTCCAGCAAATTGAGGAATCTCATTCTTCATTCTCTAGGTCTGTGTACTCAGACGTGTTTGTCCTGCCTCTGCAATATCATTTGGCCAAGAGACGAAACATGGAAGCCTATGCATATCGTTCGTTAGCTGCTAAAATGCCATGGGCATGTAATCAGGGTCTAGAATGACTCACGCGAGGTTTACATTGGGATTTTATCCTGATACGGCGATCATAGACCAAGTAATCGTGGAGGGCTGCGATGACTTTGGCCTCGCAGGCTTTTGAGATTGATATGTGGAACCAACCCGGGTTCATCGGCTGGCGATGGATAGGCCGCCGGTCCTCAGGCCACCAGACAATGTAGTCATCGTCGCTACCAACGCGTACCTTGAGTATTTGCTCGATGATCCGGCGCGCAACATGAGTGGGAAGATTGGAGAAGTGGTGCAGTCTGCCTTCACGAGCAGCTTGTGCATAGGCCTTAGGTAGAGCGGTGTCATTGTCGTCTTCTGCCATGTCATCGCTGTTTTCAACCACGTTGTGGCTGTCGCAGGTGTCGCTGTCGCCGGTGTCGCTGTCGCCGGTGTCTTCGTCTCGCGCAGGGCATTTGGCAGGGTCAAGAGGAGCAGGTGCGTTAGCATCTATGTGTGTCGACGTAGTGCGACGGCTCTCTTGGTAGGAGGCGGGATACTGGACTGTGAAGATTTGAGATGGGTTTGTACAAAGATAGATCATCGTAGATCATACTCACGATTGAGCGATCGCCACGCATTTGCCATGTTTCCGCCGAACGCCACCAATGCCTTGTCAATAGTGGTGGTGGGTACTACAGTCTCCTTGAAGAAAGCGCGAAGACACATCCTGTTGATCTCGCCATCTGTCAGGCTCAATTCCATGTCGCTTCGAACCCTCTTTGCTTTCGGGGCCGCGTTCTCGTCCTCGTCGTCGACGTAAATAGTGCGCTTCAAGGGAGGCATACTGACGGTGGGGTGGGATGGGCAGTAGTGATTGTTGGATGGACGATGGTGATGGGGCACGATGCTGGATCTAGACCAGGCAGGTCATCGCAAAGGAATGTATCTTGGTAAGACAGAGTGGGAAAGTGCCCGCCTCTTTCCTTGCAGGTATGAACCGTACCTTCCAGTTGATTTTCACCCGGTTGTAGTTGCAGTATGAACTCTTGAATACCTAAAATAGCTGACATCACACGTCACCGTCGACATATATAGATCTGGTGTGGGCGCGTGCACCTGGTTGGATGGACAGGAGCAACTTGGAAAGAGTCATTTTTTCGTTACTTCGGGGGATAATCATCATAGTTCTAGGTCGTTGTCAAGTGGCTGACCCGGGTTGTCCTTCAAGCCCAGCTTCCTTCGGCAGGTGTCGACAATCACGAATCTTGGGAATCGAAATAACATTAAGCTTGATGGGTTGGCTGATCGAAAGATTGGTGATGGAGTTGCTGGATTAATACCCTCGTGGCTGGCAGTGATCGATCATGTAAACGCAAAGGCATTGAAATATGAGTCTGATGGATTTAAGTTTCATTTCTAGGTTGCAATGAATAAGTCATCATGTAATACAAATAATTCTTGCTCCTGTTCCCATGCCTGGAAGACTTTACCGCCGTAAACGCCTCAGTCCCGCTTGCCTTAACCCAAGTTTGCAACCGGCGCACCGCCATGCAGACTCCACTTCGCCCTTGTTGTTTAGCATTATTATTTACAGTTACATCATACCGGCGAGTGATTGATGAATATTGTACAGTTGTGGGGGCAGGTTGAAGACGAGACAAATACTACGGCATCAGCGTACCTAACGCTTCCTCGTGTCTTTACCCTTCTTACTCTTGCCCTTCTTCTTGTCTCTTGGAAGCTCTATTGGCGTGTCCTCGAGTTGCTTGCCCATCGTCGCGAGCATGTATTCGTCGATATTATGTACCACTTCGCCCCAAGCATTTAGCTCGATCTCTTGTAGGGCTTCGTCGGTACCTGCCGTTTCCGAGAAAAGACCCAGATTCGAACGACCAATCGCAGTAGCTGATAGACCATCCTGTGTTGTAGGCGTGCCTTGTCTTGTCGTGGATGATCCGGACGCACTTGTTGTTGGCGGCTTCTCTGCAAAATCAGCCTCGTCCTCTTGGATTTCTTGCTCGGCTACGTGTGCAGCCGCTACATCCTCGCGATCCTCTGCTTGTTCGAGAACGCGACCGACATTCCTCTGATCGGTGCTTTCCACCCCTCCAAGAACACGGTCCATGGCGTCGCCAACAACATCTGACTCATCTGCTGCGTCGACCATAACATCACGGACGGAAAGCTTGTTGAAATGGTCAGTTGTGAAGCCTCCTTCTTGAATGACAATGTCGTCAAGCATCTGTTTCTGGCTCGCTTTTCGAAGGATGTTGGCTTCGATGGTGTGCTCGCTAATAAGCCGATAAATGTGAACATCTCTTGTTTGACCAATGCGGTGACATCTATCCTGGCATTGCTTGTCCATGGCTGGATTCCAGTCTTGATCGTAGAAGATGACTGTATCGGCTCCTGTGAGGTTGATTCCCAATCCGCCAGAGCGGGTAGAGAGGATGAAGCAAAGAATACGAGGGTCATTGTTGAAGCGGTCAGTAAGAATTTGACGCTGTTCCACTTTAGTAGCACCATCAAGACGAAGGTACTTGTGCCCATGAATGTTGAGGAATTGTTCTAAAATGTCGAGAACCTTGGTCATCTGGGTGAAGATGAGAGCACGGTGGCCACCAGCTTGAAGCTGTCGCAACAGTCTATCCAATGCTTGAAGTTTGCCACAATCATACTGGAGGAGACGTTTGTCCGGGAACTGGATACTCAGCCTCATACGTGGCTCATGCCATGGGTCTAATGGAGACTCTTTCGGCATGAACGGGATTCGGCGGATCGGAGCTGATAGCCTGAGGTTCATGTCGTCAAACTCCTCTACGCCTCGAGGCCCAAGAACGAAGCGGTCCATATCTCGGGTGACAACCGTAGGCGTGACGCATGCAAACTTGGAAATGGTAGTCTTCATCATCGCAGCCCGTTCATCCAAGCTTGGCACGGCCGTACGTAAAAAGGCAGAATCCTCCTCGAACCAACTCATAACCTTGTGTGGTATCCTAAGGCGAGGCTTGCGAGGGCGCCGTTGAGTGTCCAGAGTCAGGAAGTCGGTCAGCCGCTTCCCATATACGGGTTGTTGTTGGCGTCTGAGAGTATTCACATAGGCACAATGCTGAAGCTCTTCAAATCGACCCCAACGGCCAGCACTATCAAGATACGTGATGTTGGATTCCACAGTGGAGGGATCGAGGTCTGATTGGCCGGTTTGGGCTCGGTCTTTCTGGGTATCCCGCAGTTCAAGCAGAACATGGTGAGCGCTGAGCTGAGAAACACGCTCGCAAACAGTAGCCGATTGATTTTCGTGACGCGTAGGAATGAGGTTGAGGAAGTCGAGACTAACGTTACTCTCTGGGCTAATCCTCAAAAGCTTGTCGCGCAGAAGTCGGTCTGTTGATTCGAAGTCCGCAACGACAGATTTGGGTTGGCGAAACGAAGTCATAATGGGACGTTCGACGAATAAGTCCGGATGATTGCACACTTTGCGCAGCTGCATGAGACAATTGATGACTGATATGTAGTTTCCAGACGCCAAAGCTTCTCTCGTATCCGTCCGAGCGAGGAAACCGTCATATAACTCACGTTGACGCCGCGACAACCGGCAAAATTCAACATGTTCATATTTGGCTGGCATTTGTTTTTCGACATCGGCTTTGAGTCGCCGCAACAGATACGGGCGCAGTACTTTGTGCAACTTGGCAATGATGGCACGTGCTTCGTCATCCATCTGCTCCCGGCCGCTTTCTAGAATTTGCGACTCGGGCTTGTGAAACCAATCCTGGAATTCGGCAAGGTCTGCAAAACCCCCTACGCCGTTCTCGGATGGCATCAAGAAAAATAGCAAAGACCAAAGTTCGGTTAGGTTGTTCTGTAGAGGCGTTCCCGTCAGTAGAAGCCGAGCTTGTGTGTTGAAGCCAAGTAGTGTTTGCCATCTTTTCGACTTGAAGTTCTTGATGTTGTGGGCCTCATCCAGAATCATATAGTGCCACTGGCGGCGTTTGAAGACCTGTTGATCCTGAAGCACAATTTGGTAGGATGTGATGCACACATTCCACATGTCATCCGTCTTCCAGCCTTGCCGCTTCCGTCTTCTCTCTTCAATACTACCGTAATAAGAGAGAACTTTGAACCCAGGACACCACTTTTTGAACTCCATTTCCCAATTGAGCATCACACTGGTCGGGACGATGACGAGATGTGGGCCCCAGACTTCATGTTGAGAAGCGAGGTGAGCCAGCAGAGCAATTGTCTGAATGGTTTTACCCAAACCCATTTCATCAGCCAGTATGCCATTGGTCTGATTCATGTAGAGACCAGCAAGCCAATCTAACCCGTAATGCTGATATTCACGGAGAGTCCCTCTTAGTAGAAACGGTACTTCTGTTTTGGGTAATACTTGCGAATGGGGCGTGTCCGATCTACTGTGGTCGAGCTTCATAACCGAAGAGCCTGTCTCAACATCAGGAGGTGTATTCTCCGATGGTATTGAGGTGTTCTGGTCTTCTTGACTGCTCTGCATGAGAACATCTGTGTCTGAAGCTAGTGTTTGGTGCTGTGCTGATGTCAATGGCGCTTCAACGCTTGAAACAACTTGTGTCTGGGTTCCTTCCTGTATTGAAATAGATTGCGCTTCAGTCTTAGACTGACCAACCACGCCTTTAGGAGCTTCGACGGTAAGTGCGGTACCATTTGTTTGCACCGATGCCTTGGACTGGTCAAGCGCTGTGGCCCCGTTGATAGAGATGTCGGCTTGATCCGTAGGCGGCTGGGCGTCCTCGGCACTGGTCCCGTTTACCATTGTCTCTTGCTCCTCTGTTGGTCCCTCTTCTTCCAGCTTCTTCAGTTCTTTCTTGCCGAAGAACAGTCCGAGCAGGCCGGCCGGCTGTCCATCTTCGGACTCCTCGTCAGAGTTATCGTCTTCTTGGTCGTCTGAACCTTCGTCGCTTGAAGTCATGTCATCATCCATATCTACGGATTCGTCGCTTGTGTCATCCTCGCCGTTCGCCTGTGGTGTTAAGCCATCATCGCCACCCTCCTCATTGGAACCATCTGGGTTGGGGTCTGTTGGCTTCGGAAGGTCTGGTATATTCGCATACTTCTCACGAAGTTGATCGCCCGTGAGTCCGTCGTCAGAGGCAGTAGATTTCCTGTCGTCTTCTTCGTCTGAAGATGACATCTCATCTTCGCCCTTGTCGGAAGCAGTGCGCAATTCGGGTTCGTGCGAATCCGAATCTGAATCGAGAACCATGTGATCTTGGTCCAATTCCTTCCCAGAGTCAGCCAGAGAGTCAATGTCATCACTATCATCGTCATTTTCTTCTTCCTCGTCGGACAATGCTTCGGAATCGAGGCGAGCTTGCCGGGCCTGTAGCTTGAGTTCTGACATGCTCACGGCTTCATTGAGAGCGGATTTAATGCGCTTCTGTTCGGCAGCTTTCCATTCTTCTACACGACGCCGGTTGATTTCCACCCTAACATTCTCCCATGTGCCTTGGAACGTCTTGATGACGGTCCTGTACTGCACCATGCAAGCAGCACGTGCCTCGGCCTCAACCTGTTCAGCCGATTTGGGTTGTCGACGAGTCCACTCATCCTTGCATGCCTCTGCCAGCCTCTTGGCGGCAGCCTTGTGTCGCTGGTGCTCCATTACCATCAGCTTACGGAAATTAGCCATTTGCTTGACGAGATGGTCCATGCGGGCCCATTGCCGAGGTGGTTCTTCCACAGGGTCTGGCACGAAAAGGGAGGAATGCCCTTGGCTTAGCAAGCCTCCGGGTTCAGTCTCCGCCTCGATGCGCAAAATTATCTGGGCATCTTTCTGTGCCATCTCATCTGTGTACGTAGGACCATCGTCGACGGCGTCATACCAGCCGCCATTCTGGACATCCAGCGTTGGTGCTTGTGCGACATATTCTGCAAACGAGGGAGCAATTTTGGGGAGTGCGACCGTCTGACCTGGAATGACATTGATTTGGGCGGGATGCACAACGGGGATCGTCGGCTCTCTCACTCGCAGTCGAATTCTCGTAGGACGAGTATTAGGAGTTTCAGGCGTATCTGCGGGACCGGCGGGTGTACCGAGACTTTCGCGTTGTGTTCTAGAGCTTCGGCGAATGCGTTCGGATCGTTTCGGAGGTGGGCCTATTTGCGGTGGTGGTGATGGCGACCGCCTTCGTGTCTTGGGGGGTGGCCTTGGGGCACTTATCGAGGAGTTTCTCGTGTTGTGTTTGGGCGGAGGTGCGGGCTTGGCGGGGGTTGCTCGAGAGGCGGCCGCGGTTTTGGCGGTAGCTGCGCTCTTGGGCGTAGTTGACTCGCGATGATTCGAGGGGGCTCGTCTGTCTTTGGATGGTGGCGAGCTTTGCAGTCCATGGAGAACGCCTCTAGTCATTCTCTTGCTGCCTTGGGGTTGCAGGTCCAGAGGCAACGCATTGGTTCGACCCGATCTACGCTTGCCATTTTCGGTGAAGGTAGTCGGTCCATCGGCCTCTATTTTCTTCCACGGGGGTGACTCGACTTTGGCTTTTTTTGAAGGTTTCTTTGGGGTTGTCTCCTCGACGCGACGACGTTTGGATGGTCGTTCATCGTCGTGAGTGCCGTTGGGCTGGTCTTGGCTTGCATTGGCCGGGACATTGCCATTAGCGACGGCAGCATCGACATGGCCGTTAGTTGCTATGGAGGAATTGTGGTTGTCACCGTCACTATCACCGGCATCGTCCTCCTTCTTTGTCTGAGGGTTGGCGTCGTTATCGGGGATGTATGTCGTTTGCGGCGGGTTGGAGTCGAGTTCGGCGCGGTCGTGTGCTGGATCTTGGGTGGGCGACGCGGTGCCCGTCATAGCTGTCCAGGGTACGTCGAGCCAAGGGTGCACTCGGATCTCGACGAAACAGGCATTTGAGTGGGCGAAAACTACGTCTACAGATAGATAATTGAGTATAGAGTGTTCTGTCAAGAGCTGAGCACGGCCAGATGATTATGGCGATGGCAGTGATAGAATTAGCGGCGGATTTGTCCCTTTACCGTAGAATGATGATGATTTCAAAAAATTTCCTCTGCAACCTCCGCCTCGCCGCGCCCCCCTGGCACCCAAAGTAGCAGGCAGACGGCCGGTCTTTTAGGTGGCTCAGGTGCTCCTGTCCTACCTAGGCACTGCTGGGTAAACTGTCTCAGGGCATCGACTGTGGGACTGAAAGCCCAAGCCAACGACTCAGCGAGGTTCGGGCGGGAGCTCGCCATCCAATCACAGTCTCCCTTGCTACGCCATCGTAAGCTCCAATGGGCAGTCGTTCAATTCACTCGCATTGAGTGTGTCTGTCTGCTACGCCCCAAACGACAATCACCACAAATTGACACCACCGCGGAGGGCATTGTGGTCTCTACAAAATCCACGGTATGTGCCAACTGCCCTCTCTACAGCTCTGCTCTGCCTGCTGATACGCCCACTCCCTCTCCAGATGCTCCCTCAACGAATCGTCCGGGCCTCGGCCATGCGCACAGCTTCCATGGCTGCGTCGCGAAGACTGCCAATCCTCCAGCGCCGTACCTTTCTGCCCTCGACCCTCAATGACAACAAGGAATTAGAGGAGAGATATCCCGACAATCCCACGCTCACAGAGGCCGAGGACCCTCTCCAGAACGGCGGCTACATCAACCCCCCGCGAGTAAAGCGACAGTTCCGCGATCCCCACGCCGACTGGTGGGACAAGCAGGAGCGCAGAAACTTTGGCGAGCCCGTCCACGAAGACCACGACATGCTCGGCATGTTCAGTCCCTACGAGTACACCTGGGTTAGCAACAAGACCGCGTTTGCCCAGCTCGGCATCTTCATTGCCACCTTCGTCGGAGTCTGTTGGGTTGTGGGAAGACTATATCCCGATAAGCCATCTTTTCCTCGGGAATTTGATGGGGGGTTAGAGAGAGAATTGGGAGGCTCTGGTGCTGTACGGGTGAGTAAAACATGCCACTTCCAGAACTGCACCGAAACCAATCAGCTGTGACACTACTGACCAGTACCTCTTTCTCAGGCGAGGATGGATGGTGACGCGGAGCCCTTCAAGGCTGAAGAGGCTGAGAATTAGACTGTCTGCCTACTGTCTGCATGTACCAATAGCTGAAGCCTCTGTCATGGACCACGGGAGCAGTACATACCCAATGAGAATGCCCAAGCATCAGGGTTTCTATGAATTTATAGATGGTTACCAACTCCCTGCTGGGCTCTGAGGATACAATATTTCCTTTGTTCAAATATACATGTATCTCATGAAGTGTTTCTTCACACCATGAATCAAGTGTCTTAATCTCATCTCATCCTCCTCTTTGTGAGCGCTGGCTCACTGAGACGAGAGCACAGCTAAGCTCAAACCAACACGCCTTCCCTGTGCTTTCCCTTTGCTTGCCCTGATATCTAGAGTGTATAGCGCCAGGATGATTTTGTCACCCCACTCTTTCCAGTGAGCGGCTGGGTTGCTGACAGAGACAAGCAATAGCCAGAACAAAAAGAGATCCGGAGGGAAGTTGCAAATGTTCTTCACTTGGATAAACTCGGGTGAACGAACTTTGTGCACATGTTGGACTCACATTTGGCTAACTATTGGTGGGCGAAGTGGGCAGGGAGAGATAAGGCTAGGAGGCTGCCGGTTGTAGGGCAAATGTAGTGACAGTGGTCTGAGAAAGGAGGGAAGTCGCGAGGGACTCTTTGGACCAAGTCCAAACTGCAAAGGCAGTCACCAGGTCCCAAGCCCTCTACGGCGCCCCCACAATCGACACGTCCTGACCTTCCAGTCTTTGCACATTTGCTCTCCCAGGTTCGTCATCCTGAGAAGTGCCGAGATCTTGTGAGCCAGGAGCCAGTCGACCAGACTTTAAGAAACTGTCGTCGACAGCGGCCATACCGACGCCAACTCCTTTCCCAGTCCTTGTCTCCCGCACATCATCCTCTTCATCCTCTTGGTTCAGTCCAATCCTGCATCACGTATCCGCCTCATCCACTGGACCCCAGTGGTTGACAGCGCATCAACGCATCGACTACCTCAGTCTCCTGGTCTGTCACGGTGGCCTTACTCATTGACCCCGGGAGCCTCGCTTCTTATGTCACGCCTTTGACATCGACTCGATACGAGTGTGTCCTGTTTTGTCTTCTTGGCTACAATTATTATCCCACTGGTTCTATCTCTGACTCTATCTACCAATCTGCCATCATGCGATACGAAGACTGGGATGTCTTGTTGTTCCCCAAGGACTCCAAGGTCCCCATGAAGGAGTTCAAGACCAGTTGTCACGTTGTCCATGATGGGGGTATGTCACCTTCTCCCCAAAGGTCTGGATTGCATGCCAGATGCTGACCCAATGCTGCTCTCAGAATTTGCCTACTCGCACGGGTCCTTTGGCCTCCCTACCATGACATGTTTCATGCCTGGCCTCACCCCCGGCACCCCTTTCAACATCTCTCTTCATTCCTGGAAGACCCCCGAAGTCAGCCAGTTCACTCGGAACTACAGCAAGCACGTGGAACACGTCAAGTTCGACGCCCGCGTTCTCATCGATGGCCGTCTAGTGGCGTAAGCTGTACCCGACACCATTCTCTCATACCACCACCTCTATAATAGTATCGCTGACTTTGTCGTCGTAGGACTTCATCGTTCAATCGTACCGGGCCATGGCCTCAGCTGATCAACCATAGCTTCGGTGAGGTTGATGCTGACCCAGAAGTGCCCACACAGTCTGGACCTGAGCTGACTGCCAGCTTAGAGTTCACCAAGAATGGTGATCTAGAGATTCTCAAATTCCCCACGTTTCGCAAGGAGCTTCTCCAGCAGAGTTATTGGAGCCCTGCCGACGAGCTTGGTCGGATCAAGATTGTCATTAGTGAGGGATTTCCGCGAGATTCCTTAACAGTTCCCATGGAACGGGTCAAGAACGTCGTCGCATTCTCCTTTCAGCATGCCCCTATCGGTAAGATAGCCCGACCTGATCGTAAGGCCTTCATACTCACTTTTTGCTCATATAGACATCCTCGAGACCTCGGGCATTGCCTGGCCAAACCCGGCCATGTGGCGCCGGGGTCCTTACAACCCAACCATGCCTGTACCAGCACAGCAGCATGAAGATGGACCGGAGGCACACATCCACTCACCCCGTCGACGCTCGATTAGCATTAAGGCGTCGTCTGCCTCTGGTCATATCTCGGCGAATCTTGTTCCTTCGCAGATGAACACAAACACATTTCTTGGCAACATGCCCAACACCCAAGAGCTTCTGCAACGTGGTACAGATGGCTCTAATGTTGGATGTATGGATCCTTTCGATCAGCCTAAGGTAGATGGATCCACGTTCTTTGACTGGGCTGGGAACTTTGGTCCCGCCGGGTGCCCGAACCTGGTTGACAACACAAAGGGCAAGGTCGCTGCACGCAAGATGACTGGCGGCAATAGAGTCTCGGCTTCCGATACTAGTATGCCAGACTACAGCTCAGGCTGCTCCGAAGGCGCTAATATCATGATGACTGATTTTCAGCCAATGAATTTCGCAATGCCTAATGTTGAAGATGCAGACATCAGTAACAACAACCTAGCACCCAAAGCACCTACGAACACCCCAACGGCGTTGACTGGTATCAACTTCTCTGATGATTTTGGTATGGGTATCAATAAAGTAGGCACCTCAGGGAGTAAGTTGTTTCCCCGTCAAGCTGACATGTAGTGTTCTTCACCCTCGTAGGATTTGCTAATAATTGTCAGATACTCCACCACCCAACGAGTTCTTCGCCATCAACAACGGCACCTTTTCGACCGAGTTGGCCACAACCCTTACTCACTCCCTTCTGAACCAGCCCCATCCACTTCCGGTTCAGCCAGCCAACATATCATTGCCCGCAGATGAGATCCGGTCACGAAAGGAGAACCAAATGCATGATACTGCCACCCCGAACACGTCTGTTCTGGACCATGTGGACATGCGCAAGGTTTCACAGGCGGCCTTTGGCCAATTGGGAAAGCTAAGCCGTGATGCAAGCACCAGTAACAACTCACCCTCAAGCCAAAACGCATTCTCAGCCTATTTCAATCGATCTTTTTCAGGGCTCGAATTCGGACAAGATTTAACCAATACCGGGCCTCTCGCCTCCTATGTGACCCACGACATGAACCCAACTACCGAAACTCGCATTGGTAGTGGCTCCGACAGAAACATCAAACGCACGCGCCAGTTCACACCGGCCAGTGCAAAAGCCATCGATGACGAGGATGAGCCCCGCCGTAGCAGCCCTCGAGTCCGAATCGGCTCAGGTGATCAAGCTCCTAAAATCAATTGAAGTTAGCATATTCATACCACCAGCACCTCACAACGAGGGTAGGCCTATCTGGTCGTTTCTGGAGGATCATTGAATATCTCACACATATTGGGCTCATCATGCGAAAGCTTTCCGAGTATTGCTATCTGGGTTCTTTGGTAGCGGCGTTACATGGCGGTTAGGAGAAGATACAAGTCTTTGAAAAGCCATGTCTGGACTATCCGGGCCATGCATAAGGCAAGGTCAGCCCAATGCGGAGGTTGATGTTCTGTCACTATCTGAAACATCATTCGAGTGGGCATTGTAGAGAGTTAAAGAAGAGCGTGTGTACGGTATAGGTTAGGCGACTACTTGGGATGGACGGTGCTTATCGGCATGGTTGTACAGTAGCCTCCAAGCAGCCGATAATTAATGATGCATTGCATGACTAATACTTCCTCGTGTACCTAGGTGTTGAGTATTGAGTCAAGCGAGTTGAGCAAAGGATCGCATCGGTCTCGTTTCAGAGACTCCCGACTGGTTTGATCATCGTTGGCGAATGGGATGACATGGCGGGGGACGGGGTGTAGGGAACTTGATCATCGAGAAAAATATCAGTGTATGGCTTCAGTGTATTAGACGCTGAAATACATGACCACATACATGTACCTACCTGTATGTGTTATCCGACGTCAAGAGTTGGTCAGGGTCAGTATACGAGTATGATGCCGTCAGTGTTTTGACACCTCTCACTGGGCCAAACCTTAGATCGTTGCAAGTCAATCAAGTTCCGAGTTTTCACCTTCCAAAACGACTTTGGCTAAGTACTTAAGTAGGTAGGTAGAGCTCAGTCAATAGACAGTTGACTCGCCGACTTTCTGTGACTGGAAGGGCGTGACTGGCGTAGATGATGGCTGACGGTGTTTCTAGACCATCCTAGGACGGTGGGCCTCGCAATCCGTCCTCGCGACTCCGGATCAGATGCAGTCTCTACATGATAGGTACGGTTACGCATCGAAGAATGGCCAAGGAGACAATCAAATCGTGCCTTCGTCTCCGGTCCAGCCAAGCCACTTCACACATCTTAAGCCGCCCAATTCGTCGCATATCGGTATGTACCGGTATGATCGCCGACTTATGACATCGTCGTCCCAGACTTCAGCCGGCAATGGTCTCGCGCGATGCATGGACATGAGATCGGATAAGACCACCTCCTTGATTGAGTGTATACCTATATATATATCTGGCTGATGTCTTCGCTTTCTTGATTGCATCGACTATACGCGCCAACCAGTTTCAGTCATTACTAGGAGTAGATCTGTGTCATTACCACTATCGAGTTCTGCGAACTTATTTCCTTCTCGTATATACCTAGGTACTTTTTCATACCACACAGCTAGTCTGTCTTCAATCACCCTCTACCACTTCTCAGAACACAAATATCAAGAGCCATATTTCAAAATGCAGTTCCCCGCCATCATCTTCGCCCTTTCCAGCGCTTCCCTAGCCGCCATCCTCCCTCGTCAAAACAATTCCGCAGCCGACGCGAAAGCGGCAGCGGACTTTGGACAGTGCACGCCGACAATGGACTTCCAGCTCGGCCGTGCAGGGCGGAAAGCAGACGAGGGGACTTTCCTGCCCACAGATCCTCTCGTCGCGGAGGGACAGCAAGACGCGTTGAACCCGAATATCATCACGAACCGGATCTGTGATCAACTCACGAATGTGTGCGACGCTAATGATGCGGCGGTGGCGGCTTGTGAAGCGGCACAAGCTACGGTCGAGGGGTTGGGCACTAAGGATGAGACGACTGCTGATGCTTTCAACTCTGCGCTTGGGTTTTAACACAGTGTGGTGGTGAAATATGGGTGGAAAGGAGGTTTTATGGGGATTGATTTGAATTGGAAGGTTTTGTTTGTAGTAGAGGACTACAAGATCTATGTCTTCTAATTGAAGTCTTCCGGTGATATTTTGACAGATTAGAAATGTGATCAAAGCCGCTCCCAAGAAAACAATAAGATGCAAAGTAGCTCATGTGACGTTCCATTTAGAAGCAGAGAGCTCTCCATACTAAGTGTCAGCCTCGCACATAGTTATTACAACTGATGCAGGTGTCAAGCACAGATAGGCCTTCAGAGCGCGCCAATGATACTATGAAATCAAGAACAGAGCTGTAATATGATCGATTCGCACGCTCCTTTTAGCAAACATCGCAGACTACAATGAAGCCCTATGTTGCGCATTAGCATCAAGTAGTGACTCGACCGTTGATCATGGTATCACATCCACCATTCAGGAGTGGCTACCTGTGGAAACTTACGAGGTTGGTGCCTGGCGCTCCAGCGCAGTCGCTCCGGAGCGGGAGGTAGTGCTGAACCGCCCATAGGAAGGTCGTGGTGTTGTAGTCGAAGAGGATCGGGGCTTCCGGAGCCTCGCTGCGGAATAGTGTGATGAGATCGGTAAACTCAATCGTCATGTCCTGACGGGGGTATCCTCGAGTTCCGAAGCCGATACCCGTGGCGTTCCAGAACTTCCCAGCCCGGTCCCGCCTCATCTCGTCTTGGAATATTGAATGGGGAATCTCGGGACCTCCTAAGACAACTATAACAGAGTGTCAGAGATAATTTCGTCTGCTTCGTGACGGAAAATGGTAATTTTGCTCGAGGAAAGTTATGTATACAGGAACTTTCACCTCGGATGTTGTAACCTGCGTTGATGATATTCTGCGCATCAAGGTGCGTGGTTCTGTTGACCATGTCTGGGTCTACTCCGAGAGCTTTCACGAGCGGATGATAGGCAGGCAGGCCGCTACGGTGAAAAGCTTAGCTGCTGCATATATTCGCTGAAAATGGTACTATGCCCTACGTGAAGAAGAGGTCAAGCTCTCCGCATCCGGGAAGACAACTAGCCTGACGAGGGACATCTCCTGACGAGGCCACTGCCAGATATGCGAGAGTTGCTGCCACGGTAGACCTGAAGGATACCATGCTGCTTCGTCTGCTTCGTTTCTGGTGGTTGGACGGGGGATTAGGGGACTAAGTAAGGCCAGCGGACGCTGATAAGTGCCGAACCTCGAATGTCACAGTAGAGAGCTGTTGATTATCCGACTCTCGGCAGCATCAAATTGCGGGTTGAACTATAAAACCTTTCACGAGGTTGCACTTTGACTAGAAGCATTCGCGGGAGGACCGCACAGGAGGGAATGTACGCATTGAATTTGGGCATCACCTACCTGGTTTTGGTGCTAAGAATAAGTCGACGGAAGGCGCTGGCACTCAGCTGAAACATCTGAACATTGGACTGTGACGATGTGAGAAGCTTACACAAACACGTCGCTGCAACATGCAGATATGAGGAAGCTTCGGTAATTCATTCGCTGAGTCTTCGCTGACATGATCGTGAATAGCGTCAAAAGACACAGAAGCTTGGTTTTGTCAGACCGCTGTACTTTCGCGCCTCGAAGATGCCGAGATTACTACCGATAACGCCTAGGAGTTGTCTGGCTCTTTCCCTCTGCCCTCGGGGTACTGTCCAATTACGAGCGGTGAACGTCAAGGGCCACAGCAATCGAATCGCATCCATCCAACAGGCTCTTGAGTTCAGATCATTAGAGTTTGTATAAATTTCATTGTATGCGGATGTGCTCGTCCGCCGTTCGTCTTTCAGAACAGTAGCGGCATCCTCAAGTATGCCCTCTGCCATTGCAGAGATGATAGACAACCCGCGACGTCGCTTGTCATTGAGGAAGGCCAAGTCTTCGGATTGAGTATCTCGGTCGATGACGATATCACACGCTCGGATAAGCCAGTGCCACATTTTGCATCGCGCGGCGCGGTATACGTTCCGAAGACCTAGTTGGGCTATGGGGCAGATGTAGGGTGAAGGTGATATTTGAGAGATCCGAGATAACATCGGCTCCTCGAGCTCTTCAGCTCTGTCGAATAGGGATATTAGCTCTGCGACGCGTAACGGGGAAGGATTGTTGTTCGTCGTCGCAAGTGCCTTGATCTGAGGCAAGAGTGTACAGATGTTGCACATGAACTCGTGTACATCACAAGCGAAGAAATATGCATCGTCGTTCTTCAACGACTGGTGTTTGAGCATATGCAGCCATTGTTTAGACTCGGCCGGGCATTCGATGTCGAGCATGAGCGATCGTATTTGCTAAAAACACATTAAGAGGATTTCAGCGCCGTAGGAGTGACAGAGACGACTCACGACTACGCCGAAAGCCATGAAAAATAGGCCACGTCCTCGTTTATGGGCAAATTGGCTATCTCCACGGAGTTTAATGAGGCTAGCTAGACCCTCAACATGGGTATGCCATGCGGGAGGAGCCGGCATCGATTCGTTTCCTTTGTCCCCAAGCAGGAGCTGCTGTGCGTTAGCTTGGTACATGTGTATGCTGACTCGTATATTCGCTCTGGGGTAGTTAATTGCAGATTACGAGAGGTAGTCGTCTCAGAGCCACAAATCAACAGTCTTAAAGACTTGACTGCGGGTTTTGGGCCTCTTTGGGTTACGAAAAATGCTAGCCGCGAAAGCCAAAGTCGAGAACTCTCAAGTGATTCCTGAGCAATACCCCTGACGTACTAGTCACACATCACTCTAGCTCCCAGAACTTTAGTCTTCCAGCCCAGAGGGAGATGTGATCAAGACCGCGAGCAATATACTTACTTCGTACAGCGCCAAGAGCCATATACTTAGAAGAGTGGAATCTGCAACTCTGGACTCTTGATGCCGCATTACCTGATTTGCCTGTGATCACTTCGGTAAGCATACCTCTTCGGGCAACTATCAAGCTCTCAAAACATATGTTGGACACAAACTCGGCGTTACGTACCGCTCCTATGAGTTTGGCAGAGCGCAAAAGTGATTCTCTGTTGTTGGAGAGACCTTGCTCATTAGCTATACAAGCCTGTCTGAATGTATCAGAACAAGTAATCAGACAAGAGCTATCCTTCTCATCATTGTACAGGTCAGGGAGAAAGTCCCACTACACACAGATTGTCAGCATGAGAGACATCGGATGATTCCATAAATTGGTGTTCAGAAGCCACGAATACCTGCTTGATACGATTTGTCTTGTTCTTCAAACACACAAAAGCATTGATTTATTCAAATGCAGTCGGAGGGAAAGAGATATGAGAGAAAAGCGGACACTTACCAATTCGCCGTATTGAAGAGACCCGTGACTAGAAGATGCGAAACGCCGTAGTACGAAAGCAGCCGAGGAGGTGGGTAAGGGGAGAGACGACGAGAGAGGGCAAATGTCGCCGGTAGAAACATTAACCAGTAGTTCCGAACCCTTGGGCTTGCCACGTTTCTGTGCAGACACTCGGGTTGACTTCTTCTTAGCAAGTACACCGATCTGGTTCTTGAAAACGACATCGCCTTCTTTCCTGTACCCAGGGCAAGGGACTCCGTACTTGGTGCAACGGAGACAAGCTGGTCGCGTGAGGTCGCACTATGATAGATCACAATCCCTAACGTTAGTTTTCCGTTACGATTAAACACTAGAGCGCTGTACCGGCAGCGTGCAGGAAGGTTGCATACCTTGACCCTTCGTTGGCGGCACAAATGGCAATTGGGACTTTTCTGGCCCGTGTTAGGCATGTTGGCCGCGTTTCGGTGACGATTTGGAGTTCTCGAAAAGAATCTCCTAGTTTTCACTACCATACATGTATACATGATAGTCATTATTAAAGTCGGCAGATCGGTGAACTTAGCAACGCGGCAGCACCCTGGTCAGAACCTGGCTACCTCCCATCCCCGGAGAATACGGCGTGTCATAGCTGAGCCCGAGCTAATAAGCACTAATGTCGGTAGACTGGCGAC
Organism: Xylariaceae sp. FL1019; assembly: GCA_022578705.1. Lineage (NCBI taxonomy): Eukaryota > Fungi > Ascomycota > Sordariomycetes > Xylariales > Xylariaceae > Xylariaceae sp. FL1019. The sequence goes on from MU391932.1 coordinate 240,343, forward strand.
ACGCGAGCTGGCGATTTACTGGAGCCTCTCATCTTCACTAAGGCTAAGTACTTTTGTAGATTTATGATGAATAATAGGCGTTCTATCTTTAGGTGCTCGAGTAGAATTCCCCTAAAGAGTATAGTCTCATGAATATGATCCCAGCGATATCAGCCCTGTCACCGACAGAAGAGGAACCGAATCCGACTCTGCGACCAACGGCCGCAGATTCGTAGCAGAATCAATCTTTCACCAGAATAATCAGTCAAGACTGCTTAAATTGAAGGACTCGAGAAAGCCACTCTGACTGGCTGCAGCCATGCGATGACGACACACAAGCTCTGTGGACAAATCCTTATGCAAATATTCACTGCCTCTCTCGGATCCAGAAAGCTCCATGCCTCGCATGCCTTTACATAGGAGGCGGAGTTAAGGGGGCTTTGAGGGCCTTTCGAACCGATTAGCTCGTTACGATGTAGACCAGGATTCGGACCAGGTTGACGAGTTGATGCCAAGCTTTGATAGGGCCATCCAACGGGAACCTTCGCCTTGGGTCTCTTATGACAACCAACATGGCGTTGGGCACGCAGATCCTGAAGGCTGGGTGTAGTGATATGGATGCCGATCAGCAATCCTGGCCTCAGTGATGGCATTCCAACCTCGTTTCAACAGTCCAATTAAATAGTATAAATCTCCGTCGCGCCGCCTTCCTGCACGAGAACAATGCACGTTGGTTTCCAAAGAAAGCCACAGGCTTACTCCGCCCAGCAGCGTCTTCTATATATCAGCCAGTCTTGCGTACCGCGCTTTTCAATTGTCGACAGTCCATTCCCGCTGTAACAATTCAGTAAACAGTAAACCCTCACTTCCGTACACACCTCCGTGCAACATGGACAAGCGACTCGAGCACGTGTTAAGGCTCTTCCACCACAACGATGGGGACTCCGATGACAGCGACAAAACTGTCTGTCCGGTTGTTTCGTTGGCTGAAGATGCCAAGCAGCCGTTGTTTGGAGACACAACCTTCTACGAATTCAACAAGATTCTCTCGGGTGCCAGTGCCCTGTTCACCGTTCTTGTCATCGGTACTCTTTTAGTCCTTCATGCAACCCACGCGTCGAAGCCAAATGAACAGCAAAAGTATGGCACAGATATCCAATTTCATCTGCCCTGGGACTTGTCGAGCTAACACTTCGTCAGGATTATGAGAATCGCGCTGTTTCTGCCGTTTACTGCAGCTCTCAGCTTCTTGCAGGTTGCTTTCCCCGGTCAGGCGGTTTATATCGAGCCCTGGTCCACCTATATCGAGGCCGTCGCATTGGGCTCGTTTTTCCTCCTGCTGTGCGAATTCATTGCCCCAAGCAGAGAGCAGAGAGATGTTTTCTTCGCCGCATTGCCCCCTAAGCCGAACCCAAAGTCGAAGAAGAAGGCGAACAAAGGTGGCCTAGAATGGTTCCGCGTATGTCAAATATGAGAGTATGCTGGGTTGCGACACGCTGACATACCTCTCATAGCTCAAATGGATCTTCATCTTCCAATTTCCTCCAGTTGCATTGTTTGTGGCCATCCTGACCGTTATAACGCAAGCCGCCGGTGTTTACTGTGAATTTACGACTAGCGTTCACTTTGCCAAGCTATGGGTAAGTTGACTCAGCATCCTCGTCGTTAATTCGTATGCTAACGAGCTACTAGATACGCATCATCACATATGCATCCACGTTTTTTGCAGTAGCTGGCATCCTGCGATTCTATCTGAGACTCAAGGAAGAACTGGCACCGTACAACGCGTTCCAAAAGCTCTTGGCGTTCAAGGCGGTTGTTTTTCTCACCTTTGTCCAGAACATTCTATTCCTCATCTTGGATAGTGCTGGAGCATTGAAGCCAACCGATATCTTGACCGAAGCCGATTTGAGGCACGGAATTCCCAAATTGATCGAATGTCTCGAGATGGTCCCTCTGTCCTTGTTTTTCTTCTACGCATACTCGCACAGACCCTATATCCTCAAGAACATTCAACAACGAGATGAAGAGTCGGCGAAGGACATCACTGCCTACAGAGGGGGTCTGATGATGCTGGTCAAGATGTGGAGTCCTCTTGAGACGATTCGTGCGATCGCCTTCATATTCACTATGCAGAAGGAGAAGAATCAGAGAGTAGCTGGTCCTTACAGTTCAACGGCTTACGAGGCCCAGAACTACAGCACCCAGAGCTATACCCCGCTGAATCACGAAATGGAGAACCGACCTCCATATGATCAGCAATACGGGCAAGGACCCCAAGGCTATAGCCATGAGCAGACAGGCTATGGTCAGGGGCCACAGAGTTATCAAGCACCGCCCGGCTATAGCCACTGATTTACCTAGTCATCGACGGCGGTTATCACAATGTCACAATATACCAATAACGATATATTGGAAGAATGCTGGTCTTCGGAGGGTCAAAATGTGCTTCTACTTCGGTCGCAGGTTCTGAGATTTTAGCGATAGGGTTGGTGTTGAGGTGTTAAGAAGCTCTTTGGATATCACAATCTTTCCCAGTTGTACAGATAGAAGAAATGAATGAACGTTTGATATCTTGCCGGCGGCACGGCTTATACTTGACGCTGTCCTCCGTATCGGCTTCTTGTACATCTGAGACACTCTCATGATTATGCCGCATAGTCTTTATCTCTATCAGTTTGCCTAAGGTATGGATGGGCCACGCATCATACCCGCCGGCAACGTAAGAATGGCACAGTCTTGAACTACCCACTCCGGCACCGTCACTCCGTCTGCAGCCACCCGGCACAGAGGCTTCAGTGTACCTAAATGTTTCACTGAGATCTCGCGTCACTATGGCTAATGCGCGTTCTGTCTCTATGGCACGAGGAGGTAAAGAAACATTCGCTGTATGAGGTGTTAATATTCGACTGACTCCAGCACAATCTCATTATCCAGTACCTCGTCTACATTTAAAGGTTCTATGTTGAGGTCGAATACCCTGAGAGATTGAATGAGGAAAGTCCGCTGACGAACCGAGCGGGGTAGTGCATGCAATGATCTTTGCCGGCGTATTATCCAGGTGTGCACTTTCGTTGAGACGTCTGAGGCTGACTTCCGAGACATCAACGCGCGATGAGTATGATTTTCATGGCGTTTGATTTGTCGTTTATCACTTGTACTTTAGGACAACAAGAATCCAGGTCCCTGGTCCCTGGTCCCATGGTCCAAGGCATGGTTATTACCTTTTCAGAATGCATTCGCCCATTGTCGCCTCTCTCAAGGTCTACCCGCCATTTCGCTTGAGCTTGGTCTCATTCTGGAGGTTGGTTCTGTAAGCCAAGCCAAGAATGTTCAGCAAAGTCTACAACGCGCTGCGATCTGTGGTTCACCAAAAACTGAATTTCTGCAACGTAACGAGGGAGCACTGTACATGGCTCCAGATACGAAAGAAAGGCAGGCACTGGCGAGCATTCTCGCCCGTATAATTGCTGGAATGGAACCAGGACGTCTCACTGCGCCGAAAGATCACCGTGTTTTGACCGACTTGGTGTGGTATTGATGCTGGCTTCGGTTTGTTTTACAAGCAGCAATTGGCTTGCAAAACCTTCACTCGCAAACATCAACAGTTATCAGAGACAAAACTCATGGGTGACTATGAATCTGGCAGAAACCGACGCATCGCGAAAATGAACAATTTTGCGACGATGCGACGGAAGGGAGAGAAGAAAGCAATCAGAAGACAAGATGAGGAAGCCATAGCGCTGCTTTGAAGCCATGATTCTCACGCTTTATAGACTTGACTGTCGTTTGATTGTAGTCCTTATGTCTAAGGCACCACATGAAACCTTTAAGTTCCAGAGGTCAACAACCTGTTTGGCGCGAGAAGGTCTGGAATATAATTACTTGTTAAATGAATTTGAGCATAATAGGATGTCAGGTCTGGTGGTCTAGAGGTATGATTCTCGCTTAGGGTACACCCTATAGCTCAAATTGCGAGAGGTCCCGGGTTCAATTCCCGGCCAGACCCAACTTCAAAACCTTTGACCATGTTGGTCAATCAAATGGTTGAGACTTTTGCTTGATAAATTTTTGACCTGGTCCACACAGGTACGTTCGTGATCCGTTGCAAAATATTCCTAGTGGTGTGCTAGTGTGGGGTTGGCCCCGGTTACTAGCGGTCTCCAACTAGGGTACCAGAGCGCCAACCGGCTCGCTGTGTGGCTCGCGCCTCGTCCACCTCGATAGAGAACGGGTGTGACGCGTAATTTCGAGTCATGAGTTGAACCCGACTTGGTCAAATACCAGCTGGTAATTCGTATATCTGAAAGCAAAGAGATGAGGGTACGTTGCTTTGATTGGCATGCCGTATAGTTGGACAATCAACATGCACAATAAATATATTATATCAATGCGACCAAAAGCTGCCACTTCCACGTCCCTACGACGATGCGAAGGTATAAGAAAAACGCGTCCGAGTCTGGCTTTGGATAATGCTTGATGTTTCAACCGCAGGCCAGCAATCCGTCGTACAAAGAGCCATATGAAGTATCATGCTGATTGAACGAACAACAACTGTGAAGCGTGAAGGGTCGTTTTGAGCCTCACTAAAACTCTCCACTGAGGAGATATGCCGAAGCATGGTTCATCGACATGAACGGACCGCTGCTGACATGCCTATGGCAAGTCGCAACGTGGAGGAGCAAGCAAGGGGTTTCGAACTGTTTGCGTAGGATTGAGAAGGACGCGTCTGTGTCCTATTGCAATCATATCGTCCAATTGCAATATCAGTGCCTAAGAAGGACAGGCAGAGGACAGGCTGACAAAATGACGACGTTTACGCGTTCTGTTGCCTAAAAGACCTCATGGCCGAACAGTGCTTTCTTTCCCAGGCAAAGAAGATACTTTAGACTCGGTTCGAAGCAAACAGGTGAATGAACTTGGGGAAAAAACATTGTCAAAACCAGCCATTCTTTCACATATGCTGCGGCGGGCTTTTGATGACCAACAACAAAAACGCTATGTCTGAACACTACCCATACATCAACTCCGAAGATGTTATGTTCTCTTCTCGGCAATCCAACAGGAAAACCAAATGTCTCGGGGTTTTCAAGAGTAACACCCTCAGCTTTATGAATTCTAAACTTATTTGAGACCGGTACAGTAGGTAGGTACTCATGAGCCCCAACAGTGGAGAAGTTCCGATCTATGCAGCTCGACGCGGAAAACGTAGCATGACGTACATTGGCAGGAGATCTTCAGTCGCCGGGGCCAACCTATCTGTAGTCGGAGCCATTGGGTTTGTGCTTGGGGGTGGCAATAATCTGATCAGCGCAGAAGCTCGTCACCGGGAACGCTACGATTGTCGAGGTTTCACAAGCATCAAAAGGCACAAAGAGAGAGTTGTTCGACCAGCTCAAGGGGGCGGGAGCCAAGTCCTAGGTCGTCCTTTCAAATGACTCCACCCTATTGCAGAACTTCGCGACAACGTTGAGGCAGTGGGAAGGTGTCAGCGAAGACATCCAAGGGTAGCAGGAGGTCCTGTTGCGCTCGGATTCGTTCTTCCAGTCGCGCCCAGCTCAACGCCCAGCCTGTCATCATTGTACATGCTATTCCCGGAGGCCACATGATGAGGCCGACTCTAAGATCTTTCAGAGTACGGAATAACCATCAGTACGAAGCGATGTTCGTCAAGGCTGGCTCTTCGGAGACAAACCAAAATAAACGCGCAAATGACGCAAGATTTTTAGAAAAGAAGCGTCAAGCATGGATGTGTATAATGCCTTGACGTGTGGCGTAGTGTATCAGAGGCTCAAGTCGTGAAATTCGCCAACCGGTTCTCGAGGCTTGTGATGAGAAAGGGCAGAAGGTTGCTGGCGCCGTCACGGTCATTCATCCCATGCATTTCAAGGCACTGATGAAGGCAGACGAGGGCCAGGCGAACAGGGAAGCAATACGTTACGATCGAGACCGCGAAACTATTACGATACAGATGGTGCTTTCCACCACGGACGGCGACGACTTGGAAGTCGCATTTATGCTCAAGATGCGATAGGGCTCACACGGAGCCTGGATAAGACGAAAGGATTACCGAATGCCATTAGGTACTTGCTGGAAATACGCGCATTGGGGCTGACATGAGGGAGATATTCGCGCCTGGACGTCTCAATCTTCTGGAAAAAGGGCCGGACAAGGAGGGATATTTTGGGTTTGCAGCACGGTACAAAGTACAGGCCGTTGGTGCAGTCAGTGTGGAGCCCTTGCCCAGCGACTTGGGGCTCAGGTACGGCATGCAGGTGCATCCTACAGCGGGCGGTCCCGGCTGCCAGGCTGCCAGGCTGCCAACCACCACCTGCATCTTCCGTCTCTATGCGTTCACAATCTCAAAGCGACTTCTTTGACACGCCATCGCCGCCTGACACGGCTCTATTGCGCGAGTCAAGTCTGAGTAGTGCATGTGCAAGCGTCGAGCCGCCTCAAAGAGATTTTCGGAGGCACTACTACTCCCGGCAATCGATGTGTCAAGCCTGTTATGGTCCTCGGTAATAGTCGGTATGGTTGGCCAGAAACCTCTTATCGGGCTATAATCTTAACTTTTGGCTGTATCGTTTTCCCTCGCGACCTGACACCAACGCCGATGTGGGAATCTCGCTGGACGGGGCCTCGATGGCCCTCTCAAGGGTCTTTGGTGAGTTTGGGTCGAGATCGATCCGAGATCGATGTGAGACCATCACGCCTCATCAATGCTCAGGCGAGAGGGTTTTGCGAGGAGAAAAAATGGGTTGCGGACCCGTTACGGGGACTGTGGACTTTGTCAGTCTGTTACGTATAACTTGCACATTGCCCTGCTTCATATCATTCGATTGGCTTAGCCCTCTGTTCACCTGAGTTCTTATGACTCATCGTGTATTTCCAATTCAACGGCTCTAATTCCCTTACCTCATACCTTCGGCCGTCTTTGAGGCTTCCACTGCAGCGAACTGTCGACGACGAGATGGCCTCAACACCGTCCACCCTCTACTCGTCGAGCCAGGAAAAACATGTTGGCAACGGAGATGATATTCTACCATCACCCATAGTCGACAATGAGAAGGGCCTAGGAAGACAGGCTTCTGGCTCAATCCATGCCTCGTCGCCCGGGGACCCCGAGGCCGGGGAAGGCCTAAAGCGAGGTCTCAGCAGTTGGCATCTGCAATTCATTGCGATAGGAGGCACGATTGGTACGGGCCTGGTAAGTCAGCATACCTTTGCGTCTTGTTCGGCTCTCTGACAAGCACAGTTCTTGGGCGCTGGCAAGGCGCTCGCAGCCGCGGGGCCAGTAGGCTGTTTAATCGCATTCCTCTTCGTGGGAACCATTGTCTACTCGATCATGACAAGTTTGGGAGAAATGGCAACATACATGCCCGTCAATGGATCCTTCACCGCATATGCCGCGAGATTCGTCGACCCTTCTCTGTCTTTCTCGGCTGGATGGATATATTGGTTTAGCTGGTCGTCTACGTATGCCTTGGAGCTAGTAGGCTCAGGCCTCATAATTCAATACTGGGACGACTCGCTCAATACTGGAATATTCATTGCCGTGTTCTGGGTTGTCTTCACCGCCATCAACTTCCTGCCCGTTAAGTGGTTTGGAGAATTCGAATCATACTTCGTCTCAATTAAAGTCGTCACGATTATTGGGTTCGTCATCTTCGCTATCGCGATCAACGCTGGAGCTGGGCAGAATGGATACATCGGCTTTCAGTACTGGCACAATCCTGGACCTTTTGCAGAGTCCATCCTTAGTGGCGGCAAGGGGAAGCTCATCGGCTTCTGGTCCGTTTTAGTGACTGCAGGATTTGCATATCAGGGGGCTGAGCTCGTTGGAGTTGCCGCTGGCGAAATTGGTGACCCGGCGAAGAATTTACCATCGGCCATCAAGTGGACTTTCTGGATGATTGTTTCTCTCTTCGTGGGAGTCATTTTCTTCATCGGCATCACAGTACCTGCTGACAATGGCGAGCTCCTCAGCAGTACTAGCGATGCCTCCGCATCTCCCCTGGTCATCGCTGCAAAGCTTGCTGGTGTTCCCGTGCTTCCGCATATCATCAACGCAGTGTTGTTGACTGCAGTATTGTCGGCCGCAAATTCCAACGTATATTCAAGCAGCCGCATCCTTGTCGGGCTCGCAAACGAGGGACACGCACCGCAGATATTTGCTCGCACGAACCGATTCGGCACTCCTCACTACGCCGTGGCTGTTTCTGCCGCGATTGGCTTACTCGGATTTCTCAACCTTTCTGAAAGCGGCACCAACGTTTTCAACTGGCTACTGGACATTGCCAGTATCGCAGGCTTCATTGGATGGTCCACCATTTCAGTGTGTCATCTTCGATTCATGGACGCTATGCGCTTTCGGGGCATCTCCCGAAATGGTCTTGCATTCAAGGCACCTCTTCAACCGTGGTTGACGATATACGGTCTGTTCTTCTGCATATTGATTATTCTCACAAGCGGATTCACGGTCTTCATTCAGTGGAGTACGAGCGGCTTCTTTGCCGCCTACATCAGTCTCATCCTTTTCGCTGTGCTCTTTGTGGGGCATAAGGTCATCTTCAGAACGAAACCAATCAAAATACAAAACATTGACCTGCGCCAGGATCATGTAGCGTAATTCAACCCTCTACGAGACAGACAAGAAAGGAGAAAGGCTCAAATCAACGATTTCCAGAATTATGCTGATGCTCGCGATTGTATATAATAATGCTCAATACCTTTGCATTTGGTTGGAGGCAGCAACCTCAACTACCTCCATTTACGAATCTTGTAATAACATATTAGCGACCATAGTTTGATAGTTATCGAATTTCTAGAAAGACTTTGCTAAGAGCCACTGCGTTTGTTTTGCATGCGCCTTATGATGTGATCTTGAGTACGACAAGAACAGGGTTCGCCTGTCATTACGTCTGGGACCTCCTATGCTATGGATGACTACCGGAACACACACACATACCCTAAGGAAAATTCACCGACAACGGGTTTGCTCTCGTGATCATACGACTGCTCAACGACTTCTTGCTCAATCACAGCGTCAGTGTGTCGTTGCTGTTAGTCACCATCTTGCTCTAATTACTCTTCTTCTACACGTCCTGATGGCAGAATATCATGCTTCATTTCGACCGCCAAAACAATAGACAATATGACATGTTCCCCTACGGTACCCACGCAAATTGAGTTTCATGAAGTCTCAAGTGAGGTAAGTACAGCAACATATAAGCATGGAGTAGCTTATGACTACTAGAGGGGAGACGAAACTAATGCTGCCTTATCCAAAGCAAGAGGTAACTCTGTTTTCCCCGGTGTCAGGTATCTATCCGGTGCTTGTTGATCTGGAAAATCCCTTATTGACTGAAGCAACTAATGCACGTGACCAATCTGGGCGACGCCTCAGGGAAACTAGCTACGCCATAACTGGGGTAGAACCCGCCACGCCCATCAGTCTCACGGACCTGATGGTGAAGGCTAGAGATCACTGGGCAAAACTCGCAAACAGTGCCAGTAGGTGACCTATCATGCCGCTGCTAGTAGTCGTCATTCCCTTTCCATTGGATCACCTCTACCACACAAGAGCTCCCCCTCCATTCAGGCCTGTCAAAGTCCACTAGCACCAGTATACAGAAGACCTCCTCCTCCTGGGTAGGAGTAGTCTCCCCTCATCAATAATCATCCGTCTCCTCAACCTTTACTTTCTGGGCCTTGGCTCTCACGTTGTTTCCCAGATCCTCCTCCTTGACTGTTGTTCCGGTGGAGGTAAGACGGTACACGGAAGCCTAATTCAATGATGGTCAATAAGTGTATACTTGGATTTAGGGTTTCAGATTACTCACGACGGGTTTGGCATCGGACTTGACATCAACAGGGTAATCATAGATCCTATTTCCGGCAAGCGCGTTTCTGACTACAGATCTCTGTGCTGTAAAGGGAACAGAGATGTGGCAAATTCTTGTGCGCAGGCTTGGACCGATCAGGTCGGACTCCTTGGGCCACCACACTGTATAATCAACGTTCCAGGGACTGATGTAGTAGGCCAAGGCTTCCTCGAGATGAGCCTCAGACATGTTAGGGGGGAATCCCCACACGTTCGACAGCCTATTCTCATTCACTGCCGCAACATACTCTGCAGGCAGGCGGGCCTTGGTCGCGTCGTCAATCTTGTCCCACCGCTCCGCTACGCGCTGCCTGGGTGTCAGATCTCTTAGCGGTGGCTGGTTCTTCTGCTTGCGGGTGAATCTCCATCGATAGTCGTCTAGAGCCGGACGGGGGGCAGCATGAGACGGAGGCAGAAACGGAAGCGGAGGCAGAGGCAGAGGAAAGGAGGCGACCGTGCTGGGTTGAGGAAGAATAGGAGCAGCAGGACGCGGAGTAAGAGGGGCGATCGGACCAGAAGAGGGAGGAAGAGGGACAGAAGGAGCGCTGATAGGGTTGGTGATAGCTTTTCGCTTGGAAGGAGGGTCGACAAGGTCGTGGCCTCGTGCTACGATAGGGACTGTGTCAGTGGTCATCGTACATTGAGGTCTTTAGATTGAGTATTACCTTGAAGCAGCCTCAGCGCAAAAGCAGGGTTGTCACCCAGGACTTCGAGAGTCTCTCGAATCTCAGCCTCGGGGGCCGACGGGATCGTGTTCATCAGGAGGACGACCATTACCTCGGTATTGTCATCAGTCCAGTCGCGTTTTCTCTTCTTGTCAGCCATTGCATCGGTGGGGTGGCAAAGAAGCCGCAGATGCAGAGTTATGTTTGCAGAACTCTTGCCGCAGAGCCCTCGAGACGAAGAACACTGACCTTGGGAGAGAGTGCCCTGGTGATTTTGTAGAAATGGGAAGCTAGTGTGGGGGTTGGCAGCTGTGTGAGAGGTAAACGACGATATTCTACGAGCAGCCAGTGGCCATATACCTTCCTTAGCATTCCGTTAGGTAAGCGACTTGTCCATTGGAGGAAGGAAGATGTGTGCATGCCATGGTCAGATATAAAGTCGCTCGTCTTTTCCTACTACCACCTACATGCCCGACACCATTTACCTTGGTAACGCCTGACAAAGGAGTACCTTACAAAGGTATTCTCCATTCTTCATGGGGATCGTCCAACATTACGAGGCAGGTAGGTCATGGTGTTGGCATCCTGTCTCGACTAATATCTTGAGCATGTGTTCAAAAAGCACGCAGGAGATGATCTGGTATTGTGTCGCAACCTTGATTTAGCAAATCAGTAGGATTCTTTTCTTTGTGTCTGTCTATCTATGGCAATCTTGGTACCTAACATCATGGTCTCAAGAAGCGAAGAAGAAAGAATGGCAGCTCGTTTCTCAAGGCCTTGTCCTTCCCCGGGCAAGACAACCCTACATCTCGAAGACGATGAACTAGGCGCAGTGCAAAGAACCATGATAGAGCTTATATCCTTGTTGATATGGAGGTCCCTCCAGGTTGCTCACCTCTGCTCTACTAATGACAACCCTCTCCTGAATCCTATTGTCAGTGTATTTGAGCCATCATTAAACGTTGTCCATGACTCTCTCGGCGTCCCGATCCTGTTCTGAAAGACAATACGTCATCTCTTCAACCTATCCTCAAGTTAGTCAAATTAGCTAGCTTCCAGTGAATGTCTTGAAGAACTTACGATGCCTGGTGGGAACTTGTAGGGGCCCTCGATTGAGACCCTAAGGCCGTCAATAATGATGTCTGCGATGGCCTTTCCGATGTCTGCCTTTCGCTTGCTCGGCACAGCAACAAAGTAACGACCAGGATTGTTCCCGATGATTCCAGTTCTGTCGTCGTTCTTAGGCCACAACACAACATGGCTATCCTGACCGCCGAGGTAGTTGGCGAAAGTTGTATCTACATGGGAGCGCAGCGTCTCGCGGGACAACCCTGAACAACGGTATACGAGACTGTCCTCCGAGTCGTAGGTGTACTTGTAGGGCTTGGATGACGTGACCTTCGTAGCTGCGGTTTGAACCGTGTCGGACTCGGAGCCTTCATGTGCTTGTTGTCGGAGAAGATGATGCGGAGAAGGCTGATGGGAGGCCGGGGCATGGGAAAGCTGAAGGGGCTGCTGTTGGTTGTGGTGCTGCACATGCTGCTGCACATGTTGAGCTTGAACGTGAATCGGAACAGGATTGACCGGGTTGAACTTGGTGGATGAGACGGATGAGGCGGTAGGACCAGCCACTGATCTCTCTACGGCCTCGTGACGAGTGCTTAGGCTGGGTTTGGCTTCAGGTGCAGCAACTGCTCGATGTCAGTTTTCATCTTAATGAGATTTGTTTCGGAGGCTGAGAGCTTACCGACGATGCAGTCCCTGACCTCTTCGTTGCTAGGCTGATGCTCATTGCTGGCTTCCTCTCGACGGACTCTCTTCGCTGCCGGAATGCCAAAGTCACTGGCAGAACGCTTGCTCGGAGGCATCGTGGCGATGTTTGAGTGACGATGGGGAGGAATATGTCCTGGCGGATGAAGACTCCGGGGCAGACAAATGTATCTGGGCGAATGTGCTTGAGAATTGTTGCTGGAGATACACAGAGAGCACACTGGTGGAAGTGGTAATGATGCTCGGTGTCATAGGACAAGCGGAAGACTAGCCCAAGGCTTGCGGGTGTGATACAATGCCTTGGAGTAATGTTCAGTGTATGAAGAATTTCCGGGAAGGAGAAGGGGAGATGGATCGTTGTTGTTGACGAGACTGTTGTGGCCGGTGCACCTGCTTAGTTGTTGCTCGTTTTTTTGTTCAGCTTTGAGCGCGGCGATGAGGTATTGACGAGTCCAGTGCACCCGCTTAGTTGTTGCTCGTTTTTTGTTCAGCTTTGAGCGCGGCGATGTGGTATTGACGAGTCCAGTGCTTCCTTAGACCTGTGTCATAAGATATGTGTCAATAAAATAACCTGGCACGTCCAAGACATTCGATGTTAATATATCGTATGAAAGTGGGCTCTCAAAGAGTTTTTCGTGTTGTGAAATTCTCCGCATATGTACAGCGACTGCTCGTCTATCGCAAGTAGACTTCTCAGAAACCAGCTCCTGGGAACGTACGAATCCATTCGCAAGATTAGTGGTCGGTGTTGTGAAGGTAGGGTGACGAGAGTACGATGTCGTTTAACTCCCATCAACATTGCACGGCACCTAGTGTGTATCGTCTCTTTTGAGACATATCATCAACTTCCGTGAGGACTTACAAAGCGTTCTATTACGCTTGTGCGTTGCTCTGAATGATGCCAATGGCCATAAACAATTCAATGACACACAATAGACAGTTGACCAAAGCAGATTTCGCCACTCTAGTCCATCGAGCTTTGCTGAAAGGCAGCTAGTTATAGTCTCTGTCTTAGATGGCTCAGAAATTGCGTTGTCTTTCACAATAAGTGATGGGAAGACGACAACTTGATGCAAAGATTATTAAGTCTCTTCCAGTTTAATAATATCTAATTGAGCTGTGCAGTTGCAAAAGGTGAAACACCTAATTTTGTTAGTCAGTTTTGGCTCCCGAGATTCATCAGGCACCTACTTACTTGAAATTAGACCTATACTCGAACATATGCACTTCGAGCCACTTAAGGGAGAAAGAAAACAAGACGCAAAAATGCAAAATATTGGACTCGCGGGGAATTGAACCCCGGACCTCTCCCATGCTAAGGGAAAATCATACCACTAGACCACAAGCCCTGTTGAGAACAATTCATATGATTGGACGAAGAACGCTTAATTTGTTGGGACTATATTACAAATCAGTAATCACTGTCATGGTAGCGCAGAAAGTGTGGGGATTTACTGTGAGCTACTAAACACACCCACCCTCACTATCTTCTTGCGGATCGTCATCCTCGGATCGGTAAAAGCTCATATCCAGATGAAAAGCTACAATCATGTCACATGCCTTTTGTCGACGTGATGATGCAGAAAATCGCGTCTTCAAATAACAATCGCACAGGATCGGGAGAGAAGAATAGGTACTTCTATCCACTGCTTTTTAACCCCGCAGCGAAGAGACGGCTAGCAACATCTACATCAATGCCTATCAGCCATCGCACAGCCCTGACCCCGAAGTGTGTCGCTTCGTCCTTGTATATCTTCCTGTCGCCACTCCGATTATAGGTCTAGTAGCATTGGCGAAATGAGCTTGTCCAGTGTCAGTATGCAAATTTTGTCTGATGAGCCCTAAAAGCGCCGGTCTCATATTATCATGTGCCTACAACTTGGTACTATCAACTTCAGGTGCTATCCTCAAGTATGAAGTACTCATTCATTTGAGAAGTGAGAATGCTTCTAGCATCCCGCAGTCTTCATGTCCCTTGAGTAGTCTACTCCTACCACACTTTTGTTCATACTGCGCCACAGGCTAATCTACAGAGTAAAGGGAAACTTTACTCGATAAGAGGAAAACTCTTAAGAGATCGTAAGCCGAATTATGCACACTTGACCTCATGCAACTTACGAAACACCAGGACTGCGCTTGATGGTATGAAATACCACGGACGCAGACGCTTCCCATTTCCTGCCCTACGAGACCACATCAGCAAATGTCACGTTGCCAAAGAATTTCTTCTCGTGCTCATGTGTAATTTCACAATTGTTCGCTCGGGTTCAGATTCATGTTATTTTTGTTTCCCATCATGTCGCCGCTGAGCCATCCTTGCGCTAGAAGAATTGCAAACTTCGTTCAATCCTGAGATGTTCTCTGTGTATGACAGGTTGAGATGTATACTCATCCCCGTAAACTCCGCATGGCTTACCCTTCCCACACGTAATTCTGCTCTAATGGCTCGACCTGGGAACGCAATGCCCAACCGTAGTCCCCCGCATTCGGCGTCCTGAGGAGCGTATGAATATGAAATTTGGCAGGCTCGCTGTTCGTCAGAAATACGCCCGAATGATGATCAAACTCAGCGATGATGACGGGACTCTGTATCCGGTAGTAAAAAGGGTCAGTGTCACCGTTGCCGCCAATCCAGCTAAAGTACGTCTCGTTGAAATAAGCCTTTACGTCGTTGAGACGCAACTCCCGCGCCTTCGAAGGTAGATACAGTAAATACTGCTTCAGAATATCGAGCACAAGCCCTTGTTGCTCAGTACTTAGTTCGGATACGACGACACCTTCGTAGGGCACGATTCGATTGTCGCGATAAGCACCGCAAAGATGCCTTTGGTCATCGTGGTTCCACCTCCCTTTTGGCATCTGGGGATCCTTCATGAGTTTGAATATCCTTACTTTCTCTTGGATGTCAGGCCTTAGGCTTTGCATGAGTTGCAGCCCAAGTCGTTCCTCTTCGTCAAGTATCCTCGTTCCCTTGTACAGCCCTGAATCGACTACATTCGGTTCAGCACCGGTAAACCACGGAGAAACGACGATTTGGGCCTTGTAAAGAAACACGCTCAGACACAGATGGTGTCCGTAGAACGAGAAGCCCCAGGGTCTCGTTATCGAAGGTGTCGAAAAGAGCACGAAGTTGTAGCTATACTCGTTCATCACACGTGGGGCGTTGACGAGTTCGCCGAGGAAATGGTTGATGCGCATGGCGCCGAGAGCTTTCTCATAGCCCTCCGGTGACAGGGTCGCGGCCAAGACGGCGAGTACGGCATCGCGAAGCGCGGGCGTGATCTCATCTAGTCGAATGCCTTTGTCACTTATCAGAAACTCCGGGTTCGACCATGTACGCCACTCTGGAGAGTCGATGTGTAGCAGTGTCTTGGCGCTCTGCTCTGTTGTGAGTTGCGACACTACTGCTGAGGCTTTGAGGACGATGTCTTCAATTGGGATACCTTCGTCTCTGATTGTGAAGAGATCTGGTCGTACAATGCCTAAAATCGGTCAAAACTCGTGTCTTTAGCACCTGATGGAAGGCATGAAAATGCATGTACCGTCGTTGGTGATCCCTTTATAAGGCTCTTGTAATAGTTTTCTCCAGTGTGAATAGAGTCCATATAACCAGGGGGGACCTTGCTTCTCGATGAGCTCTTTCGCGTGGCCCCTGGCATCGTTTTCTGCGATGGTCGTAAAGCGAGGGCTACCGAGGTCAGGCAAGTACTGGCGATAGTGGTGCGAAGCTTGCGCCATCGTGGGTTTATAACATGGACTTGTTACATGTAAAAATAAATTGGCAGTACACGATGTTATTCTCAGATCGATTGCAGGTTTGAACTACATGTAGGGAAAGATCTGATGTCAGAGCATTGGGTGCGATACCACGAAACACTTTATTTTGCCCGATATGGTTCTTATGACCGCAAAATCTGATACAATTCTGAAGACAATTAATAGATTAGTATTGTTGATGGTCGAGTATCGGCTCTTTTTCTAACTCCTCGCCCCGTCGTCATCCACGATGGCTCGCTACCTACCTACATGGCGGGGTATTCGGAGGAACTATCCCCCATATCGCAAAAAGCACAATCTCTGTCAATTTCGACACCACCAACATGAGGCCATCGACACAACGTGCACGTTCTAATAATTTGACTAGTTCGGTACACACGCGCCTTGATGGTTGGATAAGGCGGGATTCGGTCCAGCCTGTCATGGGGAGGAACGATACATCTCAGGTGAGGGGCTTCATGACTACAAGCTTCTTTAAGGCTTGTAGAGTCTGCCGCGTCGCCGCTGTCCGTACATGTCCCATACTCAAGCTGCTGCGTTGACCACAACTGCTCTTTGACATCAAAGGCGTGTTCAGGAACGATGAGGGACATGAAAAATCAACCTACTATTTCACTACGATAGCACTCACTTAGGTTAGGTAGTCAATGTTGGATGCTTGGCTAATTGTCGATTGTCTTGAAAAGGTTGTCGCTGATTGGCCAGGTACATACATTCGTCACTCGCCACGCGGAAAATCATTTGGTGTTCATCTTCAACCTATAATCGTAGCCCCAAATATCGTGACGATTGTTTCGAATGGATAGGAGGTATTGAATTTGGCTGGGGGCATTCGCACGCTTCGGGCTTTCTGCCATTTATCTGGCTGCGCTTCGCTGACAGCCAGAAGACCAAGCTCCAGGGTAGCCTGTCTGGGCGAATTTTGCATAGAAGTCTGCTCTCGACGAATCTGACTAATTGCAAATAGAGCGCCCCTGATTGGCCGCATGTCCGTAACGAATAGCAACGGGGGGTCATGAAGTCATTGCCAAGCGGCACTAGCCGCCACAGTAGGATGCGCAGTACCGTATCTGAGAAGCTGAGAAGTGAACCTGCAGTGTGGTTTCTAAAAAATAACCCCCTCCCGCCCCTCAGCCTCGATCTTCCAATGTACCTAATCTATCCCCTCTCTGTTTGCAGGCAGGCGAGCCATCTCAGACACAGGCCTGAGTCGCGTTATACTTGAAAGGGGAGCTGCGTACCCCACCATACACGCCAAATCCATCTCAAACGTCATGTCTGCGATCTCTGACAAAGAGTCGACGTCACGGTGGTCTCTTGCACCAAGCGAAGCCGAGGTGATACAAGTTTACGTGCGGCGATGGTAGCATAAACGATGTAGCTTAGCTTACCTGTCCATCACAGAGGACAGACACACCGGGTAACAGTGACATTAACTCCGTACCGAAGAGCGAAGTTCGATCTCCTGGCGATTAGATCAGATATAAGTGCAGTCCGACAACGTCAGAGACTGTCTGACATCTATAAGCTCGCATTCCCCTCACATGTCACACTTTGTCTCACTTAAGACATTCTTGATTTGCATTCAGTATACTCGATCTAAACACATGTGACTCCATCACCACCACCATGCCTCGTGTCTTCCTCATCACGGGAACCTCAACCGGTTTCGGCAAATACTACGCCCAAGAAGTCATTGACCGCGGAGATTATGTGGTTGCTACAGCGAGAAACCCGGATGATCTATCACTCCAGAACACAAATGACAAGAACTACCTCCCTGTCCGCCTCGACGTTACGGACAAGAAGTCCATCCAGAGCGCATTCGACCAGGCACTCGACAAATTCGGTAGAGTAGATGTAGTCTGCAACAACGCCGGATACGGTCTTGCCGGCTGTTTTGAGGAGTATACAGACGCTCAGATAAGGACACAGATGGACATCAACTTTTTCGGCCTCCTCGACGTCACTAGGGTTGCGCTGGAAACGATGCGAGACCGCCAAACTCCCTCTGGTGGCTTGATCCAACAGGTCACTAGCATCGGCGGCCAGAGAGGCGTTCCCACCTTCTCCATCTACTGTGCGAGTAAATGGGCCGTCGAAGGTTTTACCGAGGCGCTGTCGCAGGAACTGAAGCCGGAATGGGGAATCAATGTTCAATGTATCGAGCCAGGCGGCTTCAGGACCGACTGGGCTGGGCGAAGCATGACGTTTGCCGATAGGCATCCGAAATACGATCACATCGATACCAAAGACCGCATGACGAAGAGACATGGCAGCCAAGCCGGTGACCCAGTGAAAGGCGCCAAAGTGATGTACGAGTTTGCGGTTATGAAGGATCCACCGCTGAGAAGTGTAATTGGCACCGACGCGTGGGCCGCGATCTTCGATAAGCTGAGCAGCAATGAGAAAAGCCAGAAGAGATTCGAACAACTGGCGAATAGTACAGATGTTGATGGCTACGTCAAGCCGCAATAGATAGTTATAGAAGGTAGTACGACTATGAAATCACCTGTCTAAAAGTCATCATCGAAGTTCAGAGGCCCTCACCAAAATCCTTGCCGCCGGATTAGAATGTAGAAAAACACCAACACGTACCCGAAGTTGGACCTCTAGATTTTAGCAAGCTGACAGTTCAGCTATGCCTCACAAATCTTTTGCAAAATATGAAATCTTGCTAAGTGGTCCTTCGAAATCCATATCAATAGTTTGAAATGATGCCTGGTAACTGTATGTACTGTAAAAAGAGCCACAACTCATATACCTGAGAGTGAATGTACCTTTTTCACGAGCATCAAAGAGCTCGCGGTTATGCTGAGTCTCTCAAAGGGTGGAACGAGGCTTTCACACAAGCGGCAACCAAGATTTTATAAGCGGTAGCGTGATAGCACCATCAATCTTAAGCTTGTCTACCAAATTCACATGTTTTTCCTTCAGTTCTTCTGTCCCAGAGTTGCGTCTTTCTGCTTAAAGAGATAATCATCATGATTGGGCTTTGGATCTCATTTTGTTTGTCGTTGTGCGGCAACTTGTAGGCGAAGATAATCTGTATGCTAATTTGCCAAACAAGTCTTACTTGGCTTAGCTGAGCCCCAGAGGATATTCGTCTTGGTCATCAGCTAGATGCGTTTGCTGATAGTGCTCAAGCTCTCGTTTGAATAGCAACATTACATAATCGAGCATAGAAAGCAGTAGGTGAGCGGTATTGCCTTCTTTACATAGCGCAACTTCTTTCTCTCAGCTTGTAAAACTGCGAAATCTTTAGAGGCCAAAGCCAACACTAAGCAGTATATCAAAGTCTGTTTTCTGCACCTAGCAATTCGGTAATCCCCGTATTTAGCAATTCGGCGATGGTCGTTCAAAGCTATACGGAAAGACAGTTTCATAACATATCTGGTTTGTCCTCCTGCCCGACATTGATGTCTTTGCTGTGTTGGCTTGTGCATTGATACCTACGTATGCAATCTCTGTTGGTATGGGCCAGTCTGGGAGTTCAACGACCAAACCTCGTCTCTCACCAGCTGTATCTTTGACACTAAAATTCATTCAGTGAACATGGGACTCACAGCCGTACTCTAGGAAACTACACGTTGTCCACATCAGCACTCAAAAAGCGATGACAGACTGCCATTAAGCCAACTGAATAGGGGCTCTAACTTGACTTAAGGCATGGTCTAAGTATCTTCTAATGAGGATGCTAAGCAATATAGAGCAGTCCCTGGCTTTGTTTCTGTCGCCGTTGTTTAGTGCGTACCAGGTATATGCCATAGTCGCCGCATGGCTGTCGCCAACGCACGCTTCCATTTTTCGAAGGTAATAACTGATTCAATACAACTCCTTCCACCAACGACGATGAGGCTATCGTCTAGGAAACAGGCAGGTACCAGAAGCCCTGAGCCCTACCCGCTTTCACAGAATCCGCTTCTTCAAATCTCAGCCAGCCTGCCCCCAACCACATCCATACACCATCACACAACTCTTGGCTCATCTGAGTTATTTGAGTTGTATACCGCTGCATTTGCTACCCAGAACCTGTCATCACTCTGCAGACTACCCACTCCATTCCTACGATGCCTCTTCGTCGTGCTTTGGGCAAGCGCGCCGTTGACCGCGCCGTTGACCGTGCCGTTGACCGCGATCCGCCCAACTCGACAACCGACAGTACTCAGGCTGACACTGTCGACATCACTGACCAAGGCGTCAAGAATCTCTGCCTCCGCGCTTTCTTCAAGAACACGGCTGTGTCCTTTGAAGCTGTCGATCGAGCCCTTAATCAAGCTGACGGTGACATTGTCGCTGCTTGGCGGGAGTTGATCAGTAAGTATTCACCAGTGTATTGAGCATCTTAATTCTATTTCATTGCTAACAACCATCAGAGCAGTATCCCAATCCCACCCAAGTTACTCCGCTCCATCAAGAGAACGTCGCCACTGCACTTCTGGCTCCAACTCCTCATGCGCTTGTCGCTGCGTCCCCTGCTCAGAGCCCTAATCGCAATGAGGTTCAGGATGCCGACCACCAAGATCAGCAGGACAAGGACGACGACTCCTCTCGTCTCGAGTACGAGACCGCCTCCCTTGAGGGAAGATTGTACCGAGTGACTGGGTTTCCCCTCTCCACATCCCGAGCCCACATCGAGATGACCTTTGCCAACTACGTGGGTGGCGTGAGTAACTTCTGGTGTTATTTACTACCTGTCTTGGAAGTGCTCGAGAGCCAGTTCCTTTGTTCACAGGAGCAAGTGCTCTAGAAACATGATTTCAGACTCCCGAGACATGAGCAAATACGCATAAGGAGTAACTACTAATCCGAAATTTTGCAGTGGACCAATCATACTCTCTGGTGGCCCCAGGAGTACGGCAACCAAAAGGGAAAGAATCACGGCTGGTGTTTTATCAGTATCGTGAGCGGTAAAGAGACCGAGATCATCGGCGAACTTCGCATGGCGGATGTCAATGGTCGTAGGATTCGGGTCAAACGACATGCCAGCCCCTACGTGAGTCAGAAAATCTTCCTCTGATTGTTTGTATAGAAATATTGACTAATACATATACGCAGAGCTCTGTCAGCAGACTTACCGAGCAGGAGTGGGATGAGGAGGAGGAGTATGAGGAGGGCAAGGGCGATAATGATGGTTGATGGACTACGATGTGGATGACGCTGCCCAGAAAGCCCTTCGCTGTGTGTGTGTCTGCGTGTGCGCATTTTCTTAATTACGCTGAGGAGCCTCCGCAGGTCCTCCCTTAGTAAGGTGGCGAAGTGTGTCTCTCTGTATAGGTATACATGAGATAATAAGAGGCCTACCATCAACTCGTCAAAACAGCCCTTCGCTGTCGGTGCCGTTGTAGATTTTGGGAACCTAGGTGCTTTTCTTCAATTCCTATTCCCTTCGTTTAATACAAAGGCATGTTTCACAGAGGAGTGTCTCAGTGTGTAAGAGGTAATACACAGTCTCATCGGTAGTGATGGGGAATAAAATGGAATCGTTGAAACCTCGCTACCGGAAGTCACATACACAGCTACATGAAGGTCCAGGTCGGCCGTCACGACGCAATATGTATTTTCGCCGACTGGTCATTAATTCCTGGGCACATGATCGACCGGAAGGAGAGACCCTTGACGAAACTTCTAAATGTCTTAAGCACCAAAACTGTAACAATCCGGTACAGCGATGTCTCACGAGATGACATGACTGATTGCGGAAGTATCAGGGAGTGCTGTAGACGCTCACAAAATGGGCGATGGTAGAACGGAATTCCAACTGACTACCGAATGACCTGGCGAATAGTTCCGGTATAATTATACATCTGAACTGCTGCATCATGGCCTTTAAAACCAGATAATCTGCTACGTCCCTCGTACCTTGGAAGGTCTCGCCATATCTGGTCATTGAAGGTAGGAGAAACACTGATAAAGAAATAATGAGAAGATGTCTCAGAAACAGAGCTGGATATAACACTAAGCAAATCTGAACATCCAAATGCTATTTACTATAATACTAACAATGCCAAAGCGTACGAGAACACCCTCGTTGTACCGCAACAGAAGTGGTGATCTTTGACAATAGTATTGTCTCGAATGATCCAGAGGGAGACCGGGAGAATAAAAACGCACGATTTTCTCTTGTACCCTAAGTCCTTGTTTCGACTGTCTTGCTCCAATCTCTTGTTCAATGTACCAAAAGCCACAAGTCCAACAAAGACTTCCCAAATGCTGCCTATCATCTTTCTAACCGGCCTTCCTGGTTCTGGCAAGGGGGAGTTTGGGAAGCGCCTCGCAGCCGACTTCAATATGCTACATGTCTCAATAAGAGAAGAGATATTGACCGTCATGAAGCAAGCTCGCGTAGGACTAGGGGAGGGCATATCGATATCTCGGGAGATCCAGGTCTGCCTTACCACTAAAAAGGTGATTGCTGGAAAACTTCTTTCCAAGTTCAAGTCTGTTCCAGTTGTTCTTCTCGTGCATAACGCACTTGTAGAGCGTCAAAGTCCCATGATTCATGCCGGTGCTTTGTTGCAAGAACTCATCGTCAAGTCCACGGCTTCTTCTATCCCTCGCGCCGTCATTGTCGACGGTTTCGAAATGGCCTCCGAAACAGGAGGAAGCGTCGAGGAGGAAATCCGAAGTTTTGCGCCTACTTTTTCAGGTCTTACTCTCATAATAGACTGCCCGAGAGAAATCGCAAAGGCCCGCTATATCGCCATGAGAGCAAATAACACTGCCATGAGGGACGGGAATACTGATCTCGCATTCGAGAAACGAATCGCTAATGAATCTGAGAGAATGAATACGCTCATCCCCCATCTAAGGATGCAGCACGAAGCAATCAGAATCGTCAATGGCGACGAAAGGTCATTTGATGTGACCTATGAGTTATTGAGACTCAACTGGCTGAACGTCAATCAGCGATGGCGATTCTTGGCTGGTCTAGACGGACCACCAGGTTCAGGTGTGACTTCGGCAAGTAATCCGCGGTATAGTCGTCTCGGCGGTCTATTCAGCGGTATGTAATCAGCACGAAGGATTGTAATCCATAATCAGGCTGACACATAGTTATATAGGTACAAGGATTGACGAAGATTCTTTTAGAAGCGTAAGCAGAAGTTTTCAGCCCGTTATGACATTTGAATGCTGACGTCGCGGGTTTTACGGAACGTGCGACAGTATAACACGCAACACTTATTACAAGTCATTTGTAGAGCAGTTTCGTCCAATTCCACACATTATAGGGAAAATGTACTCGAAAATTGCCGTATCATTGCTTCAGCTATCCATCTTTGCTCTGTCGGTGCGATCCTCTCCAGCATGTCTCAGTTCCACATCTTCGTACCCAACGGGTAGCCCTTCGCTACTGGATATCTCCATCAGTGAGATTACACATTTACTCAACGAGGGTAGCATCACTAGTCGCACGCTAGTCGATCTATACGTACGACGGACAAAAGAAGTGAACGAAGCCCTCCATGCTGTGATCGAGCTCAACCCGGATGCGTCCGCCATCGCCGCCAAGCTAGATGAAGAGCGCGCCCAAGGTCATGTCAGAGGTCCACTACACGGAAAACCTCTACTAGTGAAGGACAACATCGCGACGTCCGATGTAACAGCTACCGGGTCGGGGAGCACGTGTCTCGCCGATGCGCGACCCAAGCGTGACTCTACAGTTGTAGAGCGTCTCCGAAAAGCTGGTGCAATCATCCTGGGCAAAACGAATCTTAGCGAATTTGCCGGCGCTCGGGGAGTTAATCCACTGGAAGGTTGGAGTGCACGCGGCTCCCAGACATTTGCTGCGTACATCGAACATCAGACTCCATGTGGTAGTTCTAGCGGAAGCGGTGTTGCTGCTTCCCTTGGGCTCGCTGCTGGAACTCTGGGGACGGATACAGCTGGAAGTATTACTTGTCCAGCTGCCTATAGCAATGTCGTTGGGATCAAACCCACAGTTGGATTGACATCAAGAAGAGGCACCGGTAAGTGACGGCGGCGAATATTGTTTTCTTTTCTCTCCCCTGTGTATTATGACGCTGCCATTCGTAAATTCTTTCGCGGAGAGATAAGGCAGAGGTCTTGAATAAGGCTGTTACTACCCTCGTCAGGGAAGATGTTTCAAGCAATTGACTGACTTCGTCTATCTTCTAGTCCCAATTACAAGGAGACAAGACACTATCGGTCCTCTCGCCCAAAATGTTGCAGATGGCGCTTTGATACTTGAGGCTATTGCCGGTAAGGATGCGAGTGATAACTACACTTCGGCACAGCCATGGGCGTCTCCACCGAGCTACCTCGCCTCTTTGAACAAGACGGCATTAAAGGGGAAGCGCATAGGGGTTACCTTCACCGAGGAGCTAGTGGGAGTTCTCGATCCTGAAATTGCTCGGCCAGTTTTCGATGCCGCTGTGTCAGATCTGGAGAAAGCCGGAGCAGTGATCTTTCCCGTACCCCTGGGCACCGGAGGCTTTGCATTAGATGACCTCCATACTTGGATATATGGCAATATCTCGGCTTTCGTGTTCTCGGATTATCACGACAATATGGCCGCTTACCTGAACGATACTATTCCCGGTCCCAAAGACATTGAAACTTTCGAGGATTTGTACGAATGCTTACAGCAGGATTCGGCGGAGCAATACCCTTTCTACGATATTGACCTCATTGCTGCAGCAGTCGGAACTGGTGTCCCCGCAGACGGCTCAGTTGCTTGGAACGGCTACGTGACAGCCATACGCCTAGCGGAGAAGGTAATCTTACAGCCCATTGAGGACAACGAACTAGACGCTTTAGTAACGACAAGTGATGTTGCTGGTTTCTACACGGCGCCTCTAGGGTATCCAGTAGTGACTGTGCCCATAGGAGCACTCCCAAAAGGCGCAAATACTACCTCTGACTCAACGGGTACCTTAGCTAGGAGTGGACCCGGACTGCCTCTGGGCATGAGCTTCATTGCGGATCGTTGGACTGAGGAGAAGTTGATCGGGTATGCATACGCATACGAACAAGTCTCGTTAAAAAGACGCAC
This sequence comes from Xylariaceae sp. FL1019, assembly GCA_022578705.1. Taxonomy (NCBI): domain Eukaryota; kingdom Fungi; phylum Ascomycota; class Sordariomycetes; order Xylariales; family Xylariaceae; species Xylariaceae sp. FL1019. The sequence goes on from MU391932.1 coordinate 265,436, forward strand.
TTTGACGCCTCTGGTTAAGCCGGCTTCTGACCTCGAGTCGGTTTTGTAAATCCCACCTGCCAACGGTCAGAGGCAATAACGTAAAGAATTTGGGTACATAGCCAGATCATTCCAATCATCAGACCGAAGTCCAATGCAACAAACACAGAATCCCACGCGTGTGTATAAAAAGCTCGCGCCAAGCCGATAAGCATCAAGAAGATCTCAATCCTAAAATCTAATAGGGGTATACAAGAAATAGTTTAGCAACAAGAAGGAACCTCAACGACTGTGGCCTGTGGCAACGCGCCACTCTTCACAGGAATAGTCTCAGGTGCCGCAATTCCAGCGGCCTTCATAATCCGCCTCTCAGCCATCGTAACCGCAATATCAAAAGCGTTCTGCGTGCTCGTGACAGACGCCAGGTTCTTGCCGGCGATGTCAAAGGCAGTGCCGTGAGCCGGTGTGGCAACGGGGATAGGCAAGCCGCCTTGCACAGTGACACCACCATCGAAGGAGAGCAGCTTCATTGCTATCTGGCCTTGGTCGTGGTACATGGTGCAAATTCCGTCGAAGTGCTCCCGCTTAAGGAAGATGGTGTCGCACGGGAAGGGTCCTTGGACATTGATCCCCTTTCTCCTTGCAAGTTCTACGGCTGGTCGGATAGCAGTGATCTCCTGCATGCCGAAAGCACCGTTCTCGCCATTATGGGGGTTCAAGGCACAGACTCCGAGACGAGGGGACTCGATGCCAGATTCCCATCTACATTGTTATTGTCAGCGTCAGGAGCAGAAATCACAAGGGTTCGCCGAAATTAACCTTAATCTGTTCAGCAGCTCAATCGCCTGAAGTGTGTTATCCGTAGTAATTCTCTCCGCAACCTCTTCTATGCCAATATGCGAAGTGACTCTGCCAGTCCACAGAGGGCCAGCGATGTTGATCTCACTGGTCTTCCCCGTGTAGTTGAGCTGGTTGGCGAACCACCTTAGCTCGTCCTCCTCCGTCATACCGGCCTTCTTCAGAGAGCTCTTGTTCAGGGGCGTGAAGACAATAGCGTCGATCTCGCCAGCCTGTACCAGCTTGAGAGCACGCTTGAGCTGGTAGATACAACGAGCACCGCTGTCTTTGGATACCTCACCGCGCTCAGATCTATACTCTGATGCGGTGCCGTCATCAAGGACTTGGACGCCGTGAGGACCAGCAGCTCCTTCGGAAAGGGCTACACTGACGCCACCCGCATCTGCAATTCCGGCTTGAAGCTCGGACTGATCTGCTAAGAGCACGATATCGGCTCTCTCAAGATTCGCCGTGTTGCTTAGGAGCTTGGCTGCGAGCTCTGGGCCAACACCACTGGGATCTCCCATTGTGACCGCAATGCGGGCCCGACGAGGGATATGAGTGTGTTGAGCCATCTTGGCCAGACCTTTGAAGCCTAGTCGGTTGAATGGAGATATCGATATTTGCTTGCTTGCTTGCTTGCTGATTGTCCCTTGAAGATTTAAAATGTAAAGCTGGAGAGTGGTGTTATGGGTGTGTACGTGTTAAGGAAGCCCGGTGTTGAACACATGGTAGTCGTGCGATGTCTTATTATAATTAGAACGATTCAGTGGACAAATGCTCTCCCGTTCAACAGACGCGGTTTCCGAGTCTCGGTGGATTCTGTTCAGAATATCGATGTCGATCTCCGCAGGTTCGTGGATATCTCCAATTCGCCTCACTGTAGTCTCGGCGGTTCGACCGACCCATCGCTGAACTGGCGATATGTCTTGGTCACACGCTCGACACGGTCCCCCTCACGAGCCAGCGGCAAGAGCTTTCAGCTAAAGCTACCGTTGGTCTGGAACCAGTTCGGCATTATCACTTGGCGTGTCCATCGACATACTATCTACCCAATATATTCGTAGATCGTGGAATCTCGCATCTGGGCCGAGCACGGGCCTAGACTTCAACTTCGGCCGCCGAGCTAATGCAGTGCCAAGCAACGCTGTGAAGCCAAACCAGTTAGCAAGGGTATAGTGTCTCAGAGTCAGGGAACAACACCACCCGCAACCCACTGACTCGCTTTCCACCGGTACTGTACCATGGTTCACCGTCTTGTCGGCTTTTTCGCCGCTGAAGCCAAGAACTGTTGCCCCACGATTTCGACAACCCCAGCCTTCCAAGAGCTGGGGAAATTGGGGAAGTCTTCAACCATGCCGAGATCGTCCACGTGTGAGAGCAGCGCGTGCCGAGAGTTGGCGAATATAATAACTAGGACGATCACCTGTAATGATGTGCGGTTGGAGATGTCCAAGTGCTTTGTCCAGACGCAGAGTTCTTGATTGTTTAATTCTTTGACGTCCGGGAACTTTCTCCATCATTATGGCTAGAAAGAACGAATCTCATGCCGAGCACATCAATGCTGGCGTGTCTGTTGGATCTCGCGATAGCGTAGATCGCAAAGGGGACCTTGCCGGCATCCAAGAGGCTGAGTTGCTCACTGCCAACTGGACTGAAGGCTCCGATGCCGAGAAGAAGCTCGTGCGGAAGCTTGATTGGCGAATTCTTCCCTGTACTTGGGTCCTTTACCTATTAGGTTATCTTGATAGAGCCAACATTGGGTACGTTCGATCATCATTGCATTTGAATCCACAGAGTTGCTAACACTTGGCTAGAAATGCGAAGACCGGTGGTCTTGAGGACGACTTCGGTCTGACCGACAACCAATACTCGATCATCGTGTTGATCTTCTTCGTCTCTTATCTCATCTTCGAGGTTCCAGCCAACATGATCTTGACCCGGGTTAAGCCGTCTGTCTTCTTGCCCGGTTTGGGCTTGGTATGGGGAACGTTTGCCACGTTGATGGCTGCGACAACCAACTGGAGTCAACTCGTTGGACTTAGATTCCTGCTCGGATTTGCTGAGGTAAAACCACATCGTTAAACTGTGTGAACAACACTCTAACAGCAATCTAGGCCGGTTTTGCTCCAGGTTGTGCCTTTTATCTATCATCTTGGTACCGAAAATACGAACTTTCCACCCGCTATGCCCTCTTGTACACCTCGGTCCCTCTTGCAGGAGCATTCTCAGGTCTTCTCGCAGGTGTCATCACGGAGTACGCAGACGGCGCGGGTGGCCTCGCTGGATGGCGATGGTTATTTGTAAGTTCACTTCGGCACGTTTCTTGAGTAAAACTTGCTAATAGATATACTTTGCATCAGATCATCGAAGGCCTCCTCTCCATTGTCGCCTCGATCCTCATATACTTCCTTATGCCGAACTACCCCTCGAACTCAAAGCGCTTCCTCAAGGAAGACGAGACAATCCTGGCTTGCCACAGACTTGTCGTCGACGGCATTGCCCTCACCCAAGGTGCTGGCGAGGAGCGCATCTCCCACTGGCAGGTCTTCAAGATGACAGTCAGCGACTGGCGCGTCTGGTGCCAGTGCTTCCTCTTCGTCCTCATCACGGGCGCCCAAACGATGCAGTACTTCATCCCTACCTTGGTAAAGAGCTTCGGCTGGTCTGGACACAGCGGTCAATACCACACAATTCCTTTCTACGCCGCGGCTCTCTTCTACGTAGTTGGATGCTGCTATCTGTCTGACAAGTTCAAGACCAAGTGGCAATTCGTCTGCGGCTTAGCAACCGTGGGAGCTGTGCTGTTCATTGCCGTCGTCACATCTTACAACTTGACCGTTCAATACGTCCTCTCTATTTTCGCATTTGGCACAATCTACGGCTGCTCACCTCTGATTAAAACTTGGGTTGCTGGTAAGCAAGCGAAGCTCCTCTCTAGAATGTTCTAAACCCAGTAATGACTGACTCCGATTAGACGTCATTCCCCAGCCGGCTGCCAAACGAGCGGTCGCCATTGCGCTGATCAACGCCATCGGCAACGCAAGCTCGATCTACTCCACTTGGTTGTGGCCCGACAAGGACGCCCCGCGGTACGTTGTTGGATTTGCCGTGACTACGAGTTGGCTGGGTGCTGTTGCTATTGGAGCACCCATATTTGCATACTTCTTCCGCAAGCATCCTGCTCAACGAACCGAGCAAAATGAAACATTAGCTCGCGAGCTACGAGCGCGGGAGCAGAGAGAGGGTGAGAAAACGAGAGTCTAACTGTGGATTGTGGACTGATGAATACACCTATGATTGTTGATGATCCTCGTAACTCACTGAGCGTTGATGCTAAGGTATCCTGAAGAATATATAAGGCTATCGTCTTAAGATAGTACAGTTCTAATAAGCATATGAAATGGTAGTAATTGTAGTAACAACCTCCTCCTGGAAATGAAAGTGGGATGATCGGTGAGACCTTACTTGTGCACTCTGAACTCTTGCATCAAACAACCTTTATCGCGATGGCTTCCTATCAACTTCAAAAAGTAACTGGCGAATCATGCTGGTCTACGTAGGCTCCCAAGACCCCGTATCACGTACTATGGAGCATACCGTATCACGGCTATTGAGGGACTGGAATGAGTGGGCCATTCCGTAACAAATTCTGCACTCAGCAAAGCTTGATATTCCTTTTCGACTGACTAGGACCGTGACTATGATGAGTAAGGTAGTCAACTTCGAATTTGGCGACAGGTTTGAGGTGTGCTCAGACATTTGTACGCTTGCTGGGTCCACCGCTTCGCGAAAGTTGATCAGGTATCTACAGGTTTCTGGGACTATGGAGAGGTGGAAAATTTAAAAGAGTTAATCAAAGGATATCAAAAGCTATATGAGTAGAAAAACGAGTACAGTAGATGATTGAGGACTTAAATGGGAGGCATCTCAGCATCAATACCCCAAAGAAACCCGTCGTTAAACCGCCAATCCAAATCTCCCATAAGATCAAATGGATCTTTCTGAGGAATGAACTGCGTCGGATCAGCCGATTGAGCCGCTGGCAGATTCGGATGCGCTTGCATGAGACCAGTGCTTTCAGCAGGAGCAAGAGTTTCTGCTGAGCCCCCAAAGTTTCCAATACGGTTTGGCGCATAGGGCATCATTGAAGCGCCCTTATCTGAGATATTCGACCGCTGGTAAACGAAGCTGTCGTCGTTACCACTCGTACAAAAGCGCTGTAGTAGTTCCTTCAACCCCGTGACGACTTGTTGTATCACATGTCGCTGGCTCGTATTTTCAGCAACCAAGCTGAGCATGCCGATGAGACTCTCTACATTAGTCAGAGCATTCTTGGTGTGGAAGTTCAGACCGTATTTTGCCAAGTCTCTTGGCAGGTACAGGACCGGATCGTTTCTTGTGCTAGGTTCGCCAAACACGACCGCCATTTTTAGCAAAAACGAGGCGCACACTGCGATCATGGCGTGTGTGAAGATGGGCATGCCGATAAGTGATTTTCGCAGATCACTGTCTTCGACGATGAGACGAACGGTGCTAGTTGCCGCTGATATTGCGTTGTTGGCTGCTTCTTGTCGATCCCAGTTCATGTACGACCCCGGATTATTATTTTCCGTACGAGCAGATATACCCCGTAATGACATGGAGTTGAGTTGGAATCGTGCCAAGTGGTAGTACAGTGCCGTTCCTTTCGACGACATGGGACGCTCAGGGGCAGACATATCGTTGCGCTTCGGTACTTGTTCAAGCCTCCATTGATCAACTGAGATACTGAAAGATTGTAGTACCTCGTAGTCTTGCCCGCCGAGCTCGAGATCAGGATCACAACCATACATAAAGTAGGCGCCGGCCAAGATGCGGAATAGCTTGACTTGCGCTACAAGTATCCGATCGCCATTTGTGCACAGGCCGCTAGTTAGCAGTTTGTCTGCATTTCGGATCGCAGAATCCTCTTGCATCATCGGAGGTCTCCCATAAGCGAGTGCAAATTGGTGGTCACAGACGTAGAGGGCATACCACAATCGAACTCGCTCATAAGACTCGAGTGACCCTCGGGAGAACTGAAGTGATGACTTGTGGAGGTTTACCTCTCCAGCAACACGGACAGCTCTGCTGCAGAGAGACCAGCTAAGACTAGTCAGGTAGAACGAGCCTATGCACAGTGCTCGAATGTCATCCAAGTTCCGAGTATGCAACATGCAGGAAGCCCTCATGAGTGATATGAATGCATCATATGTGGCATGGAGGGCTTTCTCCCTACTCGGGATGTGAAGAGCAGCTACAGTCAAGACAGTGGCAACGAGCAGTGAAGACGATTGCCTCGCCTCGTTGAGTGACTGGTGGGAACAAAGGATGCCATCCCAGAGGACAGGATTAATCCGATCTCGAAAATGATCGAAAAGGAACTCGGCTTCCGCTAACTGAACAACCCCACGGCTGATGAAATCTGGGCCGTTAAGTCCAGGGGCAGGGTCCAGTCTGATGAGTCGTGAGCTGCTAGAATCTGTTAAGTTATAGATATTGTTCATAGCGAGGGGCACCAAGTCAAAATCGTCTTGCTGTTGATCGGCAGAGGCACCCTCAGACGTGAAGTTAGCAGAGCCCGGCGCCCCTGACGTAGGTGGACTGTCATTTGCAGCCTCAGAACCAAGCTGGAGCGACGAGAGCTTCCCGTCATAGCGTGTCAGTTCTGGAAGATTGTTGTGCTGTAGCAATTGTTCGACGGCGGCCCTCAATTGGTCGATGGTTGCCTGCGCTTGAGCTTTCCATCTACGTTCCGGTCAAACACTATCACGAGCCAACGTCCTGCAAGCCGACTCACGCTGAATCATCATCGATGAACTTCTTGGCGAAGTTGAACGGCACGCATTCGATGCCACTTTTAAGGCATTTGTTGCAAGCCGAGGACCCCGGTGTCACGAAGCACTTGATTTTGTGCTTCTTGCATTCAGCGCCTAGTACGTTTCTTCAGTTAGTCAACGTTCTTTGCTAGTCTGAACAACAGAGAGTGGGCCGTCGGAACGGACAGGCACGGGTGAGCTGGGGCTTAGACGAATTGGCCGTGGTTCGCTTGTCAGGTGTAGAATCATCATCTTCAAGTCTTGGTCGTTTGGTACTAGAGTTCATGGCTGGCCAGGTCAGGTAGGCGTGTGTGATCTGTGATGTTTCCTGGGTTGACAGTGGGAGATGATCATGGGGGGCAGGGGAATCCGACCAGAGTCCGAGCAGAGGCAGAGCATAGGCACAATCGAGGTGAAGATCACCCCCGTCCCCGAGCACTTCCCCAGAGTCTGGTTGCATGCAGCCAAGTTCTCCGGTGTCAACCGATCACGGTGGAGCGCACACGCGGCGCTATGTGGAGTACACTTTCCTCGCCACGGTTCAAGCATTCCCCAGTTTCCATGCCCAGACACCGAGCAGACGACCAAGAGCTGCGAACGCGGCAGAATCGACGCCAAGATGACTTGGTCGGGTCGCCACGAGTTTGGCCCAAGTCAAGTCGTCTCCCCGGCCTCGGCATAAGAGACTGCCCGTTCATTCTAACGCCATGTAGGTCGGCTTTTCCTAGATGCTCGCCCAGCAATAGGGGTGTGTGGTCGTATAGCCATCAGATCCATCTAGTATGAAGGTGGTTGGTGGCAGCTCGACGAAGACAGAGATTCTTCTCCTCCGGCACGGAATACCGGCTAAGAAATCATCGCTAGGCTGTCGTTACGTTAGTGTCCCAAGATGGAGACTAAAACAGAAGTTGTCCGGAATGCAACAGCAGGCCACATGTAAACACCAGTCCCGGGCGAAGCAATTAGTATCAAGAGTCAGGTGATGTATCTTATAGCTCATGTTTGCCTACACGTGTTTTGAGGAGTAGTGCAGAACCTTCCATGTTGTTTGCCTAGGTAATCACTCGTTTGCTCGGAGATAGTTTTTCCTTTCTTCGTGGGCTTGAGAGGAGACAGGACTGTCAAGACTCAGTCATCCGTCATCGAAATGCTGAGAGTGTGCTGCAGCGCTTGTGTAATAGCCGTGCATATGGCTAAGTATGCAGCGTGCAATGTATTTTGATTCAAGCAAACCTCCACGGCAGTGAAACATGCAGATGTTTCTTCAACGAGTGTGTATTGTTAATGGCGTGTCTTGAGTTCGCTGTCGCCCGCGGAATTCTGCCAGGTACGCGCTGGGTCCTATACCCCGAATTCGAAAGATCCCATACCTTGGAAGACACCATGCCATCAACACTACTACTACCTAAGTATCGTGCTATTTGTCCTCAGTAACATCCAATGCTAGTGAGTGCATACCTACATATAGGTTAGGCATGTTGTTAGACGCTAGCTCCGATGAGATCAAATGCGACATGGATTTACGAATAGGCTCGGGTGAACCCAGATGTGATCGTTCGTGTTGTGATGTGACATGGCTGCCATGGAGATGAGTTTCTCAGACGACCTGCCGAACTGCTCTATTAGACCCTTCGGGGTGATTAAGTGCCACTTTTAGTTAGTTTAGACTCCCGCGTTATTGTTTAAAAAGTAGCGGGAGTTAGGTTAGTTTCGGTTAGTTTTAGTCGGTTTTAAACTTTATTTTTCGAAATACTTAATTATAATATACCGTTAAATATTTAAAAAAAAAAAAACGCGTTAATTTTTATTTAAAATTTATACTTTTTTAATTATATAAGCTTTTTAATTAATTATAGCTTAGTTTATTATTTTTAATATAAACTTTAAAAATTATAGCTTTTTTAAATTTATAATATAAACGTATAAAGCTTTTAATTATATATATTTAATTTTTTTTTAACTATTGTTTTATTTTGCTTAATTAATTTGGGGCTTTTTTTTAAACTTTAATACGTTTATCGATTATTATAGTTTATTATTACGTTTATATTATATTATTTTAAAATTATTATAATAACTGCCGCCGCCGTAATTATTAAAACTACGATTTTTATCGTTTTTTATTTCGAAAAACGTATTAATTATATTACGTAATTTATTTTTTATTATATATTTTTTATTACGTTTAAAACTATTATCGTTATAATTAATATAAAATATTTAAAACATTTTTTTTTATTTAATATTTATAACTATACGGTATTAATTTAATACTTTTTTATTATTTACTATATTTTCCGGTATTAATAATTATAAACTATTTTATTATATTTATTAAAAGCTTTATATTATTTTAAATCGAAAAAAAAGCGTTTTTATTTTTTTTAAATATAAACTAGCCGTAATTAACTATATTATATTTAAAATGCCGCTTTTATAACCGTTTACTATTTAAATAAATATTATAGCAAAATATATTATATATAATTAAAAATATATTTTATATATTAATAAAAAAACGTAAATTTAGGTTTTATATTTAAATATTAAAAAGTTTTAAAAAAATATTTTAATAAAAATTATATAATATATTTGCCGCTTTTTTAATTTTAATTTTTTTTTTTAATAACGTTTATTAATAGCGTTATTATTTATAAAGTTTAAAACTAATAGTTTTAAATTGTTTTTTAAATTAATAGTTATTTACTGTTTTTTTACGTTATTATAGCTTTTAATATTTTTAATTTTATTTTTTTAAAGCTATTTAATATTAAATACTAAACGGTTAAAAGTAATAATATTAATACGTATAAATCGTTATTTAAATTAAGCTATTTTATAAATAATTTTATTAAATATATAAACTTTATTAATTTTATTTATATTTTTATTATTATTAAACGCTAATAAATAATTTTTAATTCGGTTTAGTTTTACGTTATTAATTAAAATATCGCAAACTAGATTTATAAACTACCGATTAATAATAATATTTAATATCGACGATATTAATAAATTAGAATATTTAACGAAAACTATATTAACGGCAATACGTATTTAAAAAACGCCTAAAAAAATAAAGTCGAAAATATTTTTTTGCTTTTTATTTCGAATTAATACGTATTTAATTAAATATATATTAAAAACAATATATTATACCGATATTATAATCGTATTTAAAATATAAAACACGATTTTTCGTTTTTTTAATTAATATAATTTTTTAGGCTTTATTAATTAACTAAAATCGTTAACGAAAAATATTCGAATAATAATAAAATATAATCAGTAATAAGCTTAGTTTAGTTTTAATTTAGTTTTTTATAATTTATAAGTTTATAATAATATATAAATAGCGTTTATTTTTTTTTAAAATTTTTACGCTATTAATATTTATAAAATAATTAACGGTTATAAATCGATTATTACGAAATTTTTAAATTTAATAAAAAATATCGTAATGTTATTATTTTAAAATACGCGGCGTATATACGTCGATTAAATAGTTTTAAATAATTAATTATACGTTATAATTATTAAACGCGTTTTATTAACTACGTAAACGGCGCTTTTTATATATTTAAATTAACGGTAATTTTTTACGTAATTTTTTTTTTTTTTTTTTTAAATCGTACGTAATTTTATATTATATAAAAAACCGCGTTATTAAACTTTTTTAAAAAGCTCGTTATTAACTATTTATATTTAATTATTTAAATTAATTAAATAAGTTTACGTAAGTTTTACGGCTTTACCGCCGCCGTATACGTTGTTAATTTTAAATAATAAAATATATAATTTATATTATATTTTTTAAAAAATAAATTACCGCGTTATTTACGTTTATTTTTATACGCGCGTTTATTAATAAATATATAGTTTATATAAAATTTTCGATTTAAAAAAAAAACGCCGAAATAAAAGCTTTTTACGTTTATTATAATAAACGTATAGCCGGCTTTATTACTATTACCGGCTTGTTTTTTTTACCGCTTTTTTTTTTAAAAAAAAACAAAAAAAATAAAAACGGCGACTTTTTTAATTTAAGCGTTACGTTAGCTATTATTATTATTACTATTATTTCGGTTATTATTATATTTATTACGTTTACTGCACTCGCAGTTTTTTATAACCGCCGTATTTTATTTACCGTTATTGCCGGTATTTATTACTATTATTTTTATAACGCGTATATAAGTTTTGCTTTAAATAACGCTTTTAACGGACTTTATTTAAATATTATCGGTTTTTATAATAAATATTATTTACGTTATTATTAAAATAACCGCGTTTATTACTTTTAATATATACTAAATTGTTTAAAAACTTAAATAAACATAATATATTAATATTAATTACTATATAGCCTTATTAACGTCGTTTTTATCGTTTTTATATTAACGGACCGCTTTTTCGCGGTTTTTTAAAACGTAAATTTTATTGCGGCCTTTTTTTTATACGACGTAATTAATTAAATATAGTTAATTTTACGTTATTATTATTATTTATATTATAATACGTTTTTAATATATTTAGCCCGGTTTATTATTTACTACCTTTTTTACCCCGGTTATTTTAGTTTTTATCGCCGTCGCCGCTACTGCTACGTTTATCGAAATTACCCGTATTATTGTTTCCGTTTTCCGAAATATAACCGATAAAAAAAAAAAAAAAATCGAAAAAAAAAAAAAAAAAAAAAAATAATACGCCTTATTTTATTAAATTTATGTTTTAAACTATATGTTTTTTATTTTAGTTTTGCTTTAAATTAGCGTATTTTTAATAAAAATCCCGTTTAATTAATTACGCGCGTTAATATTATTTTTATATACGTATTTATAAATATTATAAACTATTTATAACGTAAATATAAAAATAAACGTATAATTTTAACAAAGCTTTTAAATAAAAAAAGCTATTTTAATAGTTTTTTTTATTTAAAAATTTAATATTTATATAGCGTATTCGTTTTAAAATACTTATAACGTAATATATATAATTATAAATACGGGTTAAATAAAGCAGGTTTTTATAAAAGCTTACGATTAAAAAATTTACGGCTTAATCGGATAAAACTATAAAAAATAAACGATTTTATTTATTTATAACAAATAATAATACGCGTATAAATAGCTTTTAAAAACGTAAATAAAAAATATAGGCAATTAAATATTATTTAAAACGTAACGTAAAATTTTACTAAAATCGAATTAATATTTTTTATATAAATATTATTACTTTTATAATAACTATTAATATTTTTATAATAACTAAACTTTATTAATATATTAACAACTTAAATAAAAAATATACTTTATAACGGTATATTTATATTTTAAACTTTTATAAGCCGTTAATAAAGTATTAAAAAAAAAGGCATAAATAAAGCTCGTAAATTTTCGATTTAAATAATAAATACGACCGTTTTTAGTATTAATTAAATATTTTTTCCGTTTATTAATATACGTTTAAACTAGTTTTTAATTAACGTAGTTAAATTTTTATAAACCGTCGATAAAGTATTAAAAAAAAAAGCATAAACGAAGCTCGTAAACTTTTGGTTTATTTTTTTCGGCGATTAAATATTTTTTTAAACAATTATTCGTTAGCTATTTAACTGCTTTTAATAAAAACGTAACGTTATTTTAATTAATAACGCCGTAATAAACGTACACTATAGCTTTTATATAAACTATAGTAATTTTTTTTTAATTTTATATTAAAAACTATATACGATTTTAACCGATTTTAAAATATAATCCCCCGAAAATATATAATAATAAAAACTTTTTATAAAAATAAACATTTAGCTTTTTAAACGATTTATATAATAAAAAGCTTAATTTAATTCTTATATTATTATTAACCGAATAAAATAATTCCGTTATTTAAAATAAATTTACCCGAATTAATTGTATTTTATTTTTGCTTTTATTAAAAAAAGTCGGTAATAATCGATTTAAAGCTATATAAATATATATTAACCCGTTTTTATTAAAAAAAGTCGGTAATAATCGATTCGGAATTATACGGATATATATTAATTTAAAAACAATAGCTAAAAGTTTATAAAATCGATAAAATCGAAAATTAATTTATAAAATAAAAAGCTTTAAAAATTAATTTATAAAATAAATAATAAAAATAGCTTATTATTATTACGATACGTTTTTAACTTTTAAAATTTAGCTTTTATATTATTTTTATATAATAATATAATCGAAAATATATAATAGCTTGCTAAAAAACGAATATTATATTTATATTTATATACTTTATTATAAATATTTATATATATATTTTTTTATATTTTTTTAATTTTTGTTTATAATAAATATTATCGGCTTTATTAATTATTTGTTATTTTTTAAATTATTAAAAAATAACTTTTAATATAAAGCGATTTGTAAAAAATAACGCGATAAATTATATAAGTCGATCGTAAATAATATATAATTATATAGTCGGAATTTATAATTACGGTTATTATATCGGTAAATTAGTAATTAAAAGCTTAATATAATCGCCGTAAAAAACGCTTATTATTTATAATTAAAGCCTATTTATCGAAAGCGCGCGATAGCAATATTAATTAAAGCAAAAAAAACAAAAGCATTGTTTATATAATAAAAAAACGTTATATTAAAAAAATATAAAACGTTTAGTTTAAAAAACAAATTTTTAATTATTATCGGTACGTTATAAACGATAATTTTATATTTTTTATTTAAAAATAAACGCTATTTAGCGAATAATTAGCGCTTATTTAATAATCCGATATATTAAATCGTATTAATATAAAAAAATATATAAACCGTATACGAGATTTTTTTATAATAGCGTATATCGGACTATATAAAAGTTATAATTTAACGGCGTAAAGTATTAAATCCTAAATAATTGCTTTCCGGTATACCGAATTAATTAAAACGAGGGAATAATAACGCTATTAATTTTGTTTATATTAATATCGGCGGTATATTAGCTATAAAGCGTTAATTATAATAAGTTAATAGTTAACGACGGCGGGCTAATAAAAACGGGCCGATAAAAACGGGTTAATAAAAACGGGCTAATAATAGTAAATAAATAATAGCGGGCTAACGATAATAAACTAATAATAGCGAGTAAATAATAATAAATAAAAAATAGTAAATAATAAAATAAATAATTTTTTAATTTATAAAAATAGCTAAAATATATATTAGCTAATAAATGCCTATTAATTATATAATTATTAATAAATACGGTAATAATTTATAAAATAAACGGTTTCGAGCTTATAATTAGTTTATATAATAAATAGCTTAAAAAGTAAAAAAAAAGCTTTAAAATTTAGTTTTATAACGTAAATAACGCAAATAGCTTTAAAGTTTAAATAAAAACGTCGAATATATATATAATTAGTTTTATAAAGTAAATAGCGTCGAGTTTATAATTAGTTTATAAAATAAACGGCTTAAAGTTTATAAAATATAACTATATAAATATTATTTAAAATAGTAAATATATATCGTTTAACGTTTTATAACTATTATATTATTAAATAAACATAAAACGTAAAAGCTATATATATATATAATGTTTTTATATAAATTTAACGATTATTTAATAACCGTAGCCGATATATAGATTTAAAATAGTTTTTTTTTTTATACTTTTTTTTTTATGCTTTTAACTTATTAAACTTTTATAAAGTTTTTAAAACCGCTTTATAACTATTTTTCGATTTATAAAAAAACTTAATATATTAAAAAATAACATATTAAAATAAAAAAAAACATAGTGCTTTTATTAATTAATATTATAATATAATATATATAATAGCGAGTTTTATTTTTTTAATTTTTTATAAATAAATTTAATCGTTTGGTTTAAAGCTACGATATTATTAATATATAAACTGTTTTAATAATTATATTATATATTAAATATAATAATAAATGCTTGCTTTTTTAACGAAAAAAACGCAAAAATAAAAAAATAATAAACCGATTTTTAAAATAGCTATTATATACGTAAAATACCGTATAAAATAATTAATATCGTTTTTTAAATTTATATTAATATTAATTAATATTATTTTCGCAATATCGCTTTATATTTAATTGCCGTAGTACGTTTAATATAATTGTTTATATATTTTTTTTAAAAAGCGTCGAACTAATATTAATATTAATTTTCGATATAAATAAGCGAACGGTTTAAAGCTGTTAAATAATAATCGGCGATTATATAATTTAATTCCGGTTTTAATACGATAATTAAAATAAGTTATTAAAAAACGCCGTTAAATAAGTAATAATTTTTTTTAACGATTATACGATTAGCCGGCAATAAATAGGCTTTATAATATTATTTAAAAAATATTGCAATATATAATAAATTTATATTATTTAGATTATTTATTTAATTTTATTTATTATTTAATATAAAAAACCTTATTTATTAAGTATATAAATATATATATATATTATTTTCGGCTTTATTTATCCTTATTTTTTGCCCGTTTATTATTTACGTATTATTAATATTATTAATAGCGCGTATTAATTTCTAAACGTATTTAAAGCTATAGCTTTCGCGTTTATTTAAAATTATAAAACTAAGTATTACTATATTATAAAAATCGATTAGTAAGTTTTATAAATACTAAATCGTTATTTATAATAATATTTATTAATAATAAATAACGTCGTTTTCGTTTTTTTCGGTATAATTAACGATTACTATATTAATTTAACCGACGTTTTTTTGCTTTTTAGTTTACTGTTTTACGTTTAAAGTTTTTATTTTTTTCTAACCGATAATTATTTTTCAAAGCTTATTTTTTTTAGTTTAAATTTAAAAAAGCCGATTTAATATATTTACGACGTTTAAAGGCTGCGAAAATACGACGTTGCGTTATATATAATTTAATACGAATAAAGCGCCGTAGACTATATAGTTAAAATCTGTATAGTTTTAATAATAAACGAGTAATTAATTTAGTATATATAGTGTTCGTAAATTATTTCGGTTAATTACTGCCGTAACGAGTTTAATATCGCTAACGTTTATACATAGTATTAATAAGCAATATATTAAGCGATTTTTAAATATTATTAATAAAATACGTAAATTAAAATAATAAATTAAGTTTAGTTTTTGCTATTTATTTATTTATATAAACTATTTAACGTTATAAAAAAACAGCTATTATAAAACGGGTAAAAATCCGGATATAATTTTTATAAAATATACGACGAATATAATAAATTTTAGTGTTTTTATCGTTAAAAATAACCCGTTAAGTATTTAAACGGAGTATTTATTTTTAATTAGTTTTGTTTAAATTTTTAACGCTTAATATTAAGTAGTAATATATTATCGTATATATAAAGCTATTTAAAAATATTTAATAAAGGATTTAAAGAAATTTCGAACGATTTTTTTAAATTAGATATATAAATTTTTAAAATATTACTAAATACCGGTATTTCGATTAATACATATATTATACTATAATTAAATAAACATAGCTAATTGCCGTATATAGTTAAAAACGGTTTTAAAAAACGCGCAGGTAATAACGGTTTTATTATATTTAATATAATCGTAATAAACTTTACTATATTATTTAAAGCTTAAAACAAACCGTAAATCTAGAAAATTAAATAAAATATAGCAAATTAGTTTTCGGGGCATAAATAATATACGGCAAACTAAAAAAGCCGTTATAGTTATTTTTTTACGTATTAAATATAGGCTCGAATACGAAAAAAAATAAATAAATATCGGAATAAAAATAAATAAAAAACAAATAAAGCAATTAAATAACCGTAAATAAAACAATAAACTAATAAGCTTTATATTTAAAAAATACTTAAGCCCGCTTTAGTTACTAAAGTATACAATTTACGTATTAATTACTAAGTAAAAACATTAAAAATCGTTAAATAACAATATATTGTATTTATTAAAAATCTGTAGCTATTTTTTTTTTTTTATTTTTTTATACCGGTCGTTATTAACTTTTTTTTAATCTTTTTAATATTAAACGACGTATTAACGAAATTTCGGCAACGCCCGCTATTTTTATTCTTTTTTTTAATCGTAAAACTTTCGTATATATCGCCTTTTTTTTATTTATAATTATATTAAATCGATATTACTTTATTATACCGGTTTTTTATAGCTATTTTTCGCCCGTTATATTAAAAGCTTTTGTTTTTTTTTTATTTTTTATCGTACTTAAAGCTTAATATAAATAATATCGGCGATATTTATTAACTATTTCGTTTTTTTTAAATTATTAAGTTATAAATCGAAACTACGTTTTAAAACGCTATAAAAAAATAGTTTAATATTTTAATAAAAAAGTTAAACAAAAAGTATTAAAATTTATTAATATTAACTAAAAACGGATCGAGCTAAAACTTATTAAAAAATTTAGTTTAAAGAATTAATTATTAATAATATAGTTTTTATAATTATTTAAAACAAACGTTATTTTAAATATTATATACGTTATATTATATTTAATATTTATAACGTTTAATTTAATATTATAACTAATTATAAAAATAAATAAGCCGGGATATAGCCGATATAATGCTTATTTATTTTTTATTTTATAAACGTAGTTTTTTATATTAATTATTATTATTAACGTATTTAAAACAGCTTTTTTGTTTTTTATATTAGTTATAATTATTCCGGTAAACGCGGTAATTTAAATACATTTTACTAAAAGCTTTTAAAATATTAGGGCGTAGTAATAATGCTTTAATTAGGCTTTATATTTAATTAAAAGCCTATTAATAAAAAACGCGGATATTTTCGGTATTTGTTATATTTAATAACCGACGTATTAGTTTCGCGAAAATAGCTTCGAACGGCTTAAAGTATAGTATTATAATCTTTATTACGAAAACTAAATAGGCCTAGGCTTAAAGCAATATTAGGTATTTTCAAAAACAATTATAATTGTTTTTAAACTCGTTTATATTAATAGTATAAAATCCGTTTTTATTTTTATATATTAATTTAATAAAATCGAACTTTATATTATATTCGAACCGAATAAAAACTAATTAAATATTAACAAATATCGATAGTAAATAGTCGTAAACGAATTATTAAAAGATATTAATATTAAAAAATACGGTTTAATTAGTTAATTTAAAGGATTAAGTTTAAAAAGCTTATTTTTTTTAAATAGTATTTAATATAACGAATATATTTATTAAATTAAAAAGGGATATAGTTATAGCAATAAATACCGAATCCGTTATTAAAACGTATAAAATATTAAAAAAAACGCGGTTAAAATAGGCGATATCGAGGATTAATTTATTATTATTAACAAACATTTTAAATAAAGTAGTATTTTATAAACGTTTAAAAAATATAAAAAAAAGGTTTAAAAACGAAAAAAATATAGTTATTATTTATTAATTATATAATAAAAACTGGTTAATATATTTATAACGTTTTAATTAATATCGAAATTAATAAATATTTATTAAATGTTTTAAAAAATAAACGTATTTATATAAAAAAAAGGTTTAATAACGAAATACGGCTTTATTTAATATATTATTAACGTTTATATATTTTATATAAAAAGCTTTATTAATATTTATCGAATGTATTAAATTTTTACGGTTATAATTTATATAATATGCTATTTATAAGTAGTAATTTAGTTAGTTTTACGTTAAAAATTTATTAAATAGTTTTACGCCGTAATACTTATTAATTAAATATGCTATAAATATTTAAATTATATAAAAAGCTTATTATTTATTTTTAATAAGCTTTTTAATTAAAATAATATTATTTTATTATATAAAATAAATAAGTAAATCGTAAGTTATAAAAAGCTTTAATAGTTTAAAAAGCTTCGGTAAAAATATATTATTTACGCGTTTATTATTATTAAAGCGTTATTATTAAAAACGATTTTAAAACGCGTTTTAATTTAAAATTTTTCGGTTATATTAATATTATAAAAAATAGTTTTTAAAATAGCGATTTTTTTACGTATTTTTAAATTAATCGTCGTTAACGTATATAGTTTTAAATATTTTAAAATTTTAAAATTTAATTTTTTTTATCGGTAAATATATTTATTAAATACTAAATATTTTAATAGCCCGTACGCGGCTCGCTAATTTTATTAAATATATATTATTATTACTATGTTTTTATTTTTTACCGCCGACTAATTATTCGCTATAACTTACGTTATAACGTAATAATAGTTTTTATAATATTACGCCCGCGCTTTTATTTAAGCTTTTAAAATTATTTAATCTTTTAAATAAATATTTAAATATTTTTAACGAATTCTTTATAGCTTATTAACGTAATCGTAAAATATTTTCGAATAAAAAAAAAAAAGCCTTTTATAGCCCGATTACTTTTTACCGCTTTGCTTTTTTTACTATTAGCCTAATTTCCGCCGCCGGCGTTTTTATTATAGTTTTGCTAACTATTTATACCTTTTTTAACGGTTATATTATTAACGTAATTTTTGTTTTTTTGCCCGCGTTTTTTAACGTTATACCGCGTATTTTTTTAGTTTTTAGCTTTTTTAAAACTTTTTACGTTTTAATTATAACTAAAATACTAAATATATTATTACGATTTACTGTTTATACCGTTTACGCCGTTTATAACGTTATAAAAAAAAAACGACAATAAGTTTATTACCGACGAGCTTTTTACCTTTATTATTAACCGAGCTTTTTACCGCCGTTAACCGGTAATTAATACCGGGTAATATTAAAAAAACCTTTACTGCCGTTATATAAATAGTTTATTACGCGGTCGTTTTGCCGGCCGTTATAAAAAAACTATAAAAAATAATAGCCGTTATATTTATTATGCTTTTAAGTATTTTTCGTACGAAAAAATATACGTTTTATAACAAATTTGCTATTTATTTATTTATTAACGTTAATTATAGTTTTACCGCTATTTATCCGTTAATCGCCCGTTTTACCGAATTTATTAAAGCCGGTATTTTTTTTTATAACGAAAACGTTAAAATATATTACCGTATAATCCGCCGCGAATTAAAGCGAGCCGAAAACGCCGTTAACGCTGTTTTTTCGGGCGAAAAAAAAAAAAAAACTCTTTTAGTTATAAGTATTTTTTAGGCCCGTATTTTATCGCCGCTTATAAGCGTGCTTTTTATTTATATTATATTTGCCGTATTTTTTTATATATATTATATTTTATAGCCGTATAGCCGTATATTTTTATATATGCTATATTTTATAACTATATAGCCGTATGTTTTTATATATACTATATATCCGGAGCTTCGCGTTTATTAAAAAAGATAATTTATTTATAACCCGGTAATAAGCTTTTTTTTTAATTATAAAATGCTATAAATAAAGTTAAAATATATAAGTTTATTAGGCTTTAAAACTATTAATTATAAACAGTGCTTTTATTCGTTTTTATTAATTTTAATAAACTTTATTTTATAATAGTTAAAGCTTTATAGTACTATTTATAAATATATAATTAAAATGGCTAAATATTATATTTAGTATTATTAAAGCAAAGTTTTAATATAAATAAAAAAAGCTTTCGTACGTAAATACGACAATATATTAATTAGGGATTAAGTAATAAAAATAGTAACTTATTTAAAAATATAAAACTTTTTTCGTATAAATTAAAACTATTTAAATAATATATTATAATAGTTTAAATAAAAAGCCTAAGTTTTAGCTTAATAGCCTATATTTAATTAATTTAAATAAATTTTATATTAAAAGCAATAAATATAACTTTTTAAATAAACTATATTTTTTTATAATTTAAGCGAACTATAATAGTATAAGTTTTTAAAAACTTTTTTTTATTTAATTTTAAACTTAAATAGCTAAAGTAAAAAATCTACGTTTTTTTTTTAATTAAAATAGCTAATATAAAAGCATTATCGTTTAATACTACTTTTTTTTTTATAAATATAAATAGTACTATAAACACTTCGGTCTTTATTTTTTATAAAAAAAATACATACGCTAATTAGTTTTCGAAAGCTTTAAAAAAGCGTTGTTTTATTTATTAAAAAACGGGACGAAAAACTTAAATATTTAATAAACGATTTTATCCTATTTATATAATATATATATTATAAACCTAAATAATAATAAGCCTAATATATTTAAATAACTATTAAAGATCTTTTTTAACGATTAATTAAAAATAGTTTGTTTTAATAAATAAAAAGCAAAAAAAAATAAAAAAGCATTAATAATATTATAGAATAAAATTAATAATATTTTAATTATATAATATATAAGCTATAATATAATATATATAACTTTATTTTTTAGCTTTTATTTAAACAGCTTTTTTTTTTTTTTTACGTATAATAATAATAAATATTACTAGATTTTTATTAATAGTTATACTATAACAAATAATACTACCGGCTAAAAACTTATAATCCTTTTTAATTTAAATAATATTAAAAAAACTACTACCGACGGCTTTTTTTACGTATATAAAATAAAGGCATAATTACTAAAATAAAATTAATGTAATAAAGGTAATTAATATATTAGTAATAAATAATTACTTTTTACGATAATAACGCAAATTTTTATTTCCGGTTTATATTTTACCGATTATTTAGCTTTAATTATAATATTACTATTGCCGTTATTTTCGGCTTTAGTTTTAATATTTATTTAAAAATATATTTTCGTAAAAAAAGCGTTATCGCCGTTATATTTATATATAAAACAATTACTAATAGTTTTAAACTAATAATTATATTTTATTAAAAAATACCGGACTAAAAGCTCGTTTAGTTTTTTAACGTAATAGGTTCGTAATTATTTCGAAAACTCGAAAAAGTTTAAAGCGGCGTCGCCGGCGTTCGTTAACGCAAAAAACATATTTTCGAAATAATTAAAAGCTTGTTTAAATAAACCGCAATATAATTTTTTTAATATAAAAAGGCTAAATTTAAAGAAATTATATTCGTAGTTTATTACGCAATTAGCGATTAATTAATATTTATTATTATAAAAAACAATTATTATATATAAATAATTTATATAATAAAGTTATAATAAACAGCTTAAGCTGTTTTAAATAAAGGCTAAAATAAAATTATATTATAATAACTATAAACAAGTTTTTAATATTTATATCGATAAAATAAAAACAAACGATATATTAAATTAAAAGCAAATAGTAGTTAAAAAAAAATAATAATTAAAAGAAAATAATAATTAAAAAAAAATAGTTTATTAAAATAAAACAAAAGCGGACTATATATTTTATAAATATTTACGATTATTTTATACTAAATTAACGTCGGCTATTTTTTCGATTATTTTTTTAACTATTTTTTTTCGTTATATTTTTAATTATGTTTTTATAAAACTTTTTAATAAGCTATAACGTATATTAAAACATAATATAAAACGTAATAACAAACGTATATAAAAACGTGGTTTCGGATATATTATATAAAAACACGATTTAAAAAATAATAAAAAAAGCAATAAAATAACGGCTTAAAATAATTATTTACTATATAACGCATTATGCGTTTTTTATATAGCGGCAAACAATATAAATAATAAATTTTAATTAATATATTTAATATTTTATATAAACTTTAACGTTTTACCGCCGGTTTTTATATAAATTTAATAATAATTACCCGTTATTAACCTAATAAACCTATTTATTAACGTATATTATTTCTAATTAGCAAATTTATTTATTAACGTATATTATTTTTAGCTAGCAATTTACGGCGTAATAACTAGTTTAATTTTAATTTATAAAGCAAGCTTATAAAATACAATAATAAAAAAAACGGCGTAGTTTGATTTATAGGCTTATAAAATATAATAATAAAAAAAACACTATATTAAAGCTATAACTTAATCGCTTATTAAATTAACGTTTAACCTATTAAATAAAACTCGGCGTTTTAATCGTTATAAACAATTCGTATAAATTATATATATATATTTTTAACGTATATAAAACGAGTATAAGTTTTTTATATTTTTGTTTTTATTTATTTAAATTTATTTCGTATTAATATAACTATTATAAAAAGCGGGTCGATTTTGGTCCTAATAACGAAAATAAGCCGTATTAACTATTTACCGAAAATAGGCGATAATCGTAAAAAAAACGCGTAAAAATAACAATAACGCGCTTTTCGTCGTTTTTATTAAAAAACTAAATATCGAAAGCTTTATAATCGTCGTTGCTTTTATAATTAAAAAACAATACGCTAACGGCGTTTTTTTTATCGCTTAAAACTAAAAAAGCGGAAAAAAAGCATTTACGTTATTAGCGACCGTTATAAAGCTTTATATTAATATCGGATACGTTATTATTATAAATTTCTATATTAATAAAAAAAACGAAAAGCATATCCCGGCCGTTTTAAGTTATAAAGGCGGTATTAGTTTTTAAAACAAAAAACGAAAACGTATAATTTAAATTATTTTTTGCGGCGTTTAAATCGTTGTTTAAAATATATAAAATAACGTTAAATTCCGATTTAATTAAATTTTTACCAAATTTATCGGTTAAAATAATTATTTTAAAAAATATAAAAGTACGTAATATAATACCGACTTAAAAAAAGGCTTACGGTTACGGTAAAAATAATAATCGATAATAAATAATAACTTTAAATACGAATACGATAATTAATAAGCAAATATAATAATAAACGAAAGCAATTACGCGTATAAAAAACAAAACCAGCAGCTTTTAAACAGCCGTTTTTTTTAAAACAACCGGTTATTATAAAGCTTTTATCTCTATTTTTGCCTAAAGTTTTAAAAAACTATTTCGTAATTTAATAATTAATAATACGTTTTTATTTATAGCTAATCGGCTTAAATAATAACTTGCGAAATAAAAATCTTAAAAATTTAGGCATTTATTACTTATTATTTAGAATAGCTTCGTAACCGAGGCAATATCGTAAACGCTTATTTTTTACTGCTTTTATTTATTTAATAAACGGTTGCTTTATAACGTTAATATAACTTAAAGCTATATTATACTATTAATATATTTACCGGTTAATTTATTATTATTTACGTTTTTTTTTTTTTAAATTATAAACCTACTATATTTTTATATATTATATAATATATTTCTATATATTATATAATATAATAAACCTTTACGCAATATATAATAAACTATTATTAATATATAATAACTTTTATATATTATATCGAATATATATTATAATAACGGCTTTAATACTTCCGTTATTAAACGCGCTTAAAAATTTAAAGATTACGTTATTAAAAAATATAACGATTCTTATAACGGATCCGAAATCGATTTAAATATTAATATTTTTAATTTTTATAACCCGGGTATTATAACAAACGCTTAAAAAACTACTATATTAATTAAAAACCTAAAAAAATAAGTTTTATAAATCCGTTATTAAAATAGTTTTATTTTAAATAAACGTTTAAAAAAACAGCAATTATTTTTAACTAAATTATTTTCGTTAATAAAATATATTACGATTTATAATTTACGTAATACCGACTTAAAGCATTTTAAACTTTAATAAAGCTTTAATTTTTTTCGGCTTTAAATAATAAACGTAAAATAACGTAATTTATACTAAAAAGTCCTTTTTTTATAATTATTATAACTTACGGATATAATAGCTAAAACCGAAAAGTTTTTTATTTAAATCGGTTCGTTTAGTTTAAAGGCTTTATAAAGTAATACTTACGTAATAAACGAATACTATAGTCGAAAGCTTTTTAACCGTTTAGTAAA
Organism: Xylariaceae sp. FL1019; assembly: GCA_022578705.1. Taxonomy (NCBI): domain Eukaryota; kingdom Fungi; phylum Ascomycota; class Sordariomycetes; order Xylariales; family Xylariaceae; species Xylariaceae sp. FL1019. The sequence continues at coordinate 289,900 of MU391932.1, forward strand.
TACTTTAATTCGGTTTTTAAAAAAGCGAAAAAGTTATTAATAACGTTAATAAGCTTTTAATTAAAAATGGCAAAAACGCGATATAATTAATATTAATCGTCGAATTAAAGTTTATAAACGTAAAGTTAAAATTCGGGATAAAAAACTAAAGCTTATAAACGTATAAAAATAATAAAAAATATATAAAATAAAATTTAAAAAAAAAAAAAGGGTATTTATATAAAAAGTTTAATTAAGCGCTTAACGGTAGTTATATTTTATGCGATTTCGCAAATATATAAAAATAATAAAAAATATATAAAATAAAATTTAAAAAAAAAAAAAGGTGCCGCATAAAGGTCGAACTAAATGCTTGGCGATAATTAATTATATTTCATATAATTTCGTAAGCATTTAATATAATATTTTATTCGAAAACGCTTTTTTAATAAAATACTGTTTAAATCGCTATTAAATAGTATTTACGTAAATCGTATTTAATAAGCTAATTATTTTAAATTTTTTATATAAAGTTTTTTATATTTTAATTTTTAATAAACGGTTAAATAAAATATATTTTATAGTTATATTTAAATAATAAATATTAAACGGCTTTTTAATAAATATTAAAGGGCTTATTTTATAAACTTTAACAGCTTTTTATTAATATTTTAAAATATTAGTTAATTTTCGGTCGATTTTGGTTTAAAAACGTTAAATATAATATAATTAGTTACTTATTTATTTATTTTTTAATTATTTAACCGATTTCGTATAACGTTAACGAGTTATAATAAATAATTAATAAAAAGCTAGCGAATTATTATAATAAGTACTATAGCGGGCTAGCGTATATAAACGTTATAATTATCGCTTTAAATACTGTAATCCTTTACGTAGTAAATGGCTTAATTGCTTTTTAAAAGCGTTAATATAGTTATTAATTATTATAATATTTTATACGGTCGCGTTTAAGCGTTTTATAAATTAACTATAAAATAAATAGGTATTTATATATATTATATAGCAATTAACTAATTTTAAAATTTAAAGCAATTTTATTTATATATTAGGTTATAATAATTAAATTAATAAATTAAGCTTATTAATAATAAAGCCTTTAGTTATAAAAACTATTAACAATAGTTTCGTATATATATAATAAACGTAACCGGCAAACTAGTCCTATAATACTTTAAATAACGTTATTAATAAACGGGTCGCTATATATATTATATAACGCGTTCGCTATAAATTATCCGGAGTTTTTATAATTTATTTTTAATGCTATTAATTACGTAAAATTTAGAAAAATTACTAATATAACGGCTAAAAACGTTAATAAAAACAAGTACCGTTTTATTAAGTTTATGGTTTATTTAAATCTGTTTTAAAAATGTTTTTTACCGAAATGCTTTTACGGTTTTTATTTTTAATAGCTATTAGTTTGCTATTATATTTTTAATTAATAAAACCGATATTATAAACTAATAAAACCGATATTACTCGAATTAATAAAACTAAAAAGCTAATAAAATAAACGATAAAAAAGCTCGCTCGAATTATATATAAAAAAAAAACTCGATTTATTATAGTTTATTAAAATTTAATAATTTAAAAACATAAACCGTTATTATTTCGTAATTAACGTTATTTTAAAATTAAACGAAAACTTATTTAATAGCTTTATATATTATATAACGTATTATTATCGCCGTTAAACGTTTAATATAAACTTTTATATAAACTTATTATATAAAATCAAATATAAAAAAAACAATAAAACTATTTTATAATTAAAACATAAAACAAAAAATAAAAGTATAAAAAGGCATATATAATATAGTAATAACCCGTTAAATTACTGCGGCTAATAAATTATTAATAAATATACCCTTAAAACTATTTTAAAAAACTCGGATTTATTTACTAATATACCTAACGTAAAGCCTATAAAAAAAAAATCGTAGCGGTTATAATTAAAACGATAAAAGTAAAAAATCGTAATAGTTATACGTAAAATAATAAAAATAACTGCGATTTTAAACAACGTTTATAAAGGATTTTAAGAATATTATCCGTACGGATAAATAATTAAAAATAGAAATAATAAAAAGATTAAATGCAAATAATAAAGCATATTTAGTTCGGCGCGCTTTTAAATGCCTTTTAAAAGCGTTTAAATTAAAAAGTATTATAACAAACTACGTAACTTCGGGCACGTATTATTATACGGCACTATTAACGTATTATCGTAGTATCGTATTAAATATACGGATTAAATAATATTATATAAATATATACGTAAAGATTATTATAAACGGTCGGTTATATTAAAAATAAAACCGTTCGATTTAATAAACATTCGTTATTATAAAATAAAATAACGTCGTATATTTTAAAACGGATATAAACGGCTTTTTAATAAAAGTTATTTAATTATATTATTTAAATAAATAAAACCTAAAATAGCAAATTAAAATTAATAAACTTAAATTAATTAATAATAATAAATACTATATAAATATAAAACGAAATTAATTACGGCGAATAAGCGATATATTTATAAAAAAGTTATACCGAATTTATAACCTAAAACAATTAAGCTTTATTTAATAAATTAACTATTAAATTAAAAAATATTTTATTCGTTTTTTTCTTTTTTTTTTTTTTTTTTTTTTAAAGTGTTTTTTATATACTATAAACCAACGCTTTATTTAATATTATATAATTAATTTTTCTATCCTATTTATATATAATTTTTATAAATAATATTGTTTATAATATAAATACGACTGCTAATATATTAAGCGGCTATAAAAAGCACAAAAACGTTAATAATTTTAGTTTTATAAACGGCCGATAGTTTTTAATCGGCATTTTTAATATTTTTATTATATATTTTCGTTTATTATTACGCGCGGTTAAAAAATTTAGCATTAAAACAAACCGGTAATATTTAGCGGGCTTATTTACAGTTAACGTTATAGGTTTTTAGCTATAAAGCGGCGAAAGCTTTTTATTAAGCCTCGGTAACGAATAAGACTTAAATAAAGCGGCCGGAATTAAATAGGGTTATAATTTTATTAACGTATCGCTTAAATTAGCGCAATATTTTTTTAACCGATAAATTAAAAACTTTATACCTTTTAGTATTAGGGTTAAAAATATTATCCGTATTAGTTTATTATTCGATATTTATTAAAATAATAGCGGAAAAGCCGACTTCGGTTATAGTAATTAAAATGTTTAAAAGCTAATCGCGTTATAATATAGTAAAAGCGTTACGTATATTTTATATTTAAACTTTATACGTAAATAAATAAATAATTAATATAATAAAAACAAAGGGAAATAAAATTAAAACGTTTAAATTAAATATATTAAATAGCTTTATCGAAAATGTTTTTTTTAAGCTTTTTCGTATTAAAATAAACTATTTAAATAATCGATTATTTACCGGTCGGTACGTAATTTTTACTATAACGTTTATAAATAACAATAATATTAACTTCGTAAGTTGTTAGGCTTTAAAAAAAAGTTTAGCTTTTTATATCGTTTATAATATAGTATTAAAAACCGTTTTACGTTTTGCTATATAAAATTAAATATAGTTATTAAATATAAAATAGGCGATAAAAATAAAAAACGTAAATATAAATATAGATATAAGAAAAAAAAAAAAAGCTAGCGGGGTAAAAAGGAATAATAATAATTAAACTTATTATAATAAAGCTTTTAATAAAATGCCTGCTATATATACCTATTTAGGTTAGTTTCGGGTACCTCCTATTTAGTAAATAAGTTAAATAAATACTTAGTTAATACTTAGGTATATATAAATAAGTACTTAAATACTTTATTAGCCTATATTAAGTACGCGTTCGTTTTTACGTATTGACTCCGGCTAAAAAAAAACGTATTTACGCCGTACCCGACCGATATATAAGTTTTAAAAAAAAAACGATAAAAAAAAAAAAAAAAAAAAGTAAACAGTTATTAATATTATAATAAAATTTAAATTATTTAAAAAAAACCTTAAAATATACGTATTTATTATAGTTTAGTCGTATTTAATAATAAAATTATTAAAAATACCGCTTTTTAAAATAATTTTCGCCGAAATTTTAAGCAAAACATGCTTTATATCGAAATAAAAACGGCTAAATTTATAAAAAACTTTTTATATTTTATTATATAAAAAATCTATAATTACGTAAACTCGTATAAAAACAAAGCTTAATAAAAATTATATTATAATTATTTAACGCAGTTTTAAAATTTAAACCTGTTTTATTTATTTCGTTATTTATATAAAAACGTGCTTTTATTTATATTCTATTAAAACATTTTTTAATTAATATAACACGCCGTTAAGTTTTTTTTACTTTATAGCAATATTATTAAATTTTTTTTTTAAATACGCCGTTTTTTATATTAGTTTATAAATATTTACAATTTTATAACGTTTTTTTAACGCTAAATAATTAAACTTATTATACGTACTATAAAATTCGCCGGTTAATAACGTTATTTTATTTTTTACCGCTTAATATATTATTAGCAAAAAGTTATATTTAAACCTATCGATTAAAATATAGTTTTTTAAAATACGTTATATTAAGCGTTAACGAATAAACAACTTTTTAACCCGTTTTAATTAATTATCGGTCGGCGTATTTTTACCGTCGAAAAAGCTACGGTTATTAATAAAAACCGCTAATTTTTCTTACGTATTTAAAATCGCTTTAATATATAAACGTTTATAACGGCGATTAAACCAAAAATCGGAAATAAAAACAAATATATATTTTTTTTACGTAAAGCAATACGGCGATTTTTAAGATTTGCTTTTTCGAAAAACACTTTTTTTAATAGCTTAATAGTTTTTATTACGTTAGTTTTTTTTAATTTTTAAAAAGCTTGCAAAAACGGTAAAAACGGCGCTAAAAATACTGTTTACGTTAGCGGTGCTATTTACGTTAAAAATACTATTTACGCTAGCGGTACTATTTACGTTAAAAATACTATTTACGTTAGCAGTGCTATTTATATTAAAAATACTATTTGCGTTAAAAATGCTAATTCGGAAGCGCTTTTTTTAAAACTTAGCATAAACTACGGCGCCGGCTAAAATAATATATCTAAAAATACTATTTACTTTAAAAAAACTAATCCGAAAGCGCTTTTTTTAAAGCTTAATATAAACTACGGCGCCGGTTAAAATACTATATTTAAAAATATCGCCGTAGTTTCGGGCTTGCGCTTATTTATTAATTTTTTAAAAAACTTTACTAAAAACGGAACGTTTATACTTTTTTATATTTTTCCGACTTTTTTTTTAACTTTTTTAATTTTTATTTTAAAAATAAAGGCTATTTTAAAAATAAAAGCAAAAAAAGCATTTTTTTATAAAAATACTGCTAAAACCGTAATAACGTTTATAATAACGGCTTTTTTTATTTATAAACAGAATACCTACTTTATAATAGCAGCTTTATCCCGGTTAATAAAATTATAAAGCCCGAAATTTACGTAATAGCTTTTTAAACGGTTTTTTATATATCCGATAAGCTTTAGTACGTTAAACGTGCCTATTTATTTTTTTTATACGTTAAAAACTTTTAAATCGTAATAAATACGGTTAAATTTTAATATAACGAAATTCCGGCTTTTAGTTTTAAAACTACGTACGGAATTCTTTTTTATTAAATCGGCCTTTTATTAATATAAACAAATAACCTTTTTAGTAAACTAAAAGCCGTCGTCCGTTTATTCGTTTATAACGCAAATATAATTACTATAATTAAAAAATAAAATAATAAAAGCTTTTTAATAAATATAACAAGCTTAAAGCTTAAAAAAAATATACGGAATAAAAAAAAGTAAAAAATCCTAATAGCTATAATATACTAAATACTAATAACGTTAAATATAGTTCGTAAATTATTTGCAAGTCGGAAAATAACGTCGTATAAATATAATAAATACGTAAATAAACAAACGACATTTAATAAAACATACTATATTTTACGCTTTAGCTTACGATATTACGGTTTTAAATAAATTTAATAGCTTATAATGTTTTAAATCTATACAGTTTCGAATAAATTTAATAACTTACGATATTTTAAATAGTATCTATTTTTATATAAAGTTTTATTTATAAAAATCTATATAAAAAACAAAATTTACTTTTATCGCTATAATATAAACGTTAGATTTAATTAATTAAAGCAAAAATAAAAACGTTATATTATAAAATTAGCTAATAATATACGATTTATTTAAATTTATAGCATATTTTAAAAAAAGTTTTTATTTAAAATCTAGTTTATTTTTTTTACAATAAAGCCTTTTTGCCCGTTTTGCGTTAATATCTTTATAGTACGTACGTACGTTTTTTATAGTTTTACCGTTTTACGGGCTTTCGCGATTTTTTAGCCGTTTTCGCAATTTCGGTATTTATTTTATAAATGTTTTTATAAAAATACAATAATATTAAAGCTTTTAATTTTAAAATAAAACTTATATATTAAAACTAAACGGCGTAAATAACGCTTCGGCGGCCGGACTTAACGGTTTTTAAACCTTACCGCAACGGCCGGGTTTTAAACGAATATTAAAAAAAGCCGGGTTTTGAAAATAAAATAACAGTAAAAAAACAGCCTAAGCAAAAAAGCCGTAAACGCTGCTAACCCGTATAATTTGCAATAAATAAAGGCTTATATATAGCATTTTTTAAATATAATTAAATACGCTTATTAGCGTTTATTAATAAAAGCAAAAACAAAACGTAATTAAAAATCGTAGTATTTATTTGCATAAAATATAAGGGCTTATATATATTATATAACGGCGGCATTTAACGGCTTTTATAACGTATCGCTTACGTTCGTTTTAAGCAGTTTTAACGTTTTAAATTATTAACGACAGCTTTAAAAATAATATACGCTAAAATAACGCAAAAAAAATTATAGTAATAATAAAAGCTATTTATATAAATATAAAGCCTACGTTTTTATACTATTAGTACTATTTTTATATTAAAGCAATAAAACTTATTAGTAAATATTAATAACTATTAAAATCGAATATATTAATATTAAAAAAACCGATTTAAAAAATTATCGAGCTCGATCTTTTGCCGTAACTAAACTTTATATTAAGTAATAACGCATACGAGCTATATTATATAATCCGATAGTTTAAATATAGCTCGAATTATATAAATTAAAAAGCAAGTTTTAAAAAAAAAAAAATCAACGATTTTACCGGGCTTTAATATAGTTTAGTTTTATAACTAAATAATATAAATATTTCTATAATAAAAAATAAGTCTTTACGTTATTATTAAATTAATAACGTAATTATTTAGCTTTTTTTTATTAGTTTTAAACAGTTAGTTTACGCTTTATTACTAATTATATTATTTCAAATACGGTATTTTATATAATAAAAAAGTTTTTTTAAAACGGCTACGTTTTAAAACTATATTTATTTACGGCACTTTATTAAAATCGCCGCGGGCTAAAAAGCCTTAGCTCGCCGGCGGCTAAATTAAAAATAAAAATAATAAAAATAAAAACGACGTTATTACTATCGCCGATTTGTTTAAGCTTTATAATAAATTAATAAAAAAAAAAAAAAAATACGCCCGTCGACGGCTATTTAAAACGGCAAAATATTATATAAATAATAAAAAAAACGACTTAAATAAAGCCGGCCGTAAAGCTTATTATATTGCTTTAATAAAAAACTTTTATATATTTTTAAAAGTTTTATTTACGTATAAATTACCAGCCGCAAATATAGCCCTAAATAGTACGTTAGCCGTAATAATACGACCGCTTATTATATTCGAGCTTTTTAAAAGCTTTTATATTTAAAATTATAAGTAGTAAATATACGCGTATTATATAGTTTAACGTTATAATATAATATAAACGAACGTATTTTATTAATATAGTATTAAACCTATCGACGGTAATCGGCGGGTTTTTTATAATATAACTATATCGTATTGATATATTATATAAATAAATCGTATAACGCTTAATAATTAAATATAAAGTTTAATATTATAATAATAAACAAAATATAATAATAAATTATAAGTTTTATTTCGTAATAAAAACCGCTTTATTTTTTTATTAAAATCGCTATATATAATATTAAAAGCTTAAAAACGGTTTTAAAACGGTAAAAATAAAAAAAAACGTTAGAAATATTAAAATTTAAAACCTATATTTATTACTAGGTTTAATTTTTTTTTATATATATATATATTTATAAACGTATTTAAATTTTAGCATAAAACTTAATTCGATAATAAACTCGTTAATTTAAAATTACGTACGGTTAAATAAAGCATAATTATTTTAATTTGCCGGTTATTTATAAAAGCAATATTATTTCCGCTATTTTAAATATATCGTAATTTTACGTTATATTTAACGGCTTGGCTAATTTTTTAATTATAATAAAAAAAAAATTAGCGCTTTATAGCAATATTTTTATATATTTAATCGTAGTTTATAAAGCGATAATAATTTAGTTATTAATATATAAATCGTATAATAATATTAATACTATTAATACTATTATTAATAATATTATTAAAAATAATAGCAATAGTAATAATAAAGCCTTAATATATTGTTAAAATATAGCAATTACGTTAAACGCGTAATAACGTACGCGGCTTAAGTTTTTTATAACGCGTGCTATAATAATATACGTAATTAAAGCTTTCCGTAATACGTATTATAATAATATACGTAATTAAAGCTTTTTTTAACGCTTTATAATATATTAATTAAAACACGTTTTAGTTTTTTTATATCGTAACCTAATTAATACCGCGTAGCGAAAAACGTATTAAAATAATTAAAGTTATTTAAATAAAAAACTTAACCTTTTTTTCGACTAATTTTTACAGGTTTAGCTAATTTCGAAATAAATACGGGAAATTGCAAAAAAAACTTTTAAATATAAAATATAAACAAATAAAAATTAAACGATTTCGCTTTAAATATTAATTAAAAAAAAACTAGTAATAAAATATTAAACTGTAATTTAATCGTTTAAACAATTTACTATATAATATCGGAATATAAAAATCGTTACTATATTTTAATAAAATTAAACGACGATTTAAAATAAACGTTTTATAATATTAAATTATCGAATATAATATAATAAAAGCTATAACGTTAACGTATCGGTATAGTACCGAAATATAAAAAAAACGATTTTATTCGTACGTAAAAGATTACTAATCGAAAGCTTAGTTAACCCTTTATATAATAGTTTTAAGCAAAAATACAAAACGCTTTAATAACGTAGTTAATATTTTAATCGTAATTTATATCCGATTTTTTATTTCGTTTTAATACGCGTTATAACGATAATAATAGCTAATTTTAACGTAATCGTAAACGTAAATATAAATATAAAGCTAATTGCGTTTTTATATAAAATATATAATATATACGTTTTAGTAAATAATATATATAAACGTTATTTGATTTATTTTATAAGGTTATTAAATATAGGCTTATTATAATATAATCTAGTACGTAACGTATATAGATTATTTTAATTTATCGTTATGCTTTCGATTTATAATACGCGGCTTTTAATTATTTTTTAAATTATAACAACGTTTATTGCTTTATTTCGTTATTTCGTTTAATATATATGTTAAAAGTAACCCGAACGTAAGTAATTAAGCTTTTTTAGCTTTTAAATATAACCTATTAACGTTTAAAACACGTATGCGGTAAACCTTTATTTTAAACTACGAAAGTAATAAAATTTTATCCGTTATATAAACGTAAAAAAACGGCGTAGCTTTTATATACCGTAGTTTAATAGGCTTTATTAAAATATTTTTAAATTTCGACGTTTATACGTAATATATACGGAAAAGAGCGTTTGCTTATTTTTTTTAATATCGTTTAATTTAAAGTAATAAACAGTTTAAAAAAAAAACTCGCGGCGTTATTAAAAAACAAAACCGTTAAAGCCTCGCTCGATTATTAAAGCGTTTATATTAACTAATTAAAATAAACTTTAATTTAGGCTTTTTTTAATTAAAATAGCGATTAAAATAAAGCGTATAAAAAGGCTTTATTTAGCGATATTATTAACGAAAATTTTTATAAAGCTTTATTTTCGGTTGATTTTTAATAGTTTATCGTAAGCTTTTTACTATTAATAACAAGTATAATCGACGCGGGCGGCAAAAGTTTTTTAAAAAATTATATCGAAAACTTTTTAAAAAGCAATATTATACGCGACCGGATTTTGCTAAACGTAATATAAGCATAGGCTTTAAATAAATACCGAACGCGTTTAATATAGCGCTTACGTAATATCGACGGTCGAATAAACTTAATTAGCGATTTTACGGAAAAAAAGTTACGAAATAAAGCTTATTATATATAATAGATTAAAAATTTCGTAATAAAACTAAAAAGTTTTTAATTTTTAAATATTAAACTATTATAATTTTTCGATTATAAATAAATATTAAACTGCGATAAAAATAGTAATAAAAATAGTGTTATAATTATAATAATAAAATAAAAAATTAATTTTATTTATATAGTTTTATAATTGTAATAAATAATAAATTATTTTAAAATAGCTGTTATTTTTAATATTTTTATATTTTTAATTATTATAGCTTTTTTAATTATATAGTTTTTTTACGTTATAGCTTTATATAATATAAGTCGTTTTTTTTAGCCTATTTTATAATAGCTTTTAATTAATTATAGCATTTTTATCGCTTTTAGCTAATATTACGGCTTTAGTTATATACGATAATAAGGCTTTACGGCGATAAAGTTTTTTAGCGATAAGCTTTTATAGCAATAATAGCTTTACGGCAATAATATTATAACGTAGCGATAAAGCTTTGCAGTTATAGTAGGCCTATTTTCGATTTATTATTATTATTTTATATTTGCTTTCGTTAATTTATTATTTTTAATTTACTATTTTTAACCCGTTAGTTTTAATTTATTAGTTATTTTTAATTTATTATTATTAATTTATTATTATTAATTTTAACCCGTTAGCTTTAACCCGTTAACTATTTTTAACTTATTATTATTAATTTAACGTTATTAAGCTTGCTTTTAAAATATTTATTTCGATTTTATTTTATTAGCTTATTTAATCCGAACCTAATTAATCCGACCCGATGTTTCCGTTTATAGTTCGCCTTTTTATCGTAGTTTAGCCGGTTTACGAAAATAGCGTACTTATTAGCTACGCCGCCGATATAAATATAAATAACGTTGTTTTTTTTTAAATATTTTAAGCTTATTAAACGTTTATTTTTTAACCTGCTTTTTTTATAACGCGCTAAATATTTTGATATTATACTTTTCGCGCTAAAATAGTATTTATTTTTTCGGCAGCTATAAAGTACCGTCGTTTTATTATTCGGCGTGTTTTTAATTATTAACGTTTATTAATTATTATTTATTTATTTTATATATTATAAAAAAAATCTAAACGGTTTATACGTTTTAAATAAACGTTATCGATTTTTTTAAACTCGAAATATTAATAAATTACGATATTATTATTTATATAAACGTTTAACGTTATTTTTTTTTTAGCAGTTTTAATACTTTTTAAATAAAGTTAGCGGAATTTGTTTTTAATAATAAATTTCGTTATTTAATTTTAAACGTTACGGATATTTACGCCGTATTTTATAGCGAAATCCTATATTTCGTAGCGAAGGCTTTAAATAGTATTAAGCTAATATAGTAATACAAACCGTAATAAAAACATTAGCTTTAATATATCGTACGTAAATATATTAAAACCGTATTAGCTTATTTGCCGGTAAAAAATAATAAATTATAAATATTATTAAAAAAAAATAAAAGTATTAAATAAACGAATATAAGCAGTTTTTCGATTAAATTAACGCGTTATATAACTAGTTAAGTTTTTTAAAACGTTTAAATAAATCTTATAGTAAAAGTTTAAAATAATATCGAAATAATGCAGTAATATAAATTAAATTAATAACATTATTACTATTATATCGTACGTAAATACGTCGAAACCGTATTAAACTATTTATAAATAAAAAGCAATAAATTACGGAAATATATTAAATTATATATATAAATATCTACGTTATAATATATAAATACGAATATATTGCTCGTTTATTAACGGTTAATTACGTTTTTTCGATTATATTATTATATAAAAATAATACGTAAGCTATATTTAAGCTATTTTTATTATTTATTTTATAAACTAATTTTTAAAACCGCCGATTTTATAAGCTTTTAATTATTATTTTTATATTAATATACGGTATTAATTTTTAAAACTATCGACTTTACGAACTTTTAACTATTATTTTTATATTAATATACGTTTATATAGTTTTAAATCGATTATTACCGATTTTTTTTTATATAATCGAAAATACTATAATTTAAACTAACCGCTTTTTAATCGAAGCAATATTATATTATTTCGAACTTAAAACACGATTTCGAAAACGTAGCTAAAGCGTAGATTTAAAATATATTCGGGTTTTTTAGTTAATTAATTAAAACGACGCTACGCTTTTATTAAAAGCGACGTTATAAAAAAGTAGTTATTCGGGCTTTAATAATTTAAATAAGCGTTAATTGCTTTTTAAATAAAACGTATAAATATATTTAATATATTATAACTAAATAGCTAACGAGTAATTATTCGAAAACGTAGCCAAAACGTAGATTTAAAATATATACGGGTTTTTTAATTAGCTAGTTAAAACGACGCTACGCTTTTATTAAAGGCGACGTTATAAAAAAGTAGTTATTTAGGCTTTAATAGCTTAAATAAGCGTTAATTGCTTTTTAAATAAAGCGTATAAATATATCCGATATATTATAACTAAATAGCCGAAAAACAGCTATTCGAAAGAATATTTAAAAGCTATGCCTTTATTAAAAGCAACGTTATAAAAGGTCGGATATTTGGGCTTTAATAGCTTATTGCCTTTTTTCCTAGCAACTATAAAATGCCGTCGTTTTATTATTCGGTATAAAAATATTTAAATACTACGTTTTTATTATAAGCGATATTATAAAAAAATAGTTATTTAGGCTTTAATAGTTCGAACGAACGTTAATTGTTTTTTAAGCAAAACGTGCAAATATATTTAATATATTATAACTAAATAAATTAAATAGCCGATAAATAGCTATTTAAAAAAATACTTAATCGTTAAAAAGCATAGTTTAAAAATTCGGAAACTTTGTTTATATTTTTTTTTAATACTTTATTTACTATTTACAAACGTTTAACTACGCCGGTTAAAAACTAGTTCGAACGTATATTAATAAATAAAAAAAAAACTTAATTAATATTAAAAACGGTTATATTTATTATTTAGATTAAAAGTTTACGAGCTTTTGCTTTTATTAAAAGCGATTAAATAACTAACGAATAGTTATTTAAAAAAATACTTAATCGCCGAAAAAAACAGCTCGAAAGTTTACGAGCTTCGTTCGTATTTTTTTTTTAATGCTTCGTTTTAGTTAATAACGGGTTAATATTATTTTCGGTTTTTAGTATATTTTTTTTTACGTTGTTTTAATTAAGTTTTAATAGTTCGAGCGAACGGGTATTATATTTTAAACCGAACGTACGAATTAATTTAATATATTTCGATTAGTTATATTAAAAAATAATATAACTAATCGAAATATATTAAAAATATAAGCTTTATTTTTTTTAGCGTGTTTTTTATCGTTATACCGAATAATCGTTTAATAAATAGGTTTTTTAAAAACGATAAAAAAATAAAATTTAATTATTAAAAAGTTATTATTTTTAGTTTTTAGTATATTTTTTTACGTTATTATTTTATATTCGTTTTTTAAATTTAAATCGATAATAATATAATTTGCTTTTTTTTTTTTCGTTTAGTATTATTATCGCCGGACGGTAAAGAAAATATAAAAAAAGCAAAAAAAATAATAAATAAATATTCTATATATAAATATATTAGAGTTTTTTTTTTTAAAGCCTATAGCGAATATTACCGATAGCTTAAAGAACTATTTATTATAGTTTGATAATTATTCGAAAATATATTGGATTGCCGTATTAATACGATAAATAGAATAAAAAAAGTTATAAATAAATATTTAAAATAATAGTGTATTAAAGTCCCTTTTTTAATAATTTAATAATTATCCGAGGGTATATTAGATTATTATATTAATACGATAAATAAAGCAAAAGGGGTCGGGTTATAAATAAATATTTAAAATAATAATATATTAAAGTCTTTTTTTTATAGCCTATAACGAGCTCGTCGTTTAGTACTTTTTATTTAATAAAGCGACGCTTTAGCTAGCTTTTTTACGCGCGTTAAAATAGCACTAAAGGCTTAAAAAACTATTTACTATAGTTTAATAATTGTTTAAAAGTATATTAATTAGTTATATTAATATAATAAATAAAGCAAAAAGGGTTATAAGTAAATATTTAAAATAGTAATATATTGGAGTTTTTTTTTTATAGTTTATAATAAACTTGTCGTTTAATGTTTTTTATTTAATAAAGCGACGTTTTAGCTAGCTTTTTTACGCGCGTCGAAATAGCTAAACTAATTTTTTTAGCAGCTAAGCTTTACGTAGTTTATTAATTCGGTAATTCGGCTTTAAATAAATAAAAACAAATACCGGATATAGATTAAAAGCTTAAAGGACTATTTATTATAATTTAATAATTGTCCGAAAATAATGCTAGTACGATAAATAAAATAAAAAAAGTTATAAGTAAATATTTAAAATAAATATATATTAAAGTCCTTTTTTTATAACCCGTAACGAGTTTATTATTAAGCGCTTTTTATTTTATAAAGCAACGTTTTAATTAGTTTTTTTACGTACGTTAAAATATAGAACGGGCCGTAAAAATTGTATTTAATTTTATTATATTATAATAAATTCTATTATATATAGGTCGTTAATTTTAAAAAAATTAACGGCGTCGTTTTCTTTCGATATATTAGCTCTAGATTATAGCTTAATAGCGCTAGCTTTAAAAGTGGCGTCGTTTATATAAAAAGCGTAATATTATTTTTATAGTTTAAATTAAAAAAGGCCCGCTAAATTTAAAAATAAAAAAAAAATGCTTTATATATTTAAATTTTAATAATTAAAACGTTAGTTTTAAAAATAACGTCGTTTATATAAAAAATATTATGCTATTTTTATCGTTAAAATTAAAAAAAACATTTTTTATATAGTCGTTTCGACGGCTATTATCGATTAATAATTTTTAAATATAAATAAAGCAAAAATACTTTCGACGTTATTTATATTTATATATAAGCCGTAAAATAAATATATTATAACAGTTTATTTAAAAACTATAAATAAATTTAATAATAAACCGTATTTCGATATAATCCGTTATTAAATTTATTTATAAAAAAAAAATGCAATAACGCGTTTAATAAATAATAAGCCGAATATAACGATTAATAGTTTGAATTTAACGAAATTAGGTTTAGTTAAAAAGCGGTTTCGAAAACGTAGCCGAAACGCAGTTTAAAAAATTATTATTAATAAAAAGCGTTCGCCGGTAAAACTCCCGAAATCGTGTTTTTTAAATATATTTGCGAAAATATTTAAAAAATTAAATAATTCGGTTTTTATTAAAAATTTAAAAACGGTTACGATTAAAAAAACAACGGCGTTACCGGTAAAAGCTTTGTTACGTTTAATAGTAAAGCTTTTTAAATCGTTTTTTAAATATATTTAAAATATTATATAATGTAAAGTTAAAATATTTAAAAACTAATAACTTAATAACAACGGTTTATTAAATTAAATAAAGCGGTTATAATTAAAAAGCGGCGAAAAAAATAATAGCGGCGTTATTAATATAGGCTTTATTACGTTTAGCGGTATAATTATTAAAATTGTTTTTTTTAAATATATTTAAAATATCGTATAATATATAATTAAAATGTTTAAAAACTAATAACTAATTTAATATAATAATCCGTTTAATAATTAAATTTAAATTAAATAAAGCTATATATTAAGACTTTATTTCGATTTAATTTAGCGATAAATACGGCTTTGTTTAGTAATTTTAACGAAAAAATAACGTTATAATAAAAAAGTTATATATATTTTTATTTTTTTAAAAAAAAAAATATAATAATTTAAAAAGTAATAAAGTTTAAGCCGAATAAAACTAAATACCGAAACTAAACTTTAGTTTAATTTAGCGATAAATATAATTTTAATAATAAAACGAGGTCGGAATAATAAAATTATACGTATTTTTAATTCGTTTAGGTTAAAAAAAAAGTAATAATATAAAGTTTTATAAAACCTATATCGAATAGATTTAAATATTATAGTAAGCTTTAATTTGTTTTAATAAAAAATATAACTTTAACGAAATAGCTTTAACGTTAAAACAAAATTAAAATAAAATAATTATACGTATTTTGTTTTTGTTTATATTAAAAGTAATATTAATAAAAAGGTGTTTTAAATTATTTATATAAATAAGAAAAATAGTATAAAATATATTCTAATTCGTAAAAACGAAAAAAAAATAAAATAAAAGCCGATTTTTATATTTTAAATTTAAAATAAAACGATATATATTAAGCAATTATATATTAACGCTTATTTTTTATATTTACCGTTTTTAGATTTTATTATTTAACGCTTTAATAAATACGCTTTTATTTAGTTTTATTTAAAATAAATATACGCGTATTTATAATATATAAATCGTTCGTTATTTAGATTTCGATTAAATATTTTCTTTTTAATAACGATATATATTATAAATCGTTTTTTTTTTGTTTATATTAATTTTTTCGAATAATATTTAATAAATAGGTTTTAAGGCGAGGCTTTATAGGATAAATAATAGCAATTTAAATATAAACGATAAAATATTATTAAACTATTTTTTACGTATAAATAATATCGTCGCTTTTAAATATATTAGCCTTTTTTTATTAATACTTTATAGCAAGTTATTTTTTAAACAATAAAACCTACGTAATAATAATATTATTACTATCGAATAAATCGATTTATATTTTTTTTTAACGATAAAATAATAATAGTTTAAAAACTAATAACAAAATATCGTCGGATTTTTTTCCGTTATTAATTTTTTTCTAAACTATTATATTTTTGTTTGTTTTTTAATAACCGATTTAGTTATATACGGTAATTTCTTTATAAATAATATATTTAAAAGGTCTATATCGCTAAATTAGATAAATTTATATTGTTTATTTTTTTATTAAATAATTAACTAGTTAATTATTAGTTTACGTTAAACGTTTATTATATAGTTTATTTTAATAATAATTAGTAATTAATTATATATTTAAATTTAAACAATTATTATTATTAATTATTTAATATTTTTTAATATAGCTAACTTTTAAAAACATTTACGTAACCTATAAACCGTATTTCCTCGTTAAGGCATATTAATATATACACTTTTATTTGTTTTATATTACGTTTAAAGCTTTATTAATTTATTGTTTTAAAAGCTACTAGTATAAAACTCGCGATATTTCGGATACGCTGCTTTTAAAGCGATTATTTAGCTATATTAATTCGTTTTTTTTTTTCGCTATATACTTTTTTTTACTAATAAATATAAAGCTAACGTCGTCGTAGTTCGCGTTATTTAATAATAAACACGTATTAGCCGTTTTTATCGAACTATTATTATTATTATAAATATACCTAATAATATTTGCCGAAATCGGTAAACGTTATATATATTACGATATTTATAGCTAATTCGTTAAATATTTTAATCGTTTATTTTATATCTAGCTTATTTATTAGGCCTATTAAGCGCTAATTAATAACGCGGCCGTTTTTTTTATATTTATAAATAAACGTCGGTTAGATTTCGAGGCTTTAAGCGCGTAAAACGTCCGTAATATATATAAGCAAAGTGCGTCCGGCGTTTTAAATAACGGCAGTTATTTTAATACTTTGTATTTTATAAAATTATTAGGCGTAATATCGTTAATAAAAGCATTTTAATATATATTTACGACGTACTATATAACGTAATAAATAATACTTTTTTAAAAAGTCGCGCTATCGACGTTATTAAAATATGCCGTATTACCGTCGATTTAGCTTAGCCCGATTAATTAATATTCGTTATAGCGGATAAAACGTTATATTTTTATTAATAATATTATTTTTTTTATATATATAATATATTAATTACTAATAACTTTTAAAGTATATAATAACGGCTAAAGCATAATCGGTTCGATTTATAAATATTTAAATTGTTTTATTAATTGCCGAGTATATTATTAATTATATATTGCTTTTAATACGTTAGTATTTTATAAACGTATTTAACAATATACGCTATTAGCTATTAAAGCTCGATAACTAATCCTAGCTAGCTTAAACGATATTACTTTTTTCTAGTTTTTTTTCCTTTATTTCGCCCTTTATTTTATAAAAGCTTAAAGCTCGAATAAAGTTTTTAGTTATAAGGCCGAAATATGTATTATTTTTGTTATATTTTTATTAAAACTAATAAAATATAATAAATTTAAACGTTATAAACAATATTTAAATTATACGGTAAAAAAGTTATCGTTATTTGGTTTTTTATTATTTATAATAATAAATTTATATATATATTTTTAATTAATTTATTTTTTTCCGTTTTTAAATCTTACGTTTTTTAAGTCGTCGTTTTTATTATTAGTATTATTTAATAACTAAATAAAGTCGTTTAGTTTATCGAATATAGTATTTATAGCTATTTATAAAATCGTAAATAAAGCGTTCGTTTTAATTTTAACGATTACGGTATTATATTATATTTAGATTTTTTTATATTAAAATACTAATTATATAAATAAACCTATATTAAACGGAAATATTATAGCAAAGCAATTTATTAAATAGCCGTTAACCTAGTTTTTTATTTCGTTTAACTTTATATTTAAGTATTTTTCGCCGGTACGATTAACTATTTACGTTTTGTTTATAACAATTACGCCTATATGTTTAATTTTTCTACGTAGTATTTTTTAGTTATAAATAACGTTAAATATATTTTTCTTTTATTTATATTTAAATATAATAAATTAAATTCTAATATAGTTCTCGGCGTACTTTTTTATTTCGCCGCTAAAGCCCTTTTTATAACTATCGTAAAGCGAAATATTTTACTTCGGTTAACGGCTATATTCGATATCGTATATTATATAGCGTATATAAGCTTCGTTTTTTAATCGGCGTTAAATCGGTATAAAGTTTTAATTAATCGGTGTTAATTATTATTATAATCGGTTAATACGGTACGAAACTACTAGTTTTATATTTATCCGGTATAATACGTAATTATTAAAAATATACGCCAAGCGCTATATAAATATTTACCGTTTTACTAGTTTAAATAGTTAGCGTTATTATAATATATTATAATATATCGTTCGTAGCTACCGATATATACGTATATTAGTATAAAGAACGCTTGCAATATAGAATAAAAACCGGTAAACAGTATTATATAAATAAATATATATATATTATTTAATATATTAAAAGGTACGTATATTAATAAAAATAGCAAAATATAAAT
This sequence comes from Xylariaceae sp. FL1019, assembly GCA_022578705.1. Taxonomy (NCBI): domain Eukaryota; kingdom Fungi; phylum Ascomycota; class Sordariomycetes; order Xylariales; family Xylariaceae; species Xylariaceae sp. FL1019. The sequence goes on from MU391932.1 coordinate 309,553, forward strand.
ATAACGTATTACCGCTTAATTTATTAAATAAGCTTACTGTATAAATAAAATTATAATAGTTTAAAGTAATTAACTTTGCGAATAAAATATAACGTACGGCCGGATTTAGTTTTAGGTTTAAAAATGTTTATTATAATTAATAGTTATTATTTAAAACATTATTAGTAAAATTAGTTTAGTTTTATTTCGAATAGCTTTTTTTATTAAGTTAATATTTAAAACATTATTTATAACAAAACCGGTTTAGCTTTATTTTAAAAAGCTTTTAATAAAGATTTTTATTACATTATTTCCTATATAGTTCCCGATTAAGCTACCGTTTTTTAGTTCGTTATTTTTTCGTTATTACTAAGCAAATTTTATATATAATTTATATATACGGCTTTAACCTAGCTACCTTTTTCGAATTTAAGTACTGTTTTATTATTTAAATAACCTATTTTTTTACATTTTAAATTAAACGTTTATTAATAAACTATTAATTATGGCTATTTTTTGTTTTTTTTTAATAATTAGTACGTACTATTTGTTTTTATTTTATAGTTTTCTTTATTATTTAAAAAAGTTATTTATAGCAATCGGAATACCTTTTTTATTTTAACTTTTATTTTTTTGCTTAATTTATTTAATACAGCTAATATTATTTTTAAGTTCTTTTTTATTAAAAAGTATATTTAGCGGCTTTATTAAAAAGCATATTTTATATTTTAATTTAAATAATAGATCCTAGTTTTCGTTATTTAATTTTATTAGTTTTATTTTTACTAGCTAATAATTATATAGTCGTAACTTATACTTTAGTTCGCGTTTTTTATTCTTTACGACCTTTTATTTATAAAACTACTTTAATTTATATTTATCGTTTGCCTATTATTATTTTTTCGCAATTAATCCTCCTTTAACACTTTTTTAACCCTTTAACTTTTTTTTTTATATTTTATTTTTTTAATCGGTTAATTTTAGTATTAGCCTAATTACTTAATTCTATTTTATAAATAACAATATTAATTATATAGTAAATAATCCTTACTTATATTTACGGTTATAAAGTCTATTTTATTATTTATTTATTTATATATTATTTAATATTACGACCTTTATTTTTTATTTTAATTACGTTAGCTTTTTTTTTAATTGCTTTTTTTTTAAATAGCAATATAAAATATACGGTAAATAATTTTAGCTTTTATATTTTATTTACTGCTAAATGCTTTAATTTAGCGTTTGCCCCTCTATTATTTTAATTTTTCGCATACATTTTCTATATTAATTAAGCTTGCTTTTTTTTTAACTGCCTATCCCTTAATAAGCAATATAGTATATACGGTAAATAAGCTTTGCTTTTATTTACTATTATTTTATTTTATTTTTTATCGGTAGTTATATTTTTTTATTTTACCGGGAAATCTATATTTTATATTAAATTAAATAGTAAATTCTGTCGATTATTATTTAAGCCTTTTATTAGCTTTAATTTTACAAACTATATTTTTTTTCCGGCTATAACTTACTTTTTAATTTATACTTTTTAATTTTCGGCGTTATTTACTTATAATATTACTTTACGCTAATAATTTATTTATTATTACTTTTTTATAACCTAGCCCTATAATATTTATTTTTTATAAAAATTCGTCTTTTTTTAATTTATTTTTATCCTTAATCGGCTTTAGTTCCGTTTTATCCGTTTGCTTTTATCGTTTAAGCAATAATATAAATTCTATAATAAATAGTTTTTTTTTTTATTTATTACTACGAAATTTTAGTTTAACGTATGCTTTTTTATTTATTACTTCCGTTTATTGCGTTTATTTATTATTTTCGTTTATTGTTTTTATTTATTACTTTAATCGAATTTGTTTTTTTTTTAATTGCTTGTTTTTTTTTTTTTAATCGCTTATTTAAATCGTTTAAGCAATATTTTATACTCGGTATTAATTAAATCTGCTTTTTTTTTAAATATTTATACTTTAAGTAACTATATTTAATTTATAATAAATTGTTTTTATTTCTATTTATAGCTATAAGTTTTAGTTTAGTTTACGTTTTATTATTTATTACTTCGTTTTTTTATGTTTTTTTTTTTTTAAATCGGTTAAACCCGCTTTTTTTTTACTATTTACTTTAAACTTTAAAACAATATTCCGTTTTTTACGTTAATTAATATTACTGCTTTTTTATTCCTTTTTTAACTGCTTGCTTTATTTTTTAATTAATATTATACGGTAATACCCCGTTTTTTTATATTTTATTATTCGCGTCGATCGATTTTGTTTTATTCCCTTATCGAATTATTTTTTCTTTAATGCTATATTATAAAATTTACCGTACGAAATATTTATATACCGTAATAAATATTAGTTTAATAACAGCTGGTTTTATTTTTATTGCTTTATTAATAGTTTAAAATATTTTTTTATTACTATATTTTTCGTTTTTTTTATATATTTATATTTAATTGCTTTCGGTTAAATTATTTACGTATTTAAGCATTTAAATTAATTATAGTTTATTTTTTTTTTACTTTAATTTAAAATTTTATATAATCGAGTTTATAGTTTTTATACCCTTTTTTTATAACATTTCCTTTTTTTAATTACGGTTATTCCGTTTTGTTTTTGTTTGCGGTTTATAGCGATTGTTCGGTTTAATTTAGTTTCGTAAATTACGATTTATAAATTATCGCATTTTATCGATTATTATACGCTTTATTTTATTAACGGTTAAATATTTTTATTTTTTTAAACTTTAGTATTAAATATTGTAATAAGTCCTACGTCTTTTTACCCTTTTATTATTGCGATTTTTTTTTATTTTACTACCGATTTTAAATACGCCGCGTTTAATTTTTACTTAATTTTATTTACGTTTTAAATTACGTTAATTTTAATTCGGTAATAGTTATAATAAAACAGTTTTAATATTGTTATTGCCGAAATAAAGTTTTTAAATTTTACTTTTTAATAAATAATTACTTATTAGTTTATAAACCGTAGCTTATATTTATTTACTTTTGCAAACCGTAATTTATTTTTTCAAAAAGCATATTTAATTTTAATTAAAAATCGATCTTTTTTTTATTAATTTTAAATAAACTTAGGTTTATATTAGTATTAAATTTAGCGACTGGCGTTTATTTATATAAAAACTTATTACGAGTTTTTATAGTTTCGGGATTAAAACGTATAACTAATAGTCGGATAAATTTAAATTAATTTTTAATAAAGTAAATATAAGCGTCAATAAGTTAAAAAAAAAGCAATAAACGTATTTTATTAAAGCATTTTTTTTAATTTATGTTTTATATTTAAAAACTACGTATAAATAAATATAAAACGTAAAAAATATATATTTATAAAACTATAAAATAAACGCGGGCTTGCGAATTGTATTATTTAGTATTAAAGCTATCGGATTATTAAATGTTTTAGTTATTAACGATAAATAAACGTAAAAAGCTTTTAAACTGTTTAAAAATATAGCTAAAAAAATTAACGATTGCGAAAAAAAAGATTTTATGTTTTTAATAAACTATAAATCGCAAAACTATTAAAGTTTTACTGTTTATATAATTAATAAGCGATTTAGTATTTTTTAGAACTTTTTATTTATTATCCCGGTTAGTAAAAATACTATTCGTTAAAATATTTTAATTTTTTTAGCTATTAATAATTTTTTTTAAAATAACGTACGTTAAACCTGAAAATAGTATTTTATATAGCGATATAAATATATATACGGCTATTATATAATTTCGTCGGCTAAAGCGTTTATATACGAAAAACTTATTAATTTTTTTGCCTTTTTTTTATATAAAAACGTTAAATTAAAAAATTATAAAACTAAAATAATAAAGCATATAAATCTATAAGCAATAGTTTATATTAATGCAATAAAGCGTATAGATTTTTTCCCGTCGATTATTATTTATAGCCTGTTTAATATATTTTTAGCCTTATTTTTTTCGTTAATTTAAAAAGTTTAAAAAAGTTTAATATAATTTATATATTTTTTTTTTAATAATAAATAATACGTATTATAACGTAAACTTTTAATTATATACCGAATTATATAAATAAAAATCAATAAAAAAAAATAATTAAATTTAAACTCGATAAATCTGCTATTAAATCCAAATACGTAAAACGTTTTCGAGTTAAATACGGATAATTTATATTAACGTTATATTTAGCCTTTATTATACGTAATAAGCTTTTATTTTCGATTCCGATAGCTTTATTATCGTTATAAGTTTATACGTTTATAAATCGTCGATTTAAACATATTAATTAGCTTAATTATATTTTTTAGTCCGCGTTAAATATTTATTAATCGTTAACTTTTATATTTAACGCCGTATTTACGGTTTATTTTTACGGTTATAATATTTATTATAGTTTTTAAATTAACGAAAGTTCGTTTTAAAAAGTATTTAATTCGGTTATATAAAATAAAAATAAGTTTTAAATAATATTGTTTTAAAAATAGCAAACGTTTTTTTTTTAGCAAAACGGCGATATTAAAACGTTTATAAAAAAAACTATTTATTATTTTATACCGTTAATTAAAAACATACTACGTTATAAAAAGTTATTAATTATAGTTTTAGCAAACCGGAATAAAAAGTTTTCGGTTTTTAAACGCGATTTAAAAAATAAATAAGCTAGCGGTTAGGAATAAAAATTATCGAAATCGCCTTTTTTATAATCGTTTTATTCGGGGCTATTTCGCGTTAATTTTTAATGTTTTTTTTAGCAAAATAGCTTATATATACGTTAATTTCGGGCTTTTATAAATTAATTACAACTTATATAAACGATAAATAATAGTTATATTATATTTTTTATAATATTTATAACTTATTAAAATAATATAACTCGTTTTATAAAATTAAAATAAAATTTGCTTAACAATTTACGTATATATAAATATAAAAACAATATTAGTTATTATAATATTAATAAGCACGATTTACCGTAATATATCGAATTTATTAACTTTAAATAATAATATATATACCCGAATTAAATAAAAAAAACAAACGTAACGTTATTTAACCCGTTTTGTTTTAATTTATTTAGTTTAAATATTATACGTAAAAAGTATAAAATAATCGTCGAAACGAAGGTTTTTTATATATATAAATATTAAACTTTATATATTTTTTATTATAGCCCGAGCTCGGTAAAAATCGAAACGAGCGGCAATAAAAATAATTAAAAACTTTAACGTTGTTTAAAATAATTTGTTAAAATATTAATATATTAAACCGATAAATACGTTAGTTTAAAGTATTTATAACCGGTTAAAAATAGCGCGAAAAAAAAGGCGAATAATTTATATATTATTTAAAATAAAACTTTGTAAAAACTAAATAATAAAACGTTATAAAACGGTTATCGGGCATAAACCGCAATATTTATAATAGTTCGTCGTATTATTATCGTATTAATATTACGGCGTAAATTAGGCAAAGCTTTTATTATTTAAAGTAGCTATTCCGGTATTATAACAATATTTATAATATCTTTAGTATTAAATACGCTTTATATTATAAATTTAATTAAATAAGGTTTTTTTAAAAATATAACGTTTAATAAGGTTTAATTATAACGTAGGATTTACGTCGGGTATAATAATATAAAAATTATTAGCTATATAAAAGGCGGCGGGGACTTATATATTAAATAATTAGCGTCGGTTAACGTATTAAAACTATATAATATCGGTTTATAGTAAATAGTAATATAATATACACAAAACGACGATAATACGGTTTAAAAGTTATATTAACGAATTATCGATATTATAAAATATATAAATTAACCGAAAACACGATAATTAATTAATAATAAAATAATAACAAAGCTTATTAGCGGTTTTTAATATATTAGCCGTTATAGTCGCCGGTTTGAACGCGGCGTTTAAACGCGTACGTAAAATAGTTAATAAAAAGTATATTTAATCGAACGCCGACGACGTAAAAAGTAATAAAAATAAAAAGTTTAATAAAAGAAATTAAAAATATAGTTAGCTAAAATTATTGTTTTAATAATAAAAAACGTCGTTAAAGTTAATAATAATAAATATAAAAAGTTTAATAAAAAAAGTAATAAAAGTGTTTTACGCGGTAATATAAAAATATTTTATATATAAAAAGCTTATAGCCCGTACGTTATTTTTATAGCTTTAAGTTTATAATATAATTAATTAACTTATTTTATTATTATATTATTATTATTTATATTTTATCTTTATTTTTAAATCTAAAATAAACTATTATTACGATTTACGATTTATATAGTATTAAATTAAAATTATTACTTATAACTTATTACGTATTTTTTTATATATTTTAATATATTTTTTTATATATTTTAATATATTTTTTTATATATTTTAATTTTATAATTTAATATATATAAATAAATTAATACATTTAATATAAACGATTATAAATATGTTTTATTTGTTATAAAGTTTATATATTAAACTTAAATAATAAATCGATATAATATTTAAATAGTTATATTTTCTTTTTATTTTTTATTTTTATACCGTTTTTATTTTTACGCGTATTTTTATTATAAAATAACTATAATATTTGCTTAATTATATATTTATTAAAAAAAGCATCGAAAGTTTATTAAATTGTTTAAAATATAACTTTAGTATTTCGATTGTTTTTTATAGCAATAAACGCTTAAATTAAGCAAAAATAAATATAAATTTAGTACGTTTTTAAAAAGCTTTAAATATCGGCGGAAAGCATTTCGATAAATATATTACGAAACGTATACAAATTAAACCGAATAACGTTATAAACGGCAAAAGCTTATTAAAGGTTAAAGGTATTATTAAATTTAACGTCGTTTACGTATTTATTAACGGGCTTATTAATAAATACGTAAACAGGTTTATTAACGCGCTTTTTAACGGGTTTAACGGGCTCGTTAATAAACTATTCGTTAGTTTTATAAGTTTTAAATATAAAACTATTGCTTATTTCGAACAAGCTTTTATTTATATTTAATAACAGATTTTTTTTTTCGTATAAATTTTTAAACTATTAAAAAATATAAATAATTACGTTAGTTTTAGTTTTAAATAATATATTAATAATACGTAAAAAGGCGAAATTTTTAAATATATCCGGTAGCCGAATATTAGCAAACGATGTAATAAATTTAATATATTTTTTACAAAGCTTATTAAACTATAATAGATTTTATATATATTTTAATATTTATATTCGGTTTATTATATACGGTTTGCCGTTAGCGGTAAAAATAGGCAATCTTTTATTTTTATAACGGTAATATATATTAGTTTTGTTTATAAAATTAAATACCGCGTATTTACTTAAAAGCTTAAATAAAAATTAATTAAAATTTATTTATAAGCTATAACAAATTTATAACAGTTTTAACGCTTAATATTTAACGCATATTATAATTAATTATTAAATATATAATAAATATTTACTGCTTAATTGCTATTTTATAATAAAGTACTGCGCTTTTAAATGTTTTTAATATAATAAAAAGCAATTATATTAGCGAATAAAATTAAAACATTATCGTAAATTTGCTATTTTATAAAATTACTACGCTTTTAAATGTTTTTAATATAACAAACCGGTTTAAAATTAGCTATATTAGTAAATAAAGCAAATATATTATTATAAACTTTGCTATTTATTAATTAAAAACATTTATGCTTATAATTATAAATAATTAATTATAACAGCTATATAAATAATTAATTATAATAGCTATATAAATAATTAATTATAATAGCCATATAAATAATTAATTATAATAGCTATATAAATAATTAATTATAACAGCTATATAAATAATTAATTATAACAGCTGCTTTTAAATTAATATATTACTTTAAGAACATTTAAAGGCCGTCGTTTAAGCATTAAAATCTGTTTTATTATTATAAAATTTGCTATTTATTAATTAAAAACAGCTATATTTGCAAATATTAAAAGTAATTAATTACCCTAACTGCTTTTAAATTAATATATTACTTTAAAAACATTTAATTAAGCATTAGCACCCGCTTTAGTTCTAAACCTTTAAAGTCTCCTCTTTTTCCGACTTTTATTAGCACTTATTTTTTATTTTATTATTTATATTTAATTATTTTTTAAATAATGCCTATTTTAACGAAATATTGCTTTTAAAGTCTATAACTATTAATATAAACACGTTTTTAGTTTTTATTTAATTACTTTTTCCTTTAATTAAACGTTTTATAAACAAACTAACGGCGCTTTTTACTATTTTTATTAAACGCTTTATACTTATTTTTTTATATTTTTATTTATTTTAGCAATTTAGTCGCTATTATAATTAATATACGTTATAGTACTAAAAGCGGAGCTCGTATTTTCGAAAATATTAATGCTATTTAAACTTAAAACGGTAACCGAAATAACGTTTATAATAATAATTATTAAAATAATAATTATTATAATAGCAATAATAATAACTTCGATTTAAATAATAAAAAATTTAGTTTTAACGGTAAAAAAAAGTTTAATATAAAATTTTAACAATTTAAAATCGCCTATAAAAAAATAACGGATTTTATAAATACTCGTTATATAATTCTTTTATTTAAATTGCTAATAAATATTAAACTGTTAGTTTAAAATTACTAAAAATAAAAACGGCTAAAATAACCTCGATTTCGATAATTTCGATTTAAATAAAAATCCTAGTTTTAATAGCAAAAAAAAGCCTAATATAAAGTCTTAATAGTTTAAAGTCGCCTATAAAAAAAAAAAAATTTTATAAATACTCGTTATATAATTTTTTTATTTAAATCGTTAATAAATGTTTTATTATTAGTTTAAAATTGCTAAAAATAAAAACGGCTAAAATAACGTTTATAACGACAATTTCGATTTAAATAAAAATCCTAGTTTTAACGGCAAAAAAAAACCTAATACAAAGTCCTAACAATTTAAAATCGCCCGTAAAATAAAAAAGGTTTTTATAAATACTTATTATATAATTTTTTTATTTAATTAAATCGTTAAAAACTGTTTATTATTAATTCGAAATTATTAAAAATAAAAACGGCTAGCTTATTCGTTAAAAAAAAAACGGCTTTAGTTATATTTTAACAAATTACGTAATCGAAAACCTAAAAGATACGATTTTATACGTTTTAAAAATAGCGGCTCAACAAAAGTTTAAAAAACGAATTAGCTACGTTATTTTAAAGAATATTTGCAAATACGTTTTTAATATAATAAATAATAAATATCGAAAATTTAAAAACTATATTATAAACGTATAATTTAATCGACCTGCTTTTTATATTAGTCTAAACGAAAAAATATAAATTTAAATCTTTTATAACGTAATTAAACTGCTTTTTAATTTCGCTAAAAAAGTTAATTCTATTTTAATTAAAGCAATATTGCTATATATATTATATATTTTTTCAGATAAACAAAATTTATCGTATTATATACTAAATAATATCGTTACGATAGCAAACTTTTTTAATTTTATAAAAAAGCATTATATCTTATTTATATTTAATATTTTTACCGAATATTCGAAAATTATATATAATAATAGCAAATTATTATATAAACAACGGCTACGGCTTTTATAACTTTTAAATGCCTTTTTAAACACTAAATATTTTAGCCTTTAAAATCAATAAAGCAAAAACGAACTAACCGAACGGCTCGCAATATAAGGCAAAAGCTTATTTCGTAATAATAAACTTAATTCGGATTTTTTTAATAATTTTATTAACGCCGTTCGGACTAAATAAAAAATAAAAATAGTCAATAAGCTTAAAACGGCATACTATATAAAAATAAGCAAAAAAAAAAACATAAAAAATAATACCGCCGAAGTTAAAAACGAACTTTTCGGGAAAATGTTTTAAAAAATATTAAACCGCTCTAAAAAATATACGATAAACTATACGAATTAAATATTAAAATTAAAATAGTATATAAGCTTTTATTAAAAAACTTCGAATATTATTTAATAATAAAATCGATTAATTTTTTTAATAAAAAAATTCTATTTTTTTTTTACGTTTCGGCTTATAACTAATATAAATAAACTAATATAATTTATTACCGCTATATTTAAAAAGCGGGAATTATAATAAATAAAAAATATAATCGAAATGCCGTTATTTTTAATATATAAAAAAACCGCTAAATCGGGCATTTGCTTTTATATAATATTTACGTAGCTTATTAATAGCTTTAAAACTTTAAAAAACAATTCTTTAATAAAAAGCGTTATAATTTAAAATAGCGATTATTTTATTATAAAAGTTTTTTAATATATTTTTTTCTATATTTACCGCTAAAAACAAATTATAAAAAACAAAGCCTTTATATAATTAATATAAAAACTTTATTTCGTAGTAAAAACATTTTCGCCGAAAGTTTTAATTTAGCCGATTTAACAAAATAAAACCCGAATAAAAACATTATTATATAAACGGCGTAGTTTATAAACGTAAACTAATAAAAATATAATAACGAAATACTATTTTTAATCTACGTAATATTTTATTATATTCCGCTTTACGGACTAAAAGCATTATTTATTAATAATTTCGGTATAAAAGTTTAAAACGTTTTAACAGTATATAATATTAATAAGTATTAACCGAAAGCTTTTTTATTTAGATTTTTAAACAATATAACGGTTTTATTTCCGAAAAAAAAATATTTCGATAGTTTTATCGAATTAAGTTACGATTATATAATTTATAATAAAAAATACCGTATATTAAAAATATTAATAAATTACGTTAAACGTAATTATTATAAATCTTTATTCCAATATATTTATAGTTAATATAAAAATAGCTAATATATATTAAACCTTTATAATAAGCGGTTTTACGGCTTAAATATTTTAAACTATACGTAAAACTACTAAAAGCAAAACAAAACTAAACGTACGTACGACTAATACCGCTCGATTTTAACTTTTTATATACGTCGTATAAAGTATATTTTATTTTCGTATTTGTTTTTTTATAATATTTACGCTAAATATTAATTTAAATTTATTACTAAAATCGGGTATTATTTATATATTTTAAACTAATATTTTAAAACATACGCTATAAAAAAAATACAACTAACAGGTAAACTGGTTATATTTCCCAATTACGGTTATTAAACATTTACTAAGTATTTTATCCGGTATTAATTTATAAAACATAATTTAATATCGAAAAAAATCAAAATAATATACTTAAAAAACGACTATAAAAATAAATATATTAAAAACTAAACTATTAATTATTTTTATAAACATTTAAACAATCGATATAATAACTATTAATACAAAAACTATTAGGTTTAATTTTTTAATACTAAAAAAAAAAGACGCATATTAATAAATCCTATAATCTAACCTTTATATACGTTAAAAAAATCGGTAATAAATAGCGGTGCTTATTTTATAACAACGATAATAACGATAATAATAACAATAAAAAACTAATAATTATAATTTAATAAAAAAACCATTAACAATATCGTTATTTATTATATATCGTTAAAAACTGCGGATTTTAATACTTTAAAAAAGCAAACCTTTAAGCCTATTTCGTTAATAACTACTTAGTTTGCACTTATTATAAGCCTAGCGATAATAACAAACAGGTCTAAGTTTTAAACGACAATATATTAACTATTTATAAAGCAGGCGAAAACTTATATTATTAATAATATAACAAGTTTTTTAAATATATTAAACTATTAATATTTTATTAATTATACGATTGCTTTTTAACTATAATATTAATAATTTTTAAATATATCGAAATCGCTTAGCGGATTAATAATTAAAGCCAAACGGCACTAATTTCTATTAAAACCTAAAAAAATAGCTTAAAACTTACTTAATTTAATCCGTTATAAAAAAAAAGCGAAATATAATTTATACTCGATTTTTAAACATTAATAAAATCTATTAATTAAAACAAAAACGGGCTATACGTTTACGACCTATTTACTATTACTTACCGTTTTAACGGCGAAAAACTCTATATTAACAAAAATCAAATACAAATAAATATTAATTTATTTTATTACAACTTTTTTAAAATCTTTATTTATTTTATTTTTAATTTAATAAATTACAAAGTTCTTACTAAAAAAGCTATTATAGCTATTCCGATTTTAATACGGGATAAAATTAAAAAAAGCAACTATAAAACATTCGTATTAATTATTTACGATAAAAATAAATAGTCTATAATACTTTATAACTTAGTTTATAATTAACTCGTTTATTACAACCTAAAGCAAAACGATAAAAATATACGCTACGTAGTCGTTATTTTTTATCGTTTTAACAAAATATAAAAGCTTTTATAAAACGAGCTTAAACTAAAACGCATTGTTATTTTTAAATAAACGTAAATATAATAGGAAATTTTATTAATTCTTTAACACGTATAATAAGTATTAAAATTTATCGCTTATACAGTTTATAACCTAAACGGCTTTAAACGGTTTTTTAAAATCGATAAACGATTATATAAATTTTGCAATATTTTAAACTTAATAATATCGAAACTAAAATACTAGCTATTTAATTAAAACAACGTAAAACCTACTATAAAAATCTAACTACTTATTAAGTTTTATAAACTTGCCGAAATAAATTAAATCTAACGAAAAGGATAAAATAAAAAAAAAATAAACAAATTACGGCGGCTAAAAAGCTTAAATTAAATTTTTGCACAAATTAAAAAGCGGCTTAAACAAAGTACGCGTTTAATCGCATTAAAATAGGATTATATAAAATAGCTTTTAATTTAAAAGGCGCAAAAGCTAGCCTCGCTAACTATTTTACTTTATTTTATTTAATTCTTTATTTTAAAGCGATCTTAAAGGGCAGTTAAAAGCGCGTTATATAATATATCGGTAATAGTTTTAATTATATATATAGAAATAATGTTTTACAATTAAGCAAATTTAGCTTTTATTAATAAGCTTTTATAAATATTATTTTTTTTTTTTTTAAATAATTATAAAATACTAAATAGCTTATTATTTATTATTAAAAACTTTAATTTATTAATTAAAGCTATTAAAATAGCTTATAATAATATTAATAAAAATAGGAATAAAAGTAATAATAACGCTAAATAAAGGGTTTAAAAGGCGCCTAAGCTTTATATTATATAACAAATAATTAATTAATATTATAATTAAATGCGATTACTTTTAACGTTAAATATAGCTTTATTTAACTTTATTTAAATAATAATACTATAATAATAATTATATTAGTAGTTATAATAATAAACTGCGAAAGCCTATTATTATTAAGCCTGCCGCATTTTGCTACGCGTTTTCCTATTAAATAAAATAATTAACTAATAACGCCTTTATTCTTTATTAACTTTATTCAAGCTTTTTCGTTAAGCCTGCCGTATTTTGCTACGCGTTTTTTTATTAATCGATTAATAATTAATTAATAGCTTTTGCCTTTTGCCTTTTGCCTTTTGCCCTTTGTTTTTACCTTTTACTTTTTACTTTCTATTTGCTTTTTTTTTATATAAAAAGCTTTTATTTTTTTATTTTATTATTTTAATAATATATTTTAATTAGTTTTTTTATTTAAAAAGCAAATATTAAAAAAACTAAAAAAACTAATTAAACTAAAACAGCTTTTTTAGCTTATTTTAATAACGTTTTTTATTCGGCTTTTAAATATTTATTTTACGTTTTTTAATCTAATAAAAAATACGGCCTTTATATTAAAAATATTCGGCGCGTAATAAATTTAAGATATTAAACCGAAAACAAAGGCGTTAATTATAACAGGATTAGCCCGTTGCCTTTTTTTATAATAATACTTTTTACTATAAAACTAAAAATATAGCTAATTACATATATATTTATTATTATATATATCGCAGTAATTAATATTTCGAAATAGCTTTATTTTTTATCCTATTTAATAACTTTAACGAATTCGTAATATTTATTATTACTTTAAGCTTAATATATATTTTCGTTCGGATTTATAATAAAGCATTAATAATTAATACTTAAAATATAAAAGTTAAAAACTTTTAACTATACGCTTTTTATTTTAAATTATTTAACCGTACGCGTTAATTACGTAGTTTGCTAAATCTTTTTTATCCTTTAATATTACGCGGTAACCTAATATAAAGCAAAATACTTCGTTTACGTAAATATCGTACTTTTTTCGCTAGCCGTAAACAACTAAGTCGTAGTTAATAGCGAGCTTATAGCTCCCGTTTTTATCCTTTTAATAAGTTTTAAATATAAATCGCTAATATATATAATACATTAAGTATTTGTTTTAATTTCCGTTATAGCCCGTTAATTAACGGTTTTATTAACGCTAAAAAATACCGGAAAATATAAAAAACCAGTTTAGTTTTTTGCTAATTGCAAAAAGCGAAAAAAACTTTAGTTCGTATATTATATTTTTTTTAAAAATGCTTTAAATTTGTTTATAATTAATTATATCGTACGCTAATTATTACCCGAATTAACGCATAATTATAATCGGTAAAAAAAATATAATATAAATTAAAAATATTAAAACTATTTGCTAATTATAGCGTATATAGCGCTTTTATAAGCTTAAAACCTAAAGATATTAATAAATAACTAAAAAATATTTTAATAAATAAACGTATTCGAAAAAACCAGCTTGGCGTTTAAAAAATCAAATAGTTGCTTAGTTTTTTTATAAAATATAAAAAAAATAGCAAGCTATTATAAAATTAAAAAAAAAACCAAACTGTAAAATTTTACCGATTTTATAACTAAAAACTAAATATTTTCTTAACGACGTATTATTTCAGTAATATAATATATTTTATTTATTTATTACATTATTAAAGGTTAAAGCAAAATTATCGTTTTTTGTTAATATAATGGATATATGGCTGCAACAGTGGCCTGCAAAAGCACTGACGGGAGCCGGTAATTGCCTTATCACAAGAGGTAATTGCCTCATCACGAGATACATATATCAATGGTTATCGGCTAAGGTACAAGGGATTTACTCGATTAAAGGTGTATATAGATATACCTTTACCTTTTGTATTTGCAATATAGATTAACGAAAAAATTAACCAAGTTTAACCTACTATTTTATTACTAAAAGCCTTACGTACGTAATATTTAACCTAATATTAAATTTAATATCGGTCTTTTTGATACAAATTAGTAAAGGTTTATATTTAGTTACAGCTAACATATACCTAACGCCCTACCTACGTACCTACTTGCGCGACATTACTGTCGACGCAAACGTGCTATAATACCCCGTAGCTAGCCGACGACTTTATTAATACTTAGTAGCAACTTCGTTAATACTACCGTTAATAATAGCAGCAATAACGCGTTAAAACTATTTTTAAGCTTTATATAACGCTATTAGCGCGGTTATTACTACTATAAAGGATATTTAATACTATTTGTTCTGTCGTTTTACGGCAGCCTTATTAGCGCTTAAAATTACACTTATTACTTTATAGCAGTATTTTTAGCGCTTAAGATTACCTTTTTAACGGCCTGTTACGCCGTTATTACTTTATTAAAGCTTACGTAGTATTAGCGCGTTCGAAGCTTTTATTACTAACGTTAACGGCCTGTTTTTAGACCGTTATACCTTTAAGGTTGTCCTTTCCGTCCGTTACTAGCTAATAATAACGACGACGAGACTAGGAGAAAGCAAGGCAAAAGATCGACCCCTTTAAAAACTCCAAGGCATTTATCGATTTATTTAAAGTTAACGGATTAGGCTTCTAGTTATTACTTAGAAAGCTTTTTACGATTTATTACCTTTAAGAAATATTTGGCAATTACTTAACACACTAGGACTTTCTAGTCACTTTTCCCTTCCGTTAGGACTCCGACACCTATTACTATAAGCTACTATAACTAAATGGAAGGTTTATAACCTTACTAGCTAACCCAGCACTTTTATAACGAACTAACAGTTAAAGACGAAGCCCTAGTAGCTGCTAATAACGAAATTAACACCTTTCGTAATAACCTAGCAGCTGCCAAGACCTCTTTTCGTGACGCCGTTAGATACTTTTATACAATTGCAAGGAAGGCCCTAAAAGTAGACAAAGCCTTAGCAACTGCTAATAACGAGATCAAGGCCCTTCGTGATGCCTTAACAGCTGCCAACGACGAGAAGACTATCCTTTGTAACGACCTCGCAGCTGTAAAGAAGGCATTGATAGTTAAAGACGAAGTAATTAATACCCTTTGTGATATAGAAGAAAATGCGGTAACTGCTGAAGATAAGGTTGACACTTTAGAAGGCGAGATTAAGGCCTTTTGTAACGCCCTTAAAAAGGCTAAAGACTTTACCACTTTAACAGCTGCTAACGACGAAATTAAGGCCTTTTATAACGCCTTTAAAAAGACTAAATATCTTTAAGATAATCTTATAGCTGCTATATAGTTAAATCGATATTTGCGTTAAGACTTTATAGCACGAGACGAAGCTATAACAGCTGCTTGCTAGTCCTTTATGTTATTTAAATATTGTTATTACGTAAAAGACCTAGAGCTTTAGCAGTTACTACTTTATTAGTTATTACTTTATTAGTTAAGTTAGCGACGTTAACGACCTTAGAAGGCCTGGTAACGAAGTGCTAATTAGCGAAGCCCGTTACCTTATTTGTTACCATATTTATTAAACACTAAATATAGTAATAGAAGCATTTACTAAAATACCCTCCGCTATTAGAAGTACCGTTACCGACGACCTAACGGACCGTTATTTTCGACCACTAGCGACTCCGAGACGTCCTTGCTACTTGGCAAGCGACGACGACGTTAAGGATACCGAGGATCCCGTGGCAAAAAGACCCCTAAAACCCCTAAAACCCCCAAAACCCCTAAAACCCCCATCACCTCCGTCACCCACTCCGTCACTTTTAGTAATAACCCTTAAATAACACCCTCTATTGCGATTGCTTCTAATAAAACTACTTCGATCGAAACCCTTTATAAGCCTATTACTGTAGCCACCGATCGAAAGCCTATAGTCGCTATAGCCACTATTTTTACCGGCTCGAAGTCTTTTATAATATTTAATAAAACTACTATTAAGCTTATTATTATAGCTATCAAAACGTTTATAACCCCTTTAAAAAACCTATTTAACGCTTTAAAGCTATTAGTTATAACGCTAATAGCACTTGTTACACTATTTGTTATATTTAACAGACCGACACCTGATTAGCTAACGGCTTATCAGTTAACGTATACCTAACAGTAACGTACACTTAATAGCTTAAAAAAAAAGAAAAATAGTTAAAGTGATAAGTGATACGACAACGGATCGAACAGCAAGTTTTCGCTATTTTAATAAATACGAGAAAGATGGTAAAAATCGAGTTTTTAGCTAAATTGAAAAAAGTGTATATTGTGGCTTAATACTATAGCGTATAATATAGCACAGCATATCACCTACAGCCTACCTGACAGCCTATCTGACAGCCTACCACACCATATAGCTACCCATCTCACTAACTTCACTTTTTCACTTTACCTTTTCATTTTACCTTTTTACGTTACCACCTATACCTAAACCGACTTCGACCTAGATTACTTAAAGTTACCGGTTGCCACCTATACTAGTACTTTTGTTCACGCAGTCGTACTGCCGTATACTTTATACCTATATTAATAACTACCGTTGCACGGAATTTTTAGATTAAATAATTAAAAGCTAAGCCATAGTTGCTAGCTATTAAAAAAAGAAAATAATTAGTATTAATATAATAGATATATAGCTATAACAGTGGCCTGTAAAGGCACTAACGAGAGCCGGTAATTGCTTTATTACGAAAGGTAATTGCCTTATTACAAAATACACATATCAATGGTTATCGGCTAAGGTATAAAGGATCTACCCGATCAAAAGTGTATATAGATGTACTTTCACCCTCTATATTTGCAATATAGATCAACGAAGAAATTAACCAAATTCAACCTACTATTTTACTACTAGAAGCCTTACGTACGTGATATTTAACCTAACATTTTTAATTATAAAATTATTTAAAACGTAGTTTTAAAACAAACCTTTATCGTAATACGATCGTAATATATAAATAAATTATTTAATAAAAGCTTATCCTTTAAACTATAATAAACTAATATATATTACTAGTATTAATTTTAAAATAGTAAATATTACTTTAAAAAATTAAATTTTAATACCGAAACCCCGTTTTAAACGTTTTCGCGTTTTTTAATTTAATAAAAACATCGGCTAAAATAAATATTCGTATTTTTATATTTAACAGTCGAAGGTATTTTACTTCTGCTTTTTTTTTTATAATATAGTATTTAATAACTAGTTTAAATAATGCATTATTTATATATATATTTATTATATTATAAACTACGGTTATTAGGATATCGCGACTATTTTTTATAATATAGCCCGAATTACGAAAAAAACCGTAATAAAAGTTAATATTTTAAGCGATATAAATGCTTTTATATTCGTTTAAACCGGGTATTATATTAGTTTTATTAAAATAAATAAAATAAATACGTATTATAAAATAACTAACCGTAATCGTACTTAATATATTTTTTTATTTACTTTTAAGTTTTAAATATTTTACAGTAACTTAAAATAAAGCAAACCGTAATTTTGTTATAAACAGCTTTAATATACTTTTTTAAAATATATAACTTTTCGAATTATTATATAATATAATACTTATTACTATACGTTTATTAACCGCTTAAATTTAAAATTAATTTATTTTATTAAAACTATAAAAGCCCGATAAACGTAAAAACTTAATTTAGCGTTTTATTTAAAACGAACAATTAAATAAACTTTAAAATATAAACTATATTTTTTTTATATATTTTTTATTAGTTTCTGTATTTATTGATATTATATATTAAATAGTTTTACGTTAATTAATATAGTTTTATTAAATAAATAACAATAAAAAAAAAATATAAATACCGAATAGTATTATATTTAACGCCGTTTAAACCGCTTTTTTAACTTTAATAAGCTTTATTTGCGATATTATTTTAAAAAGTTTATAATAAATCGAAAATAAATCAAAATATTAAATAATTACTATTATATAATTATATAATAAATAAAAAATATAATAATAATAAAAGTTATATATATTAAAATAAAAAATTAAAACTCTAACCGGTTTAAATATTTAACTATATATACTAATTAACTAATGCTTAAAATACTATTTTTAATAAAAGCTGCAAAATAACTAATTACGTTAAACAATTAATATAATAATTAAAAACCGCTATTTTATTTATACGTTATATACGTTATATTAATATAAAGGCGTATTTTCTTTAAATAAATTTCGCGGTAGTTTTAAATTAAAAACAAAAAAAAAAGCTAAAGATAAAAAAACGAGTTAGATTAAAACACCACTCCCGACACATAACTTTAAAGTGCATATGTACTTATTTTAACCCAAATAGGCGACTATCAACCCATAACGTTGGGGTGGCCCGTCTAGTCCAATCGTGGCCAGATCGTGCAGCGCATCTCGCGCCTGGCGCGTATTGTGGGCCACAATCCCCCACTACCTTCCTGCATCACTAATAAGATAGGGAGGTACCTTCCCTGCCGTTGGAATTTGGCAGGCGGATTGCACCTGAAGCTGAGGTGCTGAACCCCTCGACACCCGCCCTGTTTCATTGGAGGGGAGTGTGCTTGTGTTTGGTTTACTACCTCTACTTTTGGGTTAACATCTACCAGACTCGTGTTTTGATGCGCAACTTGGTCAACACAGCAATTTTCTCAGTCTTGATACGTGCAGGCTCAGAGTCCTACTATTGTATTCCCTCCTTCGGTATTTCCCTTTTGCTCGGGGGCTGCATCGCATGAGTTTGCTCCTCCCTTCGTGAAACAGGACAACTCTGAGCCCTCTCCCAAAGCCCAACTGACACTTCGGCACATCCCACGGGTCAACCTGAGAGTCGAGAGCCTCGTCCCGCTTCTGTCTCTTCCATTTCCCCAGCTTCCTGTCCAGTCGCCTTCTTCCCCTTCGTTCACGCAGCCAATTTCGGCTGCATGCATTGAATGTCACTGTTCCCTTCTCGCCTACACTTGTTCTCGACATTCATGCATCCTGCCGGCGCTACCCTGGGTGACTTGTCGCTGTCATAGCACATCAACCCGTCCAACTTCCACTGGGCCTACACTCCTTTCTTCACTCTGGTTCATGCTCACTCCCTTGCAATCCCGAGTATTCGACGGTGTAGCCCTCCACCCACGATCCACATCACGCCTTACGAAGTCACGAAGTCACGACTCTACGAATCCCTTACTTCTCCCGGACGAGCGAAATAGCCATGGCTGGACGAGATTACGACGGTAGACACGAGGCCCTCGACCCCGAGGTCCTCTATACCAAGGAATATTGCATTGGTGGGGCATTCCCACTCGGCGTTGTGGCACTTGTGAACACCCCATTGACTCTGTTGTTATCTAGGAGGCGGTAGCTTTGGCAAGGTTTACAAAGGGTATGCCCATCTGGATCGAATATGTACCTGAGAGACGATGCTGACCTTGATTCAAGTGTCGAGAAACGGACGGGCGAGGCCGTCGCTATCAAGATTATCGATATCGAGAGCGCCGAAGACGAAGTCGAGGATATCATTCAGGAGATCGCCATTCTCTCCGAGCTACGGTCGCCCTACGTCACCAAATACTACGGGTCTTACATGAAAGGTGCTGAACTATGGATCGTGATGGAGTTCTGCTCCGGTGGTAGCTGTGCCGACCTGATGAAGCCCGGCATGATAGGGGAAGACTACATTGCTATCGTCGTAAGGGAGCTGCTGCTCGGCTTGGAATATCTACATGCAGACAAGAAGCTTCACCGAGACATTAAGGGTGGGCAGCCCCTTCCTCTGCCATGTCTTAGGCTACTGGTCACTGACAATTAGCATTGCAGCGGCCAACATTCTGCTAGGATCTAATGGACAGGTCAAATTAGCCGATTTTGGCGTTTCCGGACAACTTTCTGCTACGATGACCAAGAAGAACACCTTCGTCGGCACACCGTTCTGGATGGCTCCTGAGGTCATCAAACAGTCAGGGTACGACCATAAGGCAGACATCTGGTCGCTTGGCATTACGGCTCTCGAGCTAGCCAATGGCGAGCCACCCTACGCCGATATACATCCCATGAAAGTCCTGTTCCTCATCCCAAAGAACCCTCCACCCAAATTGGAGGGAAACTTTACCAAGGCGTTCAAAGATTTCATTGAGGTCTGCCTGCAACGTGACCCTAAGGACCGGTTGTCAGCCAGGGATCTTTTGAAACACCCTTTTATCCGAAAAGCAAAGAAGACGTCGTGCTTGACCGAGTTGATTGAGCGCTACCAAAGGTGGAAGGCCACACATAAGTCGGAAGATGATGAATACTACGAAGAGGGCCACGAATCTGCGGGATCGGAACCTGTCAATGAGGATGTGTGGGATTTCGGTACTGTCCGGATGGTGGGTGACAGAGGAGGCATGCCGAACCGGCCCGGTTTGAACGCACTGGACGAGTCGGCCAGAAACACGCGTGCATCAATACCACTAGAGGGAGATTACGGAGAGAGACCACGAGGGCTATCTCCCAACAAGCTGATTGCTCCGGACTTGACCGATTCGTCCTGTTCAACTACCCTCAAAAGTCACAACACACCGACAGGGACTGCCCGACAGATCTCACCTCAGAGGAAACCCATTTCTTCAGGAGTTCCACCCCTCTCGCCTTCAAAAGTTGCACTTCCTCCCTCGCCACCAAAGCACGCTCAGGACCCTAATACGCCCCGTCCCCTATCGAAGCAGGCTCCTCCGACTTTGAGCTCAGTCGACTACGACCAAGCCTTGCAGGAACAGCTTCAGCAAGACATGGGGTTTCTCAACATAACATCACAGTCACAACCGATAAGTCAACAGTCGTCAGTATCATCTCAAACTCGCGGAGCTCCAAAAATGCAAGTGCCCGAAATTCCTCCGTATCGCGGTCTCGGTTCCCAGGTACCCCTACAGCGTGCAACAAGTACAACTCAACAGCCAAGTCCTCAGGCTTTTGCTTCCAAAGCGCAGCCTAAACAACTGCCGCCAGCTCCAGAGAGCTTTCCTTCGCCAGCTCCCGCTAATCCGAACGGGGAGCTAGATGCCTTGAACGACGTGATCTTCCCGGCGCTGGAAGAAGCATTGAAGCGCCGCCAGATACACTTACAACAACTGTACCGCAACGAGCAGGTCATCACTCCGCAGCGACAACGTGCCGAAGCAGCGCACGACAAGATCCGTAAACATGTATATAAGCTTGCGAACGTGTGCAAGGAGATAGACCGACTTGATAAGGCCGAGCCAGTCGGCATGGGTAAAGAGGTGGGCACGTTTCTCGAGGGTCTCTTAGAGGAGATCCTCGTGCGTGTTGAGCCTCTAGACGAGGAAGAGTTCTAATTCTTGACAGCGACGCCGATGTATATACGTGTTTATGGCGTTTCAACTACCGTTGTTGGCGTTTGTGAACAGCATATTTGTATGAGGTTTTGTTCGTCTTGCTATGCCTTTTTTGCTGAATATTGGTATGCTTCAGCGGAAAAATGGAGTATGAACACACTGCAGCTGTCAGGTATAGAGCGGAAGCAATGCAAGAGAATTCAGTACACAATATCCAGATCAAGGTCCAGTTATTCCATGAAACGCGTAGTACATGTGACTGCATGTAGTGAGTACTGAGCTAGCATTCGTTGACATACAACTATGGCTCTCGACTTCGAGAGAATGGACTGCATGTAGCAATCTAGAGGTATCAAGCAGCACTTGAGACATGGCGCACCACATCAGCTTCCCTATCCGCCAGCACAGCATTATTACCGCTCGCAATCGTCAATACACGATGCACCTTTGCTTCCCCCATTATGGACCGAGTATAATGTGTTAGTGATTAAGGACAATTGAAAAATGCGACACAGTTTTATCTCGCAACGATGGATTAGTGGAATTTAGACGACGAACTCATCGCAGATTGATGTTGCAGGGTAGGAGCTGTGGAAAAGGGGTGGGCCAGGGGGGCGTGCTCTAGATTTGAAGGACATCGGAACGATTTGTGAGCCAACTTGACCCAGCTGTTTTGAGGACTACAGGAGTACGAATATTTGCGGAGGTTGTGTCTCGGTAAAATAAAGTCAGATGGTTCCCGAATAGTCTCTGAGCTCAATCAGTGTTGGCTGTTGGAGTTATGGTTTGGTCGTGAGCTTGTAAGTGGAGGTTGGATATATGCCTTGAAAACTGTTTCTTCAAGACGCTTGCGGCGATTGGCGGTGAGTAATCGGCAAAGACTGTTGGTGGCGGATGCGAGTGAGAAGTATTGGCTCATTGTTGCAATCCACTTTGTGGCGATTTCGTTCTGTACTACATTTGTCAGTATACGTACACTGTGTGAACATGTCACTACGACGGTTCAGAAGATACGTTCACCAGCCTTGTTTCATGTATAGACTCGCTAAGCCCGGAACCCATCTCTTGACGCTTCCGGAGGAACGACGAGGAATGTTGGATCGATAGATGCTTCCGGCCTTTGCACAGGGGTCCGGTAGACACTCAGATGTTCTCTCACGTTGGTGTGCTAGATCCGGCAATGCTCACATTCCGGTGATACTCAAAAGTGGTGCATACCTATACGACATCGGAATTAGACGTCATAAACAAGAGTCAAATGAGCATCGGGCGGGCCTAGACCAATTCTCAACCTGTTTCCGATGCTCCAAGGTCAAGAACGCATATCCTGGAATGCTGTACTACCGCACCACAAGCCCGATATGTAGAAAAATTCTGGCTCGGAATCGTAGGGCTGGTGGTAAGAGGAAATGTGGAGACTGTACCAAGATGTCGGGCTGTTGGATGGTATTGGAATGTGAGCACAAAGAAACTCGGCCTTGGCGTACATTTCGCAGTTTTTTGATGCTATATTGAGTGACCAAAGCATTTGGAATGCATATCCGACAAAACCAGGGCTCCTCTAGTAGAGAACAAAGATAAGCATTCCTCGCCAACATGGAGTTGGTTCGGAATGGACTTAGCAATTCCTGATGGTGCTTTGCCAGGTGGTGGCCTCGGTTCACTTGAATATAAATATGCTGTCCTCAAGCCTGAACAGTCGTATAGGTTTACGATATCAATCACTTACCTACGACTGATAGATCTCGAGCGGAAAACAGTCTACAGGTCTTTTTGCCACAACAGTAGCAAGAACTTGGTCGACTCAGCAAACATGGCTAATAGCGAGGCCCAAACTCGAGAGTGGTGGAACAGGTTCCCGGTTGAGCTCAGGGGCATTGTCGTCGAACAAACGCCCCCCTCCGACTTGATGAATATGCTACACGCATCTAAGAGCAATGAAAAGGCCCTTGGCATGATCGTGGATCCTTCCATCAAGGTTTTAGGGAGCAAGCAGGACACGGTATCACTGCCTCTATTAGCCCGTTTCCTTTTTGCCGCCGACCCGAAGAATGCCCAAGATAGAAGATTTATTCGAATCATTTGGGATGCGTACGAGAGGGTTGAAAAGTCGCGCAACGAAAAATCCAAATTCGGGCCCAAAGACTATGATGATGTCAACTACTGTTCATGGAGAGATGGGAGATACTTCGAATACGGTGTTTTTTACTATGGCTATGGGACATTAGATGGACTAGCAGCAGCTATTGGCGATGTGAAGTATATTCAGCTTCTTGATAGCCTCCGTGGTCCCAACTCAGAGCAACCAGACTCAAAGCAACCAGACGATGTCCAACCAGACGATGTCCAACCAGACGATGTCCAACCAGACGATGTCCAACCAGACGATGTCCAACCAGACTCAAATCAACCAGACGATGTCCAACCAGACGATGTCCAACCAGACTCAAATCAACCAGACTCAAATCAACCAGACTCAAATCAACCAGACTCAAAGCAACCAGACGCTGTCCAACCACACGACGTCCGACAACTGCGCTCTTGCACTCTCTTGTCCTGGCCGATGACGAATGCATGGAACACGAGAAAGCCCACAGCCAAGAAAGTCAACCCTTTTCGCGGGCATACTTCGTGCGAGAAACATGAGGAGATGGGTATAACGGGAGACCCCGTATGTGAGACCACTGCGGACATAGCTCTGATTTGTGGGAAAGACGCGATGCTGTTGCATCTTCTGCAGAAGGACTATGTGCTCAACACCACAGTCTCATATGGTAATGCTCGACACTGGCAAACTCCTGGAGTGGGAAGCGCCGAATGGCTGGAATTTCTCCTCGAACGAGCATGCAAGCGCCTTCTGGTTGACACGGTCAGATACATACTCGAGAAATACTCATCCGACGTCACCATTCCAATAGCCACCAAAGCGCTGAAGAGAGTCACAACGGCAAAACCCGGGGAAAACGAGGGCCCTGATGATGCAATCATCAAGCAATTGAATAAGTATATCGTCATAGTCAACTCATATCGCGAGTCTCCTTCTGGGCCAAACCCGGGAAACACGGAGGCCAGTCGGGTTGCGAAACAGACAAGACCTGCGCTGGAGCTAGTCAACCTAAACGACCCCCGCGCTAGCAGCACGTCGCCCGGATGACAAAAACGCACAAGACCTGGCTGAGAGAGTCAAGCGCATGTGATTTGCTCTGGTTGATAAAGCCATTCACGATGGAGGTGTTGCAAGCCGTATGGGCCATTCTATTCTTTCTGTTTTCGGCGGGCTTCTGGTGAAATTGTCACACTCATTCGACAGGAGCATGGCTCCTAATTCCCAACTCTCAACTACCTGCGTATGGTACTATCTGTTTTCTTGGTCTTTAATGTCACTCTTTTGATGTTCGTTCTGATGTACTGGGCTCATTACAAGGCGGTCATTTATTTATCGCTTGGCACAAGGCTAGCATGTTCGCTCATTTATATACTTCTCAGTGATAGAAAACAGGCAACCACTAAACCTGAGAGTACACGTCCCCCAGATTCTGGCAAACAGCCCACCCCAGTAGTATTGCGTATTTTCAGTTCCTTGACAATTTAATGACGGCATTGTATCTTGAACAGCGCCGGCTCGAGGAGCGGGTGGAGGGAGTGTAGACGGTGTCTCGCCTCCCAACACGATATAGCCAATATGATGAAAGATATTAATGCTTTGTACTGCTATGGTCGAGTAGACGCGGGAACGGGGTACGTTCATCATACTGGACTCCTTCATACTTGTCTCACCCTTTCCTCGCCAGGGTATTCGGGCTTATCAATTTGCAGAACTAGCATTCATACTATCTCTCAGATCAGTGCGTAAATCAGCCGACTAGTCCCATGACGCCGACACAAATGGGAGATTAAATCAACTTTCAGGCCTGGAAAAGGCTTGATTTTCTCAGCCTCGCCTGTTTCTATACGTGATATATCATATTGAACAACTGGAGTATGTATCACTTAGCTTTCAAGACGGCTAGCTGGGGCAGGCAAGGGTGGTGAACCTCCCCGCCTGCTGACTTTAGCCAATGGTGCTGTCATACATGTTTGGAACTGCAGATGTTGCGCAAGTTATTGTTTAGATATCTTGTACTCGTGGATCTGATGGGCGCCGCTGTCTACGCTACTTCATATCAATATCGTATGGTCATCGTCGCATGCTGACGGTGTTAATCGGCGCGAGCCGTTGAGTTTCTCAACTCGGAATTTGCTTCCCCGGATTTTATAACGCCGGGAGGCGGTCGGGTGGCCGCAATAGGTTTCTGATCTCGCGGCGTAAAGCCGAGTGGTCATATAAATACATCTAGACCTAAGTGCAGTTTCAATAACCAGGGACTCTATCATTTGAGACGTAACTTGTTCTTCGAACACAACGGCCAACATGAGTGAGGTACTGGTAGTGACATGCCCAAGTGGCAAGCAGTGCAACCATCTTCTTCCTCACTTATACGAAAAAGGAAAATTCGAACTGCGACTCGCGGCTCATTCGGAAGCATCTGTCGCAAAGCTTAAGGCGAAATATCCAAATGCTGAAGTACAAGCCTGCGATATCAGCTCACGAGCAGACTGCCGCGCGCTCTTGCAAGGAGTGACAGCAGTCTACCATGTGGGACCATCGTTTCATACCGCAGAGAAGGAGATGGGCATCAACATGATCGACGCAGCGGTCGTCGAGTCTCAGCGGCCCGGAAACGTCTTCAAGCATTTTGTCTTCAGCAGTGTTCTCGGAACGCAACACAGACAGCTGATGCAACACGATCTGAAATCATACGTAGAGGAGCGACTATTTCTCAGTCCACTTCAGTGGACGGTGTTGCAACCGACGAACTTCATGGATGCCTATCCCGTGCAGCAGATGTCGAAGGCCGAGCGACCCGAATACACACACAAGATCTCGCCCATACCGCGGAATAGCGTCGTCTCTCTCGACGATCTCGCCGAGGTCGCCGCAAAGGTGCTCAACGAGAGGGAAGCACACTTCTATGCGCAATATCCGTTGTGTTCGACGCTTCCCATTAGCGAGGGCGAGGTGTTAGAGATTATAGAGAAGCAGATAGGCAAGAAAGTCAAGACCACGACTCCTACCATAGAAGAAGGGACTCAAGCGCTCCTCAACTTTTTGTACATGGGTCATGGTAAAGACGAGTTTACCCAAATCAAGGGCAAGGAAGGTGTGATTTCTACAGCACAGGGAGATCCACGCCCAGACATCGTGCGCGACGAGGCGCTGAGATTGTTGATGTTCTACCAAAATCGAGGTCTCACGGGAAGCCCAAATGTCATGCGATGGTTGTTGGGTCGCGAGCCCACGTCGGTCGAGGACTACGTAAAGCGCGAGATTGAGAAGGCAGGCTAAATGAGTTAACGCTGTCTTTGTACTCCAGTGGCATTGGATTCCCACATGTAATTGCAAGATGATGCAACACAAGATGCAGGCGAATACTCAAAAATTATTCGGTACCAACTTCGTGAAGGTTGAAATCAAAGCTGTCAGGCAGTCTCCATTGAAATCCACAAGTCCCCTACGAACCAAGTCCCGATCGAGCACTTCCAGATCTTCCCCGCCCTGAAGCAGGCAGCTGAATGACCTCTCAATATACATTCATCTCAAAAAGGTCAGATCTTGTTCGCCTCACCTATAAACCAAATCCGCGTCAAAATGGAATCACCCTTAATAGAAGTGGTGAACAGTCCACAAGACATCGCAGAAGCCTTCACATGCTTGAGCGAAGCGTTCGGCCGTCAAGCGCAAGACGCAATATGGATGGCCTTCAACCCCGGATGGGATACACCAGAAGGTCGAGCCAAGCGAGAAGAGACCATGATCCGGAGATGGGAGGCAACAACGACCGATAAATTCGGAAAGCCGAATGAATTATTTCTCAAAGCCACACTGCCAGACCCCAAGCAACCGGACCGCCGCGTCATCGCGGGCTTCGCGATCTGGGTACAAGCGTCAGACGTGGAAGGCTACGGGAACAAGACCGCGGGCGATATCAGAAGCGTTCTGAATCTGGAAGCATTATATCCCGGCAACGAGTCAGAACAGCGATTCCTCGAGCAGATGTGTAATTCGCTACTGAAGCGCCGAGTTGAATTCGTCAAACAGAAGGCTACGGATGATCCACCGGTCATCATGGCTCTCGATCTATGCGGGGTAGACCCGGCTTTCCAACGTCGTGGGATCGCGACGCGTTTGGTGTCGTGGGGTCTTTCTGAGGCAAGGAGACGTGGTATAAGGTATTGCACTACCGAGGGATCGAGTATGGGGCGGCACGTGTACCAGCAACTGGGCTTCGAACCGGACGCTGAAGATATTGTTTATGAGGTTGACGACGAGTTTGCTACTCGCGACATGCCACCGAACAGGTTTATGGTTTACGATAGGCTGATGGATCCTACTGAAATGAGTTTACCTAACCAGAGGGGAAACCCCAAGAATCCTACACGATGAAATACCACATCGGACGTCCATCGATGCAAGTGGGCGCAAGGTGCAAAACATATTGATGGTCTGTATTGCTCAAAGGCTAGCGAGCCATGCACATGTCGGATGAAGCCACTCACAGTCAATTGTTAATATTTGCGATCTACAGGTGACAGGTCATTCTCATATTGGGACAATGCATTGTCACCATTGCGCGTTGGCGTTGGCGCGCCGAGTAACGGGTAAGACTAAGACAAGTGACCGATCGACATGGCAAGCAACGCAGCTCGTTTATTGCACTTTGGTGGTTATACTTCACAAATCATGCAAGACTGATATCACCGCCACAAGACAATGGAGGCGAACCAACTTCGTTAGTCCTAGTATAAAATTGTATTTATCGTTTCGCATCAATGTCGGGACATGCCTTCGCGCGCATGACGCCTGCGGCATTCTCGTCTATACCCATAGTGACACGAGAACAACGAGAGAGTATTATCTTCTGGCGTGCGCATTGCACGTTAAGATAGTTGGATTGGTTTAAGTACGCGCTTATAAGGCCTTCTGGAGAAGGCTGACGAGGGCCGGGGGGCTGGCACCGACGAGGGCGTCGACCTCCTTTCCGTCCTTGAAGACCTTGAACGTGGGCATGGCGGTGACCTTGAGTTCGGCAGCGACCTCGGGGAGATCGTCAACGTCAATCTTGGCGAAGTAGATGTCCTTGTACTGATCCTCGTTGGAGAACCTACAGTACCATTGCTGTTAGCGACTATTTTGAAAATGGCTTGCGCATTTGCGATGAAGAGATGCTGCCTTGCCCCACGCGTGACAAGATTAGGATGTGTATGCGCGCATGCTATGCTTTCAGAGAGGTCGGCGGTGAGACTTACTCGACAAGCTTGGGGGCGATGGCCTTGCAAGGACCGCACCAGGTAGCGAAGCAGTCGACAAGAACGATCTTGTTGGCCTTGATGGCCTCGTCGAAGGCGGCCTTGCTATTCCAACTGTCAGCATCCTCTAGATTTCGTGGCTTGCCGGGCGGGCATGGTGGGATAGCCTCATTCCTCGAGCTTGCGACAGCGGGAGAGAGGAGCAGAGAACGAAGGGAGGACTAGTCGCAACTCACGTCTCGATGTTGTGGACACCCATGGCTGGTGATGTTGCGGAGAATTGGCGGATGTAGTATGATCGACAAACGGGTGGGAGTGAGAAGGCTGATCGTCGGATGGCAGCGGATCGCAGGAAGTGTGTTGACATGGAGGTGAATGGGCGGACGTAGTAGGGCGAGGGGCAGCGTGATTTTATGTATGGTGGTGACAGAATGCAGGCGGCGATGCGGGGAGGTGCGAATTGGTAATGACAGCTTCTACGACAAGCGCTGTTGAGACAGATTAGGATGGGATGGAACCTCGGGAGCGGTAGCTTGGAGGGGCGGCGCTACCTGTTTCTAGGGGCTTATACAGCAGGATGGATCATGGAATCAGCGTGGTTAGGGACGGGACCGTCAGTGTTCAGATGGATGGGCTTTGCAGCAGCTTACTTTCACAATGGATGATAGTGATGTCAAACACGGGCTCTGATTTGTCAGGAGGCAAGTCTCAAGTCCCTCATGCGAAGACGCCAACCGCACCGCATGATGACGCGATCCTGCTTTTGCATCCTGTGCCACGCCTAAACCACACTGCTGAAACTGCTGCTGCACTATGTTTGTGGCTAGAGTCCCGCCGACCAGGCCCGACATCCGCACCCCGAGCCATCTACAGAATACAGTACTTCCGAATGCAGGGTTGACACCACCAATGAGACCAAGGTAGGATAATTCAAATCAAGTGTCCTACGGTATGCTGTGCATGAGGAATCAGAGTGTGTGAACCCGAAACTTCTTTGTGTCGGTTGAAGGTTTTCTCCACGTGGGCGTCCCGCTGCTGTCTTACATAATCAAGAACAGGTACATAGGTAGATACCACCCCTGGAGCTTTCGAGAGAGAGAAATGGAAAGACATTGGAAGACAGAATATGGAGAGCCATGTCTAAACCGACACCACATTTCTGGACTATTGTCTGAGCTGTACTCCGTCACTCCCGACGCAATAACTACCCTGATGGTGTTTCAATGTAAAAAAACGGCGGTCCAAACTGAACTTCGGCAGCGGGTTTTCGATAGACTAAAACGACATATAAAATCACAAAAATTCGCAAAAGTAATGGTTGCAACCCCAGTTGAACTGGGAGCATCAGGAATTGAGCCCAATGCGGGGGTCGAACCCGCAACCTTGAGATTAAGAGTCTCACGCTCTACCGATTGAGCTAACCAGGCGACCGGTTGTTGGTTGAGTGCTGAGCTGGTTATTGTGACTCATATCAACGAGGCTCTTGCACGAGCGGAAACTGACGGAGTGGAGCGCCTCTCTATCGCGCAGTCTAGCGCAAGAAATTCGCGTATCATGAAATTCGGTGCAAGAAAGAAACTTTGTTACGGAATACAACTCAAACATGATGAGATATCTTCCACCTACTGCAACTCTACGAAGAGTTCAACACAAATATTACCTAGCTACCTTGGGGTGCCGTTGGTTCAGTCTTGCAGTACATTGAATCCAGTTCTAAGTAGGCACAGCCTTCAAGTGATTCAGATCCCTAGGAACGTCAGTACAATTATTGAATCCCTTTTGCAAGAACACACTCAGCTATGTTATTTGGTTCGTATGGGAACCTCAACAAAATTGCCCCATCTGCCAAGGATGGTATAAGTTAACCGAGATGCCAAAGACAACGTCGGAACTCCTGATTTATATAGAATTGTATAACTGTACACGTATCTGTGATTCATCGTCAATCGTGACATAAGAGAACTACAAGATCCGAAGCTTACCGGTTGTCCGACTCCTGGCACTATTTAAAGGCCAATCAGAACATATACTTGCTGTATAAGAAGATCACATGCGCTGTTATTGATAGAGATAGATATTATGTATCATACTCTTAGGAGAGGCTCTTTTTTGAGGCCCTCTGCGTTTGTGACAAACTCGGTATCACTGGTGTACGTGCGCTGAATCGCCAGGACCTTGTATATCACTCAAATTTCGCATCCAGAACAGTGAACCGCATGGGTTCTACATTCACTGCGAAACATGCTACCAGCTAAGATTGTATGAACAGAATCCTCTGGGACTCAAGAGATCCGTCCTTGGAGACAGGTCGGATGAATTAGGTGGTGATATCACGGGCATAGCGTATCATTGTGACACTCATCACTCACTAATTCACAAAACGACTCGACGCCTAATCACACGAGCTCAATGAAGAAGGAGCTCGCAGAGTATTATAAATAAAGTAATGGGGTTTTCACATATCACTGAAGTAAAACTGCGACCTCGAAAGATCTGACAGCTCGTGCTGAGAATTACAACGCAGCTTCATTGACCATCGCAACCATGAAGTTTTTGACCATTCTCCTCGTTCATCTCCTCGGGCTTACTACCTGCTTTCCGACTGAACCTTCCAAATTCTCGCAGCTTAAACACATTCTGTATGAGAACGAGGTCATCGACCCCGATGCCTACTATGCCGTCGATCACCTCGTCCGTCGCATCGCAGATCCAAACCGCCGCAATGAGACTTTCACAAATATGACTGATACGACTGATATGAGCCCGGGTAACGACACAAGAATTGGAAACCTTCCCAGTCCAAGAGTCAATTGCTATGGCGACAGGCCACTTGATTTCGTACAGACAATGTTAGCTGTTGGTAGGTTAACTCTGTACACTGGGCCCCAACCATGAATGGGCGAGGGAAATATCTCGCAGGTTTGCTTGAACTGATATCTTCCAGTACAACTGGCCAACCTATGCTCAATGAAAAATATTCCCAGTAACTTCAAATGGTCCAGCCTGTGAGTAGCTTCCATAGATATTCTGGAATATTCTGACACTCATTGTAACAACACGAAAGCTAACATGGTGATGTAGCGATCCCACAGACGTATCGCGTGTTTTCGTATGTAACTGGGGCGGGACCAACAGATGTGAGCTTGGCGAAATAATCGAGGCTATTGCATTGATCACGGAAAAATGTAAGGGCACCTATGCCGGTGTTGTCTACATTGATGGCTGGAAGAAGGCGTACGGACTCGACTATCCAGACACGAAGTTTTGCCCCAGCATATGAGATCGGAGAAACCTATGTCTTGTTTTGAATGCCAAAGACACGGGCTCGAGATAGATTGACCACTGTATTTGTCTTTTATCAATAACGTTATACTAGGAATCCTTAATGGCAGTTCAGTCGATCACTTCATAACTCATAACGGTCTGAATCTACAGTCCATGCATTTGACCTCGTGTATCCCCGAGTCTACCGACGTATCGTCCTTCAATCGAGCTGAAGCCTAGTATTCAGCCCAAACTATCGACAAGACCCAATGAGACTTAGTCAAACTGCGTACAGAATGTTCTGCTAGGACTCATATTCAGCGTGGGGTTACTGCTATCCCCGGATTTAGTGTCGAAGCGAAGGATTCGGTCGGGCCCAGTTCCCCGGAGCTTCTCCTTTCTTGGCGGTCGTTCTTCGGGGCTACTTCTAACACACCTTGCTCATATTGGTCCCTATGCTGACCTAGGACAACGTGAACATGTATGAGACTTGACTTGACTTTATTCATTCGAGGGGTATTCCCTTCCTTCCTCCCTGTTCTTCTCTTACATCACGAGATGCTTTAATATTCCTCGTTCGACCTTGTCATTCGCTCCCTCTCGATTATCTCATCTCGAATCTGATCCAATGCCGTTCTCGTGCGCAAAATCGTGTGTAAGTCATCAGGGTCCTGAATCATAGCGAGTACGTGCTGATGTTGTTTCGAAGTGCTCGGCCCTCTCGTCGGCGCTAGGGAGTAAGGTCTATTTCCCAGGGGATTCTGTCTATAATGGCACGGAGCAATCGTACTGGTCCACGCAAGAGGCGCTTTTGACTCCTTCATGTGTTGTCAAGCCAGAGGTTTCGACTGATGTGGCAAAATTCATGTCAGTCGTCACCGAGATCACCAATTGCAGTTTTGCCATTCGTACCCAAGGTCATTCGCCGGCTGCAGGGACTGCAAACATTCAAAATGGTGTGACGCTAGACTTAACATATCTGAACTCCACGACTATAAGCGAGGATCAGTCCGTGGCGAGGGTTGAAACCGGCTCACGATGGGTCGATGTTTATAAAACTCTCGACCCCTACAACAAGACGGTCAACGGAGGGCGCAACGGTGGTGTTGGTGTTGGGGGTCTTACTCTTGGAGGCGGCATCTCGCACTTTTCTCCTCAAGTTGGCTTCACGTGCGATACAGTGCAAAATTTCGAGATTGTATTAGCGGACGCTTCTACCGTGAATGCCAACGCGACCTCAAACTCTGACCTGTTTCGCGCACTGAAAGGTGGCGGAAACAACTTCGGTGTAGTGACGCGAATCGACTACAGGACAGTAGATATAACGGACGTCAGAGGCGGACTCCTCTTCCAAACTGGCGACTATGCCGAAGCGATTCTGACAGCGTTCGGGAAAATCGCTGCCAGTGATGACTTTGATGTGCATACTTCACTAGTCACAGATTTCTTATATAATTCGACCTCCAAAGAATGGCTAGCTTTGAGTATCCCGATCTACACGTTACCCGAACTCAATCCGCCCGTCTACCGAGAGTTGTTCGCCATCCCAAACATTACGACTGAAACGACATCTATAATTGAGAGCGTCGCAGCTTTAGCAGATGAGGCACCCATAGCTCAGAAGTAAGCTACAAGCGTTGTACACCTTTGCAGAGAACGGATCTTAACTTGTTCGATAGATATCAAACATTCTATACTAGCACTTACGCTGCCTCTCCGGAGTTGCTTGTTGCACTGTTCAACGTTGCAAATGAAACACTGTATTCCCTGGATATTCCTGCCGACGTGACGTGGTCTATCACCTTTGAGCCGTTTCCAACTGTCTTCACGAAACAAGGCGAAGGTGATAACGTGCTGGGTACTTCAGAGGCCGAGGGAAATGCTGTGATCCTACTCGCTGGTGCAAGTTGGACTGAGCCAAGTTCGTCAGAAATCGGACAAAGTTTAGCGCCGCTTGTAGTGAGAGCGATGGATGATGCAGCGGCCGAGGCAGGAGGATTACATCGTTTCAAGTATATGAATTATGCTGATCCAAAACAGAAAGTCTTTCAAAGCTACGGTGAAGCGAACGCCAAATTTCTGAAAGACACAAGCCGAAAGTACGATCCGAAGCGAATATTTCAGAGGCAGGTACCAGGAGGGTTCAAGTTAGGGCTGTAGAATGCCATGGTCATAAATCGTCATGATGGTTGAGAGGGATCCAAGTTATGATTGTTCCATACGAAGCTAATCAAAGTAACCATGATGAACATCAATCCGGATCTTCTGATGTTCTGAATAAGAGATTCTCGTTGTTAAGGTCTGATGAACTTTCGCGAACCCTTACTCCGTATACTGACAATGACAGTCGTCTCGAAGTTCCAAAACTAGGCTATTTTCGTAATTATCAAACCTATACCTGAAGATACCGTCTCCCTTCCCAATTGTCCTATCGGCGCCATACTCCACGACAAGCCTTTGGAGTAATCTAATTTTGACAATCAAAATCCGCAGCGACGCCAATATTTCCGCATTGTAATGCAAACTACTCCATAAAATCAACAAACAAATATTCATAGTACAGTCATTAAACTCCTTACAGTACATCTTACTTATCCGACGACGACCACTGTTGCGAAACCCAGAGCATCTCCGGGCCAGCTACAGTGACATTGTCCATCTCTGCAGCCGGGACATCGGCTTTACTTGTGAGGACAGCCCACACGTGTCCCGACAGCGAAGCAGGCACATCAGCGGTACTATTCTGTGCGTCCACAGTGGTGTACTGAATACCACCCCAAGCGCCCAGCCAAGCAATGAAGTGTTCACCGGTACTCTCCTTCGGGACATCGACAGTGATCTGTGTCAACTTGCCCGAGTCCACGTTATTGACTTTGTCTTTAACGGTAAGGGCGGGAAAAGTGGTCGGGGATTTCGAGCCAGAGGCTGTAGGAGGCTCGCAGGTTCCGGGCGTCGCGAAGTGCGATGCAATGTAAGATGTCGAGAGTGCTTGCGGGAGTAACACCTCTCGCGGCGCAGCTGCCACGATATGATTCTGCATGAGATTCACGAGAGCTGCCATGCGCGTCTGTGTGCCAAAAGCTGTTGCAAGGATAGATACGGCCCATGAGTCGCTCTCTGCGAGTCGTGTAATGGCGTCAAGTGTAGCGCCCATAGAGAGGTGTAAGCCCTTCAAAACCGTTGCTAGCCAGCCGTCGACACTGTCCGTTTCCGATTCAAGCTTGTAGTCGCAGACACTGACTACGCCTTTATTGAAGTGTTGTAACGTATCAGTATAGCTTCTGCGGTGAATCAAGCTCTGGGCTGCAAGCGAGCCCAGCGAGTTTTGAATCGAGCGAGGATACACATTAGCCCAGTCACCTTGCACTAAGCTATTGTAGCCATCCAGTAAGAGGACCACCACGAAGTTGTCAATGTACTGTAGGGACTGGAAGATCAAGACTGCTTCGTCTGAGATGTTGTCGCCCCAACCATAGTTGGCAGGTTGATTGCCACCAGCCATTGACCCGATGTATGGTGGATAATTCATCCCCGGTGCTGGCGTATAGCTAGCAAGAGAAAGATCAAGGGTCGTAACATCTAGGATTGAGCTTCCGACATCGTTGATGAAAGTACTATTGATCTTAAGCGCCCCGACAAGTGGCGTGTCGGGAACAGTAGTGCTTGGAGGCGCTTTGGCAGCGAGTGCTTTAAAGGCATCGAATGTTTTGTCACCCTCTGTTGCTGCGTTCAAAGCGCCAACCATACCAGATTGGCAGTGAGACTTCGCAGTCTGGGCGCAGTAGAACCAAACCTGAGATTTCGAAGTCAGCACCTAGTAACACAATGGTGAAGAAACTGGATAGTCGCTTACAGGATCTTGATTCGTGACAGTAACTTCGAATGTTACACCTGATGACTTCTCTAGTGGGACGAAAGGGGCTGCGAAACCACCTCGAGCAATTGGAGCGCATGGTTGACTAAGAGCCAGAGAGTGTTGGCATGATGATTTCAGGGTTGATTGGGAGTACGATAGCGAAGCTTACTCGAAGGATGACTGAACAATAGAATGGTTCTTCGGATTGTAGTTAAACTCGATTACCGTACCGATTGGCTCGACGATGTTACTTGGGTCAAACATCAGATCATTGCCGACGCCAACGTTAACGTGTGTCTTTCGAAGGCCGCCAGCAGGTAATACATCGGCCGACGGCGTACTAGGGGTGGCGGCTGTTTGTGCCTTGGCCTTGTAGGCATCGAAGGTGTTTCCAGTGGCGGGACTGTACACATCTCATCAGCACATTGAGCCAAGTATCGAAGGCTAGAGGTATTGTGCGGACTTACGCATTTATCGCGTGCACCATTCCGCTTTGGCAATGATTTCCATTCGTTTGGGGACTGAGGATGATCAGAAAAACTGGTCTTTATCAGGGCCTCTTTTCGCCGACTTACCAGTAGAACCAGAGTGGTTTGGTATCGTTTACCGTTATTGTGAAATCAGTATCTGCTGCAACGTCTGATGAATCATTTGGAATAAAGCCTGAGAAGATGCCATTCTTTTGTAGTTGGCAGGGGTCTGTAAAAGTTGACTGGGCTATCGCGTGGTTCTAATCGAGTCAGTTCAAAGCGCGTTCTATAACTTGATTATCTAGAGAACTCACTTTAGAGAAGAATTTATATGTGACCGCGTCGCCGACCTGTGCGTCTAGTGTCGCTGGATTGAATTCCAATCTACTGTCTTTGCCAACAGTGACTTCGAAGTGAGTGGCAGCAGTAAGAGAAGTAAAGAACGCCAGCCGAAGCACCGGTCTTTGTAAATGAGACAACAACATTTCGATACTAGTAATCAGAGTCGATGCCGTAAACCCTGTGTTTAGGATAGATTGCTAGATCATGATGCACAATATCTTCATCGTCCACATGTTCTTATTTATCACACCTCGCATCTAGGCAGGGAGCGCACCAATGCCATGGGAACCAGCAGCCGAAGATAGAAGCGCCAATGATTTCTGCACCATCTTCTCGAAATAGCTATACTGCAGGACCAACAGTACTGCGCTCGAAACTGCTTTACAGAGAAATGCGGGCTGTGGTGCCTTTGTCGCACTTCAATCGCTCTGGCGAAGAATTCGGGTCAAATGATTCCGATCATATAAGCCACCGGTAGTCGCAGCGTCTCAAAGCCATAACACGCTCTCTACACTTTATCAACATGGCTTGTATTCGAAACTTGAAACAGCGCCATGGTGTGAATGGTCGACGGAAATGCTGGGATCCGAAGACTGCGCCACGGTCGAAGCAATGGCCGTGGCATGCATGCTCCAAGCCGTTTGCAACTCCAAGAAACGTGGAGCCGACACGATCCGAAGATCGGATAGCGAACTGCATAGCGCTACCAGATCATTAAGCGCGACAGAAGTCTATTTCTAAAACGTGGCATTGGGTCATGTAAGGAGTGCCGCTTTCAACGGCGTGCCAACGGGTCGGATTGCATTCTTTCCGCGCTTAGATGGGTGACCCGGAATGACCAGTCTTTCCATGTGGTCTCTTCTCAATTTCTTGGTGATATAGGGAGTCCTAAAATAGGATCTGCGTGGCTGCCACTGATATTGTGCATACCTGCAATTCCGACATCCCTTTGTTGCTACGAGGCCTCAGCCACGATGCCTAGAAAAGTGACAGACTTATAGATAAACACCAAGAACGTGAAGTTGAGTTTAACAAGGATCTTCGCAGTCTGATTTTGCTAATGAACATTCATACTTCATCTTCGTCCTTGTTAAATCGTTCCCTGACAGTAATAGCTGTATCATCTGTTCCGAAGAAAAAGGCGTTAGGTCGGTCTATCATACATTGGCATACAGCTTCATAATGTCAAAATCATCCATCCGGAGCTTGCACGGACGTAATAGAGTCATCGCTCTGATACTGTCTTTTCTATCGTTTCTTCTCGTCCTGCTCGTCCTACTTTCAGGAACCGGAGGCCACATCACAGCATCATACCTGACAGTAAGTCCCCGAAATCCATCGTTTGAAACTACAAGGAGATCTAACACCCATCTAGGTCGACACAACCGACCTCTCCGTCCCGTCAAAACTCAGTACATCAACACTCCTACATGACCTTTCACAGGTATCCAAAAGCGATTTGGTCGGTGGTAGCGATACCCAGAAAACCCTCGGTCTACCCCAAAACTACGGCATTGCCCTTCTCACAGCATGCGGCCGAGGCGACATAACGGCCTGCACTTCCTCTGAAATCGGATATACGTTTGATCCCGCTTCAGCCCTTAAGCTGTCTCGCACCGCAGCACAAGGAACATTCTCCTCTTCATACAGCAGGGAGTTAGACACATACGCCTCAGTCTCAAACTTCGTAGGAGTAGCATACACGCTATCCATACCTCTCGTCATCCTCTCATCCCTTTGTATCTTTCTGGCACCCAAAGTCAAATCGCTTCTTCTCTCAGCTCGAATTCTTTCCCTTCTCACCGCGATCCTCGTTCTCTCAGCAACAATTGCATCGATCGTGACATTCGTCCGACTGCGTAACGTCTTCAACGATGAACTCGGCGTCATTGGTGTCAAGACAGCGACGAGCTCTAGCGCAATCGGACTCAGCGTCGCGGTGACCTTTACGTCACTCGCTACATTCATATTGACGCTGTTCATTCGTCCAGAGACGGGTGATCGAGGACAGTACAGTGAGGTGAAGGAAGAAGGAGAAAAACTTCGGGGTAGCCCCAGTGCTGAGGAGATTAAAAGGGATATGCGAGCTAAGCTCATCATCGATACTTCGTATCGACCGCACATTTAAAGGCGAGGATTGATGCCGACGAGTATGGTCAGCTGCTTCCTATAGGCTGGGTAACCGGACGGAGTTCGGGCGCAGATACATTTAAGAATTTTCGGGTGGTCAGCATGATTAAATAGATCTTTAATTATAAGCCCGCATGATTAACAACACTATGTGACTTGCACGAACCCAGAAACTCCGTCACGGATCTACAATAAATCCCTGCTACACATCATCTCCGGAGAGGGGTTATGAATCACGTAATTCATATCTCCTACATCGTAGTATACGCTCGATATCATGTCGATCAGGGAAGGGGGCGGGCGCGGGTAGAAGGCCCAGATCTGTTGGTCTCCTTCATTTTCTGTGCCCCTAGATTTTCGCTTTACTTTTATTGCGAAGGTACACGGAGGTATTGATTTTCGCACACGGACTTTGCATTTCAAGGACTGCAGTATAGTAATCAAAACACGTTAGTGCTGCGACGACGCTAAGATCAGGAGGCTCCGAGAACATGCCCTTTATCCACAGATATCGAGGAGAGCAGCTTGCACCGTTAGTGAGATATCATCAAAGTGACGCCAAATTGCGTTAGCTATATGACTTTTGCCGCCTAACTATAACTTCACACGCAAAGGACTGTCATGTCCGCGATTCCACGATATCCTCATTGAGCAGCACCAGGTCCAGCGAAGGTCTGGGATACCCACTACCTCACGCTACCCATTTTCTTCTCGCTGACCGACACACACAACGACCGGTTGATAATTGAGAAGACCTCTGCCAGCCAAGGCCTGGAGGTATATCCTACAATAGATGCGACCTGACTTTAGTCATATCCCGACGGAACCTTGCCAACACACAAACGATAAGCGCCGACGAGCTCTCTCTAGTTAGAAGAGGTTGTCCTGTTTCTCCGACCCTTGGAATAAAGAAACGAATCATGCAGTAAATATACTTCGGATCAAGGACCAAAGTCCAAGGACAGATTGACTTTGTCTCGAACTTGGTCTAAGATAAGGTCAGCGACATTGCAAGTATTTCAGGGATCAAGAAATAGTGTTAACATACCTCGCATGCCACCCAAAGCCTCGAAGGCGGTGGCGTAATTTTCTAGCGTAGCAAGAACAGAGTATAGACCCTGTTGAAGTCGGTCACGTAGGTTGTCAACCAGAGCTGCAGACTGCCCGTTCGAGTTTGCGTACATCGATTCGGTTCGGTCCTTTACCATGAGCAGTGCATAGCTGCATTGCATTGCGCAGCACGCAAACGACGGCATCGTCCTCGGCGTGATGAATGTCGATCCAGCACCAAGGTAAATCGGCGTTTCGCATAACTGGCCCGAAGGATTAGGATAAGGCAGCGCATCAAAGCTCTCCGCGATATTGAGCGCGGATTTGAGACAAATCCTAGAGGATTCGTGGCTGGAAAAGGGGAAGTCTGCAACAGAGGCGTGGCTCAAGACGTGGCCTGCTGGTGATGAACCATCGGATGCAGCGGGAGACCCAGACCCATTGGAATGGCTATAAGCCGATGGAGGGCTGCTCAATTGAGTGGTACAACAGGACTGCAATTGTCGTGGCATCGAATCATCCGTTTCTCTTTTAGGCAGACTTGTCAAGTCGCA
This sequence comes from Xylariaceae sp. FL1019, assembly GCA_022578705.1. Taxonomy (NCBI): domain Eukaryota; kingdom Fungi; phylum Ascomycota; class Sordariomycetes; order Xylariales; family Xylariaceae; species Xylariaceae sp. FL1019. The sequence continues at coordinate 351,092 of MU391932.1, forward strand.
GTGTTTGCCAGTGAACACAGCGACGTCAAAGAAAGCGATGTAACGATGGACCTTGATACGAGCGCTAGTGTATATGTGGTCAGCATCCAAGAATCAACTAGTCGTTGAGGAGGTTGAGATTTACCTATTTAACTTAATGCGTGACATGCATCGAAGAGCATGAGCTAGGACGGCTTCGCTGTGGTCGAGCGGTTGCATTAACGGACAATTTGATGACCACGACTCGGACTGCGTAATCATTGGCTCTAGGATTCTGTCGAGTTCGCGCATTCGATTATAACTTCTTGTCATGTCCGCCCCGGCTTTTCTGGCCTTATTGAATTCGGACACGAATTGTGTAGCAGCGAGGATAGCTTGCTGCGACTGAACGAAAACAGACCAGGCCTAACGTCGTCAGTACATGACACATTGATCAACATCAAAACACGTAAACATTTTGTACCTCCGAGTCAGCCTGAATCGTAGGATATCTAGCTGTATAGCTACCAGCAAATACTTCGAAAGTGGGTGGCTATGTACGAGTAGTATCAGCAAGATGTTGTTGGACATGGCACAGGGGTTAATGCGTACGGTACCGCTAACTATCGAACCCTGGCAAACACAAATGTACGTCATCCACCATGCACGTCTGCGCGCCTCGGAGTAACCATCCTCGATATCGTTCTTGGTGTGGATGTGCAGTGACATGGCGGCAACCAGGGCAGCGCCGGCTCTAGCCCTCATTTTCTTCAGATTACCACGCTGTGCATATTCATAAACGCTTAAGAGATCCAGGGCGATGACGCTTTCGAGTTCGAGTGGGACTCGCGGGTGGAACTTCTCGCGAAAGCTCTCATCCTCATCAGATTCGTCAAGCGCTTTGGGTGGATCGACGGAGGACTCTGGTCTTTCGCTTTCATTTTCGATACCTTCCATTGCAGTCTTGGCCAGAAATTGAGAATACGTGCGTCGCCAGCGAACTGACTGCTCACTCATGGGGTTAGCGCCATGAGGACACGGAATAAGTGCCAATATGGCGGAGATGGCCAGGCTGATAGGCGATGAAGGCTCTTGAAACTCATCATTGTGATCTTCCGAAAGCGCACTGGGCTGGTCGGGGCTGGGCACTGTTTCAGGCGGTGGTAAGATCGGAAAATATGGATGGATCCAGATATAGTAGGCATTTAAACTGTGAGGATCAGTAGAGAATTCTTACTTGTGACAAAGGTGCATACATGGCTTGGTCATCATTTCCATAAGTGCGAGCAACAGGCGTTTGAATATTCAGAGGCACACTTGTCAAAGACGCTTGCGCCTGGAAAAGATGATCGTAAATAACATCACTGTCTGGCCAGACATCTGCCAATGTTTTGAGGCCGGCGCCTGGATCTATATAGTCTTGCACCATCAAGCCTGAGATGTGTCAGTATAGAAGTCGCGAGGGTTGTGTGACACCTCTCACCATGCTGTGGAAGCTCTTCGCTTTTCGTCGGTAGCAAAGTGGCGATATCCTGGTATTCCAAAGTCTGGCGCGATTTCTTGCGAATACGTGGACCGCCTCGGCGACTTGGTTTGTAGAGGCACTCGCGTTCTTTCATTACACACTAAGGATGGGTCAGATTGAATATTCTCCTACTTCGGGTTGCACGCCGTGGGTGAAGAAGCATGACCCTAGACACATGATGGTCAAAGAGTGGGAAGCGTACACTGGCGCACGGATGCTCGCCGTTACATCTCGTCCTGGATGCCCGACTTGTTTCGCTATCAGTACGAGGTGACACGACGCGAAGAAGGTCGCGCTCGTATAGCTCGACGTAAGACCAGTCACGTACCAGGACAAACAGGCTATCTTTACAGGAGGAATGGCAAACTTCTTCCTCGGGGGCGCGACGGCCTTTACGGCCGGCTCTGTTTCGGTCGTCATTGTGATGAAGCCGGGAGACACGGCCATGCCCTGAATGTGGCGACAGGAATCCGGCTGTAGAGTTAGGTAATGGGATCCATACGGCGGCCGATCCTGCGTCTGGGGCTGCTGTGGACAGTTCGACGATGAGCCGGCTTGGGTGGAGATGGGAGAACAACAAAGGAAGACAGCCTCCGACAGCTGTATGTACGATTGGGACCTGGGACCTGGGACTGGGCGCTTGGATAGACGGGTCTACTTTTGACCCGTCATGAACAGCAGCAGCAGCAGCGAGCAGGCGGGGATTTAGAAGCACTGCTGCCGGTATGTGTCACAAGAGCCACCTCGCCACCTGCGTAGTGAATGACAAGAGCACTGACGCACCAGCCTACCAGCAAACACGTCGATAGAGTCTGTTTTCCGATGGAGTGGATGATTGGGCTGTGTTATCTGCGCGTCCACCGGTTCACCTCTGGCTCGGCTCTGGGCCCTCTGCCTTGCTTGGAAATCTGCTCGTAAATCACCGGTCACATTGATCATCCCGATGTGGTCGTACGTGGGGTGATGGGGAGGAGGGGCTTGCTAGGATGTGATGGAAGCAAGGGCCCCTTCGACACTCGACAAACTGATTATCGCCGACCCTGGTTTCGATCTTGACGGTGAACATCCGCTGAGCTTATCCTGTGCATTCCCGGCTGCGGGCGACGCAGAAGAGCACTGACAGCTCTCGGAGCATCTGGAGTTTGTGCCATTGGAGTACATAGTCTCGTCCCGATCCAGCGCGCTGATATGTAATGCTTTTGGCTCCCAGTGCATGTGCAGAGAGCATGGGCCGGCATGGGAGAGGCATGGGTGTGATATGGCCTGATGTACCCAAGACTCGCAGGCAGATCCTGGACGCAGCAATCCCAACTGGACGCCGTGTTCTGCTGTCTACGGATATGTCTGCGGCCTTTTCTGCAGCAGGCATCAACCCCCAACGGCTTCGGCGAGCAAGCAACAAGTGATTGGTCCGGCGCTCTGGTTGATGGCTCGCTTGCCAGCTCATTGGCCGCGAGAGCTATCAAGCCATCGAGTTTGCTATCGAACCGTACAAGGGGGGCTGATTGAGCTGAAGACTGAAGGCATCGGCATGTCGATATCAGGACTGCAGGCTGCATTGGCTGATGTCTCAGACTTCGGCTATACATCCACTCCGCTCTCACGATAGCAGCATCAGCAGAGATTGGCGTATGACTGCAGACCAAAAGCGCCGCGATTCAGCTCGCCAGCCAGACCTCTTCGGTTGTGCATCTTAGACGCATATGTGAGAGGAGAGATGTTACGGTGCCTGCGTGACAACGAGGCTTGAGCGTTGGCGCTACTTTTAGCGTCGCTCATCAAACAAGGCGCCATCCTGCGGCTCTCGCCACTATATATGCATTTGGAGTTACTCGGAGCATACGACGGATGGATCACTTTCGATATACTCAAATCCTGCTCTATCGTTCGTGTGGTTGCATACAGGCCTAATGATCGCGATGCTCACACATGCATAGTGACAGAAGCTTCGAATAGATTATATTCGTCCCTTGCCTGATATATACCTAAGGTTGGTGTTACTAACGGGGTAGGACAGCACAGATATGGGTTCGGGAGCTTTGAGGAACGAAGCGATTGTGCCATATGATGTTGCTGCCACTATTGATGGTTATAGTTGATTTTACTACTGGACAGCTATTACAACCCATCCATGGCTGCCTAAGTAGTAGCCGATTCATGTCAGTTCCCGGTTATGAGCAGCAGAAGAACACAAGTTTTTGATGGTCATATGGCTGATATATGTAGGTAGAGATGTCTCATGATGCTCGGACTCGGTTCCAAGACGGAGGTAACAAGTTGCTCACTATTAACGACCTATATACTATACCTTACGTTGTTGACGGTTCGCAGCGAGCACCAACGATTCGGTCAGATCCATCGGAACTCTCTCTCATTACCGTAGGGATGCCAGAGAGCTATTGTGTCCATTCCAATAGAGGCCTACCTGACGCAAGGATTGCTGAGCGGCATGTGATGGGGCAGGCAGAATCTCCATGAGCTTGGAGACTTGAAGAAGTGCAGCAGGCAAGGCTGAGAATTTCCCGGGGTTCGAGAGCAGCTCGCTGTTCTTAAAGTGTAAGATAACATAGATGTCGACTGCAAACCATTGGGTTTCGCGCGGAACAATTGAGCGACGGCTGCTGTGACGTGTAACAAAGCTCGGAGGTTGCCGTTGGTTGGAGTGGTAGACAGCTTGACAGGTACAGATTACTGGATGGAAGAGGCTGGCGAGGCTGGATGCTGGAGGGGCTATCGGGAACGGGTGTTTGTGGGGGCCGATGCCGCGAAGCAGCAGTGACGCCACCGCATGCCCCATCGCCCAGAAGTCTCGCCAGTGTCCCATGGTCCACCCCACCGGAATTGACGCAGGCAGGCACGCACGCGAGCTGAGCGATTGCAAGCCGAGGGCCACTAGCAGTGGGATGCTCCAAACTCCATTTTCAACCACCATTCTCACTACCGGACTGTATCTCCGACACCATCCAAGTTCAAAGTCATCACAGGTCCAGCAGCATAAGCTAGGCAACCTACTTGCTTGATATTTGCTTCGTACTCCCACCACCTATCTCTAGTCATTCGCTCAGAGTTTCCATCTATGATGCTCCACAATCGCTCCTGGTTATAGAAATAGTTTCCCCGTTGCTTCTTCCCGTTACTTCTCACACGCCCCTCCCGAGAATGCGCCCCTACTTCTCTCGGACACCCCCGATCCGACGTCTGAGCCCTCGACTGTATTCTGCGCCTCCCTTACCGTTGCAACCAAGGAATAGGGCCTGGTGCGTGCGCGTGGGTGGCAGGCGGCATTATGTAACGCGCCCACGCTCGCGCCCACGCAGTACAGTCGCAAGCTTTGCGCCCCAACGACACCTCGCAACCGTCATATCAAGCCCGGTGGAAAAGGGTAGGTTCTCGCGCTGCCAAGTGCATGTCGCTTCCAAATATGCCTCTGACCGAGAAACAGCAGCCGTTGCGGACCATGTCGGCCCCATATCAGAATACGATAGGCGGGTAGCCTCCGGCCGTTTGCGCGAAGACGAACACCAGCGCGGCATCATCCAGAGCCTGCAAACCTTACACGACGAGCTCGTACAGTACACCGCCCGCCCCGTCGTGCATCCCACCCTGGAATCCCTTAAGCCTACGAAGTCGCTATTCGGCTGGTTTGGCCCCAAGACAGGTGGCGCCGCTATCCAAGAGATCCCCTCAGATCTGCCCAGGGGACTGTATCTGTACGGCGATGTTGGGAGCGGGAAGACGATGTTGATGGATCTGTTTTACGAGACCCTACCTACCGCCGTTAAATCTAAGACTAGGATACATTTCCACAATTTCATGCAGGACGTACACAAGAGGTTACATCGCATCAAGATGGAACATGGCAACGATATAGACGCAGTTCCTTTCGTTGCCGCCGACATAGCCGACCAGGCCAATGTCTTGTGCTTCGACGAATTCCAATGTACCGATGTCGCCGATGCAATGATCCTACGTAGATTGCTCGAGTCGCTGATGTCCCACGGCGTGGTGCTGGTGACAACCTCCAACCGCCATCCAGACGAGCTATACAAGAACGGCATACAGAGGGAGTCCTTCATACCTGCAATCAACCTCCTGAAAGCGCGTCTTCACGTGATAAACCTCGATTCGCCGACCGACTACCGCAAGATACCCAGACCGCCGTCAGGCGTCTACCACACCCCCCTCGACGGCCACGCCGCATCGCACGTGGAAAAGTGGCTGCGCTTCCTGGGCGACCCCGAGGACCCCGAGCCCCATTCCGAAACCCAGAAAGTCTGGGGCCGCGAGATCCATGTGCCACGCGTCAGTGGACGGTGCGCGTGGTTCACATTCCAGGAATTGATCGGCCGTGCCACAGGCGCTGCCGATTACATAGAGCTCATGCGGAGCTACGATGCGTTCGTCGTCTCCGACATTCCAGGCATGACCTATCGTGAGCGCGATCTCGCGCGGAGATTCATCACCTTCATAGACGCCGTCTACGAATCGCACGCCAAGCTCGTCCTCACCACCGCTGTACCGCTGACACAGCTCTTCATCTCACCAGAAGAGATGCGCGAATCCCTGAAGAAGGACGGAAAGTCTACCGAAGCCGAAGACGATGGCGATGATGCCGTCAGCCATGTAATGCAGCACATGATGGAAGACGTCGACAGCAATATCGATCAGCTCAAAAACTCAAACTTATTCTCCGGTGACGAAGAGCGTTTCGCGTTTGCCCGCGCCCTGTCGCGATTGAGCGAGATGGCGAGTAAAGAGTGGGTTGAGCGTGGTATGGGACTGGAGAGCCAGGGCGGAAGGAAGGACAAAGATGATTGGGCGAAGGTTCGGAGCCGACAGATGGAAGATAGCATGTGAATAAGACTTATACGACATTTGATAGCATTTGATACCTTTAGCGTGCATTCTGTTTTAGCCCCAAAGGCGTTGGAATAAGGGCTTCATGTTTTGAAATAGACCTGTTTGAAACAATTACCCCTTGTCTTGAGGACCGGGGCCTTTTCGCGTTTTTGGGGGGGCGACATAGCAAGTGTACTCACATCTTAACTTTTGACATCAATGTCGATTCTAAGACATAACAGCTACTGATGATCGAGAGCTAATTCGTCATATTCCACCACATACTAACCGACAGGAATGTGACACACAGTACCTTGCTGGACAGAAACAAGCTAAGAATGCTGCGTAACCGATCACCCAGCCCACCTTGTCCGCTCTTTCCCCCAAGCCCTGCCGGTAAAAGGACTCATGTCACGGTATAGCAAACGGATTGCCATCGTATCATGTGGCTTTTTGCCGTCTCACAGGTACGACGTCCCCAAGGACTCATGCGCTGTCATCGGAGGATTATCAACCCCTGAAGGCCCGATTGTCATGTCCGATGCGGGTGGAGATGTGTTGCTTGTTGCAGATTTATTGAGGCTGTGGTTCGTTTCGCTATTCATGGGTCGGGTATTGGGCTTAGGTTGGAGTTGAAAGAGGTGTGTATTTGCGCAATGACCATGCTGGTATTGCGTGGCAGGTCTGGGAATGGTGATCTAGTTCATATTACATCGTGTAGCGAATGTCATTAACGATTAAAATAGTGGTAGAAATCTATAGATAACCCCCCATATCATTATTACCTATAGTTCGCCATCACATTCCTAACATCGCCGGATTGCACCCAATATCAGCGAGCCCTGGACGACTGTACGCAACAACATACCCGTCTGCATCCACCCACTTTCCATGGTCTTTAGTAAAAGGCAGACATAGCTGCTCGTCTGGCTTATAATTCACACCCGCGCAGCCAGCGGTCGTACCACAGTAGTCAACGCAAGACGTATAATGGGGTGACCACGTCGACGCAAGGGCACCGGTCGCAGTCTCAAAGTATCCACGGCAGTAGACTCGATACACGTGCCCGCTCGGTGTTGTATAAGGGCAAGTCGTTTCGTCACAGGATCTGCCAGCCCATTGGCGTTCGGAAAGTGTTTTGTTGACCTGTGTGATCACTCCCTCCTACATATATCGTAAGTACTGTGTTCTTTAGGCAAGATCGGGGGACATATGTCGTACCGTCGGGGCATCATACTTCGGGCCTTCTTGCTTAGATGTTGTATGAGTCTTGTCTTCTTTATGTGGACTCTATATGGTTGTCAGCACGGAATGGCGTCTGAGTAAAGGGGGTATTTCTGGTCTGTTTGCACACGCACGACTAGATCTGGATGTAGAAGCCCAATGAACATCACAACGAACAAAACAAGTCCACTGAGGATGAAACAAGCATAGGAGCATGCACGCTTATTTATTTGACACCCAAATGACTTCATCTTAACTTCCGAGGCAAGGAAAGCTGCGTTTTGGACTCCAGGGGAGCGCATTGGCTATCTGTAGGCTGGAAGACGAAGAGTTCAAAGGGGTAGTATGTATGAGGTAGGAATCAATTGACTTGATATGCGGTACTATAAGGTTGGGCGATGATCTGCTCAGTTGGCGGCCACCTATATCCTACATGTCGGGTAACGAGGCCAAAACACTATCAGGGCCTAGAACATGGAGGCAGATTACCTCACATACTTGCTCATAGGCGGTTATGTCAACTGCCTCTATAGCTTATTTTCCTGCCTGTCGTAGAACATGTGAACCTCACTTGCTCTGATCGGAAATCCGTTCATGACATAGCGATAAATACTGGTACTGAGGATTTGCAAACAGACTGTTTCGTCTTTCGCCTTCTACCTATCACGGCGTGGCGTTTGCCGTGAGGCGCCAGCATGACATGAGATAACCGACAATTGAGATTCAATACCGAGTGTGGTAAAGCGGGAAGAAATTCAGAAGGAGACATACTTATTCGCATATTTTTGTATCGTCTCTACACTACGGTTTCTTAGTACAAAGTAGATTCCGAAATGTCTTTTTCGGGGGCCTGCTGATTGGCTCGACTGGCGTTTTCAACCGAGTGGATGTGCTTAAACACGCGAATGTATCAATTGGCCTCGAAAGTTTGTCTTGTAGTTGTTTCTGTGCTACTTGACCAATTATGGCCAGTCTACGACTGTTTCAAGAGAGATCTCGTCGTTTATAGTGCTTCAAGCCGACGTCGGGCCGTTTTCAGAAGTTCCCGATGACACAGATTGATGTAAACAAATCCAATGCATCTTTCTCTAAGTTAATATGGGCTGAAAGAAGGCGACATAACTGTGGTGGTACGCATCTATTCGAAACCGAGTCAAGGACCTAATGTTGCGAATTGAGGTTCCCAGAACGATGCCCTTCCTCTACCTTGATGCAGACTGTCAGGGAATGTGCCGCATGTCTAATCGCAAAATCGCTTTTTTAGCATGTTATTTACTCATCAATCTGATACTCGGCGCACGCGACGATGCTTTCATGATGCTGTCAGGATTTTTGGGGCAGAACAGATCATAACAATATCAGGTCGGAAAGCGGCGATGGTATCGTTAATCATTTCGGTCGAAACCAGTAGCAGATACGAACGGGACGGAATCTTGGGAAATGACAATATTCAATTGTTCATTCGACTGGCAGCAACGACTGGATAATCATGGAGTTGATCCATTACCTGCCTGCAGGTTGCTTGGATACGCGGGATGACAACAAACAGTCCCACGATCGAGCATTCACAGCCTCCGTTACTCATAGTCGCGGCAAGACCTCGCTATGTCCCATTCCTAGGATACGGGTCAAATAACCACCCAAAACTCGCTAAAGCGTGCGCATCATTTGTTTCCCCAATCTTTTCCTGTCGCGGGTTTGGCGAAGAGAGATGAACGCGCTCGGCAGGCTTCTTGCGCGCCTGCCTTCGACCCGTGGCTCAAGCAACGCGCCTGACCATCCGCTGTCCCACGACCTCGGGACCAAGGATGGTTCATCGGCTGTGTCATCAACTCGGTGCAATGGTTCAATAGGCTCTCGTCGAATTGTGTCTTTGCTTCACATATCCCCTCGGAGAATGCTGTTTAAGGTGGTCATTCTTGCTGTGGTCGTCCTTGCGATTCTAGATGCAAGCTTCAAAGCTCCTAATAATAACACACACAAGGAAACGGAAAGAACATACGAGAAGAAAGTAACTGATTATCAATGGGAAGCCTTTCCTGAGTAAGTGGAAAAGCTGCAGCACCAGCCTGAATAACCTGGTGCTTAAGCCGGTCGTGCGCTTTCTAACACGCCATTTAGGTTCCATGGCTTTTACAACGGCGTTCGCACTCTCGTTGCTTATAAGAATTGGGTACCTGAACAGCACCTGTCACACAAGACAAACGTCTCAATCCACAGTCTACTGCCATACGAGCCTGAAGCTGTCAACCCCTATCCCAGGTACAACTCTGCCGTGTACTTGGAGAGCTTCCATCCAGTGCAGGACTGCTACCTCGACGCGGACGAGACTCAATTGGCACCGGACATCTATGCTTACCCCGGTGTGCCTGCTGGGCAGCCAGGTCCATACCTTGGAGCGTACGAATTGCTCAATATTGCACCTGACAAATGCTATGAACGATTTGGTCGTTTCGGTCCCTATGGATATAGCTACAGTCGCGATGACGGTGGACTGGACTTATCGGATCACGCCGCCCACATCGGTGCGGATAAGGTACAGGCAATGCTCGACAAGATCGATTACCGGAATGTGAACTGGGGCGCTGCGCAAAGGAGATGTCATGAGAAGAATAAGGCAAGATTCCAGACGACAGAAGATGATGTCCAGTCTCGGACGGCATTAAGTCGGACTGCGGTTGTTCTTCGCACTTGGACGGGATACAAGTACACAGACGCACAGATCCTTACTCTGAGAGCCATGGTTAGTGAGCTTTCGTTAAAATCAGGTGGCGAGTACGATGTGCATTTACTCGTTCATGTCAAGGATGATGCCCTTCCGATCTGGGCAAACGACGCAACATATGATGAAGTCGTGAAAGCGAATGTACCAGAGGAGTTTCGGGACTTGACGACACTCTGGTCCGAGGAGCAGATGCGAGTCTACTACCCAGGCCCGTTTCTAGACGAGGATAACGTGAAAAATGTCAAGGGCTCGGAAATGCATGGCGTCTGGCGAAGTGGTCATTTTGCTCTACAGTGGTTTGCCCAGGAACACCCTGAATATGACTTCTTTTGGAATTGGGAGATGGATATTCGATATACAGGTCATTACTACGAACTTCTTGAAGGGGTATCAAAGTGGGCAGCGGCACAACCTCGAAAGCATATGTGGGAGCGAAGCGCAATGGCCTGGATACCAGAGCATCACGGATCATGGTCGAAATTGTCCGGTATTGTTGGTAAGCGAACAAAAGAAAATGGCATAACACCCATTTGGGGTCCGCAAGAGTTTCCGACTGGAAAGTATGGTATGTTGGCCTCGCCCGACGCAACGAAGCCTCCTACCTCGTTCGATAGAGACCGGTACGAATGGGGAGTCAACGAGACTTGCGACTTGATCACTCTCGATCCAATTTTAGACACCAGCACCACAAATTGGTTCTTCGGCAACGATGTTTTCGGGTACGACACGTCGATTGAGATCCCACCGAGACGTAACACGGGTACGACTATCGCGCGACTGTCAAAGCGATTGCTGAGCACTATGCACGAGGAAACCTGGCGTATGCACCACACCATGTTCTCTGAGATGTGGCCAGCTAGTGTAGCTCTCCACCATGGATACAAAGCTCTCTATGCGCCTCATCCAGTTTACTTCGACAGGAGATGGCCGGTGGACGTCATGGACAAAACGTTGAATCATCCCCTGATCTCTCAGGGTAACTCCTTTAGCTGGGGCGATAATAACAGTGAGTGGTTTTCTGCATAGTTATGCGCACGATCTTAATCATATGCGCACCGCGCTAAGAGAATAACATTATATGCCATGCTCAAAAGAACTTTGCTAATGGCCTTTCGCAGTGTGGGGAAGCACTTTCCATTACAACGCCAAGTTCAGCAGTATCATCTGGCGTCGCTGGCTAGGGGCGAAGGAACCTGGCATCGGAGGACAAGAGGAAGAGGAGGAGGAGAACACAGGCCGAATGTGTCTCCGGCCTATGCTACTTCACCCTGTCAAGCACGACGTTATTTGACGATCATTTCGTTGTGTTTTGTTCATATTGGAACATCCTCACTTGCATTGCATGGCGTTTTGCGAGTATTGATGTTGAGAATACAAGGCGATGGCTGATACAATTCGTTTCAATGCATCTCGAGTATCTTCATCGGATGCTGGCGTCAGGTGGTATGTCCTATCTGGTGGAGCATGTCGGTGGTAGGTGGCGTCGAGTTATAGATCGGCGCATCTTTGTTTGAGCACTCGGTGTACATTTAGGTACTTCGTCATGGCAGATGGTCGATGGTAGGTCTGCAGTAGGATACTGAGAGGCTTGGGTGCTCAATCAAGACGGGCATTAGCATGGTGAGACACAACCAATGGGTTCAGGTATTAACCTAATGCTCTCGTTAGTGAAATGCCTGTGCAAATACTCCTACAATAGCCAAAATTGACGGCTTTAGGTGCCTGCGGAGCTATGCAAGAAAGACTTTTCGGATTCCAAGGAGTTGTATGTGCTGACTTCAATGTTCGTTCAGCAGGCGGAATTAGTTGCACAGCCCCATACACAAACACTGGGGCGGCCAACCAACTTCCACTCCCGTCCAGCATCCATGAGGTCTTCACACTCGTACATTGTAAGATGAGGCTCACTCGCCCACTCCTATTTCCCTCCTCTAGCAGAAGCGAAATGGATTCAGCTACCCCCGGTTGTACTGGCAAATATTGAGCACAAAAGAAAAAGCGGATAAATTCGAAAATGAGCCAGGTTGAGAACAATTCACTGCATGAGCTACCACCATCCGATGGCGGCGGTCCGGAGCTAGGCGGGGATCATCTCGACACCGCATTCGAAACTCTCGATGTCCGGCAAGACGCCTGGAAGAAGAGAGCACTGGTGCTGTTTGGCGCTTCGGTCTCACAGCTACCTATATGGGGTGAGGCAATCATTTCTTGACAGTCATCTGGTCACTGACACGACATAGGCTTCTCCATGTCCTACGGCGTCTTCCAGGAATATTACATGACACACTGGACTCTGGACGGCAGCAGCTCCGTAACAGGTATTATTGGCACGACCTCAAATGGCGTCCTATACCTCTCGATGCCCCTGCTATTCGCAATGTTCACACGTCGATGGGCGAAGTATCGACAGATCGCTGCAGTGACCGGAGCAGTGCTAGCAAGTCTAAGTTTCATCATCTCAAGCTTCAGCACATCGGTCTCTCACCTGGTAGCAACGCAAGGTGTTCTCTCCGCACTTGGCTGTGCCTTGGTCTACAGTCCCACGACTCTCTCACTTGGAGAGTGGTTTAGTTCCGACGTAGGAAATGGGAAAAACTCCCGGGCTGTTGCTTATGGTGTCACCCTATCTTGTAAGAACATTGTCGGATCTACTATGCCATTTCTCGCACGCGCTCTGCTGTCGGCATACGGATTTCGCATTGCGCTGCGAGTTTGGGCCGCCTTGTTACTAGGCACAGCGCTACTGTCCATCTTTTTGATACCGACTCCCCACTCCAGTCTGGCAGTCCCATCGGCAGATCCAGAACATGAACAAGGTCGACGAAATAGGAAAATCCCCTGGAGTTTTCTACGCCATCGTACATTCTACATCTGCTCCATCGCTATTGCTCTTCAGTCAGCTGGCTATGGTCTGCCGCAATCATACCTCCCGACTTACGCTACCGAGGTGACTCGGTTACCCCAGACATCCGCCACCCTACTTCTTACAGTATTCAACGTCCCTGGTATCCTTGCTTCTTTCTCGTTCGGCTATCTCAGTGATAACAAGCATTTCTCGATATCCGCAACAACAATTGCCGCTATCTCTGCGCTTTGTTCGTCTCTAGCAACATTCCTCTTCTGGGGGCTCACATCGCAAGGCAGTCTCGCTTTGCTACTGCTGTTTTCAGGCACGTTCGGCTTCTTCGCGGGGGGTTACAGCGCAATTTGGGGCGGCTGGATCAATGAGCTTGAGAGCGAAGCCGCACGCTGGAACGAGGCGATAGACCCTGGCATGGTCTACGGGCTTATGAACGGCGCGAGAGGCATTGGCTATGTCAGTGGTGGGCTTGTCAGTATTCCCCTTTTGAAGGCCGGATTGGGGACTCGGATTGGTGCTTTGGGGTATTCCTCTACGTATGGGCCGCTCATCGTATTCACCGGTCTTTCGACCATTCTTGGTGGTTGCGGCGCTGTTTGGAAAGGATTAACTCGACTCCGCGGGAGATAACTAAATCTGGATATATGACTACTCATTGATCTTCTAATGCCTAAGGAATAACTATTCTTCTGGAGGTATCGGGAGGTTCAGCAGGCTAAGCTTACGTCCTCCCACTAATCCTCCGAGAGCGCCAGTTGCTAACCCGCCCGTCATGAGTTTGGATACTTCGCCTACATGTGATACTTGATAAGAAATCTCCGAATGCCGCTACCTGACGTCGTCTTCTCATAGTTACTTCTCGACGGCGGGGAGTAAGGTCGCCATCTGCGAGATCTTGAGGTTCGGCATCATTGGTGGAGTGTCTTTCACCTTTGGAATCACACTGCCTAGTGCGGTCGAGAAGGCCGCCATGACCTCACCGGGACCGGTCTCGGTCGATGACTTGAACTGATACTTGTACTTGGAGCCGTCCTTGTAAGGAGGCGCGACGTAGGTGATGTCGCCGGACGCGTCCTCCACTAGTTTACTGACGGCCTTGGCGGTCAGCGCATCAGTGTCCTTCGTCCCATTCCAAGTCACAGAGATCGTCGTCTGGTTGAATGGTTCATTAGGCTTGACGGTGCTTTTGATGACCGGGATGGAGTTCTTCTTCCTCTCCTCCCGAATGGACTTCATCTCACTGTCGGGTACTTTGCAGAACAGACGCAGCGATGAGTGCCACGTGTTGTTGCCGCCAGGATTACCCAGAGGGATCTTGTAGTAGATGTGGCCCCCGGTTATGGAAATGCCACCTGGCTGCGTGACCGTTATTGGCGCACCGGACAGCTGGGATGGGTCGTGAACTACAAAGTGGCGTTCGAATCCCGAAAACATCTGCTCCGCGATGCTTTGTCCGACATCAACGCCGCTGACGACAGTGGGGATTTTATTCAAAACAAGGAATCTGTTGATATCGGCCGACATGCTCGGGGGGATCCTCACCGCGCCGCCGGTTGCGATGACAGGGGGCGATGGCCAGATGGCCGGGAGATCGAACGGCCCAGTCGTTGTAGACGAAGTTGACGCATTATCGTCGCCATCGCTTGGGGCCTTGAAGCGCTCGGACGCTTCCTTGGCCATGACCTTTTGCGCCTTTTGGATGTTGTAGTGCAACTTGGGTAAGATGTTGTGCTCAGAGTCGTCGTCTGCTTCAAACAGATGGTCGTCTTCGAGCACCACTAACGCGGCGACCTTGGCTATGGTTCCGGCTACTGTAGCTATACTGCCGGCATTGTTGACGAGGAAGCCTCCTACTTGGGCTGCCCCATTGACGAGCGAAGACCAAAAGCCCATTGTGGCACGTGGTATAGGATTCTTAAATATAGGTCGACCTGATAGCAGAGGATGAAGCCGAAACAGAACAAAACTGATCTCTTCGATAGAAACCAATTTTACGAGGGAAGGATGATGGAAAATGTCAAAGTTCAAACGGGTTGCTGAGTGAATTTCACCAACCCTGTCTGAGGTGGGCTCATCACATCACTTTATATAAAGCTATTCGGGCCTCATTAACCTGGAAGACATTAGCAAGTCATCTTCCGTCTTAGCATTTATGGTCTGGACCTCTTGCTTCTTTGCCCTTGTGACGTATAGGGGCTAGTTGAACCTGGTTCAGTGATTCGAATCGGAGGGCCTTATTTGCCCAGTGCGAAACAGCTTCGTGCCTTGAAGACATAAGATAAGCCACATGTTAGCTAGCTACGACTACGTTGTCCATGAAACTATACGACTTCTTCCCCGAAGTTAGGTCTGGGAACCAGCAATCGACGGTTATAGACTGAGACTGCTGAGTCTAGAGCCTGCCGAGGGCTTGCAAAACCTCTCGATCGATCGAATGCTCCTCACGCCTCAGTCAAGGGGCGCCTATATGGAATGTATTCCTA
This sequence comes from Xylariaceae sp. FL1019, assembly GCA_022578705.1. Taxonomy (NCBI): domain Eukaryota; kingdom Fungi; phylum Ascomycota; class Sordariomycetes; order Xylariales; family Xylariaceae; species Xylariaceae sp. FL1019. The sequence goes on from MU391932.1 coordinate 366,706, forward strand.
GAAGAACAAAACTGCGTGGCTCGCGGAATGTCCGCTCAGCTTGACCGTGGCATCAGAGACATAAAGTAACATACACCCGGCAGACATGGCTTACCTGTTGTCGCTTTAGCTTCGGTAAGAATGCTATAAGTCTACTGGTACGTTTACCGGCGAGAACAGGACATAAGTTTGGGTAGAGTGCTGCACCGTGGCTGTCTGACGGCACAATGAAAGAATGTCAATGGAAAGACTGTCTTCGCACAGGTTGACGGATAAACAAGGTGGTATATCATACTTCCTTCGCTCTAAGAAGTAAGCGTGATGACACTGTAGTGACTTAAGCTGTTGCCGTATCATTGGATAATGGTATATAGTAGGATAAACTGTCACAGTAGAAGCAGACAAATGGCAAAACTTCAGCTCCGCTGCATTGATGTATTGCACCAACGTAATGAATGCTACCAATGATGCCCTTGTAAGTAGAACTACCTAAGCCGTAGCTTTGAAAGAAGAAACCTCAGAAACGTAATGTCTTGCCGCGGGAATGGCCGTGTCTACCCGCAGTATTATAACATTCTTCAAGAGACCAAAATGTCAGACAGGCGTAAAGTCCGCCTTCATCCGCGATTGGTTCTCTTCAACCTCGTGGCACTGAACTGTCACTCATGAGGCGCAAGTATATATATTTCGACAAGTCAAGCACAGACGATGATAGCAACACGTCCGACGCCATTGCGGCTGGCAATGCTACTATCATCCAGCCACCTGCAGCCATCTCGATCTTGCACAAGGGTCACTCAGCCACGATAATGCATTACTGGGAACTCCGATTCCTAATTGTAGGTCGGTCAACAATTATCAGGCACCCGTTCGTGAAGTTGGCCCATAGATGTTTATGTTGAGGTTTCGCCTGAATGGACCGTGATACTGTTTCGATGCTTACGCTGTACATTAACTATACATGCTTCAACCCCTTCACAGCGCGCATCGTGGCCGCAACTAGATCTAAATAGGGTGTCTTCCATCATGGATCAGTCTAGTGCGAGTGGAAATTCCAGCCGACCACACGGACAGCCCGATTCTTGGCCGCTTGATGATTATTTGTGTACATAAATTTCAAGGAATAAGTACTGATCTGAGGTCTTAACCGACGACGCCTTTGTTTCGGTTGACCCTAGCTAGAGCCAGACAATGACATGTCAGGCGTTAGGGTATAGGTGACTTTATATCACTGTCGGTAGAAAGCTGTTGCCATATACGGTTACGGTATACGTGACCACTTTGGATGATTCATCCAAGCACGTACGCAAGTGACAGAACAAACTTAGGGAAATATTCCATTACAATTCTTCATGTTGACACGTGAAGCCACTCTCAATATCATCAAGCATCACCAAACCTCTTGCCAAAGGCCAGCGTCCCATCAATCAGCTTCCATGCACTATACCCACCATAGATACCACACAATATCGTAATCGGCCACTTCTGCCACTCTCGGTCCCAATCCAGTGGAATCGGCACTGCCCCAACCCAAGCTCCTACACAAGCTCCAACCAAACCACCGAAGGCCTCATCAAACGGTGCTCTCGCGCTCAAGATCTCAACCCAGTCTTTAACTGGCATCTTCCATGTCGACATTACCCTGCTCCATATTGAGGGGACGTAGCCGCAGTTCCACTATTCTCTGGTCAGACAACAGATTTTCGACAGTGCGAGCAGAAGTATAGGGAGAGTGTGGGCAGAGGAAAATATGGAGGAATATGGAAAACGACAATACAATAGACGCACAGTTAATATGGATTCAATGACGAATCCAAACATAGGGTTTGTCTACTTCCGTGTGTTCTTGGAGGAAACGATGGGAGAGTAATTTACAGCAGGATTAAGGAGTCCCAGAGTTGCGCTGTGCAAATCTGGGACAAAGGAACTCGTTTCAACACCTTCATGCACGCATACATAAGTTGAGAAAATGCCGGATCAGAGAAAGAGCTCAGGTGTCGGTCTTGTTTCAATCTATCATCCGACCATTGTTCAACTCTCAAGGACCACCGACTTCCAGCACATCAGCCTGCCTCTACCAAGGAACCTGTTTCATCTTATCATCCTCATACTCCCAATATGAGCCCCCTTCATACAACTTCTCATCATCAGCCACCAGTCTAACAATGACTTCCGCGCCCCGATCTGGCATCCGCAGCCCAGGGTGATAATTCGAGAAGCTCGTATGCAGCGCTCCAGGTTGACAAACGTAATACCTGATTCTCGGCTTCTCAGAATCTACCCCTCCGGCCTTGACCCGGTCATTCTCAGCGACCTGGAAGTGCACCATCAGACCATTAAGTCCGATCTTGCTGCACCCGTAGGGAGGGAAACGACCCATCTTCTTCGTAAGCGCATTGTGCATGCTCCCGAGTCCCGAGGAGATACTAATGACTTTGGGGTCTTGGGACTTATATAACAGCTCAGTGAAGGCTTCCGTCACCACTGCTACAGATGTCAAGTTTGTGCTGAGGAGCTCGTCGTACGCGGCTCGAATCTCTGCCAGGTTGTCTCTGCCGGGTTTGCGACCGAGTATGCCGGCATTGTTGACCAGAACTGTGATTTTTCTTCAATTGCTGGATAGTTAAAGGTCCAAAATGTTGCACATACCATCCAGTTTGCCATACTTCTTCTCCACATAAGCAACAGCGGCGCTGATATCATCATCCTTCAACACATCCAGTTGGACGACATCGATTTCTGATTCGACACCAGCCTCCTTCAAAGTTTTCGCTGCTTCTTTCCCCTTTTCGAGATCACGACTTCCAAGGATGAATGTGTACTCGGGGTATCGTAGTCCAGCGACTTGCAACACATAGTATCCAAGCCCCTGATTCGCGCCGGTGCATAACACAATCTTGTTCGGTGACATTGTGGTGAGAATTGATTTTTTTACAAGATTCAACAGTGATTCAAGAACAAGTGTTCTTGCTTAGGTAGTCAAATTGCTTCATAATTCCCACCTACGACATCGCCGCATTTACTTACTTTATAAGAAGGATTGGCGGAGGATAGATCGGATTTAACGATGGGTTCATAACGGACATAGGGGCATGGCATCCCGCGTCAGGCATTAATAATACGTGTTTACTTACAATTTGATGATCTATAGTCCAAAGCGCAACAAATATTCTTACGAGCAGTGCAGTATTGGTTGAATGAGGGGTATTAAAAGAAATGAGGCGACTGATACAGGCACACAGGCGCTTTTAGTTCGGATTTAAAGGCAAGGTAATAGGTTAGGGGAGTCTACTCCAAGTGGACCTGTGAGCTTATCCGCTGAGGCAGATGTTGCACAGTGATCATTTTGCTAGTTCTTCTTTTCAGTATCGCATTATGTCCACTTTATTCCCAACAAACAAAGTTATATATGAGGACAGATTAAAATTCAGACGTAACGAGGCCAAGACAAACAATTTGAATATATGAGGAACCGTTTCAATTTGAAAATTTAGGTATATACAGCGAGACTAGACCTGCCAGTCCCATTCAACACTCTTCAACTCTTTATATGTACAATCTCATCTATCAAGGTCTAATACAGGCCACGGCGAGCGTGGATCGCGCCATCGCGCAAGTTTGCATTCTTCCGCGCCCACAGCGTCATAGTCTGACCCTCCTGGCACTTAACAGTAGCAGGCATCTGCATGACGGCAGACCAAGATCCAGAAGCGCACTGCTGGTACTCGGTTCCAGCGATGCAGTTGAACATGCCCTCGCTGTCGCACGATCCGGTGAGACCGGTGGTGTTGGACCCAGATCCGGTAGCAGGACCGCTAGAAGAGCTGGCGGGAGCGCTGGAGACGGAAGATGGCATCACGCTAGAAGTCTCTGCGGGCGCAGATGAGGAAGAAGCAGCAGCGGAAGACGTAGGTGCGGCAGAGGACATGGACGAGGCAGTGGTGCTGGTGATGAAGCCGGAAGCAGCCGAAGTCGCGGCAGCAGATGAAGTCGCAGCCGCAGAAGACGAGCCAGATGCAGCAGCGCTGGACGAGGGCGTTCCCTGATCACCCCCGGAGCTAGAGCCAGTGGAGTCCTTCAAGCCCTTAGGCACACAGTCGGACCCGGTGATTGGCTTGTAAGAAGCGCTGGGGTTAGGCTTGACGACGTTATCGCCAGGGTTCGGGTATGTAGGATCGGAGCTCAGTACCGACTTGCAGGAGTTGATATCGGCGAGGTTCGCAACCATGAGCTCGGGCCCGCTAAAGGCGCCGCGCCCGACCAACTCATCGGAGGAAACTGTTCTGAAGCTGCGCTTCGCGCTACCGCCGGTGACGGCTACTGGCGCGCAGTTCATGTAGTATGATAGGAGGCAGACCCTCTTGGAGGTACCTGTCAAGTATACAAAGAACAACAGTAGGTACCAGGAAACATTCTTGTTGTAGCCTGAAGAACTATCTACTTGATGGGATCTGAGGGATACTATATATGTACATCTAGGAACAAAGAAGCCTATCCAACTCGTATCAGTATTCCCCCCTTCTGGCTGATTCGTCCCGAATCAGAATAAGTCGATCCTGTCAAGACGTGGCTGCATTGTCTTCATTGAGTCCTTTTCCTGTCAGCGCTCTGTATCTATCCATAACTGCCTTTTTGTCCCTGCCAATTGCTTCACAGAGTTTCCGAATGTTGACCACGTGGTCATCGCGTACCATCTTCAACAGCATATCATCCTCTCTCTGGGTCCACGGCCTGGTCGAATACACTATCTTGCAGGCCGTCACGGTCATTCCCAAGGTTGCAGCGATTTCATCCCAAGAAAGTCTCTCCCCCCTCAAGCGGTATAGCTCTTCTCTTTTCTCTGCTGTCCACATGAGCTTTTGGCTTCCCTTGGTCATCGCGTTTCGGACTCGGTTAAGAGGTAGACCGACGTCTTCTGCAATGAATTCCCATTCTACCCCATTGTTGCGCATTGTGATGATCTTCTCCCGGACTTCCTCGTCCCATTTAAATCTCTTCTCCCGTTCCTGGGGATAATTCCGCTTCGGTCTCGCCTTGATGTCCTTTGCCTCGGCTGATTTCATTCTTCTTTGGGGTACATCTCCATCCCATGGTCCCTTTTTTCCCTTTTTCTTCTTCCCCTCGGGGTACCCGTCATCCTCATCGGGGTATGGGCGGACGAACAGTTCGTCATCGGAACTATCAGCGTCTTTGTCCTCTGTCGGTTGCGAAGTGGAGGGTTCTGCAGCAACTTCTGGCGGTGTCGGTGTCGTGGTGGGGGGAGATGCTTGTTCCTCTGTTGGGTGTTCGTCAAATAGGCCTTCTTCACGTTCAAGTTTTCTTCGTTCTCTGAATTCCTCGATCAGGTCTGGTCTGTGTTCCATGTCTTTCTCTGGCTGCCAAAAGGCTCCTTCATTTTTCCATCTGATTAGGAACTCAGATTCGCCGCTTGTCTTGAGCTTTCTTTCATCCAATATCGAGTCAAAGCGCCATTTGTTCTGAGCGGCAATGTGAAGACGGGGTACCTTCCTCTTAATCCTTCCCATCGCCGTTGTGTAGTCATTGATCGACTCCTGCCCAGGAAACGGCTCAGTTTCCTGGCGTCTGATCTGGGAGGTGTGGAAAACTGGGAACCAGGGAAATTCGTCAGGGACTTTCAGCAAGCACGCGCGTTGGTAAACCCTCAGTACTGGGAAAGGTCCCAGCCATTTGTTGTTCAACTTCTTACTTAGTTTCGCTACTTGTTGAGGTAGAAACTCCGTGTTCACCCAAACTTCATCTCCCTCCTTATAGGGCGGACTGTCGTCTCTCTTACCATTGGCCGCGTGCCGTTGGCTTTCGTAAGCTTTCTCGAGGTTGTACCTCAGCTTCTCCAGAATCTGGTGAAGTCTTTCGACTAAGCCATCAGCTTGGGCCATGGTGATCACGTCCTTGGGGTAGGCGCAGTATTGTTTGCTAAGATTTTGGTCCTCTGCTCCCACTCCTCTCGCAGTCGCTGGTCTGGGCATATTAGGCGCTGCCGGCTCAATTCCCATTCGAGGGTTGTATCCATAACTGGCGAAGAAGGGTGACATCCCTGTAGCTTCGGATTTGTGATTGTTTGCGGCGAATTCGGCCATCGGTAGCCAGTCCACCCAGTCGTCCTGTTCTGCACTAACGAAACATCTGAGATATTGTCCCACAACACCATTGGCGTTCTCTGCTTGTCCGTTCGTTTCCGGGTGTCGTCCTGATGTCATCCTTACATCTGTGCCTAGTCGTCGCATGATCCCGTTCCAGAACAGTGATAAGAAGGCTAGTCCTCTGTCTGAAAAGACTACTTTGGGTATACCGTGAAGGGGGAACACCCGTGTCATGAAGGCTTCCGCAACATCGTCTTCTCCTTCACCTGTCATGGGGATGAAGTGTCGCATTTTCGTCAGCCTGTCTACTACAGTGAGAATGTGTCGATAGGTAAGTCCATTCCGTCCGCAAGCTGGTAATTTGTCAATGAAGTCAATGCCGATTTCTGTCCATGGCTGATACGGGACGGGAAGAGGTAGTAGAAATCCCTGTGGCTTGGTTTTCGAGGATTTCATTCGTTTGCACTGGAAGCAGGCATTCACGAACCGTTCCGTATCCTTGTACAGACCTGGCCACCAATAGCTTCTCTTGATCAAATCGACTGTCTTGGCCTCTCCCGGGTGCCCTGCCATAGGCAAGCTATGTGTCCTATGCATGATTTGTAGTTTTACTTCGTTCTCGTCGGGCACGAAAAGTCGATCTCCCCAGTAAACGCGTCCATCGCGGGCGGAACACTCAGAAAAGGGGACTCTGAGGAGTTCTTTCATCCTTCTGGGCCATTTCCCCCAATGAAGAAGTGCGGAAATCATTGTCTGGGCATCCTTGTTGGAGTTGTAGGCTGCGTCGATGTGATCGTCGATGGGTTGAGAAATGTCCAGTGTGCAAAGTGTCAGGGTATCCTCACTTGCTACTGGTGCCATTCCTGGAGAAATTTTGTGTTCTGGGAGCAGTACTTGAAGTCTGTTCGCTACTCTCTCGTCGTTTTTGTCGTTTTTCGCTTTGGGAGCGTCGCCTGGCCTGCGACTTAGAGCATCTGGGCGCACTGCATGTATTCCAGGTCGGTACACGATGCGAAAGTTGAATTGACTCAGGAATTCTGCCCAGCGTGCCTGCCGTTGGTTCAGAAGCTTTGTTGTCATGAAGTGTTGTAGGTTCTTGTGGTCTGTGATAACTTCTACGGGTACCTCAGTGCCCTGAAGTTCCGGCCTCCATTCCTCGAAGGCCTTGACTATAGCGAGTAGTTCTTTGTCGTATATCTCATAGTTGCATTCTGTCGCCGTATGCTTGCTTGAAAAGTAGGCGACTGCTCGTAGAATGCCATCGTCATCGTACTGGGAAAGTACCCCGCCTGCGGCCCAGTCCGATGCGTCCGTCTCAACTACCGTCCTTCGTCTTGGGTCGAAGTATGCAAGAGCCTTAGCGTCTAAGAATGCATCTTTCAAAGTCAAGAACGCTTCTTTCTGATTCTGGGTCCAGGCCCACGTTGTGTCCTTTTTGAGAAGCATCGTCAGTGACTTGGCTATCTTGGAAAAACCTCTGATGAAGCGTCTGTAAAAATTCGCAAACCCGAGAAACTTCTGCAAGTCCTTGACGTTTTCCGGGGGCTTCCATTCCTTGATGGCTTTGACCTTGTCCGGATCCATACGGATACCTGTCGTAGAGATGATCAGCCCTAGGTATTTTGTCTGTGTGGTATGGAAATCGCATTTTCGAATATCGGCTTGTAACCCTGCATCCATGAGTCTCTGCAAGACGGCTCTGACGTGCTCCACGTGCTCCTTTTTGGTCTTGGAGTATATGAGGATATCATCCAAGTAAGCTGACGTATACTTGTCTAGGCTGTCGTAGAGTATGTCATTTATGAATCGTTGGAAGGTGCTGGGTGCGTTGCAGAGTCCGAATGGGGTCACAAGGGTCTCGTAAAGCCCGAATCTGGTGATGAATGCGGTTTTCCATACATCTTCTTCCGCTACTCGGATGCGGTTGAAGGCTGCGATGATATCCAACTTGGTGAACCATCGAGATGCACAGAGCGAATCCAGTGTCTCGCGAATCAGGGGCAAGGGGTATCGGTTCTTGATTGTCAGGTTGTTCAGGGATCGATAGTCGACACAGACGCGTACGCCACCTCCTGGCTTCTTAGCCAGTAGCAATGGCGCTGCCGACCTTGACTTCGAAGGTCGTATGAAGCCTTTGTCCAGGTTGTCGTCCAAGTACTTTTTGATGACCCGTAATTCCTGTTGCGAGAAGGGCCGATTCCTTGACGCTGGTGGTTCTTTCCCCCCTTCCAGCTCGATCCTGTGGTCATAAGATCGGTGCGGTGGTAGTTTTTCGGCCTCTTGCGGAAGGAAAACTTGTGCTAGGTCGTGATATTCTTCTGGAAGTTTCTTCTTGATCGTGTCCATGTCTGCGTTCTCCTTGGGTGTCATGTAGACTTCAATATCCTGGTCAGATACTTTCCTGAGGAAGTGTCTTGTGTAGCAGTCGTCAATAAAATTGTGGAATCTCCCTGGAACCTTATCTTTGAGTTCCTTTGCATTTCGTTCGCAAGTAAGGATGTCCCTGCATATCTCTTCAGTCAGCCACGTGTCCTCGTCATCGGCAGATGTCTGGCTTGTCGTTTCATCTTCCAGCCTCTGAAGTTCGTCCCACGTTACACGGGCGATCTCGAGACCGTTCTGGCGACAAAACCATGAGAAAGCTGTTGCGGATGATAGTCGAACTTCATCAGACAATCTTAGGTCAAAAGTGCTGTTTTCTGTGTCCATTGACGGACGTCTTCGTCTTTGATCGTAGTGCCGCCTCCCACCTTTCCAGACTGCTGGTGACACCCGTATACAGGAGCGGTGACAAAAGCTGGAGGTGAACGCAAACCTGTGCCTGGCCCAGTCGATGCTTGGGTTGTGTTTCCTCAACCAAGGCAAACCGAGGATTAGTGGTGTTGTACATCCGAGCTCGGTGAGGTACATTGCCATGGGTTCCGTGTGCTTTCCAATGGTCACTTGTGCTGCTACGAAGTGTGTCACGCTTCTGGTAACTTTCCCATCGGCTAACCTCAGTGGTCGTGGTCTGGGTAGCTTTTGAATGTCAAGACCATTGGCCTCGGCTGTGGCGGTGTCAAGGAATGCGAAGGCTGTGCAACCCGAGTCGACTAGACCCATTGTTTTCAGAGCTTTGTTGCCATTTCCCGAGATAACAGCTTCTAACAAAAGGGAGTGTGCATCGTTGCCGATGGCGTTGAATTGAAGTGTTTCATGCGAGACGATATGGTTTAACCACAGTGTTGAGTCTTGACCCCGATCTCGACTTTGGTCAGGGTCTACTCTTTTTCCTCCTGGTCTTCTACGGCGTCCTCGTAAACGGGCGAACCGGTGTCTTCATCTTGGTAGAAGCTGACTCTGCGGATTCTAGACGGGCCCGGGTCCTGGACGTCTGACCTGGAGACTTGAGAGGACCGTCTTCCGCCCCTCATACCGCCTCTGGAGTTGCTCCGTGGGAGTGCTCTGTCGAACTGTGCTGGAGTCCCTGTCCTGGCGATACCGGGCGCGCCAGCCCTAGACGGGGGTCGTGACGGGGGCCCTTGGTTCGGTGCACGTCCCCAGGTAGGCGTCGGCGGGACCCCATACGGAGTTCTAGAGCCTGATTGCGGCGTCTCTGGACAGTCGTTTTTCATATGGCCGGGCTTTCCACAATACAGGCAAAGGCCTTGGGCCATTCTACGTTCCCTCTCGACGGCGGAGAGTCGGCTGAGTCTGAGGTTGTCCAAATCCATGGGATCTCCTGCTGTCTGTCGCTGAAGGTTGGATCCCCCTCGGTGAAGGTCTAGTGGTGGGGGTCTCGGGTTCTTGCCTCCTCGGCTCAAGCGGAACTTGAGATCATCCTGATTCTCTGCTAGTCCTTGATACAATTCGACCCATCCAAAGAAGTCATCGCTGGATGGTCGAGGATAAATGGTGGCAGCGGCCGTCTGTAGTTCGACGGAAACCTTAGACTTCAGCTGGGTGACTCTGTGATAGTCTTGCATTCGCAACTCAGCTGAAAGACGTATGAACTCAGAAATAAATCCATTGAATGGTTTGTTTTTCTGGAACAGTTCCTCCATCTCCCGGGCCGCTTGTCCGGCTCTGTCAGTCGTGTCATAGGCCTGCTCAAGTTCTTTGAAAAGGTCGTTCTCGTCAATCCAATGCCATGCTGCTTGGTTGTCCCTGTTGCTCATTACGCTTTCAACATAGGGGTCCACTGCTAGCCGAGCGGTTCCCTCAAGGCGAGAGACCACATAGAGGATCCGATCGAAGGCCGTAGAGTACTTGCTTTCTTCTACTCGCAGCTTCAGTTGAGCCCCTGATCGCCAGGAGCGAAACTCAACCTGCCGTTTCTTGAGATCCTTCTCGTCACCAGTGAAAGGGTCAGGGTCCCGGACTCTTGGTCCTGTCTCGCGACCCAAGCTTCTGATCTGGGAATAGGCGGCAAGGGCCCCAGTCTGCTGAGCATGGGATTGTCGTAATTCCTCGAGCTGAGTCTGAATCATGGCAATGTTATTGTTGAGACCGTGCACCGTGGAGTAATTGGTTCTCATGGCGGCATCCAAAGCACCTAGGAGCTCTTGGAGCTGTGCCGATGCCCGGGGGTTACTGTTGACGGCGTTGGCGAGTGGCCCGACATCCCCGTCAAAGGAATTGTCGAGGAGGGTCTGGAGGATGGCAGTGTAGTTCTGTCCAAGGAACATCTCAATGCTGAGGGGAGCATCAGGAGTCCCCTGCTCATTGACGTTGTTGTTGCTCATCGTGAATACCGGATGAGATATCAATTGGATAAGTGTGAGAGTGATTTGACTGTAGTGTTGCAAGTTGGATGTCTTATGTCTTCCTGTTGTCTGAAGGTCCCAAGCCTTGGGATTGCTGGTATACTTATATTCGTTCGACGCGAAGCTCTTCTGTTCTGTGATCTTTGTTCATCTAGTCTGTCAGTAGTTGCTGGTCATCACCAGTCGTTCCAGTAATGATGTCGTAGAGTGTGGAGCTCTTCCGCGCCACTCCGAGAGATTTCTGTGGTTTTCTTTGTCCTTAGACAAGTTCTTGGCCGGAGGTGGGCCCTCGGTCCACCACTCCTGTTACGGGAGCTGCGGACTGAGGCTCGGGCTGAAGAATCTCGTGAGATATGTCATAAAGCTTTTTCCACGCTTGGCTAGACCATTGGCTATCCCCATGGACTAGCCGTGCGCAAGAAGTGAGAGCAGACAGATCATAGTCCAGTCCTAATGATATCTGAGAGGTCGTCCTAGCCAGCGTTCCTGACTATGATATGTCGCCGGTCCAGACCACGTCATGACGTGGGAGTTGCGCACAATGTCATGTGGTTCGTTGTGGTTGGTCTGTGTTGGCTCAGAGATGCTGGGTCACCCGAGTGAGCCATCATCAATCATATGTCGTATCTGAGAAGATCGGTAGTCTTTGAAGTTCCGTGAGTCTGTCCCTGTGATGATGAGTGTGTCCGAGAGTTGGTCGTGTTGTGAAGATCCGTGGTTCCGCGAAGGTCCGTGATTCCAGAGATGTGATGCTTGAGATACCGTCTTGAGCCCTCCCGGCTTGTACGGTTGGAACATGATGTTTCGAGAAGTTATCCCACACCTCGCTCCAGGCGAATCGACAATGTCAAAACTCTAGCCATCGTGATGGCAGTATGAGCGTGTAGGGAAATGATATTTTGAAGAGGCTACAAACTGATAGGAGGCAGACCCTCTTGGAGGTACCTGTCAAGTATACAAAGAACAACAGTAGGTACCAGGAAACATTCTTGTTGTAGCCTGAAGAACTATCTACTTGATGGGATCTGAGGGATACTATATATGTACATCTAGGAACAAAGAAGCCTATCCAACTCGTATCATAGTACTCTTGGGTCCCAGATTGCTTACTGATCCAAGTCCAAGCAAAGACGTAGTCGCCGGGCGCGACGCCGTCCGGAATTTGGTAGTCGTATGTACTGGGGCCATTGCCATCTTTAGAGGGGCAGCCCCCCTCAATACTTTGGATGACCTGCCACGAAGTGGATGCAGAGGGCTGCTGATCCGTTGTGATAGCAAGTTGGCAGCTACCGCCACCGTGGACAGCAGAGCCGTTGAAAGTGAGCTGCTGCGTCTCGCCGACCGCCATCGTGTTCTTAGACATATCAATGCCGTCTTTGCTGTAGAAGCTCGCTGGGTCGGAACCCACTTGACAAGGGTAGTTTGCGCTTGTGAGAGGAGAATTGCTGAGACCCTTGTTGACGCCAAAAGGGAAGGGAGAGGCCATAATCATGTGGCTGTTTACGCCTGTTGCAAATGCCATCAAGGCAGTGGCAGCGGCGGTCTGGGATCGTGAAGGCATTGTGGTGGGACGAGTTCAAAGTTGTTAGTACAAAGGTGAAGGGTATATTTTGTTGGCAGGAGCTTTCTGTAGGAAATAAATGAAAAGAGTACCGGACTCTAAAAGTGAAGTCTATAATTATTAGAAAGCTTGTGTTGATGGTAACGATGATGATGGGGGGGAATAGAAGAGTTTCTTGACCTGTGAGGCCAAGCCCTCTTATAGCAGGTGCACATCTTGTCAGACCAACGCGTGGCGAATACAAAGATCATTCACAAAATGAAAGGTTTGACAGGCTTCAAGGCATCGAAAGAATAAGCTTTGTGTTGCATAACGCATTGTTTCTCTTTTCCTTGTCTGCACATAGAAGTCTGTTAGTTGCCAGTCCTCTTTGTCCTGGATGGCCCGCCGAGCCCAGTTTGGAACCAGGGGTCGTCGGGGCGGTCGCTCTGATTGGCTGAGAGTGTAGCGTCGCTCGCAATGGTTGGACAGGACGCCACCGTCCTTGAAACGGGCGCTGCACCTCTGGCTGTGATACTTTGGCTGGCCGTTGTGCACTTCAGGTTGTGAGCGGCCCCAGACAAAGTCATCGTCAAGCTATTGTTCTCCATGATGAAACTTCGAGTATCATCTCGGCCGATGATCGCCACGCTTCTTGTGCTCCGACTGGCTGAGAATTGTTTCTTTCATCGCCTACGTATCCACCTATGCAAAGCCAGACAGTGACGCCTATCGGTGCTTGGTCGCCTCTCAAGCCTCCGATCATGGATGGCTTTGCGCCGCGTTCGCGGAGTTGAGATCTGTACGATGTCGCATCGCAAAACAGCCCAGGCCTGTTTACCAACCTTCTGCACATGCATATAACTTTTCTCTGACTCTCGCCTTTTCACAGCCTCCTACTTTTCAGGCAAATCAAGCTCCTTTCTCCGCTTGTCGACCTCTCTGACTGCGCCCTCCGGATCGACTTCATCCGGATTTCTCAATTGCCACGCAACACATACATCCAACGCCTTCGTCATCCACCTTCCTGGCTTGAGTCCAAGTGCCTTCGCAAGTTGGGTGCCGTCAATAATCTTACTCAGCGAAGGGGCTTCCATAACATCGAGCTCCTGTAGATGGTCCAAGAACAACTGCCATTCGCCGAGAAATTCATCGTTGCTTGCTGTGTGAGTGTCAGTATGCACTTTGCCTGTCAACATTATCGAAGTGACTGACCCGAGCTGAGAGGCTGTAATGACCATCGCTGCATCGCCTCAACAACCAGTGCAAACATGACCTGTAACCGCCAATGCCCAACTCTCGAGTCCCAACGCCGGATGGCCATCCCAAAACGATCGCGCTCATTGATATAAGGCTCTTTCGAGACAACAGCCTTCTTCAAAGACATGACGTCTTCTCTGTTCTTGTACGCAGCCGTGACCAGATCGCACAGTTTCGTCGGGGCCCGGATACCCTCACGCACAGCTAGAGTTGGGAGAGGTAGACGAGCTTTAGCCTTCTCCTTTTTGTCGCTCTTCTGCTCAGATTCCGTGAAACGCGCCCACGGAGAGACGGCGGCTAACACCCAGGCATAATATCGAGCTTCGTTAGTTCGAACTAATGTCGAGTATATGGATCCTGGAGTGTTATTCTGGGACAAAAATGCCAAACATCCATACGCCTTGTGCCAATCTATTAGCTCTGGTGATGGCATGTCCTTTTGGGTCGGATCCGTGAAGATAGTGTGGTAGAGGCCGAGGTCGTTGATGTACTCCAAAGATTTTCTTGGGTCATTGCCTATAAGCTGTAAGCATTTGTAGTGCTAGACCATCTTCTACCGATTGACTTACCTTTCAGCATCTTCTCAAGTTCGACGCCGACTCTTTCACGGCTGATCTTCAGCTTGAGCGCCTTCAGCACCTGAGCATCTCCCATGACCTCCTCCACTGATGAATCAATAGCGAAGCCAAGTCGACTGGCAAATCGGACCAGGCGTAGGACGCGGAGAGGGTCATCGGTGAAGGTCTGCAAAGGCTCCATCGGGGTTCGAATAAGCTTCGACTCCATATCCTGGAGGCCAGTGGTAAAATCTTCAACCTTGTCGGTGTTCAAATTGTAGAACAACGCATTGATCGTCGCATCCCGGCGCAATGCATCCTCTTCGGCAGTCCCAAATTCCATAGTTGGGTTGCGACTATCATCGGTATACGTCTCCTTCCGTAGGTTTACAAAATCAACATCGTAACCGAACAATTTTATCGTTGTAGTCTCAAGATGTTTCGACTTGTCAGGATTCTTGGCAATCTTGTGGAGGTTGCCAATATCCGACTGAGATATGGAGTGCTTCGCGATAGTCTCGGGTGTCTCACAGAGCTCGCAAATCTTGAGGGCGAAGGCTTCGCCGGTCATGACATTGATAGCGGTGTCAATGTCGTGAGACTCTATGCCGAGGAGTCTGTCTCGGACCCAGCCCCCTGCCCATCGTAAGACGACCGGCTCTTCTGAAGCGCCTCGCGAGCTGTCGACATATTTGGCAACGTCAAGAAGCAGGTTTTTGAGTTGCACTTCCTTAGGGGTGAGTTGGATGGTGGTGGTCGTTGGTTGCGTTGCCATCTTTCTTATCTGAGATGGACGCTGGTCGCGTGACAGACCTTCCAGTACGCTCAATCGCCTCTTGGCCATCAACAGACAGCAATATGCGCGTTGAGCAAAAAACGCGATTCTCGATGACCGTGTTAAGGCAGGTGTAGTCGACTTGAGAGCATGGAAAGGAAAGAGAGGCAGGGACATGTGATCATGTTTTCCGACCGAGACGCAAACCGGCAATCACAATTCTCATGTAAGAAGGAGCCGCAGCGATATGATGGATACAGGAAAAGGGTATCGTCAATGTTCTGCAGATGTGGCTGATTGCTTGCGCCGAGTTTAGTAGTGAGTCAACTCTACCATCGGCGTCGGTACTGTAGCGAACTTCCAGGTTGCGTTAGGGCAGCTTCAATCCAAAAGTGAATTTATAGGTGGGCACCAACACTTTACTTCGTGGGCACCATACAGGTGGCTGTTAACTGAAATTAACCGTCGGCTTTGCTAAGCAGCCCCCCTGCGAAGTTATGCCCGTACTAAGCTCGCTAGTTCTAGACTTTAAACACGCGATCTTACCTCCGAAAGTGTACCAAACTTTAAAGTTAAAGCGTGCTTTATATACAAACTTGGTAATAAAAATGCTTATTAATAAATGCCGTAACTTAGAACGCGACTAAATAATATAATAATAACTACAGTTATTAAAATAGTAATAGCTTTATTTATTAAATATAGTAATAAATGTAGTCATTAAATAATGGCTTTTATCGTTAAGTCTAAAAGCACTAACTAGGGTTAAAACACCGGCGAGCTTTTTATAAATATATCTCCACTTAGGAAAAGCTCGTAAATGCTCTAAATAATCTTAGCTAATTTCAGCTGGAGTAGTGCCTACGAAATAAAGCATTAGTGCCCACCTATAAATTCACATCCAAAAGGGCTGCTAAAGGCAGCTGTGCCCCGCCAGAAGTTCGACCTGTTGGCTCCACTAGAATTCACCCTGCCTACACTCCCAATCCTCTCAACTTCAGACCACAATATCCAACTTACGACATTCCACATATTGCATGTGAAGAAGCAGAAATCAATTTAAACCTAAGAGCAAGATGGCGGCCAACGCGCCCGTCGCTACGTATGTGTCATTGCACTCCGACACATACCCGCACTCATGATCTCTACCACTCTGTCATTACAGGTAAAACCTAGGTAGTATCTTGCTAACCCACGTAACCTTCCCAGAGTCTACGTCCGGAACCTCGAAGAGCGCATAAAGCCCGAGGTCCTCAAGTCAACACTCGAGACGATCTTCTCTGAGTATGGCACCGTCATCGACATCGTCGCCAAGACCAACGTCAAGGCCAAGGGTCAAGCATTCATTGTGTTCGAGAGCCCAGACAGCGTAACTCAGGCTGTAGAGGAACTCCAAGGCTTTGAGATCTTCGGAAAGCCTATGCAAGTCGCGGTTGCAAGAACTAGAAGCGATGCCACGGTCAAGGAGACTGGTAACAAGGAGGAATTCGAACTCCACCAGCGCCGGCGCCTAGCTGAGAAAGGTCTGTTCTCACCATGTCATGTCTAGCCAACATGCAAACCGAACAGTGAAGACTGACCCAGACTCTATAAAACAGACAAGCGCAAAGCCCTAGAAGCCGCCTCAGAGTCCAAACGCGCTCGCCCAGCCGCCGACACTAAAGCTCCCGCGGCCGGCAAACCCGGCGCACGCACAGGTCTCAAGCCCACCGGCAGCGCCAATGCCAACACCGTGGTCCCAGACGAATACCTACCCCCCAACAAGATTCTTTTCCTGCAGAACTTGCCCGACGACTTTGGCATCGACGACTTGACGGGGCTATTTGGACGCTTCGAGGGTTTCAGAGAAGTTCGTCTTGTGCCGGGCAGGAAGGGTATCGCGTTTATTGAATACGAGGCCGAGGCTGGCGCTATTAGCGCGAAGGAGAACACGGCAGGCATGAGCGTGGGTGAGAATGGTACGTTTATCAAGGTAACTTACCAGAGGCAGTAAGGAGAGAGGCAGTTGAGTGGGTATGTATGGGATGGGAGAGTTCGACAGCAACTCTTCTGTGGCCTAGTCTTTGTCGCAGACGTAACGTGACTGCGATAAGGCGGTGACGCAGCATGAGAGAAATAGAACGTTTTCTCTGTGATGCTCGGTAAATAGTGCATCAATCTACATCATACTGATAGCAGTTGTCCTACTCCTGATAATCTCACTCATCTCAACGCATTGGGTGATGCTGTAAATAATGATACTGAACCTCGTCACTTATCAATCCATTAGTAAACCATGATGCGCCGCCTAGGACTAACAATACAAATCATCTCAGGGCCTCCCTGCCTGACTCCGACGTCTATCTCCTCCAGGGGTATTTCGAAACGACTATGAGTTGCACTCCTAGAATATCACATCGTCGTCCTCACCCGTAGCCAGCATATCAGTGGGCGCCGAGTCATCCACAGGCTCGATGTTCTCCTGACCTGCTTTCTCCTCGGCTTCCCTTTTGGCCTTCATCTCCGCGTCAGCCGCAGCGACGTCTCGTTGTTTCTTGCCGGCGACTTTTTTGAGGCGGTAGAACTCTTCTCTGTCCAGCTCATCGAGTTCGGAGTTGATGTCTGGGGTTTCGTCAGCGCGTCACGCACTTTAGTAGTCACTGAAGAAAGGGGGTCTCACATTTGATGGTGTTTTCTGTCCTGGGTATAATGACGTGTTCACTGGTTTGCGGTTAGTTGTTGCACGACAGCATCGAGGTAGAGCCGTCAGACATACATCGCGTTGACTCTCCGGTTGACAACCTTGATGACCTCATCCAAGATCACGAAAGCAGTCTGCAGGCTGGCGAGCTCAACAAGGGTCTCGACAGCCCTGGCATATGTCTCTCTACACCTCTGGACCTGCTGTCCACCCTTTCCCAGACCCGTCAGACCAAAGTCGTTATTCCCCTCTGTCTGATAGCTCTCGAACGCCGGCAAGAAAACACCGGAGACGTTCTCTTGTTTCGTTCGAAGGCGGAACCGTGCCGATTTGGCAGACTCTTGGACTTGGTAGCCGATGTCGCCACCGACTGCGTATGTGACCTCGGCGAGGGAGAATGCAGCGATCTGCATGACGCGGCCCATCTTTCGCTTTGCTTCGTCAATCCGGCGGGTGATTTCTCGGAAACGTCTGTCAGGCGCTGTTAGCTTAGATCTCGAAGCACGTCGGAGGTTGGTGGGCCGTACTTGGTGAGAGCTTCACTCTTGCGCTTCAGAAGACTGTGTCCCGTCTCGGCTCCCTTCAGCTTGGCCTTCATGATTCCCAGCGACTGGCGCGTGGGGAAGACAGGCTCCCGATCCTGTCGAGGGTATTATCAGCATTGAAGGCAGCCCGGTTAGAGCTCTGGACTGAACATACCCCGGCGCCCGACATTGTGGAGTCGGTGTGGCTATTGGTATGATATCCAGATAATTCGGTGAGGAAGCTATGAGGGAGTCGAGAACAAGATACGGCCTAACGAAGGATGAGTATATCGAGGTCGAGTCGTGTGGTATGTGATTCAAGACCTCTCTCGTCGACCTCTGATGACAGGGGTCAAGCTGCCCGCCGTGCAATGACGACCTTGATACAGTATAAAAATACAGTGCGAATGAGTCTTTAGCACCATTGTTTGACTCGGCGCCTACCTGGCAGTTACTAGGTAAGTGCTGGGACGCGGGAGGAAGTCAGTTGCAGGGTTCTCCACTTAAAAATACTGAGTCGCGGACTCGCGGTGCAACAGTCGAGCACGGCAGAGCGCAGACGAGTTAGAGACCATTATGGTTTGGACTGCCAGAATTCAGATGACAGGCAGTTGATCCCTCGCAGCACACAACGCTAATCAACACCACTCTGCACCACCACCACCGCTGCTGACGTTGCTGCTACTGCACGTCGGGTCGGGGTGCGTGTTCCCTTCTTCCTCTGCATGCTATCCTCCCTCCTTCCTCCCGCCATGCGCTGATGCTGCCCACCACGCCTTGACTCCCGATTTCGCGTCTGCTCGCCGTCGACGGCCTCGTTGACGAGGTCTCTCGGCCCTGCACAATGGCCCCCAATGGTGTTGCCAACGGCACCCACGGCATCCACCGTCAGCCAGATCTGCATCTCGTCGTACGTCGCCCCAGTCTTTCACCTCTTTGCTGGCGCATTGCGCATCGTGTATGCTAACCTCCCGCATGCAGACTGATGAAGATGCCGTCTACGAGCAAGACATCCTGCGAGACCCCGGAAGCACCAGACCATGGCTGGCCTACATCCAGTTCAAGCTTCAGCATGGCACGCCCCAGGAGCAGTCCTTTGTACTCGAGAGAGCTTGCACACAGCTACCCAGATCCTATAAGCTGTGGAAGATGGTAAGTTCACAGACCTTAAACCCTGCTCTTTACCAACCTGACACCTTTCAGTACCTGCGATTCCGAACGAAGCATGTCTCCAAGCTCAATGCTGCCCTCTTCGCCCCCGAGTTCCGCAAGGTGAACACCCTCTTTGAGAAGGCCCTCATCCTCCTAAACAAGATGCCCCGCATATGGGAGATGTACCTCAAATTCCTGCTCCAGCAGCCCCTCGTCACCCTCACGCGACGCACCTTCGACCGCGCCTTGCGGGCCCTCCCCATCACCCAACACAACAGGATATGGGCCATCTACCGGCCCTTCGCCAACTCGGCCGGCGGCGACACCGCCGTCAAGATCTGGAGACGCTACATGCAGATTCACCCGGAAGATGCCGAGGACTTCATCGAGCTCTTGACGCAAGTCGGCCTATACACCGAAGCTGTCAAGTCATACATCGATATCCTCAACAATCCACGCTTTAACAGCAAGCAGAGCAAGGGGCACTACGAGATATGGAGCGAAATGGTCGATCTGCTCGTCGAGCATGCCAACGACGTCGAAACGGGCCATGAGACTGGAATCGATGTCGACCGCATAATCCGAAGTGGCATTGACCGGTTCGCCGATCAGAGAGGCAAGCTGTGGTGTGGGCTCGCGACATACTGGGCAAGAAGAGGAAGCTTCGAACGTGCAAGAGATGTGTTTGAGGAGGGTATAACCACAGTCATGACCGTCCGCGACTTCACCCTCATCTTCGACACCTATGCCGAGTTTGAAGAGTCGATCATCGGCGCGTTGATGGAACACGCATCCACGCGTGCCGAGGAAGGAGCTGTAGATGAGGATGCCGACTTTGACTTGGACATCCGAATGATGCGCTTCGAACAGCTAATGGATCGGCGACCTTTCCTCCTGAATGATGTTCTATTACGGCAGAACCCTAATAATGTCATTGAGTGGGAGAAACGGGTTGCTTTGTGGGGTGACAACAAGATCGAGGTTGTCCAGACATACACGAACGCAATTGCTGCTATCCAGCCAAAGAAGGCCGTCGGCTCTTTTCACCAGCTCTGGGCCAATTACGCCAAGTTCTACGAAAAAGGGGGCGACATACGGAATGCCAGGGTCATCATGGAGAAGGCCGTCAAAGTTCCATTCAAGTCTGTTGCCGAACTTGCCGACATGTGGATAGAATGGGCTGAAATGGAGCTTAGAAATGAGAACTTCGACGACGCTGTTAAGATCATGGCCAAGGCTGTACAGGCCCCCAAGAGGTCGACAGTCGACTATTTCGACGAGACTCTTTCACCACAACAAAGAGTACATAAGAGTTGGAAACTCTGGAGTTTCTATGTTGATATGGTGGAAAGTGTCAGTTCCCTAGACGAGACAAAGAAAGTCTACGAAAGGATATTTGAATTGCGGATTGCCACGCCACAAACAGTCGTCAACTACGCCAACCTCATGGAGGACCACAAATACTTCGAAGAATGTTTCAAGATTTTCGAGAGAGGACTGGATCTCTTCAGCTATCCGGTTGCTTTCGAGTTATGGAATCTTTATCTTACCAAGGCCGTCGATCGAAAGATTGGCATTGAACGACTGCGAGATTTGTTTGAGCAAGCCGTCGAGGATGTTCCGCCGAAGTTTGCCAAGGTGCTTTACCTGATGTATGGCAACTTGGAAGAAGAAAGAGGACTGGCGAGACATGCCATGCGAATATACGAAAGAGCCACGAGGGCCGTCTCGGATGAAGACCGCGCAGACATGTTCAACTTCTATATCACCAAATCCGCCTCGAATTTCGGACTGCCCTCTACAAGACCTATTTACGAACGAGCTATTGCCGCCTTGCCCGACGAAGAAGCCCGGGATATGTGTCTCAAATTTGCCGACATGGAGAAGCGTCTCGGCGAAATCGATCGTGCCCGCGCCATCTACCGTCATGCATCACAGTTCTGCGACCCTCGGACAAATCCAGCATTCTGGACCAAATGGGAGCAGTTCGAGGTGCAGCACGGTAACGAGGACACGTACAAGGAAATGCTGCGTATCAAGCGCAGCGTCCAGGCGCAATACAACACCGACGTCAACTTCATCGCATCACAAGCTCTCGCCCGCAGCCAACAGACGCGTGCGGCAGAAGCGAATGGCGATTCAGAGGTCGCAGATGCCATGGAACAACTGGAACGGCAGGCACGGGCTCCCGCGGGCTTCGTGGCGTCGAGTACGGGCATCGCGGGGACGGTAGCCAAGGAACAGCCGGTTGTGGCATCGAATCCCGATGCCATTGATATCGACGGCATGGATGACGACTGAAACGATTGACACTTATTCACATACTCTTTTTCTTTTGTTACTCGCTTCGATCTGTACATTTGGCATATCTTGTGAAAACCTAAGGGGAATGGCTGGGACGGGACGGTTATGGCCTTTTCAACCTGCTTCGCCAAGGTCAACTAGCTAAGATAGTTATCGTGTTGCCGCGCGAGGTTGATATCATCTCCGCTGCACATTAGGAGATCTCGAACAAAGGATGGTTTTGCGCCAATCTGCTACTACCTTACACGGTACACCGACTTGCTTGTGAAACCGACTGAATTACGAGTGCAAACGACCAGTCGTTGTGTCGAAGTTATATATTAGCCGAATATCTGCTTCAGTGTCAACGATCCTCCCATATGACAAAGTGGACATCAAAATGATCTATTCAGTAACTACATACGAGCCCGTTCATAACCGGGATACAAGAGCCATCAATATCAGCGCATGCTGCGGACTCTTTCGTGCCGTACTATTGCGTCAGTCCGGAGACTGGCGAGAAGGATGCCACTCTACAGGATAGATCTCACAGTATCTAGCCGAGATGTGTCGAACCAGTTGGAGGAAGCATAGCCGATGATTACACCAGATGCGTCTCCAGGCACAGTCTAGGTAGCGGTGCCCCATCACGGCAAATAGTCCCTCTGCTACCCTTGATGTTGACATCAATTCCTGGCAATCTCGCTGCAATCTATGCTCAGAAACGGATGAAGCCGAGATGGAGATAAATTGCCAATGGGGATGATCATCATCAATTCGCAAATACTTTACATCCTACTCGATGCTATCACGAATATGCACAGTAAACCCCAGACTCGGTTCGGTGCGATCGACAGATAGACATCAGAGGTGTTTGATCGATGCAACCCTCAGATATGCAGCTGACGTCACAAAGTAGAACCCGGCACTTACGGCATGGAACAGATAGCGCGGCCGCGGACTGCCATGCTGAGCTTCTGATTGGAGATACAGGGAGATACTAGGTACAGTAGGTAGTACTATCACAGAGGAATTCAAACGCCCAGCCCTTACGCGGTAGAAAGGCACGCGGGGTCTGAGCCGCTAAAGACTGACAGCGGTCAGTGAAGTCGAAATCCGAGAGACCTTCCATTGAAGTTAGTTATGTACTACATATATGTCAACGCGATGCCTCGTTGTCAAGCACTTTCAAGCATTGCCAAGGTAGAAGCTATCTACCGCATGTACGTAATTCAGAGTCGAGACCTCTGCACGTCAATCTGCTTAGAGCGAGAAAGACATCTCATAGGCGGGGTCCTCGATGCGAGCAACTCAGGGAGGGTCTCATGATGGGTCTTTGTCTCCTTCCGCTCCCTTCTCTCGCACACTCCCGAGTCCTCTGCCCACTGTCGACCCACTCTCAGCACTAAGCATCGGCCTAAGAGGCGGGGGAGGGGCCGTGCTAAACGCTAACTGGTGCTAGCTTGAGGCTTCGACATGCGACGCTCGAGGACGCTCTAGCCAGTGGCGGCGAACGACGACAGGAATCTCTCAATTATCCGCCTGTGACTGGCTGTGCTTTGTTGCTAGCGCTTGCGGATGGAGTCTTTGGTAAGAGCCAAGATCGGTCTATAGATCTTGGCTCTGCGTGGGTTTGGATCCGCCTGCATATATCGTCACTCCTACCATGGCTGATATAAACTTATGTTTGGCTCTACGGTGCTGTGATACATTTGCTGTTAGGACAGCAACATATGCAGTTCCTTATACTTGATATCAATCTCTTGCCAAGAAGATAACAGCAGCGAGCATGCCGACTTTTCCATCAGGGCAGTAACTTGGCAAAGAGGCAACCCAACGCCATAATATGACAAAGACAAAGACCTCATGCGGGAGGCGTTTGTCTTTACCGTAGATCGCTAGGTACGGTAGATAATTCCACAATGGTTTCGCCATCCATCATCGGGCGGTATGCATCATTACGCACCTATGGGGGACTCACAGCAACATTAAACATTGAAGTAGATTCAGGCGAGAGAGCAGAAAGAGCAACGTCCCACGTGCGGCAATTGGTGATTCCTACCCCAAGGGTACTACTTTCCCCCTTCTGTGGTGGGTGATCGACGTGAGGTCACATTGCTGCCCATGACTCAACTAGACGGGATGATGGCCTTCCTCGAGTCCTCTCGTATATATAAAGTCCATCCCAAGAAAGTCAGCCACCTCGTGACTACCTGTCTACATGTATTCATACCGAGTCTCTTCCTCTTTGTCACTACTAGCAGATTCATCCTACAACCTACCACTGAATCGGAGCTTGTTCCTTTCTACTTGAATCAAACGGATTCCAGCCAAACCTGAACATACATCTACACATCTTTCGTCTACATACTGTAGACCGATCATCGACAACCACCAAGTCGATACTCGGACTTACAGCTACATCTGTACCGTATCAGATAACTTACACACGCGGGCTCTTGATAAAGTCACAACTGTGGTTCGTAATCTTTGTTACGCCTCAACGCCTCTACTTAGGTAGGTTCAACGTCAGACCTTTCTACGTATCCATGACGCACCCAACAATTCATATTCTAACATGAAAGTCACACGCAGATAATCCACCACAACACGTAGAACCATCAAAATGGCGACCAACTTCGAACATCCCCAACTCAACACCGCCGTCGAGGCTGAAGAGCGCCAGCGATCTGGTTCAACCGATTACACCAACACCGATGAATGGGGTGAGTCACTGTCCAACTCTCAATCTTCCCATCACAACCCCACCCCCATCACCCATACCACTACATCACATCCCCAACCGGCAAACTTCATCCTAGCTAACGCTTCCCTCCCTCCTCAGACGCATCCAAAACCCTCCCCTCGCGCTTCCAAAAGCGCAAAGGCAGCATCTTTAGCACGCCCTCGTCCCGCGACGGCCATGTAGAGCGCAACCGCGACGCCGTCGAGGAGTTCCACAAAGCCCACTCGAAGCGCTGGTCCATATCCTCCAAGGCCTCGTCCACCGGAGGCGACGTAGCAGCACAAGCCTCGTCCCCGACACAGGAGAAGGAGAGACGCAAGTCCAGCGTCAGCAACGCCGCCGCGTAGGTCAGCGGTGTGGCTGTTCGACTAAGGACTATGGGAAATTGAGGGGGTAAGCGAAAAAGGGATTGGGATTGGGATGAGAGGCGTTTGTTGTTGTGCAACTGATGGAGATGGGCGAGACGAATGAATGATGGGAGTTGAGGCAACGTGTTTTGATACAGTCTCGTTTTCTGCTGTTTGCTAGGCGGCGTTTCTTAGTTGCTTCGTCGGCGTTTTTACATTATTGGTGGGTGAGAGACACGCACGACGATTACATTGTATTACTTAACGCATGCAATGCGACAGATAAGGATGTAAAAATCTGCTATACCAAGACCATCGCATCCGATGCACTATTTCTCACTGTCTGTGAGACCTGATCCGACTTCGCTGTCAGAGACAACTCGACGATTCTTTTACTCTCTTCGTACGATATCTATATGTATGTTCTGTACGTGGTCCGGTATCTCATCACGTCGTGTCGCTGTTAACCCCAACATTTCCCAACATCAAATATGTAAGAAGCACTAGAGTCAAGGCGTTCGAATGAATGGAATGGAGTCTCATAGCAAATGTTTTGTTATTCAAAGATTAGTCGTCGCGAGTCCGGGCAGGATACGGTGTATATCATACACCAGCGAGACAACGATGCGGGATCATCAGTGGCCGCGTCAAATGCGGGTGAATTGAACCCCCCGAAGTCTCTCGACGCCCAAAGCACTCGTGCGATTTCGCAAATATGCGTCCCGTAACTTAGTTAGGCATGGAAATACCTTCATGGCGCTCGGGGAAGGTAAGAGGTATATATACTCGTGCCATCTCCTCTCCGAGTCTGTAGGCTAATACTATACAATGGCCGATTTTGCTTCTGTCGATCCTCCAATCCGATTCCGCAAATGTAACTCTAACATGGCCCTTCCCACCAGGCCAAGTCTTTCAGTGAATAAGGAAAAGTCTGTCTATACTCTCTGCTCTTCATCTGACTCGACGTCGCCACTGACTGGTTTCGTATCACTCCCCGTCTCCGGAGCAGCTGCTTCCTCGGCCTTCTCGGCCTTTTCGTTTGCCACGGGCTCCAGACTCTTCTCTTTCTCCGGCAACGCTGGTTCCTCTTCTTCCTCGAACGCAAGTTCTTTTCTCAACTCCGGCAAGAAACGATCAATCCGTTTCCACGTCTCAGTCCACAGAAGCTCTTGTTCGGGGTCCTTGCTAGGGGGAACAAGATACCCACTGCTCGCCATGAAAAGCAGTACGTTCTTGAGGTTCTCTGGCACGGCCTCTTCCTGCAGCACAGTCAGTCTCCAAGACACCGATACCATGAATTGGGGAGAGAGGGGGAGTGGGCACATACCAAGCTATCACCCTGTCCACTATTCATAAGCCTGTCCATGATATCTATGATCTGCAACCAAAGATCAAGCATGCCGTCCCATTTGGACAGCAATACTAGATATTGTAGGAATGTCTTGCATAGTAGTGATGCAGCTTGAACTCTCGTCTCGCTCATACCATCCCGGTCCGACGAATACACTTCCGGCTTAAGGAGCTTGAGGATCAGCGGGAAAAGCACCTCGCCAAAAATTGCCGTCCACTCCTTGTGGTCGGTGCATGTGAGTTCCGGTGCCAAAAGCGATCTCTGTAGTGAAGCGAAGGCCAAATGCCGAACTTCACGACAAGGATTGGTGCACTGTGTAGTGAGGGCCTGAAAAATGGGTAGCCAGTACGCAGACCAAGCTACATAGAACAGTCATTTGAAGTCCTCACGAGATTAACTCTGAATTGGTTTAGTTTGAATTACGCACCTTCGCTGCTCTCGAGATGCGACTGCTTCATGAGATGTGGGATTCGGCCTGTCATGCTCGATATGAGATTGACGGCCTTCACACCTCTTGAGACAATTGCGTTTTCGCTGCCACCTGTTAGTTCGTCGTTCCACTTTCAAGCGACACGTATGACACACCTAGCTGCTTCTTTCTTTGCTGGTCGCGCGTTTCTATGCCTCTTCTCGCCCTTTTGCTCCTCAACTGAGCCAACATGAGCGGCGGTTGCATATTCATTGAGAAGGGTTATGGCTGCTTCGTAATTGTCTGCAATGATAGCTGATGGAGTTCCGGATACTCCTCCTTCCAAGATATCGAAGACTGTTGGCGATGAATGGGCATTACCCGCCAGGGTCCGTAGTATGACCCAGAAATCAGGCGAGGTCATAATCTCGCTGCGAAGTGGACCGGGCTGCTCAATGCAAAGCTTCAAGCCCTGCAAGACCAGCTGCGCTGTCTTTACTACGATGTCCTTTGGGAAGCTAGATATGGTGTGCAATAAGACGGGTGCTCGAACGAAGTCATGCTCCTGTGACTATTAGTTCCAGACTCCGTTGGAAGGAAAGAATGCTCACTTACGTAGCTAGCCTTAAGCACGTTGAATTGGTAGTATGCAGCGCGTGACACGATGACCGCGTGGAAACGACCCGAGTCGCGGAGTACCATCTGCAGGGCCTCCGAGACACGTTTGCCCAGAAGCTCAATTGAGGTGGAGTTCTTGAGGGCGAGCACTACGCAGAATTCTAGGATGTACACAATGGCGGGATCGTATACTGGTTTCCTCTGAGGAGTCTTCGTACCACCGCTAGCGGGCGACGAAGGCATACTCTCAGCTTTAACTGTAATAACCGGCACCGACGAGTGCTCGTCGTCCGGAAGCTGGTCGAGCAGAGCCCCGATTAATGGCTCTAAGGCATCGACAGAGAGGCTCCTATCTCCAATCAGTGTTTGGGTTTCAGTCAAGGTCGAGTAACTTACGAGATGTTGGCAAAAACATCTTCAAGGTGACACGCTTTGACGCAGTCAGCTGTGCTCAGAGAGCCTTCCACCTCTTCGGCTGAAGGTTCCGGCGGGTCATCTGCCGCGTAACTCGAGATGTATGAAGACAAAGCCGAGAATAAGCCCGTGTCGACAGCTTTCGCTGCTCGATCGATTACTTGTGTCGGCGTATGAATAGGAATCTTAGGGAGTTTTAAAGAAGAATAGCTCTTGTTGTGGAAAGGAGGTATGAGAGAATTCACGAATAGTTTTAACCATATTCGAACAATCTGGTTCAGTCAGCGTTTGCTCCCAATTTCTATAAATGATAGATGCTCACATGTTCCCATCCATCGCGAATGATAGACTCGCTTCCTTTTACAACACGGAAGAGAACGAGAGTGGCGAGCTGGGCCTTGAAGTCCCGACCGAGCTTAACGGCGAGTTCGCTGACCATAACGCTGCTGCTATCGTCCGACACCTTGACTTCGGTGTTCAAAGATGTGTTGGAAAGTTCTTCGTTGTCGAGAGTAGTCATATAGCTGAGGTTCTGAATAATGCGATCTAGCGCGGCCGTATTTCCATACTTCGAGGCGATTCGAGCGCATTGATCAAATCCAGTAACTACACGCGAGAACACGGTATCATCTGTGGCCTGCATAAATACATACGACAGAGTAGACACAATTGGTTTCCAGGTTGCCGCAAACATGTCAGCGTCATAAATGTTGGTGTCGCAGTGTATTAGTGATCCTGCGGACTCGGTCTTAAGCAGCAGCTCCCGCCATGCGTAATCAAACGCATGTTGATTGTCGTGCTCGTCGGGAAGAATGATTTCATTTGCTTTGATGGCTTCGAACGTCGCCTCTATGAACTCGGGCGCAAAATTCTTTCCGTCGTTAACTCCTCGGAGTTGGCGGTTGAAGTCGACAATTTCCATGCGTTTTTGCGTCTTGAGTTTAGGACTGTGCTGGTCAACATTCAACATGATGATGGCGTAGGTCAAAACGAAGACGGCGTCCTCGTTCGCAACCTCATCAGACACAACATGATACTTCTTCGCGAAAGCGGTCACAATACGCTCGATAAGCGGTGACTCTCCGGGAAGACGGAAACTTTCTAATAACTGTCGAAGGGCCTCGTCGGTACGTTTTCCCGAGAAATCAAACAAGTCCATGAAGGCTTCAAGGTAATCATCATTGCCCTTCTTAGAGAGGAAATCACCCAAGACGGCCTTGGAGATACGGGACGTCTGTCTGAGAAACTTCGCCACAGATACGGGGCTGTTCTTGATGATGCCCTGCTCCATCAAATACCCTAGACCTTCTTTTGGTTTTTCGTTGAATTTGGATGCGCCCTTCACGATGATTTTCTTGCGTCGTCTCTGCTCCCTGAGGAAAGCCTGATCCGGAAGCCCTTCAGAAACAGGCTCATTGTCCAGGCGGTCTGAAATGAACTGCACATAGCCTAACAACGCGTCAAGACAGAGTGGTGGAACACTTGTGGTGCTCCACGTAGCCGAGTCCGGCAAAGCGCTTCGGGAGAGTAAGCCGACCATATCCTCGCACAGATTAAGTCGGTTGGCATCGCAGTCATAGTTGACAAAGAGTTCGACAAGAAAGCTGGGCATGCGTGCCAGAGCACCCACACTCTCCACCATGGCCTGTCGAGCATCGGGCTTCCTAGTGCCGCCTTCCAGCCCCAGCTTTTGACGGTCCTGAACGGGTACAGGCGTGGCCCTACCACTGCCGGCCGGTGATGGTGGAGGTTTGACACCGCTGGGGCGCTGCGGTATACCCTCGTAGAGCAGGGGATCTATATTGGCCTCTCGCGGTATCTCCACGGGGGGATGCAAGCACGCCACCAAATAAGATAGAAATAGCTCCTGCTGTAGTTTCAACACGGCCCGGCACGTTTCCAGTAAGGTTCCAGCAACAATGAGAGAATCCTGCAAGATAGCCATGTTGTCTGATCGGACAAGTTGGAACAAATGCCGACACAGTCGGTCCTCAGCTACGGCAGCGAGAGCCGGATGGCGGCCAATGGAGGGGCCGGCCACTTCGAGGGCAACATGAATGATCCGTAGCGCCATGACCCTCATAGTGTCTCCTACCTGTTTATCATGAGGATCTAGCAAGTCTACAAGGGCTCTAAAAAGCTCCTTGATCGAAGGTAGAGAGTAGGGCTTGATCTCTGCATTTTCATGGGTTTCTGAAAGAGCGGCGACGGAGCTGGTCTCTGCCTCGGTTGCCGCATTATCGGTACTGGAAGATACTCGCTCGTCGGCCACCGGCGCATCCGACGAGGCGACGACGTCGGTGCCATTGGTCGAGGGCACCATTTTGAGCGCCTCGGTACCGCCATTGGGCTCGCTATTGAAAGCGTCGAGGTGGTCGTGGGCCTCTACCTCGAGGTACTTCAGGTGCTCAAAGATGATCTGGCACATGCGGACCATAGCTGCCTCTGCCGTCCTCCGGAGTAGCTCTGAGAGCCTAGACTGACAGCACATGCTTAGGCCAGTCTCCATCATTTCGCATACACTCTCATCGCTCAGCAATGCGCCTCCCGGGCTAGCCAGCATATCCTCCATGAGATGTAATATCATGAGCAGGACGACTTCATCTTGGGCCGAGTCACTGGCCTCAAATAAGCAATGTGTGATGGCGGTTGACAGTGACTGCATGGCCAAAGGGAATCTCGGGGAGTCGGGGCTGATGAAGCCATAGGATAGAAACTTGCGAATAGCTTTGAGGGCGAGAATGGTGATCGGGGCGGATGTGGAGGAGGCCTGGATGACCTGGAGAAAGGGATTAAGAAGCGTGGGAGAGTCGAATTGATGAATATCTAGCAATTGGTCAGTTATTGTCTGTGTTCGTCGATGCCATATCTTGGTAGTTGAATGGGATGTGCATTTGTGTGGATTTGTCCGCACCTGTACAGGTTGACAGCTCATGGCGCAGACGTCCAAAGCCGGCCATGAGGGGGTTGTCCTGCATGCTCTTCCCTCTGGTACCCCTCAGTCCCCATCTATTGGCAGCGCCGAGATCCTGCGTACCATCGACAGCGACGTTGGTGCCGCCTTTACTGCCCGGGCGCAGTAGGGGATTGGGACGGCCCAGCTGGACGGGATTCGGGTTGCCGCCGAGGATGGAAGATACCGAAGAGCCAGCCCAGCGAGCATGCTTCCGCATGGCCGACGTGACGGTTATACATTCCGATATGACGAGGGATACTGGATCGACTGCGACAGATACGGGTCGACTGCGATACTGGGTGCTAGGCGAAGAGCGGAGTATGCTCACGAGCGGGAGGGCGGATGTGGGAGTTGGTTGGCGTTGGAGCTCGGAGCTCTCTCGAGCGTGGGCGATGGTTGAATCCATTGTGGCATGGGTATGCGCATCTTGACTCATCCTCGCCCACACGGCGACACTCTGGTCTTGAGAGGGAAACAGACCTGTCTCGGGGGGTAGCTCTCGAGGATGTCGGCGCACAGTCGAGTAGAGTCGAAGGGGTCTGACGTCGCGAGCTCTATCCTTCGGAGGAACAAATAGCTGCCGCGATTGATATCAAGGTTGAAACTGGGGCTGGCCAATTCAGAGTAGCTTTTCCGTAGACCTCGGTTCTAGATTTTGAATCCTTTTGTATCAATGTTTCATGAGTTTGTTCGCGTACATCAGCTTCGGAGTGTCCCTGTCCAAACACATGTCCGAATAAATGACATGGGTCGCTGCTCTGAAGCTCGTCCCAAATTGGACCCTTACATAATCACAACCAACTACGTGTTTCGAATTTGTTACTCAAGCCAGCCTGGCAGCAGTACCGACTTATGAATACGGCACATTGACCGAACTAATCTATCGTCACCAACATCATTGACGGGTTCATTGGCGTTCTTTTCACACACTTGACTCGAGGTCAAGTGTTCGTCTGAATCTTGTTTTCACAAGCGCCATTCGAGATTCGTAGCTAGAATGAATTTCATCGTGGTTGAACACATGTTTAAGGTAAAGTTGATATACTGTATGCCAATATGTACACCTTTCATTGAATGACCCCTTCTGATCTATCTCACAATGTTGTTGGACATCCTCATTCGAGTGACAGCTGGCATTTGTTTATTGATATAGCCAGATACTGTTTAGAATTATGTTACCTAAGTTCAATTGTTGTCGCTAGTCCGACTCGTAGTGGAAACAGAGATAGGTATACAATTATTATTCGTAACAGTGGCAACGCGCTCACAGCATCAATGCTGAACACTGCCTATTGAATACTGATCTGGTTGTCAGTTCAATGCTTCGTAAGCCCTGTCTAGTACAAAATAAGCAAACAGCACCCAACGCCACTGTCCATGACCCGGGTCTTTTTAGTATACAGACCACCTGTTGCCGTTTTTCTCTTTCGCTCCCGATGCCACCCATGGTCCGAAGGGGTGAAAAGTGAAAGGCATAAACGATCAGTAATCCCAATAACTTCGAGTATAATCTCGAGTCTTCCTAGCCCCAAAACCTCGAGCAGGAATTCGAGTCAGCGCCTAATGTCCTGCTGCCACCTTAACTATCCGCTTTGCCTGGGTTGCTCTTCCTTTTCTTCGAGTCCGCTACCTTCCCGCTATCCCCGGGTTTGGCTTTCTTGATGTCCTTCTTCGCATTCGACGCCGACTCCTTTTCTGCGTCCTCGTCCTCCTTCTCGCTGCTCTTGACTGGGGCCGACTTGCCTTTGAGCCCCTGCTTGTCCAGCTTGTCTTGCAGCGCTGACTTATCCTTCTCCCATTGGCTGTTCGGGTCGTCAAAGTTGTCTTCTAGCTTCTTTTTCCTCTCTGCCTCTTCTTTCTCCTCAGCTTCTTTGGCTAGACGCTCTTGTTCCATTTCCTGGGATCCATGTTAGCATGGAACTAGTGTGATAAAGGTTGAAATACTTGCCTCCATATGATGAATGTCATCAACGCTTGGTTCGTACAAATGCCATATCGTGTAGTGAGGTAGTCCAACTACGGAAAAATCCATCCGTTTTGCCATCTGCCACTAGAATTAGTCATCCCTGGTAGATATCAAGACCATGGCTTCATACCTTGCCAAATCCTTCCGTTTCGGCGTGTTTCTCGAAGCTGAAAGCTGGGAAATGCACGCCGGATCGGAAAACCCGCGCCTTCGCGAGTATGCTTACTCCTCCCACACCATCAATCTCCATCTCCATGTCGGGGTCACCGTACGGATCGCGGAGATATGCCAGATGAGGACGCCAAGTAGCATATTCAGCGTATCCTTCCACGATGACGGCATCCTCGTCCAGGGTGTCTGCGAGAGCCAGAGCGGTATCGGATTCCTGCCACGAGTTCAGATCGTAAGGCTGCTCACCACCAAGCCAATCCGGCAGCGGCCGCCAGACGTCTTCATAAAGGGTCAGCTACCGTGCAGTCTTGCGTAAGGTCGAGGAAGGGTCTAAACTCACTTGGAACAATGACATCCTTATTGTGGCGCATGAGATCCTCGACGATGGTAAATGGTGCCGTCTCAACGTCCACGTCTCTCCAGTACACCCAGGAGTGGTGCGGGCGAAGAGTGGCGCTCAACAACCAATTCCGCGCCTGCGCCATGAGCTTTCGGCGACTAGCCTGCGCCGCAAAACCGTGGCGACTCTCCACGTCCTGGTTGACTTTCTGCCCAAAATCTTTTTCGATTATGGAGATTTCACCGTATGGCTGCTTCGGATCTTCGTGCGCCTGAAGATCTTCCAACATCTCGACAAGAAGTTCCAATGTTCTGTCTTTGGAGTCGGAGACTAGAAAGGCCAAATCCATCAAGTGGTGTGGATAGGTGAGGTTTCTTAGATGGGAAAACATCATGGGTATGTGAGGCTCGGCGTCTCGCAAGGGGACGCAAATGAGGATGCGCTCTTCTCGCTCCCAGCCGCGAGCGGTTCCCTGAACATTGGAGAGATCGTAGTAGCGGACGGTATCCATTAGGACGTCGCTCGCCGTACTTATCAAGCCAGCGGAGAAGATTGATGTCATGGAAAAGCTGCCTGGCCAGACAAAAAGCCCGAAGAGAAATATGACGCCGGCAGTGATGGCCAGCTTGGTCATGAGATTTCTTCGTCTCCGCAAAGAAGGGTTCGAAGAGCGCGGTTTAAAGCTATTGATTGTTCCATATCAGTGCTCCGGTCTCATGTAATAGCGTGGCTCAGGGGCCTGGACGCAGGTAGCTCACCTGTGAGGAGAGATGTCGAAAGTATTGCTGTTTGGCCGGGGATAGCCATTGGACACTCCAGGATGATGCCGAGACATCATCTTGGACTTGTCCGAGGCATACGAGGGTAGCATCCCAGCGGAAGAGCTGAGGGCCTCTAGGGATGGGCGGAGGATAGGTGGGATTGCGAATTGGGGTGACGGATGATGGGAGCGTCAGGCTCGAAGCCAGGAGAGCTAGATGCCCCTTTGCGATTTAACAGTTCGTCATGGGATCGGGAGAGGGATCGACAGGGGACAACGGCGCGTAGGGAATCGTTCGGACGAGATCATGGACGTCGAACTGGAGGTTGGATAGCGCACGGGCGCAGGCAGGAGGGTGAGAGGACGGTCGTACAGCGGTAGAGATAGAGAGGCAATAGAGATGTGTCGTGTTCATGAAGATCTGGATAATCAACTACGATTTCCATCTACCAATTACCTTGAGCACAGGCTACAGCAGACTTGGCGTCGCCCGTTGTCCGCCAGGGGAGTTTCCGGTTAGGGCCTCTTGGCAGAAGTCTAACCCGCTACAGCTCCCCCCAGGCCCCACCAGATGACGACTCTGGTGCTGCTGCAGCCACTGTCAAACAGGCAGGATGTCCCCTAAGAAGCGTGTAAGGTATCCCAACCTTATTAGTTTCAGATTTAACCTCTCTCTACTGGGGATGGGGCGGAGGACCCTTCTTTGACACTGGGGGAACTGGCGCATACAAGTTCAATTCACAGGCGGAACAGGCGAAACAGTCGACAGGTAACTTTCCATGAAATCACATCAAAATACTACACATTTCATACTTGTTACGCCCATCGCCGTTATTTCACAAGAGCTGCAACGCTCTGGAGTCCACATCACATTAGACTGAGTATTTGAATGCCAACTTCCGCTCAGATTCAGCCTTCGTTCCCCATCGCCGCGTTATTGCATCTGATAGATTTACTGCCCTATTATGGCCATACATGCAATTGGCAGGATCACGGTTTCTTGGTACCCTTCATTTGCAACTTCGTTATCTGAGGATATGCTGGGATGTACGCTTAGTACGAGAATCCAGAAACATTGATACTCACCATCTGTTACCGTACCAGCCCCAGTCAAATCCAATAAACGCTAGTCCAGCTGCAGTTGAGATACCGTACTTTCCCAATGCTTGAATATCTGCGAATAGAGAAAGAACAACCATATTGCTGCAATTTTGCTGCCGAATTGCCGTTGGAAAGCATTTCAAACGTTAGAAATCGCAAACGTCGCGTTTTTTATACGTTAAAACCAGCTTCCGATACGAAAGTTGCATTGTTTAAAGATTGTATCTTAACTACTGCTATTTGAACTTCACAGGCTCTGGTACGGTATACCCCTCTGGCTAATACATGCAGTTACATGGTGTCATCCAAAGGGTTCAATATCACGGACCCGGACCGAAAACTTCACGATAATGACTCACGGTCACCATGTTGGGAACTCCCGGATTCAGCCCCATACTCCTCACCTGCTTCTGTTTGTCCATCTCGCATTCTCTTCCAATTAGACCGATTGCGGCTATAAGTTCCAATAGCCGAGAGAATGGCAACGCCGGAAATGATGGCGCAGACTTCCATATCCTCGCGGAAAGCATTCGAGTATGCCTTTCTGATGGCGGTCAGCTGATTTGAGTCCATACCAATGCCATCGCCAGCCACGAGCGCCGATATCTCATCCGCGGTCACAAAAGCTCCGATTTGTGATTGCAATGTCGCTCCTAGGATCGCCGAGGTGGCGGCGATGCCAAGACTGCCTCCTAAAACACGGACCTGCGCTACAATGCCCTGAGCCGTTGCTGTATCACTATCAGTTCTAATTTCTTCTCACTCGGTCATTACGGCTGCTCACCGTGATCCTTGGCGGATGAACGGATCGAAGCGATCATCGTAGATGTCGATACTGAGAGTCCAAACCCAAATCCGACGAAGACTAAAAAACCAAGGGCTTTCGGCTCAACCGCTTTAGAATCGGAAACCGTCGACAACAGCCCGCAGCCCAGCAACATAGAACTAGCCGCCACCACTAAAGTCTCAAAAGCCCGATCTTTGTGTCCGTTGATTCTACCTGAGATGGCCGAGCCCACAGCGCTTGCCGCCAGTGCCGGTAAAAGCATCACTCCAGCGATTAGAGCGTCTTTACCATTTACAACTTGTAGCCTCTGTGCAAAAGCATAGATAAGAAGGATGTAGGGAAATCCGAGAAGCATCGTGTTCACGACTGCCGATGCATAGACCCGGTCGCGAAGGATGCGCATTGGGACCGCCGCAGCGATACCATCACCCCATCGCGTTTCTATGAATAGAGACCATGCAAAGATCGCAATCCAGGCAAGCAGCCCCAGAGTAAGGGGCACAAAGAATGTTACTTTGGACCACTGATCGACACTGCTACTGGCACTTTGAAATGGGTAAACAACCAGGACTGCCGCTGCAACGAGCAACACTGAACCGAAGTAGTCAAGGTCTCTCCATGACAGGCGTTTGCTATGCGGCAAGTATTGTGGCTTCGGCCAAGCCAGAAAAAAAAGTATGATGGAGACAGCTCCGATAGGCCCACTGATGACAAGTCAGAAGCCCGTCATGGCTGGCTACAGTTTACCTCAGACGACTTACTTGATCCAGAATATCCAGCGCCAGCCTGCGTAACGTGTAAAAACACCCCCTAACACTGGCCCAAGAACACTGGCAAGGGTGATGATAATACCGATTAAACTCGCCAGAATATGTCGCCAACTTGGGGGTACGATTTCAGGGAGTATGATCATCGAAAGGGAATAAAGACCTGCTACGATCAGACCTCCACTATGCTGTCTTTGGGTTCCCGAGGACTCACCTGAGGCACCAAAACCCTGGGCAGCCCGCAGTGCAATAAGCTGGTTCAGATTCTGCGCGAAACCACAGCCAATGGAAGTAGCTATAAAGACGGCATACGATCCCAAGAATGCATCTCGCCTCCCGACGACATCGGATATTCGAGCGATCACAGTCGTGAATGCTAGATACGATAAAGTATATGCAAGTGCCACCCAGTTTACCTCCTCCACATTGTTGAAATCAGTACCTATGGTGACGAGGCTTGTAGCGACTATCGATGTGTCTAGGAAACTCAGGAATAATCCTATCGAGACCCTAGCTGCACGTTAGTCTACGGTCAACAGAATCTGGATCTGGATCACTTGCCCAAGGCCAAGGAGCATCAGCCGCCATGTCGGCAAAGCTTGCTGCTTGTTCAGGGCGTGAGGGCCTGGGTTTTGATATTCCTTTACAAGACGACGATTTACGTTGATGTTCGAGTCGAGGACCGGAGTGCTGTTGCCTTTCTCAACAATGTTCTCTTCACTCATACTTCTTAATGATGGATGTAAAGAACCTGGTCGTCTCTTCTACAATTCAATCCGTAAAATGGCCGCCAAAAAAGCCTAGAGAGGTTGTACAAAGCATGTCTACTTCTCTCCAAGGAGGCGTAGGACTGATATATACAGGAAAGAATGATCACAGTTCATCATGTTGGAGGTGAGTATCACAGTAGACAATGCGAATCCGAAGGGAGCTATCTCCCTGGACGACTAGTGATTATGTATTTTGGAGGGGCCACAGTAGTATCACATATCAGTTGTCACTGCTGACGGACGAATGTCATTCCTTGCATGCAACGCAGTCTCCAGATTAACAACGAAAGCCCAAGTGGCTGGCTCCATAATTTCGCACTCGCTTCTTTGGCGTCTGACCATCCACTTTTCGGCCCCCTTAGATTCTCCATTCTCAACGACCAGTTGATGACAATCCCATTTTCGTCCTATATGGGCAGAGCGAGTATTGGGGCCACACTGAGATGGGTGTCGAGAACCGGGCAAACGTTACGGCCTTACCACCTCTTGGTTGTTTTGGTACAGTGTCAAACCTCGTCAGATGACAAATTACAACACGAGACTCAACTCAGACGAGATCCCCGGAAAGCTGAAGTGAACATACGTTCCCGCGAGGGGGCATCGTATGCGCTATCACGCAACAGCTCCGTTGTTCAGCGGCCTCGATAGTTTGCCGCCACGGCCAGAGCATTTGCCACCGCGCACAATCGTTTAAATAGTCCAATCAATCTTGCTGTGGCTTTAACGTGCGAGTGAAGATCAAATAATGACACTACAAAGCACCTCCGCGCTCACATTTTCAATTGCGTTGGCCTCTTTCACCCTTCGGCTCTTCAGAGAGAACGCACTAATGTGACGGGATATTCGTGGTATCTTGCTATGTTACACCGATTTTGAAACATCCGTCAAACGTGGCCTCCACGATCTTTGCGCGGCATTGAGACATTGTCTCATATTCTTTGAGACCGACCCAGATCGCGAACCTCCTCATCCAACGTGCTGGGAACACTTTGGAGCACACCAAGATTCCCTTCTCTTTACCCGTGTGTATCGTGAAGAGTGTGGTGCGATTGGGTCTCGGCTGTAACTCTTTCCTATGTCCGTATTATGGTGGTCTATCGGTCTACTATTGCCGAGACTCATCATCTGAAATCAGTGCTATCTTTAAGTCGTCAAACCTCCATCCGACTCCCGATAGATATGCTCCGCGTAAAGCTCCCCAAGCTAAGACACGAATTTTCCAGTACTAATGAGTCGATGAGACATCCTTCAGGGTTGACAATGGCAGGTAAGGAGACACGATGATTTGGCACAAACAATGCATAAAATAGCGAAAAAACACAATGTATAATTCTCGGCTGTGAAATACGCAGATGTTTCATAGCCTACCTAGTTAGCAGTGCTACTCTCGATTCTGTACGAACCTAGCTTATGACTTCAGTACGTCTTTGTCACATCCTACCTAGGCTGATAGAGATACGCATCGATATGTCTAACAACGTGTCAAAGTTTCTCTAGACAGCCATGGCATCTCAACGTTATTGTCACACATAACACAGCATGTCTCATATTCAACCACGCCAAATCGATGAGCACTTGGAATGCCCTTGCGTACTGTGCATTAACGCTGACTAATATTCGATTTATTCTGATTCCATTCGATCAGGATATTCGAATTGGAAACATTCAAGGCATATGGAATAGAGAATACAACTTTGACAATACGACTACTTCGGCCCAGACTGAACTAGATGGTTTGAGTGCACATCTCCTCTTACTCCGACAGTCATCCCTAGGGCGTAACCACCGACCATAGCACTGAATGTGTTCAACCACCAAACACCAATCAAGGATAGGCCGGCTTGATCTCCCAGTCCACATAGCCCACATGTGCAACTTTATCGAGACTTTTGATGAGATATATGTCTTACTACTATGGCCACAGTATTCTGATGGTCCAGCATGAAATATCTCCTCCATCACGTGTTTTGTCTATCCCGATGATAGCAAAGGCATCTGTCATTTGCGGGCCGCCCGAACAACTTTGGAGCAGGTGTACATAAACTGATGCAGATGCTAAGTCACTAGTCATGAGTTCGAATGGAGGCATATCGTCCTATGTGATATTGTGGTGGTGAATGTGCCCATAACCTACTAGTATGAAAACAGCTGTGCTTTTCTTTCAGCCTTCCCCTGTCGCACGATGCAGGTAAACGGCCACACGCGGGATGGGCAGAAGAGTGAATTTTTCCAGGTCAGGTTTCTACGAGAGACTGTTACTCAGCGGCTAACTCTTTATTCATTGTTTTCCTCCATTAGGAACAATGGCATTGAAAGATGTGGCTCTTTATGTGACAAAGTTGAGTGAGAAAAAGAATGAACAAGACCGTTGATCAGCCTTGAATGCGTCCGAACCGAGACTGATCAAGCTGTTTCACGAACAGTGATATCAACTCTCGATACCGCAACACCTCGTCGTGCGTATATAGCTTTCAGTGTACAGCTGAGGCTCCTCTATATTTCGTCATCTGAGAATCCCAAGTCAAATTAGGTATACAACCCGAATATGGAAGACAACTCAGGAGCAAATATGCAAGCCGTCCTTAATGACAGATCCGGGCTAGGTCGGGTTTCCACAACCAAAAGGAAATCTAAATATAAGTCCCCAGAAAAGATGCCCCTTACCGCCAACTCTTCACCACGAAAATGGCGACGGGGTTTCCGCTCCTGTGGCACAGTCTGTAGTTGGACTCTCAAGACCCTCGGCGTCTTACTCATCATTCTATTCATCATAACAGGCATGATGGGCCCCAATAATGAAGAGCTGCCTCATTATCCACGTGGGCGCGAACCCAGGCGCACCTACTCACCTCCCGCACCCAGAACGACATACTACGATATCCTGAAAGTCTCCCCTGGCGTAAGTGACCGTGCTCTCAAGCTGAGTTATCGCAAGCTGATCAAGCAACATCATCCCGATAAACTGCCGGCTAATCTAACTGCCCCGGAAAGGAAAACCCACGGAGACAGATATCAGCGCGTTCTCAAAGCCTACGAAATTTTAAGCGGTCCTCGAAGATGTCAGTACGCTCTCGA
Source organism: Xylariaceae sp. FL1019 (assembly GCA_022578705.1). Classification (NCBI taxonomy): domain Eukaryota; kingdom Fungi; phylum Ascomycota; class Sordariomycetes; order Xylariales; family Xylariaceae; species Xylariaceae sp. FL1019. The sequence goes on from MU391932.1 coordinate 406,880, forward strand.
TCACGGCGTCGACCAGGAGACAGTCCTAGATTGTTGTCGCGTAGTCCTCGCGAAGCAGGTCGCCGATTACAACAAGAGTACGGAGGCAGTAGCAATTTCCGACTTACGGCGGCGCTCTGTGTATAGCCTAGGCTGGGCTTTGGAGTCGCTCCCTGGATTCTCTGAGCTGCTCGTAGAATACTGGCCAAACCCTGGTGAAAAGCCTGATAGGGGAGATCAGACAGAGTTGACAGCTCTCATTAAGAGCTACCCCAGGGAAGTTATATCCAAGGTGACAGCAACTTTTGTTTGGACTTGTAAGGTCTTTTTTGCTATCCCTGATACTTTCTGGAGCTTTGGTCGCTGGGTGTTCAGACGGTGAACTGCGGAAATGAGTTGTTTATATGGCATCTTAAGAGCGCTCAGAGAATAGTGTTTGCAATAATTGCATCTGTTTAGCTGGCCAGGTGTCTACATTTGTTTACGAGGCATCTTGTTCGAAATAAAGAAATAACTTGAATTAATGACGTACGCCGCATCTTCAGTATCCTCCGTCTGTGCTGCATGCAACGTCAATCATAGCGTATAGCATTGCTCTTGATGTGGTCCTTTGGCTATGAAAATAAACCAAAACAAAAGAATAAATATATCTAGCATATTCTACTGATATTTAGTCACTTTGCCGCCCTCTTTCTATGTCGGCTAGTATGGCGCCGCGATTTAAGATGTTAGTATTAAAACTGCAGCTTCCTAGAATCAAGGGTTGGTATGAATGGTAATAGTTTGAATGGTGAAGCATTAGAAATTGCAGATTATATGATGAGATTAACTTCAAAGAAACACCCATTGCTACGCTAATCTATAAATGAATCTATAAATGATCTGACATTGGTTTTATTTACCGTAAACTGTTGTGTAAGGTAGGACTTGTCGATGTCTGTGGGACATTCAGTGGTGTGGCTGGAAGCTCAGTAAGTGACGCTTGCCTGGCGTCCGCGACGGGTTCCGTGCCAGCTACTTCAGCCCTCACCATACTTCCGTCTATCTCAACTGGGGTTGTGTTTTCTGATGTTATCGTACTTTCAGTCGGTAGTGGATCCGTTCCTGTTTTTTGCGGTCGCAAGCCAAATTTTACCGACGGATGTGACAATATGTCGTCTTTATCGGCTCTGGGCACGATCGGCTGGGCTTCCGGCGAGGCAGTCTTCGATTTCCTCCTCTTCCTCAGCAATAACCAGATTACTCCGAGTATTATCAAAACACCCGCGACTCCTCCAACAACAGCGCCTGCAATAGTTCCCTTGGACACAGAGGACCTTGAGTCTGAGTCTGGATCGTCTGGACCGTCTGGGCCGTCTGGACCAGTGATTGATGTCTTATCTAATATTAAGTGCGACATTAGCCTCCCTTCGGTCATTGTTATCATGATATGTAGATATACGGATGCGGTCCATACTCTGAACAAGCACAGCAAGCGGAACTGCACCATCTGGTAGGTTACTGTCTGGTGGAAGACATCCGTCGACATTTGAATCATTGTATCCAACAGCACCACGATCACAGCAGAAGAAGCCGCGATTGTTGAACATCACCCATGATGAATTGGCACAGTAGGGAGTCGCTCTGAGATCCGCTGTGCAGTCCTCGCCGTCTCGGCAGCAGACATAATCGTTTGAAGGCTTGGAACATTTCGATGATTTTGGACAGCAGGCATGGTATGAATGGGCTGTTTCCCCACAGTCCTGTTCTATCCCTGAGGAACATGAGTTGCTGCGGCGGACGGCCCAGCCTTGGCTGTAGGTAGTCGCCATGGCGTGGTAGTGGACACGAGCTCGAGGTCTCCGAGAGATCAGACGGCTTTCTGTACAGAAGAGCCTGGCTGCGTGCAAGATAGTAGTAGTGTTTTGAATGAAGTCCAAACTCGGCGAGAGATGATGTTGCTATGCGTGCAGAAATGAAAGTCGAAGAAAGAATAAACATCACTGCCAATAATGCAGTGACTGATCTACCCAGGCTACAGAAACTAATCATGAAACACATCGTCATAGCTGAGGCCGAGCGTATGGTTTTCTGGTGTCATTGGCCACTTTTGGGTTTGCTTGTCGATCTCGAGGCGGCTTTGCGGGCTGGCACGGTCGATGCGGCCGCTTACCAGGATGCCGGTTGTCACCGTACCTATCTCAACAAACGACGAATAGTACGATATGAGAGCCACCTTAACTACTGAAGACTACCAACAAGGCAGAGTCGACGACAATTCAAGCATCCAGATCTTGGCCATCATTGATAACTGCATCTTCAAACGGCTCCCCGTCACGGATCATTGTGGGCGAAGGGCCTAGGTTCAACCCCGGCACCATACCGGCGCCGGAACTGTTCATCACTTTCGACTCGATGGTCATGAGCTGATTGAGCAGGCGTTGTGGCATAGAAAATGCCCACCCTGCCCGCGGTTAATACCACTGAACTCTACACCTCGTACCCTGCCTCTTTCTACGCCCACAAGAGAGAGCTGGTTCCCTTGATTGTCTAGAATGAACCTCTCGACCATAAGAGGCAGAGACCGGGACCGTTCCTGTCCCATTTGACCTTGATGAAGGGTCTTCCCTCGCGGTAGCTCATTCTGTACGTCACTCAACTGACCATTCTCTTCATCTGACGCTGGTGTCGATGTATTCATAGGTGTATCACCAAGAAGACGATGGGTTTCATCGACAAAGCCTATGCTGGGCGTTCTCAAAAGATGAATGTGGGGAAACACTTGAAATAAGGGTAGTTGTAAGCGACACTAGCAGATGTCAATGAAGCGTAGAAGCCGTTTGTAACGTGCTGTTGAGGGCCAATTGACCCAGCATTGCAAGGTACATACAAATTTAGGGGTCTTGAGGGGTTGTTTCGGACGTACGTACTTGCCATGATTCACGGTATATGACCTCTAGAGACTCTTTACCAGAGTCCGACATAGTTTCCACGGTGGCCAAATCCCACGAAATATCGGCAGCGAGTTCATAGAGTCCAGGGCCCGATTTCTAAAAATGAACCCGCCCAAAACCAGGCTCCGTCATCAATATCCCGCCGCCATGCCAAGGCTGCCGAGCAATGGAGCCTTGGATTGGTTTCAGCCGCGGTGGGGAAGGCGGGTAAGCATGGCCGTCGCGGTACTACGAGAAGGCTTGAGCTAGACGCATGCCTTGTCTGCGATATAATGGCCAGGCATTGATACTGCTCTCAAAGGTGTTTGCATCGAGGGCGAATTTCTTCGCAGGACATTGCATCCCGTATCGCCGTGCTCTATCTAACACTGTGGTGTCTTCGTTTCCACGGACGGGTAGCAGGTCGTCCTTAACTCGACAGGGCCGGGTAGCAGTGGGGATGAAATTTGAGTCAGCAAAGGGGTTTATCACATCGAGGGAAAAGTATTCACAAACACTTCACGTAAAGACCGTTAGACTTCATAGATGAGTACATCTTGAGCTACTGTGATGCCTCCACGGCAGGTTGAACATGTATCCTAGCTGATCCACGCTTATCTTAGAGGTGAAGCTGCCTACAAGAAGTCTTGGGCGAAAAACCCGATGGCGCATTACTCAAATCTTCCCACAACAGAAACGCCAAACATCCATAATCGATCAACATTGAAGATCAAGATACAGTCTTAATGTGGCGCCATGTGTTTGTTCGCTCTTGTCGGGTGTGCCATTCGTCTTGTTCGTAGCAGGCACGCGACCAAGTGATGGCAGATGGAGTGAGTGCCCCGCAAAAATCCCACCTTAGGTCATCTCTCCAAGCTTGACCACCTGCACCCGTGGTGTTCAAACCCGAAACTCGTCTCACGATACGCAACACATGCGATCGATTCTTCTCTCATTACATGCTGCCGGCCTCTTTCTCCCGAATACTTAGTCTCATCATAGCCTGCCCGTCATCGCCGTATTCTCCAGAGAGCCCACAATGACTGAGATTGTGGCGGCACAAACGCCGCCACTTCTCCACGGCCCGACAGAGAAGGAGAAGAAATATGACAGGCAGCTCAGACTATGGGCCGCGAGTGGCCAGGCAGCTCTGGAGTCTGCAAACATCCTTGTTGTCAACTCCGGCGCCGGCACTGTAGGCGTGGAAACACTCAAAAACCTAGTCCTTCCAGGTGAGCAACGGTCCCGTGGGCCTATCCGGCGATCCGCATCAGTCGCGAAACTGACACCCACAGGCATTGGCAAGTTTACCATTGCTGACGACGCCATTGTGAGCGAGGCCGACCTTGGTGTCAACTTCTTTCTCGACAAGAGCTGCTTAGGCAAGTTGCGGTCAGAATGCTGCACCAAACTCCTCTTGGAGTTGAACCCAGAGGTCCAGGGAGACTGGTATCCGAAGAGTGAAGTTCGTCCTCTGCACGTGAATGCCTGCTGTATCCGATACTGACCGCGCGAGTAGAGCAAACTGGACCTTCGTGGAATATTAAATGATTCGAGCCACTTTACCTTGATTGTGTACACGAATCCCATCCAAGAGGAAGATCTCGCCACCATCAAGGCCTACGCCAGCGAGAGACAGACGCCGATCATATCCATTCATTCTGCGGGGTTCTACTCATACTTCAGAATGGAATTACCTGGGACGTTTCCAATCGTAGACACTCATCCCGAGGTAGAGAAGACAACAGACCTCAGACTCCTGCAACCTTGGCCGGAGCTTTCTGCGCTAGCGAGCGAGATGACCAAGGATATAGATGCTCTTGACGATCATGAGCATGGGCATCTACCTTATGTTGTGATTCTGCTCCGCTTTCTTGAATTGTGGAGGCAATCACACGATGGGCGTAATCCCACCACCTTCAAGGACAAGACAGAGTTCGGCAAATTTGTTCTGGCTGGCTCAAGAACCAATAATCCTGAGGGTGGCGAAGAGAATTTTCAGGAGGCGGTTGCCGCCATTAACAAGAACATCAAGCCACCTGAGTTGGAAACTGGATTGGAGGAGGTATTCAGCCATCAACTGCTTAGCGAGGTGAGTACAGAGCACGGATTGAACAGGCCAGAAGGGGACACTGACATTACCAGGCCGAACGCCACTCGTCATTCTGGGTCATTGCAAGCGCGATCAGCACTTTCTACCAGAGACATGGTTGCCTCCCTTTGCCTGGGTCCTTACCCGATATGAAGGCGAAATCAAGTGTCTACGTCAAGCTGCAGAGTTTGTACAGAGACAAGGCTCGAAGGGACGCCCAGGAGGTACTGGAAATAGCCAGGACAAACCCAGGTGGCAAACAAGTCGACTCTGCCGAGGTGGCCCTATTTTGCAAGAACGCTCGATTTGTCAAGCTGGTCAATGCAAAGCCAAGAGACATAGATCTCTGTCAGATATTCGGTACGAGAAAACGTCACGGTGATACCAAAATACAGTGTGACGCAATCTAATTCATTGAACAGAGACCGAAAAGGCGAATGACGAAGCAGCGGCGGAAATGAGAATAGCAACTGACGGAGCGTTTAGTCTGCCCATGTCGAATCTTCCGATTTATTTGGCGCTGAAGGCTACCGCTCACAACCCGGCAGCCTCTGCCGATGAGATCATGGACACAATAGTCAGCGAGATTCCTCCAGCCACTGGAGATGAGAGGACTAAGCAGACAGCCCAAGAAGTCGCAAGAGCTGCCGGAGGCGAGCTGCACAACATTTCTGCGCTCACAGGCGGTATGGTAGCTCAAGAGATGATTAAGATCATCACAAAGCAGTACATACCTATTGACGACACTTGCATATTTGACGGCATCAGCAGCCGATGCCAGGTACTCCGTTTATAAAAGGGCACCGCATGCCAATCGGTCGAGGCTTCCCATAGGCTGAAGTTTCGGAACTCGCCTTGGAGATCCGGACTTGACTGTGGGGAAAGGGATTAAAGATTATGGGGACCGTAGCTTGGCACGTAATTGAATGTGACCTCGTCGCACCCTCTCTTCAGGAACTTGAGGATTAGTGGCTGCTATCGGACCGCCAGGCCTTGCAGTAACATCAGTCTCTGCACTTGGCCGCTTTTTCAAGCTTCAAGCGCCGATGGGTCCCAGCTTTCAGATAGTGAGTATATCTTGAGAAGCCCCCATCCAGTCGGCTGAATGGAACTGCGTCACCTGGCTACCTGGAGTGCATATGATGTGAGTCTGACGCTCGTCATCACCAGCTGAGGATGGAGAACCGAAGACTGCGGATACAGCAGAGACGGCATAGACAGGCCGTTTTGATGGCAAGTGGCTCTTGTCCAGGCAAGAAGGCCGCACAAAATGTAGAGACAAGAAATCAAGGGCCGTGGGCCGTGGGCCTGGATTCGACTATGGGTGTCTCCTGCAAAGTATTGCTCCCGACTCTCTTGGATTAGGATTGGGCACTCACTCTCCGGTCTCAGAAAGCGGCTCTTTAGTTGGCTAGCGATGAAACGATGCAATATCCATGGTCCTGCAGGCATGATGCCCAGTACTGCCAACCGCCTCACCCTGTACTCCAAATACCCCAACTTTACCCACGCCCAACTCATGTACATGAACTGACCGCGTATCGCCTGGGCAATGCATTATGACACGAATGCGATAATGACAGCAGACAAATGTGGCCTTAGCGAGTTGTTCGCCGATGGTCTGATTGGTCGGGATCAAGATCCTATTTCAGCGAAGCTTATTGCCCTACCCACACACTCACTTGATCAGTGCCTACCACTACTAGGTAGTGACAACTAAGCAGTACCGTACGCGAGTGAGGACCTATACAGATGCAAGTTAAGTCTAGCATTTGCACTCGTACTGGTGTACACATTCACCCAGCCCAAGATTTACAAGAGAATTGATATGAACGCACGGCACAGGTTAATATAACTGATATTCTTAGTCACACTATACCGAGATGTAATTGGACTAAACTCGCTATCTTCAGGGCTCGAGTTTGCTCGGCGTTTCCCTCTCGTAGCTTTATCACGAATTGGTCATGGCCTCCGTGCGTGTCTTTTACTTGTATAGATGGTCACATAAATCATGGAGGCTTATGTTGGCTTTGGCAAAGCTTACATCCCTCAACAATTGACCTTTCCACCGAGACACGCTTGATGCTCTTCGCCAACACAAGAGAGTTGTGCATACTGTACATCATGAGCGATACATTGCCACCTACACTGCCACATAGCTTTGATGCCTCCATAGTAACCGACCTCTGACTGGCAACAGAATTCCAGGGAATCTATCGAAGATCGAATAGATGTACCCATCTCCAGCCACATACCTGCACTGCAGGTATGCCACCGTTACTGCCGATCAACGTCGATCACCGCCACTATCAGCCTTTTTTTCGTTGTCAGTAGTGCTCGCCTCGCACGCCAATTGCTATACAGCTACAAAGACCACTCTCGGCTAAGCAGTATACGTCAGCTGCTGGTCGTTGTCTTTCGCCTATGGTCACGAGACAAGCGGGGTTTTTGGCTGTGTACCTATGATAGTTCCATGCCTGGAATGGATAACACTATACAGGACCATCCCCAGCTCGTCACATGGTCAGATTTTACAATATCGCTTGGCGATGGCCTTTCGCAGCATCGTAGGAAAATATATATCCTGCATGGCATGAAGACAAGAATAGTTCCTTTTAATATAAAGTAAGTAGCTACGGTGATTCTATTCGTCTGCCGAGCTGTCCAGTTTTCAAGAATGGAAACGGCAGGCTTCGGTTTCCTTCGGCCTCACCTCGCTACGCGCATGACTTAGAGAACGAATGCATTTCACGTGTTGCCTAGACGCTTAAGCGAGCGAAACATAGGTTAGGGTATATAGTGCACCATGTCAGCTGGTGCTTTTCTGCACTCCAGATTGTTGCAGATTCCCCGAGTGTGGGGTAGACGTCGCGGCCGCTCACTGGATGACGGAGGGTGAGGGGATGCGCAGGAACTGAGCCGAGGGCGCAGGGTCATGGGCTGGGGTTCACGGTTAATCCGGAGCGAGTTCCTCAGGGTCCAGGACTGCGAGCAGAGATGCGTCTCTCATTGGAAGATGATGAAAGGGTTGCAGCGACGGCGCGGTTGACGACAACTCATTGCCGCAAGCACTGTAGCACTGTAGATCCGCTTCGCCAAGGCACGAGTGCAAGGAGAAGCTGGCTATGGGTCGTCGACGTCCTCTCGGCGATCAACACCGTTCCTGCTTTGGTCAACTTCTCCTCGTCTGGCCCGATCGGCAACGCCCCTGAGTTGGCTAAGGTGCCCGGTTGAGTCTACATATACGTTTTGCAGGTTTGCAAAGAGCTGTTCTCTGGAATGCCGTCATCACAATCAAGATTGAGACTGAAAGTTATGTCACCGTCGTATATCTCGATTCACGAAGGTTGGGTTCGGCTGGCTGGTCGACTGAACCGTATGCGACTTGATATTAATTCGGCAAGAACCTCAACTCGACGGCAGACAAGACACATTCTCGGCCGTCAGCTTGCATTTGCCATCCCACATCTGGGCAAGTGGGTTCTCAATGTTGCCCAAGCGGGGGACACCAATTGACCGGCATTCTACCAGACCTATTCGTGGACTTGGATTTATATTGATGCTGCATGAGAGATCGGTCGTTGGGTACCCACATATACTGCACAGGCAGTGTCCTGATATCCAAGTCACTTGTCATGAGAGGGCTGGAACAACGTCAAGCAAGCCGTGATGTGTACCGCTTGTCCAAGGTACACATGTGAGACTATTGGCCGAGCGTGATATGACCTTTTACAAAGCGCTCTCCTCGGCTCGATGTCGGGCGTGCAACTACAAATGCAACCTTTTCCTCAAAGTATAATACTATAACTCACTGGAGATCTGTAAACAATCCTCGAAGCGGTGCATTTGTTGATTTAAATGCCTGGCGCTTACAGTTCGAGGCTTGATATCTCTGTGGAGCTGTTGTAACCCTATATCGGCTGGCGATGGTGATTCGACGGTGTCCACTGTCGACGACAGGAGATCGTGGGGACCTTTACGGTTCACTCGCAGTCTATGTAGCTGGGGGTTTCGGAAAGCTCTCCAAGCCAACCGCGCGGTACTGAGATGTATCCCAAGACATACAGGAAAGACTATTGTGACAATTCACTATGTGTCTTCAGATCGGTTCCCGCTTTGCCTTTCGATTCTCAATAGGGCCAGGGCCCAACCTTTCCCGGACCACTCGTGTGAAAGGTCTGGGGAACATGATGAACCTTGCTCACTTTGCATATAGGTTGTTATGTAGGAAGTAGCAGATTGTCCCATCGTGAAAGATAATGGCAACGCGAACAGCCTGAAGAACGACAAGATCAGAGGAAATAGGGTTGGATGTATACCTTGGTGTTCATTCCGGTTCTGAGGATTGCCGACTGAGACTGTGCCAAACTTTTTTTTTCTTTTTTGCCAAGATGCTCTTAAAAGTCGGATTGTTTTCCCTCGACCAACCAGTCTGTGCCTATGTATTTCTGTCTCAGAGATCTTTTCGGGTTTACCCACGATTACTCGCATGTGTTTTACACTACCACGAGCAGCCGGGCTTCCTTCCCGTCATCCCTGTTCGACTGGTACGGGTAACGACGCAGGTTGAACCGTTGGATTAAGGGCAGGCTAAGACTAGTGCGACTCATGAGCATATGTAGTCAGAGCATAGTCTGGGTTTGATGAAGTGCAAGCCGCTCCCATTGACGGTTTGACACCCATGGAGCAAGGCCTGTGGGAAATGGATGAAAGCCCCATCGGCCCCATCTCTCGACTGATCTCTGCTAAATGCCAAACCGGCCAGAGAACCGGAGTCGAGGGAGTGGACAAGCGACACGTTGCCCCTGCTAGATCCGCCATGTATGTAGATCCGCTCAAGTTTCAACAGGCATTGACACCATGTTCTGACCATGTGCTCGAGCTCTGCTTGAGTATATGACGCCAAAATATCATCTATTCGAGGGTAATTGCTGGGAAACAGGCGGCATTGATCTCCACCTATGTGTGCCCGCCCGTCCAGGCCTTGATCCATACAAGCACCGAGCTGGCATACAACACTTAGTTGCTGCACTTTCGCCTCTCGCCTCGATGCTGCTATGTCCATCCTAACATGACATGTCATGTTGTTTCCACATTCCGGTAGTCCTGCGAAGAGGAGGGTATACCCCCATGCGATATAGGTACATTAGGTACGCTTAGCCCGCTGCCGCTCGAGTCTGTTCCTGACCAAGAGCTACATGGGATGGGGAAATGGGGAACTGTATCCCATACATTGGCGCCGACAAGGGCCCTTTGCCTGGCTCCACACTTCACTCTAACCCTTTCTCATTTCCGTGGGGAACGCCTCCACATCGTGAGGGCTGCATGCTACTCAGGGTCGTCGATGTAGGTGGTATGTATGTAAACTGTAGGAGTATATTGTATTTAAACCTTCATCCTCGCCCGCTCTACCGGGAGCCCATTGGGTCTACGGTACGAGACCCTCGAGTGTTCTTGATGCCTCGCTCCTAGGCCAAAGCAGACCAGACTCAGCTTGCCAAAAGTTATACAATATTGTATACTCATAAGCACATCAGCTCTCTGCCCGGCAAAAAAAGTTTCAGCATGGCCCCGAGTATCCCCATTCCCACTCAGGGCGGCATGTTTCATACGTGTAAGTTCGGTGCCGTGTACGTCAGAGAGTGCCATTCCCATTGACAACCACAAGTTCAAGGAGTGACACCTCGGAAGCAAGCCTCAGAGTCCGGCGACAGTGCCAAGACCAGCGGCAGTGGCACAGCCAAGAGGATTACTACACCGCATGCATGTGCTGAGTGCAAGCGTAGAAAGATGTAAGACTCAAGCTGCATGACCTCGACTATAAACCTTCCAAGGCTAAGCGAAATGCAGACGTTGTGATGGCCAGCAGCCGTGTGGTCAATGTCTTTCAAGCCGGGCTCCCAAACGGTGTTTCTATGACAAGCACCGTCAAAGAGTCATCCCGTCGAGAAAGTAGGTTGTTACACAAGCGATGCCAAACCATGAAATCGTGACACTGACAACAGCCACGCAGAACACTCGAGGCTCTATCGCAATCGTTAGAAGAATGCCGCTCTATTCTCAAGCGATTATTCCCAAACCATGAGATCCAATCCCTACTACCGCTACCTCGGCAAGAACTCCTCGGCCTTCTTGACCGTCCTCTTAACGATTGCATTACTGCTCTTCCCTCGCCACCATTGCATCCCTCGTCGATTTCTATTGATGGGGCCTCTCCCACACTCTCCGGCTCTGATGAAGGCCTTTCTGTCTTGGAACAAATACCCTCTCGGGACTCGGAATGGGACGAGGAACGTCGCGCACGTGAGAACCTCCCTGCTGAGGCTGACGATGTGAATGCACTGTCACTTTCCGTTGATCGTCAGGCATCCTACTTGGGGGCTTCTTCTATCAAAGCGGCACTGATGGTCATGCTCAAAGTCCAACCCAGCCTCAGAAACTCTCTCACACCGCCACTCAACAGCGTCGAGATGGTACACAACCTACCAATTCTACGACAAAAAGCTACCAACGCTAAAGAGCCGCAACGAGTACCTTGGTCGTGGAAGGGCCAGACCCTCATCGATGCCTATTTCAAGCGGGTACATGTCCTGACGCCGATGCTCGATGAGGCTTCCTTCCGAGCAGACTATCTGGAGGGCCAGCGGTTCGACGCACCTTGGCTCGCTCTGCTGAACATGGTATTTGCTATGGGTAGCATCGTCGCGATGAAGTCGGATGATTACAACCATCTCAATTACTACAGCCGGGCGATGGAATATCTACCTATGGACTCGTTCGGCAGCAGCCACATCGAAACAGTTCAAGCTCTGGCGCTGATCGGAGGCTTCTATTTGCACTACATCAATCGACCCAATATGGCCAACGCTGTGATCGGCGCTGCTATCCGAATGGCCAGTGCACTGGGACTTCATCGCGAAAGCATGGCCCATGGATCTGTTGGTTCCAGCAGCGATATTGCCATTGCTGAGACGCGGAGACGCACGTGGTGGAGCTTATTCTATCTAGATACTTGCGCAACAACAACACTTGGCCGTCCCTCATTTGGACGATGGGGCCCTGCGATCAATGTGAGACCCCCGGAGAGCGGTCTCAGCTCGGGTCGGGACTCTGCCCAGCACGCAGGCATTTTACCTCTTGTTGAGAACATCAAATTCTGCAAAATTGCAACAGCTGTGCAAGACATGCTAGCTATATCGCCGCTGTTGCGTACCGAGGACCGCTGCAGCCTGGATGGGCAACTGGTCAACTGGTACAGCAGCCTCCCCTGGCTCCTTCGGACAAGTGACCCCTGCGCCGAGCCCTTGTACATCGCACGCTGTATCATGAAATGGCGATATCAGAACCTGCGGATGTTGCTGCACCGACCCGTACTCTTAAACCTCGCCTCAAGCGGGGCGTCACATGCACCTGAGCACGACATCGCTGCCATCGAGGCCTGCCGCGATCTCGCGAAGCAGACCATCGAAGACATTGCCCGCGAGTGGACACGCAACCAAATGTCCGGCTGGAATGCCGTCTGGTTTCTGTATCAAGCCGCCATGATCCCGCTTGTCTCTATCTTCTGGCAATGGGACAGCCCACGCGTAGCAGACTGGCAGAAACAGATAGAAACAATACTCGAGCTTATGGAAGCTATGGAAGACTGGTCACTTGCCGCACGGCGCTCTCGTGAGGTGATTTGGCGTATGTACGAAGCCTCACGGCAGCTTGAGCCGAGCCTGCGAGCGGCCGCAGCCGCGCAGCAGCGATCCTTGTCGCCTCACTTACAGATCATTACTGGCCACGACGCCATGCTCGGGGCCCTAGGGTCAGACTCAGACATCCACATGTCGCCCATCGGCCTTGAAACTGAGGGTTTCGAAGGTATGATGGGCATGCTAGATCAACATGGTCTATGGGACCTCGATGGCATGCTCTGGGGCGGTTTTCCCGATGAGTTGGATTGGACGCCGCAGCATTTCGGCAGCACCAGCACCGCCAGTCTGCATCAAGATAGCCTACTCAGTGGCGGTGGCACTTCGACGGGAAGCTATGCCATGCAGCTGAGTCCCACGACGCCCGTCTCTGCAGGCATGGACGGGGCAACATCATTCCCCTTTGTGCATTGAGGGGCCTTTACGTTATCTTTCCTCTTCCAGATTTGGAAAATCTGACATCGTCGTCTTGATGACTATGATGACGACAGTGATGATGATGAAGCACATGAATAGGCAAAAAAATCAGGTGATGGCGCCATTACAACGCATTTGTATATTGTTAAGTCATGCATGTATTATTATATGGTGCCAGCTGGTTTCTTGGTATCTTGACGAAACTGGGTACATACATGGAGTTTTGTATATACATGGAACACGGCGTCAGACGCCACAATGATAGGGGCTATGAGGGGGGTAGTGCTTGACTACGCATAAACTTCTGAGATAAGAAACAAAAGCTTTTCTATGCTCAATGACCTCTTTGTGGATATCATGACTGGGCCAGTTATAGGGGCGGTACTGAAACCAGACTTGAAGTTGACAAGCCCATATTGCTTCACGAACACTGTTTTCACCACGATTAGTCTCTGTTGTCTGACGTCAAAGGCTAGAATCTACGACGATTTGAGCCTTGATATAACGTCAACGGACAAAGACGGACCTTAAAATGGCACTAAGGATGAAGACGAACACCAGAAGACGGGAGTATGGTTAGCGCTGGCAGTTTTCTCAGGAGCATTCCGCTAGTTAGGTACTTAAGGTAGGTACCACACTGCCGAGTGCCTACCTTTAGTCTCGGTCGTCGTACACCCTCTTTCGAAGTTGGGAGAGCTACGTGCAAACCTCTCCATAATGCCTAAGTGGCCATTACGAGTGGAGATGCACATGGTCAAGTCATAGCAGGTACAGAGGTAGTAGGCGCGAACGCATCGCTGGTGTCCTCCTACTTCCGCCCTCGCCGCCTCTCATGGGATGCAAGGACCTGAGATCCGATAGAGGTGGGCCTGTCTCAGACTCATCGAATTGTGAAGCTTCCTGTTCAGGCTCGAGCAGGCGTCTCTGCGTCTGGCTGCCGAGCAGCTCCACACTCCTCTCCCCATGAGGATGTGCCGGGCAGACCGGATTCCTGGGGTTGCAGGATCGCGTTCCTGAAAATCCGATATGCTTGAGCCACGGCCTGATGATCAAGTTGCATTCGAGAGATGATCTGGCAAGGTTGCAATGGGAATGACCTACACATACTATATCCCAGACCCAATCGCATTCGCAGACAAGGCAGACGCCAGCTATCTCGACACGCGGGTTCTGCGCGGGGTTGGAAAGGGTCGTGGCGATGCGTGGTTCATGCCTGTGTGCCGTGTGCCTGAACGATTTGGCCTAGACTCTATATAGAGACAAATCCGGTGATCCACGAAGGATCTGCACTCGTCCGTCGACCTAGCTAACTTGTTAGTGCCACGCGCCCAGCCGAGCCCAGCTTCTGAAGCTATTCTAGTGCTATTCTAGAGGATTCATCATGGATAGACTATCCCTAGCGTAAGATGAACTCCACGGTCAATGTCACGATTTGGTTACGCTCGGGGTACGTTAACAGTACGTTCACTTGACGTCAGTAACGTCAAGAGCTTGGGCAACCTACTGACCAGGAGCCTCCTGTGACGCCACTTCCTGTCAACAAACAATGCACAGCAAGACACCATGTGGCATGCACTATCCCCTTGGCAGTGGCTGCAATATGTGCCTTGGCTGAGCCAGCACCAAGGATTAGGACCTGATGCCCCTACTCTGCCACACAAACGGTGCAGCACACGAAGTTGGGTGGACAAGGGAGTATAAGAGCCTACGGAGAAGTGCCGGGCAAGGGTTCCTTCGAATTTGGTCTAGTTCGAATACTCGCAAGGAGCCCCCATGTTTCGACGAAGAGAGGCGGAGACGTCCAATATGGACTATCGGCCCGCGATGATCCAAGGACTCGAAACACCTGCACTCCAATGTCTGTTCGGTATTGCTTCCCGAAGAGCAACATCTCCATGTAACCCTATACCTTGTCTTATTATGCGCAGTCCTTCGCCAGTCGGCGGCGAAATGGCTTCAGGGTTCACCCCGCCACTCTGGCCCCGCGCAGCTCGCAGTTCTCATACCAAAGTTTCTAAGGGAGTGACGCGAAGTCAAGATTATGTTCTGCCACGCGGGGAGGATACCTGGCTTGAAGACTTCGCGTATCTGAGCCTTGACGTATTCTTGTCGTCATTTTGAATCAGCTGCTCAATCAGCAAGCTCGGGAGAGTCCAGTGTCGTCGCGAACCATGTGGGCTCGACGGCGTAGACGACGTCAATTCATTTCGAATATCGTATACAAGACCAATGCATCTCGAGCATATACGTCAGAGTTCTATTATCACTCGCGCGGCAACGTACCCTAAGTTACACATCGGCCGTCTCTAATTTTGCCGACTACCTCGGTGCTACAAACATGCGTCAAAGTCGTAGCAAGTGGCGTTGCCAAGTGATCGCGTTGCGATATCTTTGGCGCGGGCGACGACCACTGCACGCGCCCGCAAGCCCAGTTTGAGCCGAGCGCAATATCGTATGATTGTATATAGATGCCTACCACTACATCCTCAACGTCATCGACCTGCACTCTGCCAGATCACTCGAGGACGGGCAAACCATGAGTATAAACAGCTTGCCATGTCGTCACCCGCGTTGGTCCACCCGTCGCAGGTATCGGCGAATTTTGACGCAAGTCTAAGTTATATCAGACGATTATATAAGACCAGTCGTCGATGCCATCACAGTATTACAAGACTGGGGACCGATCTATCAAAACTTACCAGCGCAAGTACATTCCTCAAAACAAGATGATATGCCATGTGGTTATCCGTCAAATCCCGACCCAAATTCGAGGCTTCGCAGACCACTTCTCATGGGCAACACGGAATAACGAATTGGGTGCCAAGACAACGACGTTTCACATTCCTGTGAGCACAATGTACGACGGGAAGCTCACGCAAGGATATGTAAGCGCCCCTAGCATGGAGATGAGGACGTGAATATCACATTCAAGGCCTGATTTTGTAACGCGCTTGGCCTCGTAGGAAGTCAAACTGAGAGGTCAAAACGTATTCCGGGGTTAAAAATCCCTACACCAACCTCATTGCCCATACAGAGTGCATCGAATCTTCTGGATAATGGTACTCGATCACCTACAGAATGAACGAAATCCACTGGCATTAGTTCGGCTTGTGATTAGCCGTAGCGGTAAAAAGTATTTCGGTCTCAGCCGTTTCTGTGCCAACTCGGATACGGACAGAATAGACGATGTAACATTCAACGACTACAAGTGAAGCTATTGATATTACAACGCAACAGGCCGCTGGGAGATCACTAGCGCGTACGATGAGGTGACTACGCTTTGTCAAGAAGGCTACTCAGAGGCAGAGATCAAATTGATATCGGCTACCGATATAGTCTAAGTGTCTTGGACTGAAGGTCGTGGATGCACACCAACTGACGGTAATCGTCTGGTACCATTTGAAATGAGAATGGGTAGGCATAAATGATATAGTAAAAGGAAGAGTCATGCGTGATAGGCAACTCTCTATAGCACACGCGGCTAGGTTGCTGAACTTCACCATCTCGATGTGAAACCTATGGCTAATACATGACTAGTCACGCCACCATGAATATGAATACGAACGAGAACCTTTAGGCCGTATAATTTCTGTTGTTTTGAGGGCGGCAGCAAAATGTACACTATTGATCGAGTTGATATGCCTTGGAAGCTTCCTACAACTCAAACACAAATCCTCCAGAAGTCATATCATTTGACCCAATGGGCTGTGTTCATCACTTGCGACAGTGCAATATGGTACAGTTTAACAAGACATACTGCAACTTGGGCTAGGAATGTAATGAGTTCTAAAGCGAGAACTCCACAGAGCCATACATGTATCGGATTTGCATGTTTTCAGACTCTGAAAGATATCGTGATCGTTCAGATCACCACAAGCTGGGGCCGATTATGAGCGCCGATAGCACTTTCCAAAGGCGACTGCTGGGCGATCGGCACGTCAGGCAGGCTTCACCAGAGTGGGAAAGCACGCCGAACGATAAGTGATGTGCCTGCCTCGTCTTCGCGCGTGCGGCTAATGATTGATGGAAGAGCGCCCCTCAAGATCTTCACCTCATGGATCCATCTTCACTTACCTGGATATTTCATCTGTTTTCGTCGGAAGTCACCTCATCCGTCTCTTGACCGTCACGGCTGCGGACTATCTCCCTATTTCCCTGGATCAAAGTCATCTGCAATCAAGGGCAAAAAGTCCAGACAGTCAGTCGTCACAACACCAACATGGAGCATACTCTGCACTGCAACGTTCTCAAGTGCCGTAAAGAACTGGGCGATCGTGCTCTTGTAACGACGTGCTAGTAAGTGACAAGCCTGTAACGTGTCTTCTTTGCTGAACGAAACCTTCCGCAAGTCACATATTCTGCGCCGACTGTGTCAATCGTTTGGGTCTCGCAAGCCAAAGACCAACTCCTTGTCCGGCCTGTGGAGCGCATTTGGCCAACCCTGACGACGCCGTCGTCGCCAACCTCAAGCCCAGCGAAGACTACAAAACAAGCGTGCTTAGCGGTCTTAGTCCCAATACAATCATGGATTGTGCCAGTCGAGCTCTCAGTTTCTGGGCCTACCAGGTCACACAGGAGATGTTCGTGATGGCCCATGCGTACGACTCTGAACAAGTATTCAACTAACCGCGTTCCATTATCCAGTATCTATCAGCAGCATATGTCGAGAACGCTAACACAGAAATACTCCCGTCTGAATGTCGACTTGGACAAGGTAGTGAACGACGCCAACGCTGAGATCGCCAACTGCCACAACAAGCTCAAGAGTATGACACCCTACGACTACGGCAAGGAGAGATAAGATTGGTGATCATGATTGACATGACTACAGATGCAGAATTTGAGCGAGATGAGACTCGTAAGCGATACGATGAGCTTCTTCAAACATATAAAGAAAAGAACAAGCGGCTGCTCCAAACCCAAGAGCTCTATGATAAACTCAAGAGAAGAGCAATGCTTGACCAAGTTCAAGATGCAGCTGAGGATGCTGTCGAGTCTACTTTGCATATACCGCCCAACGCCACCAATACAGAGATACTTGGCTCGCAAGACCAACCGTATTTTCAATCTCATGGAGGCTTCTACGGGCCTTCTGACCCAATCCGACACGAGCAGCATACGCGTCCGGGGCTCTACGGCAAGTCGCAATCTCGAGCGATACCTCATGCTAGTAATTGGCCGAGAACCATGGGCGCGCAATGTAAATTTCACCTGTTCGGGGTGACTTTCAACGCGACACTAATATATACTCTGCAGCCGACGTGCCCTTGACGCCATCGACTCACCGCCAACGAATCGGAGAATCAGCAGGCATCGGATTATCCAACATACCTGGTCTGGTGGTTGGGACATCTCGATCTCCTCGAAATCAAACGAGTTCAAGGACTCCCATGGGAGCATTATCATCAAACCATCTACGACATATCAACAACAGCTTCCCTGCAGCCACAATGAGTTCAGGCTTGAAGATTGGACAAAACGTTGATGGCCACACTGTAGCATCCAAACCTCGAGGTAAGCCCATCCAATGTACAAAGATAGGGAACTATTTTTGAGTGGTTCTCCAGCTATACAACGTCCATCAGTCGTAAGCGCATACCACGGAAACTCCACGATTTCATGAACATCGGTAGTTATGTACGAGGCAGTTTCGGCTCGAAATCGATGCATTTGCGAGATAAACGATTAAATCTAGAGTGAGATCGTCGACGCGTTGAAACTAATTCTTTGTCACTCTTATGCTGACACCTCTTTACCGAGAGTTTGAATTACATAGACAATATACATTGTTGGCTCATCTCGCAGCCTTTATCAGCTCTAGGGGGCTCTGGTTGCCCAGCACTAAGGACAGAACAGGCTGCTTTGAAGACGCGAACAAACAAATCAATTGTTTCTTGGTCCCCTGTCGATTATATATACGTTCACAAACTCTTACCGCATACTAAAGACCTGATTATCCCAAGTAACTAACAACCACCCCAACACTCAATCAACTCTACAGACCTCTTATTTCATTTTCCTAGACTTTGACAAGTGACTCCGAGGCCGCTCCGACGATGGCATATAACTCTCAGAAAACTAGTTCCTCCAGATCAGCGGCTAACTCGAGTTTGCAATCTTGCCTCGGGGTGTCGAAGCAGCCGGCCTGCATCGGCACCCGGGAGCAGCCCTCGCAGTCATTTTTCAAGTCTCTCTTTCGAGGGGATGGCCATGCGACGAAGCCCAAGCCCGCGCTCAGAGACCAGCTGGTCATCAGCGCACCACTGCCAGTAGTAGGCCTAACTCCACCCCATACTACTGGTCACGCAGTGTATCCAGGTGGAAATGCTGCAGCTTTGTCAAAACATAGCACCCCAATCTTCCCGCCCCCATCTTCCAAGGTCCAGGCAGTAAAGATCAATCGTGCCAACCTCGCCTCCTCTCCTCGCGAAGGTCTCAACTCGCACCCCACTGCTGAATGGCTCGATGATTTGTCTCGTGAGAGCGCCAAAAAGGTCAAGGCGCCCGAGAGACCTCTCTCCGAAAGGGAACGTGCAATCAAGGCACGTAATCGCAAGGTCAAGGTCTACCAACCGCTTGAAGACGGCCCAATTGGTTTCCGTAACGTGGAGGACTTGCCAGCGAGGGATGTAATAGCTGAGCGTCGGGCCGGGAGAGTCTTTGCCACCAGTACGGAGAATGATAGAGTGCCCCCCGTTGTAAATCTATATCCCCCTCCAGAGGGCGATGTGCAGCAAGTTGATACCCAGGGTCTGACGGTGGATCATGCGTATCAGAGGCTCTATAAGGACTCATCTAGGGACGTACGCCGCCTTAATGGCCGCATAAAGGAGCTGGAAAGGTTCAAACCTCTCGCATGGCTCGTGGCCGAGGCGCAAGACATTCATCCCGGAGACATTGAAGGTCTTACTAATGCCCTCCGCAATATCATACTAGATAGGGAGCGGCTAGCAGAACTGTTGCCTTTAGCGGAGACCTTGGCAACCAATACGGGCCTCAGTACCTTCGACCGTCTCCAGCCGGCCTTGCTCAAGATCCTAGAGGAAAGAGACAGAGCCAAGTCCGCGCTTTTTCATCAAAAGCAAAGAAATAGAGAGGCTAAGTTGCGGATCAAGGATCTAGAAAGCGAACTAAGAGACGATCGAGCTCGAGCAATGCATGGACATTACGAAGAAAGGTGGCCTGTGAGTTCCCTCGCCTAAGCCGAAGACCGGAGGTGATGGCCATTTCGAAGGCTGTCAGCTCTCTACGCTAAGGTCTGTTTGTCTTGCTGGACTTAACCTACGAAAGCATCACATATGCAATGCCCCTAGAGATGAAGAGGGCGATAATTGCAGTGGAGGAAGTCCAAACTCAAAGAGGTAAGTCCTAAAATGGACACAACCGTCGCTGAAATTGTTATTCATTTAGCATTTCAAACCCACTGGGATCTGGCCTCATGTATAGTGAGAGTACGGAGAGCTCAGATGCCAAGACGACAAGTCAAAATCGATGCGATGGAACGATTCAGTTCCTGTCGCAAGCCCAGGGCATAATAACCAGCCCATCAGGTGCACAAAAAGTGCAAACCCGTAAGTAACTAGTGCGTTCTCGACGCAATCGTCGAGATTGGCACAATGAAATCCTGTATGGAGCAACGCTTCTATGGTAAGCCTGGGTATGCACCTTGCAGCCCACGATGCACAACAATAGTGCAAGCCCGAATTTTTCGATGCAGTCGAAATACAAAATGTTGAAGTTCTTTGTCACTTTAATTCCTATTCTCCCTGGACCTGGCCAGTCCTGTGGAGATAAGGAATTAGTAGAGTCAAAGAGAGCCTAATGTCGACTTCGCAGTTGTGTTTCAACAACTTAACAGTGGTCACGTTTAAGCAGTGGATGGATATGTGCAAAAAAAGCACAAGGAGGAGCCATATATGATCATAGAAAGAAGATGGTTTTCAATTGAAGTGCTATTTTGATTTGGAGTTAGGTTTAGATTCTGGTCTATGGCGTTTATCTCGGATGGAGCATTGGAGTTAACAGGGTATTGTGTCTTAGCTGATTTGTATTCTCTGAATTGAAAATGTCCAACTATTCCGAATGTCCAAAATGAATATTGCGACCATTCTACGTCACTTTTTATTGTCTAGTGTTTACTGGTATGCAATGTAATGAAAAACGATCTTCGATCTCAGCTCCACTCGAAAAGAGACATGTGTCCTGGCCCAAGGCTTGCTATATTGTCAACTCAATATTATGTGTAACAGCACACTATTAGTATGTCACAAGTCGAGTTTGCTTAGTGTTTCTTTCACTGTCAGATGCGTAATGCTCTGATAAACTACAGAGCAGAAGTGCAGCTCAACGTACCCAGCTCGTCTTCGCGGTTTCCGTTGCGTCTCTGAAATGAGTGGATTGCTCCTCATACCGTGGGTAAGAGATGGCCGCTTGTCTCGTAACAGAAAGTCTCGATCTCATGCATACCAAGATATCTGCAATACGGATCAGCTTAGTTATGCAAACAAGATAGGGAGGGCGTATGCCTACACTGTCAGGAAGTAGATGAGTGCACTGACCTTGTTTCTGCAGTGTTTTCTGCATGTCCCAGGATTTACGAATAGAAAAAACCATGATGATTGTTTCTTCTCAGGCTTTCCGCAAAGATCCATCGTTAGCAACGTTTGAGGATCTTGTAGAGTTACTAACTGGACTGGACCCACGTACCTCCCAAGATCACACCTTATACTCCCGGAGAGACGTGCGATCCAGTCTGGTCAAATCGTCGAGGTTATCCGAAGGTTGTAGAGATCCCTGTTCCACGACTCAAGCAACGAGGACCCATCGTCCGCCTGTTGGTTTAGAGTCACATCCCCGTCGAACATACGTATGAGTTGATAGAAGACGAGAGCATGCACTGGCGCAAGTCTCTGCTGAGGAGTCGAACATGTGCTGCTTGCGGTGCTCTTGAGGTCTACTACATTCTGCGCGCATGAGCCGAAGGATGACGCCGCGATTTGACTGGTTCTGATTCATGTGCAACGAGCATTAGGAGTAGGCTTGAAGTCTGGTACGTGTCAATTTGGGTTGGAGTTGCGGGTTTGATCTATTTTGGTTTGTTGATAGACATGTATGGAATGCTGTGATGAAGCGTACCGCGGTGGAATTAGCTTTTGTACTCGACAGATGCTACTTGAAAGTTGACTTCCTAACAGGGGCAAGGAAACCATAGCCGTACCATGCAGCGAGGCATCTTGTCTTTGTAGAGATGACGATGGATATACATAGTACAATTATTCTGGGCAAAGTCCAGATGGACTTTCTTGAAAGTCGCCTTGGTAAATGCACCTTCTTTGCCGAATCGGTGAGCTGCCGAGGGTGATATTCGTCCTTTTCGGTCGTTGATTGAGCACAATTTCGCGTCTATTATGACGGTGCACCAGTGACCATAGATAATTACACATACAAGGCCCATTTTTGTGTAATCTTTTCGTGCCAATGACTTGCCAGATGGCATAGTTGATGAGTCCGCTTGCCATAAGGTATCATATTGAGGGACGCTCGCTAGTAGATCGTCAACTCTATTATCTAAGCCGAGGTATACAATCGTCAAACGGCCGGGAGAACGCATTTGGGTCAGGCATGAGGAGGTCCATGTCCGTCATCGGACGGCATCAGCGAAGTACCCTTGGCTCATTGGACTGTCTGCGAGTTGCTGAACGAAAGATTCGTCTGCCCCCCATATATGTAAAGATATCTCTGCTTCACACATCTACTTGCAAGCCGCTAGAGCCTTGTTACACCGCCGTTTGCCTTTGACACAGGCATTGCAGCCTTTTTGCCGTGAAGGACCTGAAGAGTCTCCGCTAGATGCAATTGGCAGGTATTGGATGCCGAACCGATGTGGTAAGCCGGGACGAAGGGTTTCGGCCGAAGAAGGAAGCATCAGAGAGGTGCGGCGCTCAGTGAAGTGACCGTGGACATCCGGATGCCGGATGACACCCTGCTCCGCAAAGTCCGCACGAAACACCGCAGCCGGGACCGCCTAGCCGTACTTCGATGGCAGATATGAGTGAGGACCCGCACGATTATGGTTGTATTCGAATCGTTTCATGCACCATTCTCGTCACGAGTCGCTCTTCCCCTCTCCTCCGCAAAACTTGATTTCGAACCCCATATAGGATGCATATGAGGCCTAACTTAATGAAGAGGTATCTTGAGTACGCCGTCCGCCGATGCTTATGCACTTATAATACATCTATCCGCAGTCAACTACGACAAAGAGGATTCCCGCGGCAGGTCAGCTTTGAATTGACCCAAAAGTTGTGAGCCTTGCGTAGCATTGTATTACGAAAGCTAACCGTCAGAGGCCGATGATGGTGTCCGAATATTCTGGTGTCGCAAGGTCCAAGGTCTCAGATCCGCAGAGAGTACAGAAGCGCAAAGAACGGCTTGCAGGCGGTCAAAGAGAAATACGGGGAGCGATGTCTCTACAACGTTTCATTTACAAAGAAAAGGTGTTCCCTTTGAGTATTCGCGTAGCTGCGCTGTGCGTAACGCACCCAATGTCATTTCTCTGGATCGAGATATCTGCTTGCCGCCAACCATCTTTCGCTGGATGCAAGTGCCAATATCGGATCGTTCGTGCAGCAACCCAGATTACCAAAGAAGCTCGCGGCCCATGCGGCCAGCTGCTTTTTGTCGCGAATTACTTCCTTTCTAAGACTCAGATCCAGCACCCAAGCGGGTATTCCACGGGATCCAGCAGAAGTCTGTTTGGCAGGCCAGAATTTTCTCGTTCACCTAGGTGTCGTTTTGAGACATGCACGGCATCCGATGTCCGAGACAGCCAAGTCTCAGAGCTGTGTGGTCTCGGACAGCCGCCTTGGATCGCGCTACGACGAGATAAAAAACGTGGATTGGAGAGTACAACATGCGCCAGGCCTTCTGCTTCCAAGCCTGACAACGAGAATCTTACGATCGTGCCATTTCGGAGGCGACAGAGTCAGAGACTGCCTTTGTGTCACGGGACAGGAGGACGAGTATAAGCAATCAGCCCGCCGACTTACCATCGTACTAGAAGCATCTCGCTAGACTAGGACGCCTCAGAGCCCAAAGAAAGAAGGAGGGTGTGTACGACTCATCCGAATGCGGATTCTGGTGATGCACAAAAGAACCGCCGAGGGCGCATTTGGCAAAGAACGTGCTGAGGGACGCGGCAATGCTCGGCAGGTTGGTGTCTGGGTCGTCTGAGCTGGAATCCAATAAGGTAGCTTTGGCACCTCGCCAACATGTGTCTTTTCTGCAAGGGCGCCCCTGTTGACACCAGACAGCTGGTATTCTCATACTCTGTTGTACCGAGTGTCTTGTGGGTGTACGTGTGATACTAGGCTTTATGTGAGAGTGTGACCGAAACAAAATGCTTCTGCCACCTGAGAGGCTGGCCTGTCGCGGTACACCCATCGAGAGATGTTTGCCTAGTGACGACGTTATTGTCCTCCTCGTGTCTCTCCGTAATATGCCGACCTGGGATGCCGACCTGGGATGCCGACCTGAGATGGAGAATGACCACTGGCGAAGAGTAATGAGGAGAGCACCACCCAGCGCCACCACCTGTTCCAACGACCTGGATGTAATCGTCGAAACCAGTGGCAAAAGAGGCTAGAACTGTAGTGCTAGCATGCAAGCCCCCCAAGTCAGGATTCACTCTGCCCGGTATATGCAAAACATCCTGAGATGAACGAACGCAAGGCCGGTGTCAAAAAGGCAGCACCAGTTGTCCCAAGACATTCACGGGCGAATCCAGGCGTGGGGCCAACATGAAGTGTCAAGGGCGCCATATGAATTACATATCCCGCTAACGATGCCATAGTCTTTCATCTCTGGGTTCGTCACACGACTAGAGCTGTAGACTAGGGCCACGATCAGAAACGTGGCAACGATGTGTTCTACCCCAAGAAAGCCTCCGTGGTAAATAGCCCAGAAATGTTTAAATTTCTTTGGCTATGTCAAAGCGTGGCAATGGATGCGGTAAGATAACTCTGTAAGCGTGAAGCCGGAGGAATTTCGTCGCTTTCGTGTTTCCTGCGACTGTTATTGAGATAGTGATCGGTAGCAATATGGCTATTATATGTTAGTTCTGTCCTCTCTCCGGATGTCATCACATCAGCCAGTAGACTATCGAGCGCTGGTTGTAGGCTTTTTGTACGGTCGCACTCTATGGTCCCAATACCGTCGCTTCGGAATTTGGAATTCTTGGAGCAGAGCCCGCGCCCAGAATTTCAATCAACGAGACTCGCCATTAGTTCCCGTCCAATCCCTGCGACGTTCTCGACACCGCCGCTTGCTCGGAATAGCCACTACATGGAGCGTCGTACTGCGATATGAGTGGGAGGGTACTTGGATTGGATTCGACAGTGGAGCCCTCTCTCTGCCCTCTCTCCCTCGACTCCTATTCTGGAAGCAACGAGATGGCAAAAGCAAAGTATGCTGTGACATGCTGGGCCGTTGCAACAATGTGACGGACTTTCGAGAACAAGCAATGGTTGAAGGAAGCCCTCATTTAATATCGAGTCTGAGCCAATCGTGGGCTGTTCCTTGTACAACCATCCTTCTAAGATCCAGCCTCCAGCCTCCAGGGCCCAGGCTGACCGGTACGAAACATGCAACATGACGCTAAAGACGCAAGTGCTTCTTGGCTTGGCGAGTAAAACGATGGGTTGGTTCATGACATCGTGAACTGTGTGCCAGATCTCTCATCGTCTACATGATATGTGTGGATGGCATGATGAGTTCTGTAGCCCGAGAGTAAGTAAACACGGCCAATTGTTTGCGGTTAGTCACAGCGCACGCCACCTCGTGGCGGGTTCAGTAGTTCAACTATCACGACGCAGCCGTTGCATCGAACACTGGTAGCACGCTCCGGGCTCTGCGAGATTGACTCGCGTCGCGGTTTACTCGCGCCCCGGCGAATGTTTCAGCGATAGTTGCCCATGAACCAGTACCGGTGACTGGTACCGGTATTACATAATAGGGGTTGGTTCCAAGTTGTACGGAATACAGAAGATCAAGATGCAGAGGCTACCTAACGGGCAGAAGGCAGGCAGAAGAAGGAACCGGCACATCCTTCGGGCTCGATTACATTGCCAAGTCAATCTTGGCGCATTATCGGTCTGAAAAGGACGACGTCGAATGGACTCGACGTGAAAGACGTTCAATAGTCATCTGGTCCTGTACACTATGTCAAATAGCGGAAGGCCAATCTATATATCTGCATCGTGTTGCCGACCTGTGAACGATGGCCGATTGTGTCGTTGCTCTGTCGGTGACTGCTGTAATGTGTACAAGTTATCCGTGAAAGCCAAGTATTTCGGCCATTACTTAAGAAGGCATGTGTACCCATATGAGCGAGATGATCTGCTATCGTGCCCGTGACCTAGGGTGGCCCCTCCCGCTCCTTCTGGTGAGATGGGCACGATCTTGACGATCCTGGGACCCCGTACTCTGCCCGTAGCTGCAAATCCTGGCGATCCTGACGGCTGTTGAAGAAGAACATGTGCCTTGACTAGGCGATCGATACATACGTACCTACCCAACAGGGCCGTGTGAAGGGTTACCGATTACAGTAAGCCACCGCGTGCAGAGCCGGCTCTGGCCTATCCCGATACAAACACATAATAATAACGCTTCGCATATTCTCTACGGCGTCGCGTTTTAGCGCGCAAGGTAGACTTCGCAGGATTTATTTACTGTAATTCGGCGCAAGGCGCTTAGTCGCCAATGAGGGTGATCAGAGAAATACCTAGACAAAAGATAAAAAAAAGGAAAACAAAAGCTCCCACTCATCTGCACCACGTGAGTCGCGAGACAATTGAGAGCCTCGCACTTGGAAAAGCTATGTATCACGACCCCAGAGGAGGAGCGAATGAGAATGTGCAGAGTAAACATGGAGAACCTGGCTTCTAGGTACCAGCAGGCTCAGTGAGGGTGATTGTCGAGTTGTGTTGGAATCGGCTCCCGAAATGAGATGGCGAGAACCACCGAAGGTCTGCCGCGGGCCCGCTGTTCCACCTCAGACCTGCCCAGGCAGAGGTCGGGACGAGCTCGCAAGGCTCTCTTTGAGTTCTATTGTAGTCTGTACAGTTGTACATAAGCCTTAAGGTAGTCTCTTCCTCCACGTCAGCAAATCGCGCGCGCAGGCGCAAACGGTGCAAGCTATCGACGACTGTCGAGACTGTTCGACTGACTGTCTGGCGAGTCTGGCATGTTTTGACAGGGTTGTGCGGATACGCTAGAAGGTCTGAGGCGGCTGGAACGTGGCAGATAGAGGCAGGCGGCGCATCACTGGCACCCATTCGATGAGCCGTTCAATGCATCCGACTTGCAGAAGCATAGTATGAAGTTTGTCGATCAGAAATAGAAACACTGTCCTAGTAGGCACCCAAGTACTCGTACATGTAAACTGTACAAATCCCATATTGACCAATTCAAGGCTTATAATCTCGAGCGCCCGCCGTCGGAACCAACCTGGGATCACTAGCATCGTCACCTATCACTTTTCCGACTGTATGCAGGCCGCATTGCGCCTCACTCGCCTCATAATGTCACTTCGGCACTGTCTCGGGGGTGGTCTTCATTGATCAATTCCCCAGCTGATGGCTGACGTAACAAGTCATGAAAGAGAGTGCAAGTCCTACCACGTGGGTTCCCTTTGGTGGCGGAGGCGTGATAAGCAGTAGGCAGAGTGGGATGCGGGCTCGGTGCGGGAAACACACACATTGGACACAATAATCTGCTGGACGAAGTGGAGAAAACGCACGCGATTCTATGCAGCATGTACATTGCTGGCTGTTGGCTGACACCTCTCTATTGTGCACGAGGGACAGAATACTGCATCGTATCGTCTTATGGTGTGCATACATGCATGAGTGGCCTAGATAGTCCCGTCCCGATGAGCCTTTGCACATCTCACTTGAAGACTAAAGTGTTTCAAGTAAGTAAGGTAGGTACTAACTACGGGCGAGGATTCGAGAAGACTGCGTCCTACACGAACTCATTCAGTGGGAGGTTCATCTGATATACCCCTCTGTAGGAGTCGGGTAATCCGACTATGACTTCCAAACCGCGCTGCCATCGGGACGTTTTGGGTGGTATCAGTTTGGTCCGAGTAGACCTTATGCAGAGGCTTATGTATGTCACCTCACGTCACTTCCTGCGTGTTCCGGTTCATCCCATCTGAAAACCCATCACTAGTACTAGGACACCGCAGACGATGTTGCCGACGGTCTTTGAACGAGGGTGACTTCCACGATTTGAGATGGGAATGCGTTACGTCTGTATTGAGCATTAGATTCTGTTAGTGGATGATGTGAATGGGTGTTGGGACAAAAATGCCCACCGGCCTGAACTCTCCACGCGCGGTCGTCAGTATGCCGCTGCATCTCGCGACTCCACGGAATTGAGAGCAGAAGCGAAGAGCTTTGACGGCTGCCCGAAATGGCCAAAAGATCGGTGTATTAAAACGGTCAACGTCTGAAGCTCGATGGAAAGGTTGGTAACGCCCGTACGCCTCGATGTACACAATGTAGTGGTCCGTCCTGACGACAAACAGCCGTCTATCTTATCATTATGGCGGAAAGCGAAGACAAGGACAGATCGTCGGGATCGTCTCTTCGCAATTCGAAATTGTATATCACATTTCGCCCTCGGAATTTACACATCGTTGCCTGCATTCTCTCCTATACGAACGTTGATGGTTACATAGATGGGAGGTGAAAGTACAACTTGTGACTCATAATACGTTCACGTGGTCCAAAACATATCAAAAATCTCGATAGCCCAGAAAGCTCTGGAAACTCGACGCCTCTTAATACAGTCATTTACATGTGCTTCGCATAAACCAGTGAACCACCTTGTCTGCACGATTGTCAGTCTTGGTTGTTATTTCACTACCGATACGTCAAGGGGCGGCTGGGAAGACCACGGAACTTCTCCCGGAAAACACGCCACCGCATCGGCTGTTCTCAGCGTCGCGCAAGGTTCAGTCTGTCTACCACCATTCCAACGTCGCAGCGGGATCCGTTATAGGAATAGGCGAACAACGGAGGGTTGTCCACCTTGGCTCGTCGTTAACCCGGTCGCAAAGGAATCCAGATCTTAACAGAGGTTGGGACTTAGAAAGGCACAGTACATACAAGACGGAATCGACCAAGACGATGGATAGAGCTCGTTGCTGTGGATATTGGACGACAAGCGGGTTGGCAACCGAATTTACGCCCAGCTCGCCAGCTAGAATAATACCTATTGGGCTACGGACGTATAGTGGTGGGCACCAACGGGAGGCTCGACGGGAACGCCCAAGCAGACACGTGGGGTTTGGTACTTATGTCCCGCATCCTTTGTTCCTGATTACTTGACATGCTGAGTGTGGATTTTACTGCCTTGCGCAAACTTCATATTGTAAGTAAATCGTGCTTGTCAAATTACCAAAGAGCGAATGAGGCAAAAGGCGAGTATCTGTTACTCCGGTGGGTTGTCGGTGAGACCTACAGACAGAGAGTTGTAACAGCGATCCTCCCCTCGTGCTAGCCGATTACGTTGACGTTAATGCACTCCTACATACGGATGTACATGAGGCAAATCCAGGCCACATGGCCAGGCGCGAGAGCGTGGCCCTTCGTCACATCCAGAATGCAGCGGAGTATTTGGCTGCTACCCTTCGGGCAAGTTCTCCAAGCGAAAAGAGGGGTGCATTTGCTCCAGTCTCTAGAGAGAGAGACTCTTTCATTGCCCGCACCTGCAGTACCTGTTATCCAATATATCATCCCATGCGGGTCACAACTTGCAATTGTGTGTAATGCGAGAGAGCGAGAGCCCGGGACGGGGGTGATGACCAGATCTCATGTGCTCCGATTCTCCTCCTGACAAGTCAATCAATGTCATCCAGGCCTCCAAGACTGGATCAGTGGTCAAGTTAGGGACCCTCACCTGTTCGCCTCATGTCTCACAGGTGGTGCGGACCTGCACGTGAAGATTCCTGTGATCTTTCAAGGTACGAAGCGCTGTCCGGTCCGTCCGATCATTGGGCTGCTTAAGGTAAAAACACGACACAGAAGGAGTTACGATACCAATGGTTCTGCCAACGATTCCCACCGCCAACATGTACATACATACCCGGGTAAGAGGTAGCTAGCTAGATGGGACATGGCAGTTGTCGGCCCGACCGAGTTATCTGTCGTTGACAGGATCACTTTGATCAGAATCATTTCGGCAATCTGAGATCCTGCGCTGCTGAATGAATCTCAAATACTAAACGCCGAAACCTCGTCAATCGGGGTTGCCCGGTTCAAAGTAGTCATATGTGACGATGCGTTGCGGTAAGAGATCCTTCACCTTCCCGTACGTCTCCAATCTGTCGCCACAGCCGAAGAGGGTGTGTCACTCGCTGCCGGTGCTGCTGGTGTCTGTCGCGTGTCGCAACGCTGCTCGAGTGTCTGTCTGACTAATAGGGCTGCCGACTGGTCGCTGGTCTCTGGCTGGTCTGGTCATCCTGATTCCTGACCTGGCAAGTCTGGTAACTCTGCATTCTCAATGTCACATCGTCATGCCTGATCCGGATAAGAATATGTCTTGCACCCTGGAGGATAGATCGTCAGGAAGTGGTTCAGGTGGAACGTGCGTCTCCTCTTTTTCGACAACCCAGCGATTGACCTTGCAGAGGTCATGGAGGCCACGCTACTCATGCTGTGTGATATGTACTGCTACTTGGCCATGCTGAGGTGATAGCTCGGCGCTGCATCCGCTTTTCTTTTGCATAGACAGGGGAGCCATCGACCTGAGCCAGATGTACCCTTTTCCTGGGCCAGCCACGCGTGAGAGCATCATCTTCGAATGAGACGTCTCATCGCCCCTGTTCGCGAGCCCACTTCTCGTGATCAATGTGGCCGAGGGTACCACCAGCTTAGGTCCTCGTTGACCTAAGCCCCTCGTCTTAGACACGAGCATGCATGGGTCGGCAAGTGGACTGGCATGCGCACATGTGGCGCCGCCCCTGCCCTCGCGCTGAGAGGGACAATGGTCGCTGTACTTCGATGGCGCGCGCTTGTAGGATTAGGTATGTACAGCAGCTTCGCTCAGTACGGAAGTACGAGCAGCTATGTGCCTGGCGACGGGACGAAACTGCTTCTCATATGCGTCTACACGCCTGCCCTGGATTCCGACCTGATGGCTCGTGGTCAATATCGGAAAGCGAGAAACTTCTGCTCCGAGTTTACTAGACAGTTGTGGACTTTGGCGAGCGATGCTTTTGGCCCCCAGGGTAGGGTGTTGGATTTATCCAAGAAATACTATGGTATGTACGGATTATGTATTACCAGTCAGCCGAGAAGGACAAGGGGGAAGTGAAAGTGCTTACTCACTCCACTCGCTATCGAGTTTGTTTCTCAGCGTTCTCTGCCCTGCGCAAACATCAACGGTGCCGTTACGAGAACCCCTGAAGTACACTTCTTGGGGCTGGTCGCTGCTACCGACGGATGGGCGTGCTACTGGCTCTTGAGGCAATACCATACAGGGGACCTGTCGTGTACAAGTACCTGCGGCCGTCGGCATCTCGACCTGGAAGGATGCGTGCAGGTTGAAAGCACTGCGAGAGCTTCCTGTGGCGCGGTGTCCCTTTTCCCTTCATGATCCCACCCTGCCCTGCTACAACACGCACGACTTGATAGAACGATAGTGTTACATTCAAAGGCTCGATAGCCCCGATCCCTACCTTAATAAGGCTCGTCGGTGGTGCACCCGCCTGACCATCGAGAGCAACGATCTGTATCGTAGATTACCTACTGTCGCATTGGGAGAAGAGGTATCAGAGCTCTGTCAGACTACTTGTAAACTGTACGTACCGATACCAAGGGTTTCAAGAGCTTCAGGTCCCCACGTTCAACGCTCCCCGTCCTCCCCAGTCTCCTCCAATGCCTTCGAGTGCACGAGCGCTCGACACTCGCGCGAGACTCGTTGCTCCTAGACTCCGCCGCGCCTTTACCTCTCTATAGTTCCGGAAGCCAGCTCGCCAGGCAGTAGTCGGGGTAAGGCTGTCCGAGCTACGACATTTATACAAACAGTAAAACAGACCTATCGACCCGCGACCTGGAACCTCGGGCGCTGGCCGTGGACTGCGTGTGCATACATGGCCACTGTAGGTTGTGCTTGTAGGTAGCGATACCTGGCTGTGGGACGTGGTTGGCGTCCAGTAGGTAGGTAGTACCCGTGGACCTGCCGCAACGAGGTTCTTCACAGATCCCCCAAACTCGAACTCCAGTCTCCAGGTCCCCCAGGCCCTGTGTGTGACTTCTACTGTACTCGTACCGCCCCCAGCCAAACAAACCTCCCTCTCTCCCGAATCCCAACCCATCATTTTATTCCCATTGTTCCAATTATTCCCATTCACACCTCTGACTTGCTCTGCCTTGCTCTGCTCTGCTCTGCTCTGCTCAGCGACGCCTGCGACCAGAGGTGTCGACGACGACGACACCACGCTCTACCCGCACGCATCCCACTCACTCGTCCCTTGCTATTCTCTTTTCCCTTGTCGTCATTCATCGTTGTTCGCGGGCTACAAACCAATTGCGCCTAGTTGCAATTGGACATCTGCCGCCAATGTTCTGCTGAGACCCACCGTCTGCCCTCATTCGCCAATCTTCGCATCCAGCCGTACATACACACTCATACATTCGTCCTCATACCACATATTCATAGTCATAGTTAGCCGTGCTCGAAAAGAAAGTTCCAATCGCCGACTCGCCTTTCGACGCACTCTCGCGTGGCACCAGCTACCTAATGATCTCTTAGTCGTAATAAGGTCTATATCTATAGGTAGTAGCCCACAATGGCAACCGACCACGCCCAACGGCCACCTTCCCAGAAGCTCCCTGCTGGGCTTGCCACTGTCCTCAACGCCCCCGAAGAGCACCGCGACTCCGCATACTACTCGTGTACAGATGCCTCAAGCAAGCGTATGTTCAGCCTCTCACAGCCACGCTAAGAGACACCGGAGAGCTTGTCACTAACACCGTCATTCAATTCAGACAATTCAACAATATCCGGCCATGGAATTAATGTCTATCATCACACTAACGACAAGACCCCGTCGCCAACGTCGACCACCACCATCCCTCACCCGCTGGTATCGCCTTCGAGTAATATGAGTGTTGCGTCAATGGTGTCCCCCACGTCGCCAGGGAGCATGCGCTTCGTCGACCGTCACTCGGTCGAGTACGTGCCCGGTGGTGCGATGAGCGGGCCCGAGTCTCGACGCGAAAGTGTGGACAGCAGAATCAATCAGCCCTTTGGAGATCTGAGACTGGGAAATTCTTTGGGAGGCTCGCCTTACGCCAGCGCGAACCAGTCGACAACGTCTATACAGAATAGCCTGTCCCAGCACAGGAACCCGCGCACTGGGCTTGATCATTTAGCTCCCCACCGAATATCCAACGGATACCAACCAAGTGTAGAAAGGACACCCGAGGGCCATCCAAAGGCAGCACGAACAGCACCTGCCATCACAGGTCCTGCCATGGGCACCATTGCCCGAGCAGCAGAACCTACAAAGGGACAAGCCTGGGCCTTTCCAGAATCAGATGAGGTGGACAGGGCTCCCTCTGGTGCGGCTAGTGGCACGTTCCTGGATTCCCGGCGGAGCAGCGTGGCAGAATCTATCGCAAGTAGCCAGTTTACTGCCGATTCTCGACTTCCGGCGGGACAGCGACGTCTGGAGGAAGGACTGGCCACACCAGATTTTCAGCGCATGTCGGCAAACTCGGGGGATTTCCAGACTATACACCACCACCATTCGTTGCAGCACAGGCAGCTATCCGATCTTCAAAGCGAAGAATCCAGCCCTCACAATGGCACACAGCCATACAGTAGGACTCCAGAGCTCCGTGTGAGCCATAAGCTAGCCGAACGAAAAAGACGTACGGAGATGAAGGAGCTTTTTGAACAGCTCCGAGATCTGATGCCACAAGAGCGGGGATCCAAAGCCTCCAAGTGGGAGATTCTATCGAAAGGTAAGCTTCAAGGTTAATCGCGGTATTGAGTCTTCGCTAATGATATATTCAAGCCATCAATGAGCACCAGCGATTGACGGAGAGTATGAGCAAAATGAACGTCCACTATCAGAGTGCTTTGCAGGAGGCAGATGGCTATCGCCGTGAGGCGGATCGGCTCCGTCTCGAAGTTAACCAGCTGAGAAGCGGCGCTCCCGTGCCCGCGGGTCAGGGGCCAACAAACCAGTCTGTGCCTCCTCCGCAGCCTCCCACTGACCAATACGCTCAAGATCCCTTTGGGCGGTCCGCACGGCCCGAGTTACCACCATTGAGGTCATTAAGTAACAATATGTCGAATGCGCCAGAATCCATGACGGGCGTTCAATACGACGGCCAACGGGTGAACGGCTTCCGATCAGAAAGATACTAAGATCGCAGGACGTATAATTCGCATATACGAGATACTTGGCCGACATTCCAAGTATCAATACCAGCGACCTCTCGTGAACATGGACATGGACACGGGCGTCACTCACTTACATTTCACGCATCTTTTTCATTTGTTTACGAGCCACAATAATCAACAACTCTTTTAGATATAATGAATGTGCAAACGATACCCAACATGAAAGGACGAGTCACATTCATTCGTGGATCTTTGGGCGGCTACTTTACAGAGGCTAGCGTACATTGCTGGCGAACCGCGGGCGCGGTCGCTGCATGTGACAACAAAGTTGGATTAGGGTTATCCTGGCGTTGTGTGCAAGGAAGGCGAGGCAGCGTCAGGTGTGACAGACGTTCTGTGCCTTGACTTCTCTTCTCCACCGGGTCGTCGGCGTGGATATCAGGTTGGGACGTGTACCACGTTTGTGCGGGCAGGTCGAAAAGCTTTACCGGATGGGAATGGGAGGTGCTTAGGACGAACGCGGGATGGACTGGGCAATTTGGGACGATGTCCTCAAGCGGAAAGAGAGGACGGGCGGCGGTGTTTGGCTGCGCACGCCTCTCTGCCACATCTTCACTTCTGTTACATTTATTTCTTCTCTCTGAGCAGTGTGCATATACCCTATTAGGCCGTTGCTCCACTCGTCGCTGATATAGTTCTCTGGGTGGAGCCAAAATGTTGGTCGTCGAGGAGTTTGGGCACCTCAAACAAGATGAGGTTTGGTGAGTTGCGGTCGGCATGTAGATGAGGAGCATTAC
This sequence comes from Xylariaceae sp. FL1019, assembly GCA_022578705.1. Classification (NCBI taxonomy): domain Eukaryota; kingdom Fungi; phylum Ascomycota; class Sordariomycetes; order Xylariales; family Xylariaceae; species Xylariaceae sp. FL1019. The sequence goes on from MU391932.1 coordinate 442,197, forward strand.
TTGATAGGACTGTTTAGTCTTGTCTACAATACAAAAACGGCCTTGAAACGGCCCCGCTATGCGCTTTGTTCTTAACCTTCGTTATGAGTTCAAGTCCTCAAAAGTGGGAGATATCGAGTGAGGCAAGCTGGGATGAATAAGGTGTAGGCAGTATATGACCGTCAACAAACCCAGCTGCCAATATGAGTGCTCTCTTGGATAGCCTGATGGTGATGACTTACTGGTGTGGATAACGATAATGGCCTCCAGGTTTTCTGAACTCGCTCACGGTGTTATTCTGTGTCTATATGTAGCTGTGCACTCGAGCAGTCTGCCTGCTATGTAAATGACCCCTTTATTTGATTCTGTGCCTGGTAAGGTAGACGGTAAGCAAGCAATCCCCACACTAATGAGATGCGAAGTGGGAACAGGAAGGTTAAAAGTATGACATTGTATTTGATTAAACGGTACTCTGTAATTCGGAGAGCTTTTCATACTTGGGACAGATGACGGGACCTTGGATCATGGTGAAGTGATGGCTCGCGGGTTAGGAGAACTGGCAGTTAGATGTCTCCAGTAGCAGGGGGCCCACTTGGGGACTCACTTGGGGGACTAGCGTCTTCCGACGCGTGCTCCGAAAACTACGGCGGCCAATTGGCAATCTAATTATTTTTTCACTTATCGACAGCCAACCTTTCCACCTGCGATTCTCATTCCTACTTCTTCCCTCATCGCCGCATCATCTACAACCATCCTTTATCTCCCTCGCCACCTTCCTCGGTCTCCTGTTGATTGAACTGATTCAAGATTCAAGATGTGAGTTTCTCTACGCGCATGTGAAAGCCACTCGATGGTTGCGCATCAGCTAAACCAAGCTGTCGCAGGCATTCCGTTCGCCGAGCAGCCCTTCGCGCCGTGCTGTCCTCTTCCACGAGGACAGTCGCAGTGCCAAGACAGCAGATCGCCCTCGCTGCGAGACACCTCACCAAGGGCAACGTCTCCCCCGTTGCCGTCATGCCTCTTACTCGCTATTTCTCCCAGACAACTTCCGCCAGGAATGAAGATGAGGAGCCCGCGTCCGCGGCCGCCTTGAATGAGCTCAACAGCAACACGACACAGCCGGGCATCAACGACGGCACCGGCATCTTTGTCAGCAACATGACTTTCGACGCCACCGATGTTCACATGCGCGAGGCCTTCAACAAGTACGGCGAGATCGTCTCCGCTAGCATCGGGCGAGACGGACGCGGCCTGAGCAGAGGGTAAGCTACACACCCGCACCACGATAAACTTACGAGCTTGAACCCCCCTGCTAACCGGGTTCCTCAGCTTCGGATTTATCACATTCACGACCAAGGAAGCAGCCGACAGAGCAGTCAATGAAGCTAACAAATCCTTCTGGCACGGACGCCGGATCATTGTCCAACATCGTGCCCAGAAGGATGAGACCGAGGTCAGCCGACGTAAGAACACCTCGCGAGAACCGTCGAACTCGCTGTACATCGGCAACATCCCTTACGAGACGTCGGATGCCGATCTCAACAAGCTGTTTCGCACTCTGGAAAATGTCCGAGACGTCCGCGTCGCCGTAGACCGCAACACGGGTTGGCCCCGTGGCTTTGCGCACGCTGACTTTGCCGATGTCGACAGCGCGTTGAAAGCCCATGAGCTGCTCAGCAAGACGCAGATCGGAGGCCGACAGCTGCGTGTCGACTTTTCCACGCCCAAGAGCGCCACGAACAACACTATCACGAATGATCGGCTGTAAACTTGACGAAGAGGGCGGGCCAGTCCGAGAATCAGATGCACACACCAGGTCTCAAAATTTAGATGTATGATAAGATGATCTGGCTGTGAGGTCGAGCTATTGTACGAGATTCTTACTTTTGCACCCGAGCTGTGCAAACAATATTAGAGCGCGAGGAGTCGCAGAAGAGGTGGAGGGAAAGGAGATTGGGCGAAGAGTTGAGCAGTGGGCGACTGGCGCTTGAGACAGGCCGTGACAAGTATGGAGGGCCCCTCTGGCATGCTGCTCTCCTCTATTGTATAATATAATGCAGCTACCTACGATACCGCATGGCCGCATCCTGTGTACAACAGTCATATCTGAGTTTTATTCTGGCACGCGGCGTTTGTGAGACAGAAAAGCGGTCTATTACTTGTAGTGGCCAATCCCCATTCGCTCGAGTTTAATAACCTTTTATTAAGTGAGACAAGCATGGTTACCTACCTGTAGGTAGGGTTTCGGCTGGATCAACGTCTGTGCGCGCTTGCTATTATCAACCTACCTTAGTTGCTCCGTACTACCTACTCTGTTCGCGACTCGATGGCAAAGAGTGAAAACGTGTATCGAGTGAGCTGGATGACAATCAATCGGACTGTCATGTTGAATGCAACATTTCTGATCAAACACGGAGGGCCGAACTGAATCATTATGCCCGGCTCATAGATTACATCTCGACTACCTAAGACATTTGAACCAGAAGGCCTGAATTCTGTAATTGATTCGCCCTACGGAGGAGACGTAGACGGTTTATGGTAGAGCTACCCTAGGTTGGCACATATGCACCGAGTCAGGGCGTGATACCTCGGCTCCAGGTGAGCGGAGCCGGGGAAGACCACCTGCAGAGCAGAGGCGGCGAGAGCGGGTGGCCAGAGAGGCCAGTCACTGACCTCACTCTTCCGGGGTCAACCCCCACCACTACTTGCAGCTGTAGTGCGCATTTGTAAGATGGAAATCAGACGTTGGCCATCTCTCCTTCAAACACACCAACAACATATCAACAACCGTCTTTGCGTGTCTTCGCTTGCCATTGTCACTGTCACTGTCGACTTCGTAGCATTGTTCTCAGGCTATCCTTGAATCCACAATCCGATCCGTGCCACCTCGCATCTTTGTTCGCCGTACATTGCCGCCGTTGCGATTAGATATATGTTCGACATTTTGCGTAGCCGCCTCTTCTCCTTTCTATAGCCACCGTACATTGCCTGCTCCCGCACGAAATCCAGCCATCATGTCATTCCTCGGGGGTGGCGCCGAGTGCTCGACCGCCGGCAACCCACTCAGCCAGCTCGCCAAACACACCCAAGACGACAACAGCTTACAGCGCGACAGGCTACGGGCTGGCACCCCTCAAGGCAGTGCCGCTAGCTTTCGTAGCGTCCAGCAGAATGGCCCCCAGCAGGAGGCCATGAACAACTTCATGCACCAGAACGCCCGCCTGCAAGCCGAGCACCACATGCAACAGAATGCCCAGCTAGACATAATGCGTTCCGCTCAGCGCACCGGCAGCCCCATGTCGGCATGGGCCAGCGAATTCCAGCAACACGGTCCTCGCCCAGCCTCCGAACAGCAACAGATGATGAATGACTTCAAGATAGCCTATCCAAATACGGGCTTCGACACAGCCGAATACGCCCGTTGGCAGCAGATGAGCCAGTCTAGTTCCTCACAGCAGCAGCACCAGCCACACATGGGCTACCAAAACCCCATGATGGGCATGGGCATGATGAACGGTATGGGCATGATGGGCAGTATGAACTACGGCATGCACAATAACATGATGTACAATAACAACACTCAGCAGCAGTTCGATCAGGGCAAAGGCAAGGGGAAGGTGGTTGAGCTGGACGATCAGCAGTGGGAGGAGCATTTCAAGCAACTCGAGATAGGCGACAAGCAAAAGCAAGATGAGGACGAGGCCCAGGCCTTAGAACCGGAGCTCGATAAGTTGGACGAACAGATCCTCGAGTCGGAAACAAACTACGGCGATTTCGAATCAATATGGAAAGGCATACAAGCTGAACAGGCCGCAGCTAAAGAGGTCATGGACGAGGAGGAATGGGTTGATCAGCTTGGAAACCCGGAGTGGACCGATCGGTTCGGCGAATGGGACGGACTGGGTTCCAATAGCAGGCTGATCGGCGATCCACAAGTGGAGGACTATCTATTCGAGGAGGATAACCTCTTCAAAGACACCGCAAACCCCTTTGAAGAGGGTATGCGCATCCTGGACCAAGGCGGCAACCTCTCGCTAGCCGCACTCGCCTTTGAAGCGGCTATCCAGAAGGACCACACTCATGTTGAGGCCTGGGTGCAACTAGGTATTGCACAAGCCCAGAACGAAAAGGAGACGGCGGCAATCCGGGCGTTAGAGCAAGCTAAGAACCTAGATCCCAACAACCCCGTGGCACTCATGACGTTAGCGGTGTCTTACACGAATGAGGGTTACGACAGCACCGCCTACCGTACCCTCGAGCGCTGGCTATCCATCCGTTACCCTTCCATCATATCCCCCGCCGACCTATCTCCCGCTACAGAGCTCGGATTTACAGACAGGCAAGTGTTACACGACAAAGTCAGCAACCTCTTCATCCAGGCCGCCCGACTTAGCCCAGATGGCGAACACATGGACCCAGACGTCCAGGTCGGACTTGGCGTCCTGTTCTATGGTGCAGAGGAATACGAAAAAGCTGTTGACTGTTTCTCCTCCGCTCTCGCATCCTCGGAACTTGGGCACGTTAACAATCAGAACCAAATCCACCTTTTATGGAATCGTCTCGGCGCCACCCTAGCCAACTCCGGAAAGAGTGAGGACGCGATCGCAGCATACGAGAAAGCCCTTACCTTGCGGCCGAACTTTGTACGCGCTCGCTACAATCTCGGCGTCAGCTGCATCAACATGGGCTGCCATTCCGAAGCTGCTGGGCACTTGCTGGCAGCACTGAACATGCACAAGACGGTGGAGAAAGAAGGAAGGGAAAAGGCGAGGGAGCTATTAGGTGGGAACGTGAGTGATGCGCAAATTGACGCCATGACTACGCAGAACAGGAGCACGAACCTGTATGATACGCTCAGGAGGGTCTTTAGCCAGATGGGTCGGAGAGATCTCGCCGAGAGGGTTGTTAATGGCGTTGATCCCGAGATATTCAGGGGTGATGTTGACTTCTAGTTGAAGAGTACTCATATTCCCCTTTCTAGCGTTTGCATTGTAGCCGATTGAGAATAGATGTTGAGTGAATATCCGGATCAGCGCAGGAATTGACATTGGGATAGTCAATGTATCACCTCGTTACCACTCTGCTATACACTGGACTCGCTGGAAAGCTTGTCGCGGAATCGACATGGGATGATATGCCGACCTATTGCAGATGCCATCGTGCAAGCCCTGATGGTCCCAGTTCTGTTTAACTAAGAAGAGTGGTATGCAGATCTTGTGAGTGCGTAAGGCGAGAGAGCTGTATTATGAATCCTTCAACCGGTGACCCTGTTTCCCTACACGTATGCCGATTGAGCAAACGTGATGCCGAATCGTATAAAGGCAGTTGGATCACACTAGTCATTAGTACACGTCGCATTATTCGACATCTTCGGCTTTCGCTCCGAGTCGGCCATACCTACGCCATGAGCTATAGCCTCCGCCTTGCCTGTGTCCTGTAACGTATCGAGATCTCTTGCGCCCTGGGTTCATACTCGCGGGCTTCAGCCATTTTGAATGCGCAACCATTCTTATCTATCGCCTCTCATGATCGAAGTCAGTGCAATACTGCGCCAGAACCAATGTGTAGTGCTGAGAAACACGGTTGCGGATGTGATCGTATAAGTGAGACCAAGTAGGCATCCGGGTAGTGGTGTGGGTGGTGTAGAACAAGACTGGTTGCAGTGGTGATTGTTCTGAAGTCGACGGCTCGTACAGGTATACTTACTAACCTAGGTTGGTACCTACACTAATTTGCTTGTGTCCGCGGGATCGAACCCGTAACATGCAATTCGCTGATAGAATAAAGGACACACACGAGACTGCACCCAGTCATCGTTCTTCGTGCTTGTCATTTTATAAGCACATGGGCAGCGATAGAGCTGTGAGCTGCCGAAAGATCGATATATTCTGTAAATGTTCGTATAGTGATAGTGTGTAGATTGTCAGCCGGCTCTGAACTTCGTAACCAGGCGCCGTCGACGTCAGATGACCTCTTCTTTTTGGTTACGCTGGCATGGCTGATGAGTTAGGCACGTCTGTGGACCTGGTATCGTGGAGATTGTGCATTGCTTCTTGGGAAACATCAAATAAGGGCAGGAATTGAGGCTCAAGCCAGCGACGCAGGTAAATTACTTCATGTACCGTGCATCTCTATAGGCTGTATATAGATGTAAATGTGTCTAGTACACACCTTCAAGTTTTGCCCTGCTTCGCTTAGCCAGTCACGGTAGTGATTCTTTTCTTCGCCACTCGTTGTCGTGAGTGTTGGCATCGGAGGAAAATCGGTCAACTCTTCGTTTGCTCAGGCACAGAGTGTTACCACCTGAGCACCAGTGGCTGGAGGAATCATTAATGCGAGCATTTGCAAAATCTACATAAGCCCACTCGAAAACAATTTTTAAATTCTACAGGCAGGCAGGACGAGATCCGAGTTCAGCATGACAGAGACGCATTCATTAGTCTTGGTACTGAAACGCCGGGCAAATCATGCCCTCTAATGACTTGACAAAATCAACGCACAATCTTAAAGCATCATGATCACTCCCAGTGCTTCTTCTCCTCGCTGCGGCATCATGACGGCCTTCCGGGAATCGGTTCCGCGTTCAGCCATCTAACCAGGGTCATGATCTTGCGCATCGGCTCGGAGTCAACATTGGGGATTTCTTCTTCTCCTAGGTGTACAAGTTTGGTTTTGCGGATATTGACCACCTTGTTTTCCCCATCAGCCCACCCCTGGACAACGCGGAAGTATCTGCCTGAACCAGAGATGACAGTAACCTTATATTGAGCGGTAGGGTTAGCACTGTCAACGTGGGTAGTGGAATCAGGACACTGACCGGGATGTGCGGATATTCAGCGTTGTTTGGGCGACGAAAGTAGTAGTAAGCAAGGCCCAAGATGGTCCATACTTCGCTGAGCATAAGGCTGTCATCACGGATGGGGTCTTCTGCGGCTAGGAAAGTCTTCAGGTGCGATTGCATCTTGGTCTCTAGCACAGAATCTACGGTCCAGTGTCGGTTGATGTCGTGGCGGCTAATAGTGAGGGAACGATGCTCTTCGGGTTGCAATGAGCACAGATCCCATGTATTGTCGGGGTTCGGGATGCTGGAGACGCATTCTGCCAGGAATTGTATGACGCGATGTGTGGCCGGCTGCAACGATTTGAGTTAGTAACTACTCCTCATGGCGTGTTTACCCATGTCTCGGGAGTCTCAGTTTATGTTCCTTGAGCACTTGCTCTCGCAAACAGAGGAATTGACTCCCGGACCCTTCCTAAACAGGTAATAAACAACACCAGAAGCTACTCACGATGTTGTCATCGGGCTCATCACCCTCGCAGAGTCCTTCCAGGCTCGAGAAGTCATGTTTCTCTGCAAGCTTGTCCATCTCTTCAGAGGACTTCAGTTGGAGCAGGGCGTTGGGGTCTTGAGTGGGTGGCTTCGGATTGACGAAGTCCATGTCTTGACAGCGAATACGCATGGCGGCCAAGGCACGGTCGTCGAGATGAGAGACACGAGGAGAGCTGAGTAATCGCTCTCGCAGCCGAAAGAGAACCCAGCGGCCGAACCGATAGCTGGGTTGCGGGGGCCGCCAAGGGCCGCTCTGGTGACTCTCTTGAGCCTGCCTCTCTTGAGCCTGGCTGCGGCGGTAGAATATTACCGAGTCAAAGGGAGCCATGGCGACGTTGGAAAGGAGATGTCGATGGGCTCTGATGGTGCTGCGTGTGAGGAGCGGACACAGGCCCGTCCCTCTTTATGTGAGCTTCTCAGTTGTCCCGTGCCAAGCGTCGGTTCACGCGCAGAAGGTGGTCGAGACTGGAACGCGGATGACGCGAGGCGACGTTGGCTGTCAGAGAGGTTGGTCGTTGCTCAGGGCGTGACTGGCAGGCGCTTTCTTGTTGGTGATGGCGGGCGCTAGTGTTGAGCATTCCTCTGGGTCACTTAGGTACGTTACCTCTCGCTTCATGCCAACACTGAACGGTACATAGGCAGATCAACGGTACGGTGCGAACATGTAAGGTAAAGTGCATTGACTTCTACAGGTGTGCAGGATGATAATTCACAATATGGAGTAAAACTGGAACGAAGCCGCAGAACTAGCAAGGGGTAAACCTATGTATAGAATATCGCCGGCGAGAACTGTATCTTGCCACCGGATGTAATGATTTACCGATCAGCAGTATTCTCCACATTGATAACCATCATTATCCTGCGGACCTGTAGGTACATGCATGTAAACTGTAAACTGGAACTGTACGTTTTTAGTAAAAGTGGACGTCTGTTGCCCGCGTGCCGCCGTTACACGCGCGCCACGCGCTTGTCCCGGCAGCTGCTCTCTAGCAAGACGGTTCCATCCTAGGCGTATGGAATGGCTCCATAAATGGTACCGTCCCGGGATCGTGCCGGCGTTCCAGGCTCCCTCCAGCTTTCCACACCGGCGCTCCACCCTCAGCCCAGCCCCACATTCCCCATACGTTCCCTACACCCCCGGCCACACCCCCGGTTCCAACCATCTTAGCCCGAGCCCAGGGTAGGTGTAAACAGAGAGCACCGGTTGATCATATCTCAAGACCGCGATGAGATATATCTCACATTTGCAAAGTTCGACCAGTCGTACGTCCAATACATTAGGCATTCGGTGCCAGGATCCGGTTCGCAGCCGTCTCATTTGATCATGCATGAATACGGCCCCTTTCGCACTACCAAAAAGAACCATATGGAACAATTGGGGGAGCTCGTGTTAGCTTACTCTTTGCATGCTTGTCACAGCATTCGAAAACCTGCTTAGGAACCGGATTGATTGTGGAAGGGTGCGGAACCAGTCTTGGACTCATTCGAATCATGGATTGGAGTGATTTTTCAGTTAAATTCTCAAATCGGCAGCGAACAGCGACTGAATAGATACGTGTGTAGTTGCTATACGACCGTTGCGTATCCCTTTGAGTGCCTTTCCGCTACTGCGATCGTTACAACGCTTTCAATTCAGGTACATGAATACGAAGTCTGCTATGATTGATGACCAGCGAGCGTATATCCAGCAGAAATGTGGCAATGTGTTGCAGCGCAAATTTAACACACTCAAATGGATGCAGGCACGGTGGTATCACATCCCCTGCACTCTACCTCCAAAAGTTGACTGTTGGAAAGGTTAGATTGGCGACACTAGACTCGTAGGTTCTGTTAGTGATATCAAACGGGCTTCCTTACGCAAGTCTGCTCCTTTCTTGGGGACGCCTTCCTTTGGACTTGTCTCACGGCATTCACAGCACGGTCAAATAATCTGATAAACTTATCCCCTGCCGATCTAGGTCTACAGGCTGACGGCTTAGCTTAGGATGCGGTCGCATTCGACGCACCGACGTCTCCGGCGCATGGCAATGCTACTTTTGCCATGTTGGGATGCTGGTTGTGCAGAATGCGAATAGACAGAGGCGGTGGGGACTAATATATGGCGAAAGTCACGAAGCTTCAAGGGAAACAACAGGGCGGGAGTAGACGGGGCAACAGTGGAAGTGGCAGACCAGGTGCTTAAGGTACATGAATAAAAGGTGTAAAGTGACGGACCACAAGGCACGATTCGTGAGATGGGAAGGCGAGAGAAATGAGGGGGATGCTTATGTGAAGAGCTCAGGATCGGCAAGTAATCGCTCGACATACCTTCTTCTGTTACTGTTGCTTTGAGATAACATGCCGAGGCCGTGCTGAAAAGAAATAGTAGAGTGTATCGCTTTGGAGACAAGACAGGCTACATTTAAAATGTATCGTCTTTCGATCCCAGTTTGAAGAAGAAATTCGAAAACGGACATCTGTCGAAGGCGATACCTGAGCTAGACTTCGATATCATATCTAAACGCCATAAAGGAAATGACTGAGTTCTCTTAGACGACGCGATCGAGTTGGTAGTTTTGGCAGGTAGTCTGCTTTGATTACCGCTGCATCCTCCAGTCTGCCTATCCATCCGCTATGCGTGACAGTCTCCTCAGTGTCTAACAGGGTCATCGCTATCGTTCAGCTTTGCATGCACATAACTCGGTCTTTGGCATTGTCAGCCCCCTTAACGAGACTTGCGCTTATGCTAGATCAAAAAGCATCTCCCACGTCTTCGAGGGCGCCCCATACTGCGCAGCCCTGACCAAATTGCCCATGACCCATGGCCATGACATCCTTTCATCCCTATCACCATCCCCCTTGAATCGCTCCATCCTCCTATCCGAAAGTATCCACCTCATATCCTGATACATGGTGCGCATAAGTCTGCCCACTGCATGCTGGGAGCGGCGCATGCATTCCCTTGCCGTCCGAACGTGTTGTTCCCTTCCCGACCGTTGGTGTTGCAGGGTTTGGATTTGACTCGGGAACGAAAGGGACTCGAGCCGTATGGACTGTAGTGATCGACATTGCTTTGTATTCTCTGGGTTCTGATTTGCCCGACGTTGGCAAAACTGACTGGCGCTTCGGGAGTAATGAGAGTCGTTGGGACCAGGCTCTTTGTCAGGTAAAGGTTGGGGGAGGCGTCGCGTGATATTGAAGATTGCCTATGATTGCGTAGAAGGTGAAAGAAAGTACAACAAGAACAAAGAAGCGAGAGAGGACGCTTCAGATATAACCAAACTCTGAGCTCGGGTCCCATGTCATTGCCCCCATTTCTGCCAACATGACAGTGGACTGTGCAACATATCAGAACGACACTCTCGCCCCATCCTCACTTCACCGGAAGCGGGCGACGATATACCGATGACATTCTGCACCGATTCAACCAGTGCCCTCAAGATCTTGTTGGTTGGCCACGGCAAGCTTTCTCCCCTTTGTCCGTTGGTGACGGGGCGCTTATGTTGGTTCAAGGTTACCTCCAGTCGGCTGAGGTGGTGCATGTTGGTCCAGAGCCAACATCCGTCAGCGGCCAGCCCTACAGTTTACCGTCCTAAGGTTCGACTGCGCCCCACACACCGCCATATGCCTGATTTCTTCATCGAAAGACGAGGATCAGTCAATGACCTAGGTTGTTGGGCAACAAAGCCAAGAGGTATCGGACTAAATACCTAGTTGCAGATGATGGACATGAACCAGGGGAGTAGTTTTAACCCCTGCATTTCAACATGTGATCAGCTTTTTGCAAAATCAATGACAACGTATGGGTACCATATTCTGATGATCTATTGTATAACGGCGCAGAAGGGACACATTTCATATGGAAGTGCTGTGCAATGAACACCCTCTATACAAGCAGAATGACAGTCAAATACAGACATAATTCCATATCTACAACGATCAGGTGATAGCGTTGGCATTTATAAGATATCAGGGCTTTCTGTTTTCGTATGTATCATCTATAGTGCACCTATGCAAGGTGTAATGTCTGATAATTAACACCATGTTCTCTGTCGTCCCTATCTGGTTGTTGAAACGATCCGACAATCACTTCGTCAATAATCCATCACGCAACCTTTGTGCGTTCTCAGCTATGTTTCGGTGTTCCTACCAGACACAAGCATCTTGACTATCTGTCCCCCTAACATTCTCTCCAGTTCAAACATAGGAGCCCATCAATAGGCGTTCGTCAACATCATGCATTCTGCTATTCAAAGCACAACATATACTAGATAGAAAAACCTTCACAATGCGGGGAAAGTATCTTTTCGCATACCAAGGTAGTCTAGCGACGATCCTACAACGACAGAAATCTTCAATATTCATATACCCACTTTGCGCATGCTATTGCCTAACGGCTTGTCTTTGCCAAATACAAGGACGTTACCTAGCCATACGCGAATCAACACAACGGCCTATCGAAGATGAACACTCGAAACCATCCCGTCAATAAGCCTATCGTCTATGCTACAAGTTAGGCGGCCGTCAGTTTTCGGCCTACTAAAACGCGGTTCATTCCATCACGCGCATGATGTCTATGCTGCAGAACAGCAGCCATCAGTAACCGGACCAGTGACTATATGCCGTTCCGCAGTCTCCCTTAAGGTCTGTACGGAACAAGGACATGGATTATCCAGAAGATCCTACGAGTTGCCATTCCAGCAGTGCAGTACCAAGTGCTCCTTTCGCAGACTGTTCCCTCACCACCTTCTTGCAAATATCGCCGTTGATGACCTATCATCAAAAGCTGGCGTCTAGTATTCAAAGCTTCTGTGTTCACAGCGAAGTTCCATCTGCTCTCTGCTGTAGTAGAAGAGGCGGGATCCCAAACGCCGTCGTGCATAGCGACTATGCGACCTCACCCATGCAGATATGTGAGCCAAGTGTCTCTCCCATATATAATGAAGAAAGTGACGTTTTGTTCTGGGTATCACAGGTAGTATCCCGTATTCTAATATACACATACAAAGCTGCAGAAGTGCGTACCATCGTAAATCATGCACCGTTCTTTCAGGTGTACCCTTATTTGACGCCAATGAATCCGATACCATTCCGAGCAACGCCAACAGACTTCTTGAGAGCCTCGGCCTCAGCATCAGTCCATCGAACGCTCAACTCGTCCCAGATGCTACCGGGGACGTTGTATTCTTTCTTGAACTGGGCATTCATGGCCTGCAAACGACTCATGTCGCGAGGATCACCGGATCCACTGAATACGACGAAAGCCGTACACTTAGGGAGGGCGTCGTGAATGCGCTTGATCCTGTCGGCGAGATTCCGGATGCAGGTATCGAGAGACATGCTGGACATGTCGGGGGGTGGAGCTGCGTCTCCTCTGCTGTTATTCCACCAGCCTTGCTTTGCTTCGAGTTCGCGGAAGCGTGCAAAGACAAAGTCAACACCACCAGCGGGTATCTCTTCACCGATAGGATCACCTTGCACAGCGCGGATGACACCTTGCAAAACCTCCTCGTCGCTCTTGCAGCCAATGGGGTATGTAGATGCTGCGCCCGCACCCTTCATCGGATCGCCCCAGTCAATCATAGCACTTGTCTTCCCGAGAGGAACACCGCCTGTGGCCTCGACTCCGCCATTAGCGCGATATGACGTTCCAGCACGGGTCAGTCGGCGAAACAAGTTCTCGCATTGTGCTTCTTGGTTTCCCCATGCCTTTCCCTTCTCACATTTCTGTCGGATAAGATCCAAGCAGGCTTTGGCGTCCTCAACGGAGTCATGGCCAGCAGCACGATTCTGGATGTCGCGCTTCAGGAATCGCGTTGTCAAGTGTTTCAAAGCATTCTTCAACGGCGGGCCTCGGCTATGGGGGTATTGGAGCGCAGTATCAACAATGAAGGGATGCGTCATGCGCAAAACCTTCAGATCGGACTCTAGCGAATGACCGACCAAGATAGTGTGCGGGCCGAGAATGTCAAGCAGTCTTGTCTGAATATCGTGCAAAGTTGTTGTAACGGGAAGAAGCATCTCCTCAGTGATGCCCGAGTATTTGGTGACGTAGTCGATGATGGGTTTATCGGGCCTGACGAGCTCATCCATCACAGTAACGCCATCCCAGCTCACCAGGCTGATTCGTGCAAGTGCCAGCTCGTCTCTTCCGTTGGTCTCCTTCCCAGTGACAACCATCTCGCAATCCAGAGCGTATACATCACGGCCAGCAGTGACACTGCCCTGCTGAATCTGATCCTCTGGAATATCACCGTCCTCGAAGTTGTCGACACGCGTGTGTACATAATCGTCAGGGAACTGGAGGTTCTTGCGGCGCTCAGGGGCCACGCAGGCAGGATGGATCACGTAGTCGTTGTTGTAAAAATCCTCGGGCATAGCGAGAAATTCGGTGATTCTGGTCCGCGTGTCCTTCCAGCCTTTTGGCTCCCTAGCGGGCTGCACCCCTTTGCCGGCTTTTTCCTCTTTGGTCTTCTCGGCTGGGGCCGTCAGCATGATACCCATGGGTGAACGTATGTAACCATGCTTCTCACTGCCCGGTGTCTTGACAGGCCAGAGATGGACAAACATGTCAGCGAAGCCCTTAAGTATTGTGGGGAGCTCGTCCTGCTTCAAAAGGCGCGGATAGTAGTCGTCAGGCGAGGTCAGGACGCGAGAGCTGGGATCGGTTTCGTCAAGGTGGGTGGCGGCATACGTGCCGAAGTCGACATTCTGCTTGAACATGGCCTCCTCCAGACCCGGGACCATGATTGTGACAATCTTTCGAAACTGGGTCCGGTTGCCAATGGCGACCCACTGGGGGGATGTGCCCTCTGCGAAGATGTAGAGGATGAGGGTGCGCAGCTGCTCGAGGGATATCTTGGACTGCAGCTTTGCATTGTGGTTGAAGGTAATGGAGGGGTAGTTGGTCGACTCGGGATGGGGGATTTTCTTAGTCTTCTTCTTCTTGGGCTTGGGACCAGCGGTTTCGGGAATGTCGTCTCCATCGTCGGTTGACCTGGCACGCTTGCGACTACTGCCGTCGCTGTTGCCCGTCTCGCTTTCGGCGGCAGGCTCTTTGGTCGTGATGGGTGCAAGGCCCACAGCGAGTATTGCCTGGATATCAGATTGCGGCTCTGTCTTAATTCCGGCTGGCGGGTCTATCGGCAGCTCGGAGGGAATGGGTGAAGGTAGGTGTGGGGAGAGGTGCGATGTCGAGAGCTCTGGGAGGTCAACGTTGATGTGGCTGCCAGATAGAGCACTTGTGTCGACAAGAGTCAGGCTGGCCACATCCGCATCAGTAGTGTTATGCAAGCCGGCTTGGACGCTGGTCACATCCTGCAGCTCAGTGTCGTTGTGGTCCACGAGCAAGTAGTCATTGGGATTGAAGACATCGTCGTGGGCGTCGTGAGACGCAGAATTGAGGTCCTCCATGATGGCGCCGTCGATAATTGACTGGACACGCAATACGGAGGCCAGATCGAAATCGGCGTCAGAAGCCAGGGTTGGCAGCGCGAACACGACTGCGGGGGGTTTGGAAGGTTTGCGACAAGGCAAGACGAGAATCCGCGATGAGGTCGAGAAGGAGACCCGGCGCAAAGGTGCAGCTTTCAGTACCACAGTTCCATCTCAAAGTGGGGAGCTGCACCTTGAACAGGCGAGAGGTATCTCGGGCACTTCGAGATGCGTGACAATACCTCAAGGTACCTACATGTAGCAGTAGCTTATCGATTAGACTACCCAGGTACATATATGTGCATTTATCGTCACAACACGTTGACTACATGTACAGTACATACTCTCCTCAATGTCACCATCATTATGTTCTAATGAACAAAGTACCAGACCAAACGTTGAAGACCCGTCGTGGCTTCACCCCGTCTGGTACTTGCTGTTATTAGCGCCTGGTACGATATGGTATTGACGTTTTCAGGGGCACCTCTCACATCATACCTAATGATGAGCATCCTCGCAGACAAAGGACAGTCGCCCAGCACAGAAGTCTAAGAGTATGGAATTCTCAGAGTCTGCAGTTTTCTGCAATAGCTGAGCCGAGTTTCCAATTGGACATCTGCCACTAAAGGAATCGGCCATCTACTTTTTTAGCACCGCATATTCGACTAAAGGTTCACCGTATCTTGCCTAAGGTATCTGAGGGACTCATCTTAGATATGCAGGTGTGGCTGCGTGATAGTGAGCAGAATGATAGCCCAAGGCCTGGTGACCAACTACTACTACATGACGAAACATAGATTCACAGATTCAATCTTTTAGTAGCTCAAAGGTGGCTCAAGGCATCGGGACTACTCAGTGAGGTAAGGCAAAGGCAAGGAGCAGTGCTCCTAGAACACGTGGTGCCCTCCGTTCATTTCTAGGTACTCAATATTTCAAGTCTTCACAGGAGCAATAACCAGTGTACATGACTGTACTGTTAAAACAAATATGAATACATTCCTAAGTAGCCAAGAGGGTTGTGTCTATTTCTTTGCAAAGAGCCCTTGTTCTTGTGTTGGGACGTGATGCTGATTTGCCCATCCGTATGACTGACTGCAACCACTCCCTGCACTGGAATGAGACACTTCCTTATCCTCTGTCGAATATTTGAATTCTCACGTTCTGCAAGAAGGGGCCAGTTCTAGTAGTGTCTTCACGTATTGTTGCCACTCTCCCAGCACCCACCTTCTGTAGCATGTTATCAGAACTCACGGTTACTACATGATTATGACGGCTTGAGCGCATCCTCTATCTGTGAGCAATGGATGCATCCGGGGAGGTTGGTTATCTTGAACGTCGGCGTGGCAGCGGCATGATCAAAGCAGATCCCACGGCGCCACGGCAGTTGCATCTTGCCTTGCGGCAGTAAATACACGGCCTTCCTCCACAGGTTCGTCGACTTGGCTGATTGTCCCTTAACAACAGATCAGTCCCGTCTAGCACTGTACAAAATTCTCGGGTCTGGTTCAGGAACTATTGCTCGATATTCTGACAGTGATCGGTCTGTGACGGTGTCAAAGTAGACAGTAGCGTGCGTCTACTCTCTGTCTGCATCTGGAGTTCGTGGTTTCCACCACACTGGCACTTCGGCGACATCGTGCCTGCCATCCATCAAAGCCCGGTATTAGCACTCCAGTGAACCCAAGTTTTTCATTGCCTCTTCTTGGCCCGTCCTGTCTTCAACCCTTGACCTCCACCTTCCGTTCAGCCCGTTTCCACACTTCTCCTTTCCCTTCGCCCGATGATTTCAGTGTCCTTTCATATCTGTCCGCCGTTCGATCAACACAGAGGGCCTACGATGGCGTCCAACGGTCTTCGTATGGTTAATGTCAAATGTCGCCAATGTAACCGCAACCTTGGAACTGCACTGAATCGATGCACTCAAGTTGGTTCGCGAGACATCAGCCCGGCTATGTTTACTCCTGCCCTCCACCAGATGGCAGACGTGCAGTATGGGTACAAGTACACCATACTAGAGAGCTGGTACGTCCTTGACAACAAAGCTACTTGTGCATTCTTGCTGATCTGATTCGATTCATCAGCCAGTACCAAAGCGTATCTTGCCTCGATTGCGGGTCACCTGTAGGGCTGAGATGCACCTTGACTCCCGTGAATCATGTGTTGCATAGGTGAGCAGAAATCCCATGGACCATCGCGGCAGTAAGCTAATAAAGGCAGCGACCAGTGGCTGTTGGTCAGTACAGCAGTTCACTTCAGAGAAGCACTTAGCGGCGCAGCCCTTGAACCTACCATTGACAGAGTCCTAGAGTGGAAGCGCGCTTTGGATTCTGCTAGCAATGGTCCGTCGACGAAAGATCTGCTGTTGTCATTCGGCAAACAGGTGATCAAGCTTGAGACGGAGATCCAGAAGCAAAAGGACGAGATCCAACAACTAACAGAGGCGCAAAAGAGCTTCCTCGAAGCTACCCGTAAACAATTTCATAAATCGAAAGAGACCAATGACGAAAGGCACCGCACGCTGGCTTCGACACTCAATAGTACACAACTTGATCTTAGGCGTCAGCTTGAGGACGTGGACACCAACGCTAAGACAACTCTCTCCAATTCGATAGCGCATGGCCAGGCATTGATCGCCCTCAAGAGTGACGTAGAGCAGATCAAGCAACGACTCCATTCTCTCTCAACCAGATCTCCGACGACATCATGTGTGACTAGCCCAGAACTGCAAGAGGCCTTGAAAGCTCTACGATACGGAAGATACAGAGCACGTCGAGCCTCACGCACAAATTCTGGACTGATTGAGAAACGACAAGCTAATCGGCCCTTGTCGAATAAGCAGAGTAAAGAGTGACCACTATCGCCTTGATATGAGATGAAAGTCTGTGTTCCTTCAGTGTGCTTTTGTCTTTCGCCCACTCAGATCAGCAAGTTGAGAATTGCAGAGAAGATGAAGTGTACCTCGAGAATAACCGTCATGTCCGGATTACAAACAAGGGCGATTTGGATGCAAGAGGCTGTCGTGGTGAATTTGCTGAGATTCCGGATTTGCAGGTGAACTTGAGGCGAATGTTTAAGATTTCGTCGAGACATTTCGTTTGGAGTGATGAAGCAGTGTTGCCTATCGTGTTGTACCAAGGATTAAGTTACGCTTGGTGGGAAAATGTCGTCTCAGAGCCAATCCTAATTGTGGTAGTTTCGTAAGTCTGAGCACATCGTCGTGCTATGTTTGATTTTCTAATTCTTGTATATTCTTGCGGGGGCAGTAAATCGGAACACTGCCACCAGTAGCTAAGAGCGAAGGCTTGTGAATCTGAGCAGCCCTGAGCACGGGTTGTGGTTTTGAGGCTCGCGCGCCATAAGTTTACATTGTATGTGAAAAGAAGACTTAGTATGACGTCGAATTCGTGCCAGTCACTCCTTGTTTATGAACACAGGGAAATCAAGCGGGCCATTTTAATCAGGGAAATACAACAAATGCAGGTGGGAAAATGAAATTTCGCAGGGGGGAACGTATTCATCTATGCTTTCACTTTTTTATCGCCTTGACGATCTCAGTATGAGCTTGGCAAGCATGATGTTTTTCGACGTCGATAGTCATACGTCGGTATCTCGTCATTGCCTAGATGATTCAACAGGCTCTTGTAGGTGGAGTATGGCATCCTACCGTAGCTTCGCATATATCACGCTCGCGATCCAAATTCTTTCTCCATGACATCCGAACAAAACAACGATATCTGCCGAACAGGATCAAGTATGGCCTGCAGGAAAAACTGTTGTTCCACCGCACCATTCGGGTTCCGCAAAAACGCCTTCACAAGAGAATTTTCCGTGTCCCTGCCTGGTAAAGTCTCAATGTCACTAAGCATATCCTGTGCCATTTTGCAAATCTGCCACTCCTTTGAGTGTGCCATCGGAGCGTAGTAGATGACGAGCTCGAGCAAGACCTGGCAGATCGTTGCGTGGTCCATTTTGGCCAGCTCTTGCATCAACTCGCTGTTCTTGGCTGCTTGGGTGAGCAATCCACTCTCTGCGCTCCAGGGGGCTGTGTTGGAGAGGAGCTTGGCAATCATCATTAGGTCTTTGACTCGTTGTGGGTGGAAGGGCGCCGGGTATGTAAATGAGTTAACGTTAAGTGTGACGAAACTGGAAACTGCGAGAGTTGCTGCGAAGTCTGCTTTCTGGCCGAAGTAAGCCGTTGCTTCATAAAAAACTTGTTGGAGCGGCTCGACAGCGTAGCATTTAGTTGCGAGAATGGGGCTACAGGCTCGCCAGCGCTGGCTGAGATGTTTGGCTTTTTCTGATGCTGGCATATCGTTTGGCAAGGGGATGGAGCACCAGGGGTAAATATCCTTGATTAGGCTGTCGAGCGACTTTTTTGTTTTTACGAAGTCCGGCAGAGATTGCAGCTTTTGCTGAATATCTGGGACTAAGCTTAGAGCATTGAGAGATAGATGTCGATATTGCTTTGCGACTTGGTAGACGTCTAGATCCTCGTTGCAACGCGGGCAAGCGCAGACGAAGTGATATCGCTCTTTGAGTGCTTCTTGGCGGGCCGAGCGTGGTGAAGCATAATCTGGATCACTAGTTAAAATCGTGACAGGACTTGTGCAAGATCCTTTCTCGGGGACTGTGTCACTTACCGATATACGAGATCTCAATCTCTTCGTCCTTTTTTATCTCTTGGGAGGCATGCACCGTGGCCTGCCGACCACTGAGCTGCACATATGCGTTTGGAATACATGAGTGGTTTATCATGGCGAGTGTCGGATTTATGAAAAACCCGCTTTGACCAACGTCGTCATCTAGTCGATTGAACGAGTTGACTTGAAGCTTTTTTTTTTGGCAACGAAGACGTTAGTCGGAGTTCCTTGTACCGTTCTACCTATGCAAACCGTCTGGTCTGGGATCGTGATGAGACGAATCGAATGGAGGCTGAATGGCATGATATAATCCAATTCGCCCTGATATGTCGCATCGTCATTGTTTTTTGCTCACCTTGCATAGAGTATCGATTGCTTCTGCCATTCTCCTCGGATTGGCGTCACGACCAAGATAATGCAAAGCCCCCGTAGCCTGGAGTATCATGTCGGCCCAAACCTTAGGCCGATCCTGACGGAACCTATCGACATGGCCTTCTACTTCTTGTAGAGCAGTGAGCATATCAGGCCGAATAAGAGCCTGAATGAGCGCTCGTACGGGGGTTGGCAGAGGGGGGTGACCATCGGCGAGAACACGCTTGGAAACCTTGCATTCAGCCTTGTGAGCACCTCCCACCCAATCAAGCTTCTGGCATGTGGATGAGCAGTAGGCTACTGCCCGGCAGCCCGTGCAAACTCGAACAGGCTTCCCTGCGGCGGAGGGCGAGAGACATCGGCTGCAAGTCGAGTCAAGATGGTGACTGTCAGGAATCGCGATGCTGGGTTCCCCAAAGGTGGCAATCACATCGCCCGGGTGGAAAGTCCGTGAGGCCACAAGTTTGCGACCTTTCGGCGACGGCGCTGTCCCTCTCACAACGAATCCCTCTGGAGGTGTAGACATGGTGTTTTGATTTTTAGGCGCTGCAGATCGTTCATTTGCGGTGGAGCCAATCTGATATGGGATACGTGAGTTGTTAATCCCCATGCGCCCGCCACAGTATCCAAGTCACAGGGCGAGCATTCGGCATCGTTCTCGAATGCGGTATTTACATGATCAAATTCAATGCTCAACATGCTTCAAACACTTTGAAGCCGTGTCGACAACCCCATCAGCCGGACACATGCAAGGAAGAGGTTGAAGTACTAGAGAGCCCGACCATTTACACATTGGCACTGTGTAAAACCCTCTCAAATACCTTAGGCACATTGGGAGGCGGGCAATCAGGTTGCGATTACGGATGTATAGATCCCAATTTCACAAAGCGTGAGTACTCCTACTGTATGTCTTCTTGTTGCTTTACCTATTCACATCCATTACTCCATTGGATTTCAGCATGGATACATTCGTTCTTGAGTCTTCGTCCGTATCTACCTGCTGGAAACCGTTAGTGAGACAACCGGGGCGCAGCTGTATTTGAACGGTGGTCACCATTTCCGGCTCGACAACCCTCACGACCTAGGAGCACCACCAATCGGTATCATGCCGAGTGACTCACAGTAGTCACACCTCAGCGTATTGCCCGTATACTATGCAAGTGCCCAGCTAGGTGATGGCCGAAACGATTGTTCTTAATGGTGGTAGCAGTGAGAACGGGAGGGCATGCAATGCTCCTCGATATTCTAGATTATAAGTGGTCTGATCCTACAGATGGCTGGGCGGGTACTTAAAAAAAAGGCGGTGGATGTATGAAGCTGTTACGCCTACGATAGGTTCCCATTAAATAGACCCGTCGTGCCTACCGCCTTGAGTTGTCATGTTACTCGGTGTCTGATACAACAAGCTACCTCTGAAATGCCATTTGAACTACGAAATGCAACCGAGGCCGACGCCTTACGGTCGGCCGAGATCGAGAGACTTGCTTATGCGCCTCTCGCCACGACCGCTGTTCTTTTCCCCGGTCCCATGCCGGCCGACGTGATGAACCACCGCGCCGCTGAGTTAGCCAAGCTCTTGCGCGATGATCCGACGTGCCGGTGGCTCAAGGTTGTTGAGACCGACATCGAACCGAACGAAACCAATGACCAGATGATTGGGTTTGCGCAGTGGAACATCCGCACTGCGGGCGAGCCACTACCAGGGCCGAGGACGCCGCATCCGGGAGTCAATGACGAAGCGTTCGAAGCCCTCTTTGGCGCAATCAACAGAATGCGAGCCAAGACCATTGGCGACCAGCCGCATCTCCGTAAGTTGTTTCTTTCCCACAGACTGCTTCAACGTGCATTGAGATCCTCGTGTGGAATCGAGCGATCGCGTCGTGTTGATTACAAGCCTGTTCGCTAGGTATCTGAAAACTAAACATGTGTGAAGATCTCAAGAGCCTTCACGTCGATCCCAAGTACGAGCGCAAGGGCGCCGGTCAACAGATGATTAGTTGGGGGGTTGAGGAAGCGAAGAAAGCCGGTCTTCCTGCCTTTCTCGAAGCTTCTCAGGTTGGCTATCCACTCTATCTGAGATGCGGGTTCCGTGAGGTCGATAGAATCTCTGTGGACTTCAATAGATGGGGCCTTGACGAGATCGCGACCACTGTTGCGATGGTGAAAGATCCGTAGGTCATATGCAGGGTCCTCTCGGTCTGATGCATGGATCTGAGCTAGGTAGCTTGGCTGATATTACTTTCCTTATGGCTGCCTAGAAACACACTCTGGCTTGATCTTTTGCTCGTACTTGCGAGACAACGATGAGCTCTATGTTTAGCTTGCTTTGGACATTGGAGACTGCGTTTACCTAATGTCTGCAGCCGTAATAGCTTGGACGGTGGGACATCCTCCATAAGGCTTAGGCCTATAGGATATCCTCATCCTGTTCGATTCTTTGATCACGATGCAAACATCAAGATGGTTCGCTATGGAAGACCAGCAGGTTTGATGGAACGGGCTCAAGTGAGGGAGATGGGAAAGACTGAGATAGCATGGCCTGAACGAGAGTACGGGTAGCGGGGAAATAGATCCCAGCAGCTTTCCGCGGCAAAGACGTCAGCGGGAGCTGACGGCCTACCTCTAGGTACTTCACCTCATCCTTCAGGCCAAATTTACTAGCTGTTTTCCTCGTATCAAAGCACAAATTTCCTCCTCATAAATCACGATACTAGTCCATGTTGACAGGTTGTTCCAAACAACATCAATCTGGACGCGTTTTTGCCAAGCACGAACAACCCACTTAGGTACCTCCATAGGGCCCTGCTGTCCCGCCTCCAGACTCATTTCCCTTCCACAAGCCAGAGTCACCCCTTCATCTTGCTGAGATTTGGGACAGGAATCACAGGATCGATCTCAAGCTTTGAACTCCATCTCCCATCATTCAGTATGTTGTCGTCATTCTGGAAACAGCCTCAGATCCCCAAGATCACGGGCGCGGACCCGGACCCGCCCGCACCGCTTCTAAGCACATGGCGAGTGCGTGCCGAGGCCGGTGAACCGGAAGCAATAGTGCGGGTGCGCAACCTGCAGAGTACCATGACCGCAGGCCGCGACGCGTGGGGCCGTACTGCAAAATCGCAGCCTGTCCTGCTATCCTCCGAAGTCTCGTTCGCGCGAGCCTTTGACACAGCCTCGACAAGCGACAGCGTGAATGCCGAGACTGTGCATTATGGTAATCTCAGCAAGACGCTACTGGCGGGCATGGAGTATGCCACTTCTAGTGATGCCAAGAAGGGCAAGGAGGTGAAAAAAGATGACGTGAGCACTCCGAGCACGGGAGACATTTTTGAGCTTCTCTGGGTAAAGATGACAGGACGTCTGGTAGACGGCTCGACTGTTGCGCTACCGCCGGACCAAGTCCCATTCTTAGATGCGAAGCGTCTGCGCTCGCTTTCTCTCAGTCTACATTTGCCGAAGGCATCATTGTTGGGTGGAGGTGTAAGTCTGACGACGACTGCTGCATTCAAGGATGCTGGGTTGTTGGACGAGGAGGAGAAGCGAAATCCGTTGCGCTCTTACTCTAGGTCGTTGCGATTCCACGGGTTGCATATTCCAACGCTCATTGGCGTGAATCCAAACGAGCGTACAGCAAAGCAGATGGTCGTTGCTGACATTGAAATTGATCGGTATGACCTGGGCCAGGATGTCCACGCAGAACTTGAGCGAACCATCGTCGATGTAAGTAGTTCACATTCTCTCTATGTCTCGCAATTCCTTCTTACCTTGCTGAGCCACGTGAGATTTTCTCGCGTTTTAATTGTTTCGATGTTGACTCAGTGATCATAGACAATAGAAGGTTCCTCTTTCGAAACTCTTGAGGCTCTTGGTACACACCTGGGCAACATAATTCTCAACGATTTCCGGATCGGTGATGGCCAACAAGCTATGAGAGAACGAGGGTGGCAGGTCAGGATCTGCCTCGAAAAGCCGATTGCCGTTCCGTTTGCGGATTGTCCATCTGTAGAGGTCCGCATGGGACCAAAATAGAGGCGATTTCTAGGGTTTGCTGTCTACGTAGACGGATGCATACGATGATGTATAGCACACTTTGGGAGTGCGTGGCGACTGAGGAACAACGTGGGAAACGGATGAGTTGTACTTGTAAAGACAATCGTCGCGGGGAAAGATTACACATTCTACCAATGACAAACTCCAGCATCAAGTCTTTCCCTCCGTGTCCAGGGAAGCTATTGCGAGCTATCATACTTGTCACTGTCGGGACGCTGACTTCCAAAGACAAAGAGGAGGGGGGGAACAGTGTGACACATTATGGAGAATCGGCATTTGGTGTGACAGTACTAGGTATGAAGCAGACCTTCCCGATGGCGGCGCAGCTACAAGATGATATTGAAGGCGCTTTTACCATCGTTCGCCTTGTAGTGTCAATGCCCAAAAGCCATTGAACAAGACCACGAGGAGATGCCTCGGTTATCGAATACAACAGAGGACTCAAATCATTCAAGAGGCATACGATAGAGAGACTCGCTGATCTGAGTCTGGTACCTGTCGTCATTAACTGACAGTGTTTTGAAGAGTGCTCGCCGTAAGGATGTCGAACGGTAGCTACCAAATGCTGCAATAAGATACATATGTGTTAGGTAACGCCTCGACGGGGGATCGATCCATCATCCATGAGCGGGAGAGAAGAGAATGAAGCCATGCCCGGCGAGAATTGCCCCATTCCAGCAGACATTCCAGGTCCGCGGCAAATTGGATCCAGCACCAGCCGAGCCAGCTTCACCAGGCAGCCAATACAATTCACTGAATATGGGCTGACAGGCTCGACAGGCGCGTGGAATGCATCCGTGATCGCCTGTAGACCGCTCCCATATCCCCACTAAATCTCCAATCCCAGGGGGCGTTTAAGGTTAGCATCCCCACCGCCCCCAGAGCCGTGCAATCGGCAGCTTGTCACGACGGGTGAAATGCTGCCGAGAATCACGACAGCTTCACCTTTGTTTCCAGAGTTCTCCTTCTCTACTATCGTACCTCTTTTTTGAATTTATCTTAACCAACGAGCCCGTATCCGAGGACTAGATTAGATGCCCATCGGTGGAACCTCGATTTTGTAGCGTGATCATCTGAATCGGCCTTTTGAACGGAAAATCCTCTCGCTTGTACTTTTGTTAGAGTTCCTCGAGAACAGCGATTCGTGCCCAGCTGAGTCGGTGGTGATATTACAACATGGCGGGCAGATTGATCAGCGCTGAGGAAGGTATGAAAATGTTCGGGTTTCTGGACCATGTCGATTTGAAATTCGCACTATGGGCGTCTCAATTCGTCTTTCTCACAACTCTTTCCCCAAAAAGGCTGCTAACAGAGCTTAGTTGCAAAGCACACCTCGCCGGACAGCTGCTGGGTGGTCCTCTATGGAGACGTCTATGACCTGACTGAATTTCTACCATCACATCCGGGAGGCTCCAAGATTATTCTGCAGCTTGCAGGTAGCGATGCCACGGAAGAATATGACCCCATTCATCCTCCGGGTACACTCGAGGACAACCTAAAACCCGAAGCCAAGCTGGGAAGACTGGATCCAGCAACGGTCACGCAGACCTCCAAACCCGAGGCCAAAGAAGTATTAGCGACAGAAGAAGATAACGTGCCGCCCATGGAGCATCTACTAAATCTTGATGAGATCGAGGCAGTCGCCACGAAGCGGATGCCCGAGAAGGCATGGGCCTACTATTACTCAGCCAGCGACGAGATGTGGACCAAGACGAATAACAACGCTGCATACCGGGACATCTTGCTACGGCCCCGGGTCTTCATGGACTGCACCCAATGCGACACTTCCACTACGCTGTTGGGAGGTCAGTACAAGGTCGATGTGCCCATATTTGTGGCACCAGCCGCTATGGCGCGTCTCGGACATCCTGATGGCGAGCAAGGTATAGCAAGGGCTTGTGCTCGTTTTGGGGCGATGCAACTCATTTCCAACAACGCCTCTATGACGCCCGAACAGATCGTGGCAGACGCCAGGCCAGGCCAGATATTTGGATGGCAGCTATACGTGCAGAACGACAGGTCAAAGAGCGAGGCGATGCTTGCCCGCATCAACAAGATGAAAGACAAATTCAAGTTCATCTGCCTGACACTTGACGCGCCCGTTCCAGGGAAACGTGAGATAGACGAAAGGCAGGGCTTCAAGAACAAGACGAAGGTGGCGTCTGGTGTCAAGACGAAGGACGAGCCTGAGCGCCCCGGCGGTGGCGGCGTCGGGCAGCAGCTCTTTTGGGGTACGGCCGCGGACCTCACGTGGAAGATCACCCTACCTTGGCTCGCCCAGCACACGGACCTCCCTATTGTCGTGAAGGGCCTTCAGACGCATGAGGATGCTTACCTGGCCGCGAAATATGCGCCGCAGGTCAAAGCCGTGATTCTGTCGAACCATGGCGGGCGTGCGCTTGACACGGCACCACCGGCTGTGCACACCCTGCTTGAAATTCGAAAATACTGCCCTGAAGTGTTCAATCATGTGGATGTGTGGGTCGACGGTGGTATAAAACGAGGAACTGATGTTGTCAAGGCGCTTGCTCTGGGAGCGAAAGCCGTCGGCATCGGCAGGGCAGCGTTGTTTGGCCTCGGAGCAGCTGGACAGGAGGGTGTAGAGCGGACGTTCGAAAGTGAGTGTCGATTCCGTGCTTTAACGCGTTTCCCTTGACGTCCTTGGCGACCTATCCCAAAGCCAGCAGTGTCTCTGTACTGATGCATTTCAACGTCCATAGTCCTGAAAGCCGAGACTGAAACGTGCATGAAACTTCTCGGTGTCAAGACCGTCGCCGAGCTTGGCCCGCAGCACGTGAGTATTCCAGTCTTCCGAATCGCTGGATTATTTTCATATTGACCTGCTGGCGTAGATTAATACAAGGAAGGTGGAGAGGGACATATTTGACGGCGATGCAAACTTGGAGACGTTTGGGCTGTGGGACAAGGTGAAGTCAAAGCTGTGAGATGATGGTTCGAACACACGAGACTGAACTCTCGGTCCTATTCCACGTTGATAGAACTGTGATTCCTCTACGACCGATGGATGAGCAGACACATTTTCGAACTCCAGTTATCATTGCATCAATTAAAATGCTGCATGCAGTCGAGGCCGTTGCTTACCAACAACTTCCTTACTGCAAGCTGTTCTTGATTCCCACTGCCTCCACCCACCCCATATAAGCACATGTTGGTCCATCCAAAATGTGGAAAATACTAGTTTCTGGTGGACAGACTCAGATTTAATCTCCGATCTCCCCCAGGGGCAGATATACGAACCCCGCACAATATCGTATTCAATCCGGCAGTACTACTTAAGTGGGTGGTATACATAGGTAAGGTAGTAAACAAAATGCCTGCATTTCATCACAGTGCTTGTCTTCGCCAAAACCATGACCGGAAACCGGTGAATTGTGAAATATCACTTGCTTGGAAATACAAGCTTCAAGCTCTAGTAGCGCTGTAGTGCCTACTTACTATTGGAAGCGGCACGAGTGCGAGCTGTTGCATTCGTGATCACAACAGAGTGGAACATCAAAAAGTTTTCATCCCCGTCGCCCAATTCGATTGATCAAAGGGCGGAGAAACCGGCACAGCGAAGTTACAAAATTTGGTGTTGTTGAGCCAACCTTGAAAAACAGCACGGTTGCATGCGGACTATCCGGCCGAGACCCCATCGCTCGAGATCCTATCGACAGCGGGTTTATTAGCAGCTTTGCGCTAGCTGGTCTTCCCCAGACTCCCCCCACACTATTGCATTTCCACTCGGCTTGGCTCAGTGCTCAGTGCTCACCCGATGAGCGGTCGGCTATCCTCTCGCTGCTGACTTTGGGGACTTCTGAACCGGGTCAGTAAACAAGGAAAATGGCGACAGATCTACCGTGACATTTATTATCCATGGGTATCGATCGATGTTGCCGAGCAGATGGAGTAGCAAGCCTCAAACTCGTTCGCGATCCGTCGCTTGTTGAAGATGATCATCTTCACATGCCCAACTCGCCCAAGCCCCCTTTCCATGTTACGCAGCAGCCGAGGGAGAAAAAACAGTGCAGCCGTCTCAGCTCACGCCACCAACTAACTAATGCTGCAGCGAGACTATCCCGACTGCATATCTCCCATCCTCCCCATCTGTCGGATTTCACCAGCATTTTTACGAGCAATCCTCCGCTCTGATTCGTCCCAAATCGGGGCCACCGCCCTTAAGAAGAGAGTAGGGCCGCAATCACCATTTGCACAGCACCCTTTAGCCCTGCCTTAGTGGCCCAGAAGAGAATATGGAAATCTGTATCAAACGGATTATAGCTGCAAGAGCAGGGGCATCCTACACTGACTTGCAAACGGATTGTCGCTGTGGATACCCTAATTTCCCTGTGTCTCCCCCCCCCCATTTTCGAAATCGACGATATTGACAGAATTGAATAAAGCATTATTTTCACTAGTTTATCAAGAATCATCTACGTACCACCATTCTATTGAATAACTAGTATACTTAGCTAATAAATGCAAATAGCCCTCTATCCAGCCATATATAATACAACCATCCCAGCCATATACAACACGTACAACGCGTACAGCACGTATAGCGATTCCAGTCAAATACAGCCCTTTCAGCCATATACACCACGTACACCACGTACAGCGATTCCAGTCGAATACAGCCCTTCAGTCACATATACCACGTACAGCACGTACAGCGATTCCAGTCGAATACAGCCCTTCAGTCACATATACCACGTACAGCGATTCCAGTCGAATACAGCTCTTTCAGCCATATACACCACGTACATCACGTACACCACGTACAGCACGTACAGCGATTCCAATCGAATACAGCCCTTCAGTCACATATACCACGTACACCACGTACAGCAATTCCAGTCGAATACAGCCCTTCAGTCACATATACCACGTACAGCACGTACAGCGATTCCAGTCAAATACAGCCCTTCAGTCACATATACCACGTACAGCACGTACAGCGATTCCAGTCGAATATAGCCCTTTAGTCACATATACTACGTACAGCGATTCCAGTCGAATACAGCTTTTTCAGCCATATACACCACGTACATCACGTACACCACGTACATTACGTACATCACGTACACCACGTACAGCACGTACAGCGATTCCAATCGAATACAGCCCTTTAGTCACATATACCACGTACACCACGTACAGCAATTCCAGTCGAATACAGCCCTTTAGTCACATATACCACGTACAGCACGTATAGCGATTCCAATCGAATACAGCCTTTTAGTCACATATACCACGTATAGCCTATACAGCACATACAGCGATTTTAATCAAATATAGCCCTTTTAGCCATATATACTATATATACTATATACAGCGACTTTAATCCCATATATAATATAATAATTAAACCATTACATATAGTTAAAAGTGCTATAATCATTAAATAGTCATTATTCAATTCTGTTAATATCGTCGATTTCGAAAATGGGGGGGGGGGAGACACAGGGAAATTAGGGTATCCACAGCGACAATCCGTTTGCAAGTCAGTGTACATGGACGACTGGATGACCCTAGTCCGGGGTCGTCGCGATCCAATAACTCCATTTCGGTCAACTCCAGAACTCTCTCCTAGCTGTGCCATCTCACCCGTTGATTGGACAGAGCCTTCATTATACTGACACATGAACGTCCGAACCAGCGGCCAGGCGAGCCAGGCTGATGAGTTTATTTGATCATCCCCGGTCTCACCTGGACCTCCTTCTCTTTGCGATCGTGCATTTGCAGAGCTAGTGCACGTAAAGCCACCCGTGGCGATTGGGATGCCTCTCATTTCATCCGTCATCTTTCTTCATTGTAGCATATGTAGGAACCTGTCATTATCAGCCAAGTCAGCGTTGTATGTGTCGATCGACACGCCGTGGGCTCGGAGCTGTTCGGGTCCAATGTAACGGTGGTATGGAGACGGGGCAAAGTACCAATGCGATACCAAGGCGACGATAGACATTCGTGCTTGCCTGTTCCTATCGAACCTGAACGGACACAGACAGATATGGGAGCTCCTTCTCCATGATTGTGTATCCTGTGGCCAGCGGCGATCACAAGCGAATGGAGCGGCATGCCCGTGAGCCGTGACTGGTGACTATCGATGCCCATAATATCGTCAACTGACCCCGTGCACATTCTTCACTGGATCTTTCTTCATCCCTTCGACGTTGAATCTGTGCCTGTCACATCTTCGCCGGCACCGCCTGGGACCTAGAACCGACTGGTCGACTTCCCCTTTCCTTTCTTCCTAGGCATTCTCTTCCTCACTTTCGTTTATTCCCTGTTCAGATGTCGGAGAAGCAGCAGGCCGCTGTTGCGCCAGCGCGCAAGAGCCACTTCAAGCGGTTTTGGTGGCTCTACTTGATCGTTTTTCTCATCGTCGCCGTTGTAATCGTGGTGCCTGTTGTGTAAGTCACCGAGGCCATGTGTGAGGCCGGATCATTCTCGGACAATGGTGTTTCTAATACCGAATATAGCCTATTGGTGGCAGTACCCAAGATCGCGCAGGATAAGTTGAATGCTGCTACATTGACGATAGACGGCATATCGGTCACAAATGCCAGGGCCAAGTCATATACTATGTCGATCAACTCGACGATCCACGCTGACTCGTCGGTCCATGCTACTGTCGACGCCTTCACTGGCTCCATGTATCTAACCTCCGTCGACCCGCCGCTCCTCATTTCCACGATCGAGTTCCCCCAGACATCCACTGCCTCCGTACAGTCTGTCAACGTGACCCAGAATATCGATATTGCAGACGAGGCCGCTTTCACGACTTTCAACGAGTATCTCTTGGCCAGCAAGTCCGTCAACGTCCAAGTGAAGGGAGACACACATGTGCATGTGTCAGGCATTGCTCGTGCGTACGGAGTAACCTTCGATAAAACACTGCAATTGACTGGTCTCGACGGATTTCAAGGTATCACCGTCACAGATGCAAAGATCAGTTTGGCAACTAAAAACAACTTCAATGGAACGACTCATATTCCCAACCCCTCTATATTGACGCTTGATATCGTACGTTAAGCTTCTACCTTCAAGCTGCTGAGCACCGGAGCAAATGCTGATAGAATAACTGTACAGGGCAACGTGACGTTCACCAATTACTACAACGGTGACGCTATCGGCACCACGTTCATCAAGGACCTTGTGCTTCGTCCTGGTAACAACTCGTTTTTCACCAACGCGACCATCGAGCAGCTGCCAATCATCAAGGCACTGACTGAGGAGCCCGATTGCAGATTGGACGGTGCACTGCCTTTCCAACTCTCCGGCAAAGACGTCACGAACAACGGCGACGAATTGACGTACTTCAAAGACGCGCTTGCATCCGCCAACCAGAGCGTAATTATTAACCTGAAGGACGCCGCTGAAGCTGTTGGCATTACGCCCGGCTGCGTGAGCAAATCTGCGTAGACGACCTATTCATTCCGTGATATTGGAGCGAGACTAGCAGGAACATATAATCAGGGACATGCTTCGTGAGCGCGGATTTCCGATTACACTCAGGGGAGGTCCACATATGGTAAAACGATGTGTGGTTATAAAGGGGATATAATGCATTATCAGGAGGCATATCGGGCTTCTTCAGAGGATAGATACATGTAGCTGAGGCATCACCATTGTACAAAATATTGCTATTGATATCCATGTTATTACTGTTAGGTCGTTCAAGGAAACAAGAAAGGCCGATTTTGCATCTCCGGAGGCACAGCTGCAGGTATCGTCATAATTCTCCTCCTTTTTCCCCCCACCGTTCGGATTGAGAATTCGCCTATCAGTGATGTGTTCGGTAAGGGATTCACAGTCGTGAGTACAGGGCATCGCTGATTATCTCCCGACGAGAACATAGGATATCGTCACGGGAATTACTTATTGGAAATAATTTCTGTCCTCTCTTCCAGGTCTCTCACCCATCTCTACCACTCATCATCAGACTTGGAATCGGACTTGGACTCTGAAGCGATTGATTCCCGCGAACTTGGGGTGACTGCACTCGATATAGGGCCAGTCGCGTTCAAACCAGATCCCATCGGCGCCTACTTCACAGTTCACCAAATAAAAGCATGGCCCAGCGATCAATGGGTTTAGGGATGATAAGTGCGAAACCAAGTGCGGACGATAATCTGCGCGCGGACGATGCAACATCTTGCGAAACTGGCTGTGTCACCGCAAACCCGACGCTGGCACGCACTACGTAGGTCGAGGCCGAGATCGCCTGCGAAGGTGGGAAAGGTGCAAGGTGCCTACCAAGACGCAATTTCGGCTTACACGAATGGGGGAGCAGAAGATTCACAGTGCTTGAGAGTTTAGGTGAATGACTGGGGTAGTCATGTGCGGGCGTTGAGGATAGTATGAGTGAGGATTGAAATGAACACCGTAAACTATACAGAACAGGCTTATAAGTTGAGCGGATGGCGTTTCACCAAATGGAGGATTCGCGCAGCCGATGGTGTTTGGGACTTGGTTACTACCGATAATGGGCCTAATAGGGCGCCGTTGTGGTTGTGTGGTCTCGCGCACCGATGGCATGGCCGTCACAAAGACGGTAAATGCTTCGGGTGTCTGTGACAGTGTCACGGTGTTCCCACTCTTAGCTGTATCTCTACGCTTTCACTCCGATTTCATGCTCTTAGTTAATGGGTGCAGAGAAGACGAAGCTGCTCGACTTTATTTAGATATTGGTATCATCACACTATGTACAGTTGTATATGCTGTATCCAGGTTTTAACCCGTCGCAAGTCCGTCCTCGATTGCTTATCAGACATGATCCTTGTGTCCGTGTATGCACCAATGGTTCTTAATCAAGACAATATCATTAGTTCGTCAAAAGTAGATGAACCCCTAGATAGCATGATTATATCCTTGTACACCTCAGACTCTTCATACCAACGGAGCATCTGCGGCTGGCTCCAAGTACCACGTCGGGTCGCCTTTCGGATCAAACTCCTTGGTCGAAAAGCCGTTGCCGAGATAGGAGAAGCGGTTGGCGGATCGTGAGTCATACACGTAGTCCCAGTCCTCGCCGCGGAAGTTCTCGAGCATGTGGAAGAAGTGTATCCGGCTTCCGGGGTGGAGGGCCGTGACGGGGCCGTCAACCTTACCACCCTTGAACCAAGATGAGCAGGAGGCTGCCCAAGAGGTGCGGGGCATGAAGGCAGCGATGTGTTCGCTGAAATCAGCAATTGCCGCATCTTGGGGGCAGATGGACTTTATCCCTTCAGTTTGACACTTCTTGATGATTCGTGTGATGTACCGAGCAATGTGTTCACTGAGTGTGAACACACTACCGTGTCCGATTGGTGCGCTTGGGCCCATTATAGCTGTTGTGTAAAGTGTCAGGCTTGTGTGCGTGTAACACAGTTGTAAAGAATCCAGAAGCTTACTAAAGTAGTTTGGCAGGCCGGAGAGAGCACAAGACATGTAGCTCCTCGGTATTTCGTTCTTGAATGTGTCCTGAACGTTACCGTTCCGACCAACGAGAGGGAAACGCGGGGTGAAAGAGGTATCGAATCCAGTGGCGCAAATAATGACATCTACTTTGATGATCTCCCCAGACTCAAGCTGAATGCCGTCTGGGACAATACTAGCGATACCGTCTGTGATCACATCGGTGTTGGGCTTGCGCAAAGCTTCGAGGTAACCAGGAGCTGGCGTCATCCGGCGACAGCCTAAAGGATATGTGGGAATAAGTGCTTTGCATAGCTTCTCGTCGCCACCCAGGCACATCTTCATGAATTCGACCACTTTGGCTGTTACAATCTGCTGTATTTGTCCGCCCTTGAGAAGCTAAAGCGCGCAAGTCAGTATCCAAGAAAATGACGAGCCGGTATGTGAGCCATTACCATAGGGAATGCACCGTTGATGTCTCGCTCGATAGTTTTGATGAAATCCCTGTAAAACACAGGATCGTTCTTGAATTTCTCCATCTGCGCTGCACTGAAGTTTTCCTTCTCGTCTAGCTCAAGCTGAGCTAGCATTGGCGCCGCAGGGCTTTTCATCATCATCATAGCCATGATGCGAGGGGGAAGAATCCACGTGGGAGTGCGAACAAAGTGTACAAGTTTCTTGACAGCTGAGCGAGAGGTCAGTCACATGAACATTCCACGCCAGGTGTTTCTGCGGATCAAACCTGGGTAAATAGCTGGTACGAGCTGGATGCCAGATGAACCATTGCCAATTACCGCCACGGTCTTATTGGCAAAGTCGAAGTCTTTGGGCCAGTTCGCCGTGTGTATCAGCTCTCCCTGAAAAGTGTTCAAATCGGGTATTGATGGCCACCTCCAATTGCTTTCAGATTTGTTAGTTCAACTCGAGTTTCTTTCTTGTGGCATTTTGCTCTTACTTCAAGATTCCGGAAGCATCAATGAGAAAATGAGCATAGTCCTTGAACTCCTCTTCAGTCTCCAAATTTTGAACCTTGAGATCCCATACGCCTCGAGATTCGTCCCACCACGCTCCAATTACACGATGACATGTCTTGATAGTGTCTATCATATGTTCCTCTTCGCAAATGGTATCTAGGTACTTTTCTATTTCCCCGGCTGGAGAGAAGAAGTTTGACCATGCAGGGTTCTGTCGCCATGAAAACTGGTAGTTGTGACTTGGCACGTCGCATTTGCAGCCAGGATAGCGGTTCTCATACCATGTGCCTCCTACTTTGCTATTCTTTTCGTAGACAACATGCTCGTGGTTGCTCAGATTTCGTCTCAGCGTCCGTATCATGTTGAGGCCGCTGGCACCAGCCCCAATCCCCACGATCCGCACATGTTTGGCGGTACCTAAAGGTTGCTCCAGCACTAAG
Source organism: Xylariaceae sp. FL1019 (assembly GCA_022578705.1). Classification (NCBI taxonomy): domain Eukaryota; kingdom Fungi; phylum Ascomycota; class Sordariomycetes; order Xylariales; family Xylariaceae; species Xylariaceae sp. FL1019. Next base: position 476,794 of record MU391932.1, read on the forward strand.
TAACTTTCGCGTGCTGTATGACCAGGCCTGATGTTAGTGGCAATGAATTCCCTCGCGTTACTCGTATCATGGCTTGGGGCGTGCGAAGTGAATCTCAGTCGGGTCATGCTTGTGTTGGGCAGTAGGATAAGGAAGTTCAACCTTTTGCGCTCGTAACTCGAGTCATCCTGCTATGCACGTCGCAGCGTCAAGTCTTTATAGGCAATGTTGAAGTCAAGACAGTCGATGTCGCTTATGGTTGTATATGCAGCTGAAATGCTGAGAGCGGCTGTGGACGAATTGCAGAGCTCAGCTGAAAATATTGAGACAGATGACATGGGCCAACCAGAGCTGAGATATAGTCCTTGGGCAACGTATATCAACCTACCAAGATTGAGGAATGTCATAGCATGGGATCAATGCCCTGGCAAAGCTACCGAGTGTTTCTACGAACGGCTTTAGCGCATCGCCGCATTGTTTCCGGACTCGTGCAAGGTAATCTGTAGAGTTCTCTTGGTAGAGCGGGTCATGTTGACTGGCCGTACTCAAAGGCTGCTGCTGCCCAGGACATGTGACTGGCGCCAACTTGTCAATTTAATAGTGGTACCGTAGCAAACACAGAACATGGGCATTTCTGCCAATAGAACACTGTTGGTCGAAGTGTTTAGCCTTCAGTAGATGGACTCATCGGATGGGTCCAGGACGTCGAGGTCGTAAATCGTCCAACCACGTTTCTCTGACTCCACCTGGGCGGCGAGGTTCAACCCCCGTTCCCGTTGAGCGAAGGATGAAAGCACTTGAACATGCTGCCGAGCTGCCTTGATGGCATCAGCGTAGTGAAATACCGGCCGGATGAGGATTCGAAATGATCTGGCCGTATCGGTCTCGCAGATGTTGGGCGACACCGAGGCGAGGAGACGGCCCAAGTGTTAGCTGGCAAAACCACATCGTTTCTGACATCTGTCTTCGTTCCACGCCGTCAAGGATCATGCGAGATTGACGGACAAGCCTGACGATTTTGGTTGGCAGAAATACTAATCCGACATCGGTGAATACGACGATGGAGGAGTTCTGTATATGCGTTTCAAGGCCCCCCGAGACCCCTTACGCACAAGGACGGCCGGCAGGTTGCATCGAAGATTGCCAAAGCAAACATGGAGGGGGGACGGATACTACCGGGCTCGCCGGGCTCGCCGTTCCGATTGAACTCTTTAACGGAGAGCCGAGCAACTGCCAATTGAAAGCTGTCCCAACACTGTTCGTCGTGTACCTTTCAAAGCCGAGCCTGAGATAACAGGTAAACAAGCAGGTGGTATGTAAGGTAAGCTGTACTGCCAGCCCTCCGCTGGAGCCTACGGGGTTGCACAAATCACGATCGTAGCAATGGGTACAGTTTGAGCTACCAGTACTAGGTACTATTCCGTCCTCTCCATTGATCTCAATGCTGTCACCTGATTACAGCTGCAGAAAAGTGTATGCAGCAGTGCCATAGCAATTAGACATTTTCATCGAAGTCGAAGTCGCACTCTCTAACATATTGTTATCTGGAATACACACACGCGGCTTGTCGCCATCATGTCTTTCTCCTTCTCATTTGCCGGCGAAGACATAGAAGATGACGGCGACAACAAAAAGCCAGAGGTCATCTCGCAGCAGCGTTCAACTTCGACAAGCGCGTTTCCCGTAGCCGGGAAGCCATTACTACCTGCCATGCACCATGACACGCCGGAGATGCTGTCTCAGTTACCGTCCAAGGTCGCATTCAGCTTTCTCGATGTCGACCTGGACGACCGTGGAAAGATCCAGTTACCCCGCCGCGAGCTATGGGACGTGCGGGTCCAGCTGATGGCTGAAGAGGGTGCAGGCGATACAGAACCAGGTCTGGGCACCCATGATGTGAAGACTGGAGTTTACGAAGGGGGCTTCAAGTCTTGGGAGAGTAGCGTGGATCTCGTCAAGGTCCTCGCCGCGTCTGATCCGTTTGCAACTACGACCCCCCGAATTTCAAGAGTTGTCGAGGTAAGGTCACATGCGATTCAGGACACCCCGACACAAGGCTGTGTGCATTTCCAGTATCTTCTGTGTAGATCCTGACCGAGCCTCATTTTGCATAGTTAGGTTGTGGCACGGCCTTGCCTTCATTGGCTCTCTTCAAATGGGCTATGACTTCGGCGGCCTCTTCACTTTCTTTCATCTTAGCCGATTACAACCCAACAGTCCTGCAACTTGTGACACTGCCAAATTTCATCTTGACCTGGGCCATTCACCATCGCAGTGAATTGGCCGTCCTTGATGATGCTTTCTCCGAAGAAGGCGAACTTGATCTTACACCAGAGGTCCTGGAAGCCTTCCAAGCCTTCCTACTAGCCCGCCGAATTTCTCTGTCCTGCTTCTCTGGCGCCTGGTCTCCTGAGTTTATTGAACTTTTCGCCAATGTTCCGTCTCATGCGAACGAATCCGATGTGCAACAGTCCACGGTCATTTTAGGAGCAGAGACTATCTACTCTCCATTCGCCTTGAGCTCCTTCTTGCAGACTATTCTCGTTCTGCTGCAGCGTGAAAAGGCGCAAGCGCGTACGGCTGCCGTGCTCGTCGGTGCAAAAAGGCTCTACTTTGGTGTAGGTGGCTCCTTGGATGACTTTGTTGTCCAGGCTCGCGAACATGGTGCTACTGTCGAGTCTCTGCGAGAGGAGACGGAGGGAGTCCGCCGAGGGGTCGTTCGTTGCACTTTACCTTAAGCCCGCAGCATTCCCGAGGTACCAACATGTCTTCTCAAAGGTATGTTTTACCTCAAATCATGCAATCATCATTTCACTACAACGTGCCTAACATGCGAGAATGATAAATAGTCGCTGCAATTGTCTCTATAGCGGAATCATTAGGACATTCCAGGACACAACCGTCCATTATTTGGGCGGACTGGCTTCTTCACATACCAGGGCCAATAGTGATGCAAAGAATTCCTGTGCCAGAGATACCTGAAAATCATGGTGGGAAACTGCACCAATGGATACGGGGAGATATGAGGCGAAACGCAATACGACGAGCCTCTGTTCACATCCACAGTTTGATAGAACAAGTATCGCGTCTCGGACGTGAGTGCTGAAGCCCATCACCAATAGATTCCCCGATGCCTAGGATTGAATCGAGTATACACTACGGCATGAGTGACGCAAAACCGCTCAGTTTACGACCGAGGCTCGCTGACGGTGTGAAGCCTGACTTGCAAACACAAGATCCGAATCTGATTTCAACCATGGCAATCGAAAAGCATGTGGGCGCCTGCTTTCATACCGTCTGTAACGCAACCACATTGAACATCAACTCGTATTGCAAGCGCAAAATCAGGTTCTATCCGTCGCCGGTGATTACATGCACATTAGGGCGATTAGAAGAAATTAGATCAGGTATGCATGGTTTCTGCAAACTTTGGATGACAAACACATCCCCCCTACTGTTTGTATATGGATCTGGGTGACTACCTGGCCTGCTGGGGCATCTCACTCGTTGACCATCAAGCAGGCGTAGAATGAAAGGGGGCAGATAGCCAACAGGAGTTCGGATCCATGAAGCCAGTTCAACTGCCTCGGTCTAAGTAGAATTGATTCCTGCGGAAGACACGCAGACGCTGCAGCCCTATGGCCTGGCTCGTACAATGGCTCCATATGATGTTTCTACGAACAGGAGATAAATTGCCTCATGTTTAAACAACAGAACCGCTGCTCCTCTGCTCCTAGAGACCGTGCAAAGGTCACAATTGGATAGCAAGACGGCAGAGGTCACGAGAAAAAGGGGCAGATCACTGCACCTAAACTTACGAGGTAGGTAGCACACCAAAAATTCTCTTCGCTCAAGGTACATAAGTTGTATTGACGACAATAATCAAACGAGTGAAATCATACACCGGTGTTATGAAATGAAAAGATCATGACTGTAATGACAGCGAAGATAACCGGCAATCATCTCCAACGTTTGTAAAAATCCCCTCAGCGCAACCTCATCGCAGAAACCAACTGATCATTTACCTCTGAGAGTGTTAGATAGCGTGGCAAGGTCCTCGTCGCTCAAGTCACTGTAGTTCAGACAGTCCGAGCCACAAACAATAACTTGAGGGCCATCGGCACCGCAAGAACCTGTCAACACTGTGGCTAGGTCCATGCAAGCCGCGGGAACGCCGACGAACATAGCCTCTATTTGATTGTTAGATCTTAGGGGCCTAGGAGCAACTTCCATATTCAACTAGGACTTACCGCCGGCGCTAGGAAGCGAACTGGTGACTTGGCTATTCGCAAGTTGATCGTGGCATTGGTCGAAGTTGTACTGAGGCACATTGCACGGCCCAACGTCCTGGCGCTCGATTCTCATACGAGGAACACTCTTAGTGTTCAGAATATCACGCTTCTGAACACACCCAGAGGCATCAGGGTTGTCTGCGCACCAGCCTCCGATGGAGCCTCCGATGGCACCACCCAAAGTACCGAGAGTAATCGCATCTGCGATCTCCGGAATGAAGAAGATGGGCATTTTGAGACGCTGAAGAAGAGGAGCAGTGTGTCAAGATTGAATAAGAGTGAAGTGATGTTCGAACTGTTGTTGGTGTAAGGTCGTTGAGTGCTTTGGGAAGAATGCTTCACTAAGCGTACCTCTCCTGATCTTTATACTTTTCTTTCGAGTATTTGACCCTCTGAGGTCTCATGTATTGCATCATATCTAGGGCTCGAGGAATAACTGCTAGAGTTATTATTAGTGTGTCGATGACAACATCACTAGGATGAGGAAGTTCAGCATTATGTTGTTGGCTATGAGTGCATATGGCGCAGCACAGGTCGACGAGTATCCGCCCTCGTTGATATAAAGTACCTACTGATCAACCTCACGCCGTATGTCAATCAAGAACATAACCAACAATCATCAATCATATTGCTTCCCGAGTTTCGATTTGCCCGCTAATCATACGAAGGTTGGAGATGGATCCTCTGGTCTGGCTCTTAATCTCTTTTGGAATATTTTACCATGCATTTCAGCGACCTAGGGGTTATTTTCGACAAACGTTGAGCATTTGCCACGTTATAAGTCTGTTAGGCTGTCTAAAGAGCAAGTCTACGTTGTTAATCGGGCAACGTCTTTGGTGTCAATTTGTTGTATGGGCCATGGCCCATACAGCGTCCTTGCTGCTCATCCAGAACAAATCCATTGACTTAGCATCTATGGCTCTATCCCAACGCATTCGAATCATCTTCAGGACATGGTCCAATATTCGACATTTGCCCTTGCATGAGAGGGAAACCACTCCTCGGTACAACAAGCATCACTTCATTCTTCAGAAAGCTTTTCGAATTTTGGCTCTAATATTTGCTCAACAACTGCTTTCGTCGGCATCCTTTCGCATTTTCATCGCATTTCGCCTCGATTTGTATGACTTTGACCCAGTCAAACAAGGCCTCATTCCTTCATGGGATTTGAAAGATTCGTCTATCAGAGCTATAGTGTCGACTCAGTGGATCTGGAGCACTTATATTATCCTTCATGTAGCCCACGATTTGTTATCCCTGATCTTCGTTGTGGCGCTGAGTTGGGATTCGCCAGATGACTGGCCACCCTTGTTTGGAAGCGTCCAAGAAGCTTATTCCTTACGGCGGTTCTGGGGTGTTTTTTGGTTACGCCTACACAAAGCTCCCTTTGAGCTCTTCATGCCCAGTCTATTACACCCTAGAGCAGACTCGCAAAGTTCGCCGTCGGAAAAGTCCACTGCTCAGAGGTTTTCGCACCCCGTTTTCAGACGGCAATCACTTCGAGCTCTTTGGATGTTCATGCTTTCTGCCCTTTTTCATATAGCCGTCGACAAGGTCGTACTGGGCCAGGGTAATATGTTGGCCGAAATCAACTTCTTCTTATCCAATTTCGGTATTTGCCTGATAGAAACAATGGCAAAGGCATCCTTTGCAGGAAGACTTAGCTTGCTCTGGAGCAAAACACGAGCTCTAGGATATCTATGGGTGTTTGCTATATTCTTCTGCTTGGGCCCACGTTGGCGGTATCCCTTAGTCATGGCGGAGTTGTCTCAGAGCATTTCAAACTAGTTCAAACTAGTCCAGCATATACATCAGACCGAATAGCTTCTGTCATATTCATCGCAAGGTTTTATATAATTAGACAGCATGTCAGATGCGCAACACATCTCAGAGCATGCCTACTGTAGTTCGCACTAATCATAGTTGCCTGGAGCAGAGGTACCATCTTGGTGTTTATACAATCAAACTTTATCAATTTTGTGTCACATATCCAGTGTCGCTGGCATTGATGCATCTACGTCACATGGCAAATATAGACAAAACGACTTGCGCAGTTGTCATACCACCAACATGTCTGTTAGTATATCTTCAAAGGGTCATCCAAATTGCATAGAAATCACTCCTATGCATGTTGGAAGACAGTTCCAGCGCCCCCAATGTCCAGTCGATACTCGCTGTCTGCATGCCTTGCTTCCAACCGAGCATGAATAACAACCTATTTAGGGTATTGATAATGGAACAAGGAACACATAGCGACAGTAGCTCAAATAAAACCGTCACCATGACTTTGATGACGTACCCTCGACGTCGGTCTTTCATGATATGAAGATTATCATCTCTTTCAGACCCCATGCTGTTGCATGTCGTCGAGTTGGGGGCTTTAATGTTCTATTATTAGCCATTGGACAGCCGCTCTTGATGCAAGTTGAAAAGAGGGCTGCAGTTACTCATGCCGTGGGTATGACGTTATATTGTACGTAGAAATACCGAATTGATCTTGTTGTCCCTGCAGGTGCTTGGCTTGGGGAAAATAACTTGTTGAATTTGATTCACGAATTGTAACCTAAGAAACACGAATCTCATTTCATCGAGATCAGATAGCGTCACATTAATGAACGGTGCCCAACATCTCGTTTCAACAGACATCCTGGTAAGTATGAACAATCTCACTCTTTGGACTATGGACATGCTCTTGTTAGTGGCATTATTGACCCAGAATTTGATCACTACCCGTCTTGTCGTATCGGCCAAAGAAGCATTCCGTCATGACCCTAAACATAATTGAGCCTGTAGCCCACTGATGCAGGGATCCTTATGCTACTACCGATAGCAATACCGCCTTGTTTCGCTGTTAGCTGCATCCGGTTGCCAAAGTTGATCAAATGCCTATCTTTGGGCGTAGGATCAGCTTTGAGACCAACAGCATAATGATCATCAAGAACAGGCGGCAAGTTATTGAGCCTGTGCTGATCTGTGTATACAGGGCATTGTGCAGGCATGCTGTTGGCTGTGGCGAAGCAGCCATAGGGTCGTACGAATGGCACGATGAGCAACCAACATGCAGATGAAACAGGATGGGTTATTGACATCTCACAGAACGCATCGCGATCCAACATCTGACTATTCTCATGTTTTCTAAGTCGAGTTGCTTTCGGTTTCAACTGACGTCGTTTATAATAGCATGCGTGAAAGCTCTGTTGGCTTGTTTTTTGTTCCTTTTGCATTCTTGAGCCTGGACCGACACCATTCCAATTGAGCTTCGTCTCTTGGACCTGAGCTACAGTCTCTGCAGAACTACCTACTTCAGAATAATTAGCACCTACCAGGAATATGCCCAACCATCACAAGCTAGAGAGTCAGGCTCCAGGCTCAGAATCGCCTTGCGCTCGATCAGACGATCTCTCGACTGACAGGACCGCTTCGCCCCTCATTGCATACTGCCGTTTCCCTTCGATCATGAAGGTGTATTATCAGTGGAATCTATCCGGGCTTAGGACATTCTTGTAAGTAGCTTCATGTGCTCTGCAACCGTGGCTGAAGCTCTTCAGGCGTCTTTCTCACAGTGAAGATAGTGTTTGCGGATTACATGAGCGCGATCGCCTTTTCGCTGTTGAGGCTCACACGGGCCGCAGCATGTCGGGACCACTCGGTAGCAGGCAAGGCTTTCATCTGTACAACGGCCCCAGTACAGACTTTCAAATACTTGCTGCAGCTGGCGAGGAGTCAGCTTTAGGCGGCTTTGCCTTAAACAATAGCAGCCGTATTTTGTTGCCTGGGTTGAAATCGAACGCATTGGTCCCTGAGGTGATGCGTGCTTACACAATGCCCAAGCCCGACCACAGCGTCGCATTCCGCTTTTCTGTCGAAGCAGGGATAGATGAGGGAATGCGCCGCGAGACCTTTGAATGGAGGAAAGTGAAGAAGAGCGAGAGAGACGAATGTACAAAGAACGGAGGCTTCAAGCTTTTTAGGCTTGGGTTCTGCGAAGACGATGCCGGAATTGGTGGCAGCACCCAGGGGGTCCATGACCAAGCGGCTGGGGTGCAGGAGATCGTTGCTGTTTTCTCTTGGAGAAGCTTTCTCACAAGTCCGAAACATCCTCTCGACCTAGAGCTCGTGGGGAAATATCGATCCGAGACAATGGGTGAACGTTGGACACTTATGGTACTCACCACAGCTTTGAGGATTTGGGTAATGCATCTTCATGGTAAAACTAGTCGAGGCTCCATTGCTATGGCAGAGAAGGTGCAAAGAAAAGACACGTCTATTTCCTCGGGGAGCTCGCACTAGACTGCAATAAATACAATTTTCAACATACTCCGTATTTTGACCTTTCGAAAATTCGGAGTACAATTGATACATGTGTCTAGCCATGTACCGAAAAGCTTGTTTTGCACAGATGGTTACATGCCGTAGCAAGCTGAAATATTCGCCACTAGATACAATCTATGGTGCCCTTAGACGCGTACAACGCTGGCTCAGCTGACATGAAATTATCCTAATGTTGCTACTGCTCTCACTTATCCCTCTTCAATACCAACTTCACCTCAACCATTCCAACAGTATCATATGAAATTTACTTCCTCCCTCGTCACATCTTTGATCATAAATTGTGACTCTCGCCCACTCAACATCAATTCACCAAGCCGCGTGTTGGTACAATTATGAGACTCGTCTCGAGACTGACAGTAGCCTCCAATGCATGATGAACCCTGACCGAAGCCGAGATGTATGTGAAGTGCGCAGTTTGTTGTTTTATAAGCCCTAACACATAGCTTTATTGCAAACATTTGAGTGATATCTCTCGAAGGTCTCTCGATTTTGTCGGCGCACGCTGCCAACTGATCCAAGAGAGCCTTATCGAGCCCGTAAGCTTACGCTCGTCATTAGAATCATTGTATTTGATTACTCGGCCTGTCGTTATGTCTTTTAGGCCATACAGGAAGCTAACAAACATAGGTATTTAAACAGAGGCCTTTACTTCCATATCAATGATCTTTGTTTGACAGTCGGATCATCTTACATACGTTTTTCCACAACGGTATTGATCGGTAACAATGGTCCCTGTTTAACGTGTAGTCTATGCCGCGAGATCAGTCGTAACGACTATATAATTCTGTGGTGCTCTTATCTATCCCCAATTCTCATTCTACTACGAACAATTCCTTCTTAACTATCATCAATTCTACAACCAACAACTCATACAGCAGTTATCAATCAAAACTTACCAATACTAACGCCAGGAAAATGACTTTGCCTACCATGCAGCCGACTAACGCCTCCGCTTCTGAGCGCACTCCTTCAGAAGAAGGCCCCTTGTCCCACGGCGGTGGACCACCGAGACTACCTACATCCCCTCATCACATCAAGGATCACTCGGCCGATGGTTGGGAATGCTGTAAGTGCGGGTATATGACTTCCCAGGAGTATACTACGTGCCGCAAGTGTGATCATGGTTGCTGCCGACACTGCAAGGACTGAGCTACTCTGTCCGACCATGGAGAGCTGTGGCGGTTGAACCGGTGTTTATGAGACTCGACCTGACTTCTGAGCACCATTAGATTCATGCAGCCCGGCACTATGAACGGCCTCACTCTCTCGTATTTTATCTTCCATTTCTATAGAACCATAGACAAGCATTAAGATCAATTGATTCGTCCCTTTGTATCTTCCATGCAATGCAACCTCCTCTGAGTATAAGCGCGCATTTGAACTGTAGTCATTGAGGTCTTTTTTACGTATCTCAAGCGTTGATAGGTTGCTGTCCTCCAAAGCTTGATTTCCATGCAATACGAGCATGGGAGACCTCTGAGCTCTGAAACTTCAGTACCTGAACGCGAATGTATACACTAAACTCTATTGTCTTTTCTCATAAAGTCCCAAACAGAGAGGCTAATATGCCGCCAAACATTGTATACAATTCTTCGAGCTTTGTAGAACACCAGATACGACTTGGCAGCTGCCTTAAGTGTACATCATCTCCCTGATGCGACTAGATACCTACCTTACCTAGGTATGTAAGAGAGCCATCTCGCCATTGTCCCGTTTCTTGCAAGCGTTAGTCACGCATTTCGTAGGGTACAGTGCTCTCCCAATTATAAGGATCAGAGAAGTTCGTGAATTAAAGCATTGGGCAGGAGAGGCACAAATCCAATCTGATTCGCTGGGGTGTACAGCATAGAGGGCCAGGTACAGTTTAGACTCTAGAGAGTCTGGTAGAGGCTAGGGCGACCGGGAATGCCTGTATCCGTACTCGTCTATTTTCCCCAGCCGATCCCCAGATTCCTCGCAATACGATTCAGGCCTCAAACTCTGCTCAAGGTGCCGCTCAGGGGCCAGATTCGGTTAAAGAGTGACAGGTCGCAGATCACCGATCGGACGTGCACCTCAAATGTACGGAATATGTAGAGAACAACATGGTTCCGCCGCTCGGGGTCATTCCTACTGTACATGTTGGAACTCCACATTGCGAACACGCCTTCACATTGCATACTGTGATTCACCACCAAGAGCCATTGAACCGCTCTGAGTCTTCGTGTTGGCAATAACTGTATCGACGCAGTGTGGAAGAGCACATAGCACACTTCCAATGTTAAGCGCAGCCCATGGTATGGTAGATTCCTGCTTGCTCTTTCTTGATTGGGTATAATTAGGTAGAGTCAAGCGACGCCGAGAACTTGGCTGAGCTGGGCTAGTCAATCTCCTTAACGGTGGATCTGTCAATTTTACATGCACAGGCGCATCCACAGCAAAAGTGAGTGACACACACGTCCATGGATCTCCCTGCTACGCACGATCTTCAAAGCTTACAGTACATACGGGTCTTCCGCTCTGCGCAAAGTTTCTGGAGCAAACGCGTCGAGATGTGAGAGGGTTCATGAATACATATGGAAGAAATAAACATTGTGTCAATCGTCTGTGGAACATCCAGTACATACATGCCTCCTCAATTTGACTGAGGTAACCCGACTCGCTCGAGTAAATGCGCAGACGACAGGAAAGGGTACAGAACCCGTGAGATAGACGATGGCGTCACGCTAGGTATTTTCTGTCTAGCAATTTCCCGTCAGAGTGGTGGCCCCCTGAACCCCAGCTGCCAGTGAGCCAGGTTGACCCTGCCATCGCTCTAGCAGGACCTCGAACAGTTAAGCTCGGATGAACCTTGGCGCGCGCAATGGGGACTTTCATTTCCACATCCTCCCTCTATATTCCTCCTGCTTTGGTCGTCTTCGTTCCTCTTTCTTGATACCATCACAATCGTTCAAGTTGTCGTTCGTTTTGTGCTTCTATAAGTCCTTCTAATCACTCAGGTTTTACCACCTTCCAACTGTAAGTCTAACATTCACTGTTGTCATGATCAACATCAACATGAACATTCACCAAGAAGCACCCGTGCGCCTCGCTGCCTCGCTGCCTGAATGAGACTCATCGCGCGCCTCTGTTGATCGGCAGAATCGCGACCTGACTTGGGTAATGGCCGTCTTGATGAGGAGGATCGAGCCATCTGTGAATCACGTCACACGCATGAACCATATCCCCCATCTCCACCATCCCTTGAAAAGGACCTGTTCGCGCACCCAGCAGCTGACCACGTCGCCCTCGCAGCTTCTTCACAACACTCGTTCAACTACCACTTCAAGCACACTTCCAAAATGAGATTCGCAGTTTCTTCCACCATCTTCGCCGTCCTCGCAGGACTGGCCAGCGCCAAGGTCGCCCTCACCAACAGCGACTTCAGCGGCATCGAGGCTGGCAAGCCCTTCGACATCACTTGGTCTGGTGCCACCGGTCCCGTCACCTTGACTTTGAAGGACGGCGACAAGGGCGATCTTCAGACTGTCAACGTCATCACGTCCGGTCTCAGCGGCGACAATTTCTCCTGGACCCCTCCCACGAGCCTGACTGACGGCCAGTACGCCATCGAGATCACCGACGGAACTGATGTCAACTACTCTCAGCAGTTCCCCATCACTGGTGGTGCTGCCTCGAGCACCTCGAGCACCTCGAGCACCCCTACCTCCACCAGCGCGACCATCAGCTCGACCTCCACCACCTCGGAGACCACTTCAACCACCTCTACTACTATCAGCGCAACCACTTCCACCACCAGCGAGACCACCTCTACCAGTGAGACCACATCTGGTACCTCGTCTTCGTCCGCTACCACCAGCACCACCAAGTCTGGCACTTCCTCCGAAAGCACCTCTGCCACAACCAGTATGAACATCCTCTAAACTCCCTACCTCTGTCTAACCCAAGAACATCAATATTAATCACATACACAGCCTCTTCCTCTGCTGCGTCTAGCACCACTGCTGCCACGACTTCCATCCCCAACACCAATGGTGCCCGTGCTGCTGCTGCCCCTCTTGGCTTCATCGCAGCTCTTGGTGCCCTGATGCTGTAATCAACACATAGTGGGTTGCGCATAGTAATTCCTTGTTCGACGCTTGAGACTACTTGCAGGAACTGCACACTGTATAAAACATCTCCCCTTGGGCTTGGTGTATAATGACGCATAATTCGACGATTGCATGTCATTCTTCGACACGAACGGAGTACAGATAGGAGTTTGGCAAAAGGTGGCGGACGTGGAGACTAGCTGTCTGTGTCCCCAGTGAAGATCTGACATACTAGTAATACAACGACAAATGAACACATAGTGCGAGGTGCACCGACTCGTGAAGTTGATTGTGGTCGAATCGGAGCATATTGTTCAAGTGGTACTGGAGACGTACGGTAATGTGTTATGATTGGAACGCCACCGTAAGTGACACATATGCAGTCCCAGCTCGGTCACTTGCAGCTTGGCGTGTGTACAATCAGTGTAACTCGGGGTGGCGACATGGCGCATGTACGATCAAGCGGGACTTGGCCGTCGGGTATGTGCAGGGTCATGCGATATGAGCCTCCTGGAGAGCTTATGATGACACAACGTATCGAGCTGCTTGCTCGCGTGAAACCAGTCAATGTCTCACAATGTTGGAGATACGACTGGTTATATAACAGTAGCAAATCTAGCGCTCAGCACAGACGGTTCCGATTCTCCGTCACTCGGCAGCCTTCATTTGGTCTCGCATTCGAAGGGGTGGACCACAGAAAGAGGTGAGGATAGAAGTGGATTAAAAGAAGTTAATTGCAAGTTTGGATGCCTTTCGCGCGCTCCACGGAGATGTCGGGTTTTCTTGTGTATTGTATGCCATCTTATTTGCTAGAGTGTTTCCGATTCTAACTCAAGTGTATTACATCGGACATTCAATTTTGCATGAAATCCAGATCGAGAGCATCTAAAGATTCTTGGAGACGGCACGTCCACATCCTCTCCGTATTCGATGCATCTCTCCAACTATCTTGGCCAGACACAAAGTTCAGGTTTTGATTGAAAAACATTACATTCCCTCATCATTGCAGATACGATCCTCGATGTGTAGCGTAAGGTAGTGACGGCACCTGCTGCAGCAAGCAATGCTGACGTTATACCCATGTCACACCAGAGGACACACTCCTTACTTGCATCGAATGGTTAGTCGCGGTTAGGTATTGCCGAATGTTGTTCGGATACATTCGCACGTGATGTCTTATCTCATTCGTGTACAGTCTGCAGGAGAATGTTAGTTGAAAAGGTGAAGTACATTATTGAGCCCTGCAAAGGTAAGGCATGTCCATCTTCCCTGAACGATCTTCATCTAAGACTTGAAGCTGAGAGTCCTCGTTTATAGACTGCTTCGTCAGGTCATCATCATCTCATAGTACAAGTCCTCTCTTATGATGACAATACCATAGTCAATGGATTAAGACCGTAAGAGCATCAAGTCGAGGTTTGCAACCGGTTATAAAGGGCATGTATTGTAAAGTAATTGCTTTTTGTTGGTTGATATTATAGATGAGTCGCATTTACGGCGTTTTAGGACCTGGGCTTGCTAAAATCGACTGAAATTGGAACGGTGACGACGACAAGGAACATCTGTGTAGGCAGTACTTGCTTGAGGTGTTTTAGGAGAATCTCGTCACCGTCACTTCACTCCCTACACTTCTTTTTAATTCGATGCTAACAGCTAACAGCTCTTCCTTTTTGCTCGATACTAATATACACAAGGAGTAGCAATTGCCATTAATAGTTACCCTACTTCAAGTACCTTCGTCCTAATGTGGCACCTAATCTTTCCTGCTCGTAGTTAACGTTGTTCATAGTATGACCGCGGTTCTACAATGGCTGTCGACTAGAAGGATGTCAGAACCCCGAGCACGACACACCACCTCATTCATGATGAACTTTCGTAAACTCGTAGTTCCTGCCTAAGAGGTCCGCGTCGAGCGTGCTCGTGTGAATGGGGCAATCGTATAATCATCAAACGGTTCAAGAATAGGGTACTCATCTTTTCCCACGTGTGCCACGTGTGGAGAAGATAACAACTTAAACGGAGTTTGCCACCTCGAGTCGCCAGTAGGCTGTTGCTTCGAGCCGTTGACAATGAAGCCAGGGGTAGAGTAGTTGCTCCAAAATTACGCTCATCCCGTCATTCCTTAAAAAGTAGGCTTCGTACAGTTGAGATATTTGAGTAGATTGATTATGGGTAGACAGAAAACGTCACTGTTAGAGATCATGACCGGCGCGGTTTCGACTTAAACATGCTATTGTTAGATATTCGCGTTTTTAGAAAATCCCAGGAGGGGGGCATTGCGACTATCTTTGTGCGACTGTCGCCACTGGCAAATGCTTTCACCCATCTTACACGGATTTGGGTAGTACCTACTAACCTCTAGTTAGGACGTAGGAGGTATATTCACGGATTGAAACGGAAAAAGTGCCGTGTGGCCCCCTCATTCAAACTGGTTGCGTCCTGGGCATATTCTGATGTCCAATACGCGGTGGAAAAGGCAGCGACTAAGTGTACAAAGTGAACCAGTAGCGGATCTCTACGTATTGCACTACGTATAGGACTGGACAGCGACGGGGATGGCTATGCCTCTCAGATAAAATATGATATGATCTTCCACATGCATGTTGGTTTAGTGATGAGAATCGACATCGCAATCTTTGGCAGCAGCTTCCTAAGGTAGGTGCATGCCTCACTCAAGGTAGGCATGAAGTATATGGGGTGTTCTAAGTGTGCAGCAATCAGAGAATCTGGGACTCACGGGAGTACACCATGATGGTCGGGATCGTCCCTTCACCTTCCTTAGCCCAGAGACCCGAGATCGATCCCGGGAGAGGGGTGGACGGGTGGTTGTCCAATTGTGTCTTTATTCCCCTTTTTGCTTACCGCAATACTTACTTAAGGATCCTCCACTCCTCCGACACCCCTATTCCCGTTAATCAGATAGATGGCTGAGCATCACGGCACAACGTCCATGGCGGTTCTGCTTTCGCGACAGATTGGAGACGAAGGTTTATGAAACAACACACAAATGGAACGATCCACGGACTGCCTTCAGACTGGGGCATTGCGAGGAGGCACTTTCATCCGGGAAATTCGTTACAATGCAGCGACATAGAACCCTCGCGCCAAAAAGTTGTCTTCCACACTTTCGCACCTTAGCTACAATACATCTGCCCCTTTTCTCTCACATGAGATACGCCCCATCCAGGATGCCCCAGAGGGTGTAGATGGCCAGTGTGCACTTATGACCTTGAGAAGATCGAAGAGCGCCCCTATAGCAGACTCACGATGGTTTCAGCTAGACCCTGCCGTTAAAGTCATACAACACTTCCATTACTACTACATCGACCATTTTAGAACCTACAAAGACACATATTCATCAGATTTGTTTTATGGTTTGGCGTCTGCCCACCTTGAGACAATCATTACTTTACCTAGATATCTTCATACCCACGAATCTGACAGTCAGGCTTGGTGTTTAGTGTGAAACGTACCATAACTAATGGAGAGAAACATCAATGCTAGATGGTAATAACAAACGACCGAAACAAATACTACGATACCTTCATAAGTAAGCCGAGACGAGTATGTTGGAGCGAAAAGCATCTTCAGATGCCGGTACATTAACGCCTTTCTAGGCCCGGCAAGAATTTCGGCGGTGCAAAGTAATGAAAGTTGTGCTGTGTGGTTGACTTTCACATACAACCACCAGATTAAGTAAAGAGTTGACAACTCCTATCTCGAGGCGAAATTGACAAGTCTGTCTTGAAGTAATCGCCGAGACATAACAGTGCGAGGGAGGTTGCTCTGCAGAGAGGAAATTGGAGAGCTCCAGACTTGCAACACGACGTACTCAGCCGAGTCAGCCAAGGACCGAGCACCGATAATCTGTCATGTACATCTCGAACCTGGCTCTATTTTATTTTTCTCGACATAAGTCGGGAAGGGCGTTCTCGAAGAGTGTTCTCCTACGATGTTACATCCACGTACTAAATTTAGAACTCACATCATTTTGAATCTTACACTGCCATGTGCCCGTTGGTTTTCACAACCGATACAACAAACTACACAGTTATAGACGAAGCGTATAGGATACGATGCCACCACACCTGGTCCTTATTCACCCATCTGAAAAACAGACCCGGTACTCTAGGCCAAGTCTCACATCAAGTACCAAGCACGCCTCAGAGATTGCAATGCACATGGCGGCATACTGGTCTCCTCATTTCACGTTTGTATCAAAGTCACTTGGTAATCCCACAAGTATTGATGATGAGCAAATATATTTCTCAAACCAAAAAGGTTAAATGACAACTGGTTAATAAAAGACATCTCAAACTCCAGCCCATGCTCAACCGGAAGGAACACGGCTTAGACATACACGACGGTGGTATGTTTCCTCACCCTCTTTGCAAACATGACTTCATCGTAATGTGGAAGAACTTTGTACAGGGTGGTAATTCTCAACTCTCCCCAAGCTTGTATGCTCGTCTATATCGCCATCTCATGCCATGAATCATCTTTCTCTCTTGCCATCCTCTTTTCTCTCGACAATGTTGATCGTACCGCCTCGGGGCGATGTTTAGAAAGCCATCTCCTTCTTGATTTCGGCAATGGCCAGACCCGGGTTGAGACCCTTGGGGCAGGTCCTCGTGCAGTTAAGAATGGTGTGGCATCGGTACAAGCTCATGGAGTTGTCTAGGGCGGCCTTGCGGGCCTCGGTACGCTGATCACGCGAGTCGACGATCCAGCGGTAGGACTGCAGAAGAATGGCGGGGCCCAAGTACTCCTCGGAGTTCCACCAGTACGAGGGACATGCGGTGGAGCAGCAGGCGCACAGAATGCACTCGTAGAGGCCGTCGAGCTTCTTGCGCTCGGCCTTGGTCTGACGGTATTCCCGACCCTAATAGCGCATGTTAGTATGGTTGATAATCAAAGTTTTGAGCAGGTAGAAAGAGTTCGTACATCAGGAGCTGGATCGTCTCTCTGGAGGTAGGGCTTGATGGACTTGTATTGCTTGTAGAAGAGAGTCAAGTCGGGGACGAGGTCCTTGACGACATAGGTGTGTGGTAACGGGTAAATCTTCATGTCGGCGGTGTCGGTGGGAATGCGGCCTATCGGAGTGTCACAATTAGTACCCAGAGTGCTTGACGAGATACCGAGGCAGGTACGTACATAGACAAGCGAGGGTGTTTGTGCCGTTGATGTTCATGGCGCAGGAGCCGCAAATGCCCTCTCGACAACTCCGGCGGAAAGTGAGGGTAGGATCTATCTCGTTCTTGATGCGGACAAGTGCGTCGAGAACCATGGGGCCGGTCTTGTTGAGGTCGAGAGTATAGGTCTGCATCTTGGGCTTCTCGGTAGGGTTCTCGGGGTTCCAGCGGTAGACCTGGAAAGCCTTGTTGCGCGTCTCGGACGAGGTCTTGGGGTCGGCATTAACGGTAGCATCGCCAACCGAGGCCATGCCGCGAACGAACATGGAGGGACCGGCCACGTAGGAGCGCGAAGCGGCGGCGGCGAAGAGCCGTGAGGTGGAGCGGAGAGCTGCCATGGTAGGCGATGTGTGGGAGAGTGAGGGAGATTTGCGACTGAACAGCTAATATAGGAAAGAAGGGCGTTAGGTGGTAACGGTCGACGGTTTAATAAAGATATCCAAGCCAAACACTCAAACGGTGGCTGACAGATAGGTAGGTATCGTAATCAGACACACGCCAATTAAGGTTGAGCGTTGTGGACGGACAAAGAAGCGCAGTGGCGATGGAGTCGAGAATGTCCTCGGAATGTCTTCATCATAGAGGCTCAATCCGCAGGCGTCGAGCCAATCCGGGTTGATCCCTCGGCTAAGGTTTGAGAACTGCAACAGCCAATCACGTGTCCCTAATTATTCACTCAACTCCCACTGCAACGAATTCCTACTTTCGAGATTCCGAAGGAAGTGGGGGTTCTCCCGCCGCTCGTCGCCAGCTGGCTATTCACGGGCTATCGCTTGTCTGCCATCTGTCCTTCATCCCTCGACTGCAGCCCATACTCAAGCCACAGCAGAACCACAGCACGTCCGCCCCCGAAGCGCGTCATCGCGCGTCCCACCTCTCCCATCGTTTTTCTCCATGGGGGAGTTGCCCGGGATAGGTATGACATCCCTGCTCGCCCTGCAACCATGCCGGCTCCCTTTGGGTACGACACGATCACATCTGTAACATTCCATCCTTCTTGTTATATATAGCCTTGGGGATGGAATAGGTCTCACATATAATACCAGGTAGACTGCATGCTGTGACATACGAGGCGAGGCTGAGAGCCGGCAGCCTCAGAGCGGCCTCAGCTGACATTTCAGTCTCATACAGTATTAAGTAAAAGTCACATGTTTGCATTTCCCATCGTCATTTGGCACTTCCAATTCCTTGACCCTTGTGACTTTTCTCTCTTCCGACATTACCCGTGAGGAATGGCTGCATCATTCTCAATACCACCAACTTCCACGGTTCTCGCCTCCACGCGTGCGGAAGGCTCTCGCGTCTCATAACTAAGACGCCATGGCTTCTCTTGCGCGCCGCGGATTTTTCTTGCCTCCGAAGCCTTCACTGTCTCCAACACCGTGTCTCTGCGGCCGATTGAAACGGCTATCCCCACGGGCATCGTCAACGTCACGAGCCCACCACGACCGGTCCTTCTCCTGCCAGACTTCCCTCTCCCAAGAAGCCTCGCATCCCATGCGCAGATTTACCTACGACGTTGCCGCTTCCTTTTCTGCCAAATACAAGAAATTCGACCCCCTCACCAACGTCTTCCACTTCAACCCCTACAACCGCATCCAGACCGAGAAGAAGCGGCCCAAGTCGAAACGCCCCGCCAGCGGCCAGGATGCCTTCTTCATCAGTCGCGTCGGTGACACCAATGCCGTCGCATTCGGCATTGCGGACGGTGTAGGTGGCTGGGAGGAGAGTGGTGTCGATCCCGCCGACTTCGCCCACAGCTTCTGCGACTACATGGCCTCGGCCGCCTACGAGCACAAAGCGGAAACCAGAGAGGTCCCACTAAGCCCACGATCACTCATGCAACGAGGCTACGACGATGTCCGCAAGGATGCAAGTATCTATGCTGGAGGTAGTACGGCATCGGTCGCCATCGCAAGCGAGGACGGAAAATTGGAGGTCGCCAATCTGGGTGATTCTGGCTTTGTCCAATTGCGGCTAAACGGCGTGCACACATACTCCGAGCCGCAGACGCACGCTTTCAACACACCCTACCAGCTCTCCATAGTGCCAGCAAGTATGCTGGCCCGTGCAGCTGCTTTCGGCGGTGCTCAGCTCTGCGACTATCCCAAAGACGCCGATGTCACCCAGCACAATCTACAACACGGCGATATTCTCGTCTTTGCAAGCGACGGAGTATGGGACAACTTGTTCAACCAGGACATACTACGTCTTGCTAGCCGCTTGATGACTGGTATAGGGGCATGGAAGACCTCAGATGACGGAATCCAAGTCGCCGACAACTTGCGCCGCTTCACCCAAGCAGTTGACTCGGCAAAGAGACCGGTCACACTGCAAAGTGCTCTCGCCATTGAGATCGTCGGCGCAGCCAAGGCGGCTAGCACGAACCAGCGCCTCGATGGTCCATTCGCGAAAGAGGTGCAGAAGTACTACCCGCAAGAGAACTGGCACGGGGGCAAGGTCGACGACATTTGCGTAGTGGTGGCAGTAGTGTCCGACAGTAGTAAATCGCCGGAAGTACAAAGCAAGCTGTAATCTTTGCGATAGTGTGCACGCGCTACATTTGGGGAAGTTTTTACATACTAATACAGGGGTGAGGAAGGTAGAGGATGTTTTCGGATAGCATACCGTGCTTTGTGCATAGTCAGGCGTTTACGGGGATAAATTTAGATCTTGGGAAAGAGCAATTTAGTCTATTTAAGAGGCGGTTTGCAGTGGCCCGGCTGACCTGGCTGTACGATAGCTAGATTTGGTGGCTGGTTGTACAGTGGCCCATACGACTGATGGGCTGCTGAGATAACTGTATCATTGAGAAAAATGAGATTTTGTCCGAATACAAAGCCCGTTCCTTGGAATGTGAGGTGGAGTGGCAGATATGCTGATGATTTTACCCTGTTCAGTTTGCGTGTTGTATCCACATGGCCATGAAGAAGTAGGATGGGAAAGATCCGGCGATGAAACTTGGGGAAGATTGTGAGTGAATATAGTGTTGAACATGCTGGCGGGTGGACAGAAAAGGGGGAAATACGAGATGGGCTCGGGGTCAGTGCCGGGACATCTTGCGATGTCTTCCAATTCTACGCCTTATAACTTATTCTTCCTCGATGAGTAGTAAGATGGTAGATAGGAACATCTGCTTGAGACAGGAGAGAACGTAGGGACAGTAGTATCATCTCAAGATCAGATCACAAAAGAAGGGTGTCATAGTCCAGTGCTTTCAGGGTAGGTGTTGCTAAAAAGGAGAGAGGCAAGTTCCCTACTGAGGAACCGGGCAATACAGAAACTCGAAAGTTTCGTTATCCCATTCTGACTACTGCAATGGACATTCATGAATCGCAGAAAACAGGCCATGGACCATGCACGGCGTTGTTAGCCTTCGGGCACAAAACGTAGGTATTTGAGTTTTGACGCAAGGAAATATCTGCAGGCGACTTTATACGAGTTTCATGAAAAATTGAAAGCACGTCAGGTAATATAGACTGTTTAAGACTGAACTCAGACGTGACTAGGGAGGAATGTCAGCTAAGTTGGATGACGATGAGACTGGGGTCTTCAAACACATTGAAGAGTGGGATTTAGTATATATTTGTAATGAACAGAGTCAGAATTTGTGACGTCATATAATTCTACTCCTGTGGGAGTTATTGATGAACTAGGTCTTCAGCGGCGCGTTCTGTATAGACAGGCAACATTAGTATTCTTATATGTAGGTACCTAGATTTAAGTAAATCGAGTTCCAGTCTCAACTCTTCATAGATTAGTTCATGTTTTTTGCGAATAACGTTTGAACATGCCGGTGAGATATCAACGCTCCTATCCCAGATGTTGAGTTGAAAAGTTTAAGGTTGGGTTTCTTCAGCTTTTGGTATAAGCCTGTGAAGGCGCGGCTATAGACAGAAGAGTGTGCCGAATTCTCGGTCGCTAGAGACGGCAGACTAGTATTATCGAACCCATTCTGCTGAACAGTCTCTATCCCCTTCAAAACATCATTTGGGCATAACCTTACTCATCGGCATACCTATTGAGCCCAACCAAGAATCAATTGCAGCTCTACATTGTGGCACTAAATCGGTTCACTGTAGCTGGGTAGCCAGCTGCGTGACTTGATCAAGCAAAGCCTGATCCTCAGAGGCAGCATTCTTCAGAACTTTGTCCCTGAGATGGTCCACCTGCAACCCTGCCTCAGTCGGTGGGTTTCCTTGAGCTGTCTCAATGCGGCTGACTTGAAACTCGAGGAAGAACTTCGGCACCTTGATGGCTAAGCTGCCGTCGATGCTGCGAAGACCAGCCTCCGTTGCGAGATATGTGTTGAGAGCGTCGGTGAAGAAGGCGAGGTCAGAGTTCCCGAGTACGTCGTCGGTTGCAAATGTAGATAGTGCGAAGTCGAGTGGTGTCTGTGATGACTGGCTAAAGTCTATGGAAGAGAAGGACGTGCTACCCGACGTTACGTCCGGTACACCTTGGATTGTTGTTGCACTGGCGTCGCAGGTTATGGTATTGGATAGTGCTGCGGCAGCATCGGCCGTTTCCGCTGGCAGAGCGACATCGCCAATGATGAAACATAGGTTGTCCTGGCGGGCGAAATTACTACCATGCGATTTTGCGGCTGGAACTGCGACTGCTGTGCCTGCTGCTAGAAGAGCGGTAGACAATAATGGCGCGTGCATGATGTCGAGCCTAAGGGTCTATGTTCGTCAGTTTTATATCGTATCTCGTGGGTTTCGTAACAGTGAGAGGGTGAACGACTGAAAATTAACAGAGCTATGATGAATACTAAAGCAAATGAACACCTGTGCCGGACGGGCGAGAAAGTAAAAAGTGAATGATAGACAGCGTCAGTTTCCGAGGACGATCATCGAGGCAGAAGCTGGCTCTTAAGTGGTATCGAAGCATCTCCCCAAGACTTCAGTCATTCGAGGGGCTGTTTGACCCGCCTGTGCTACGCAACTGGAAGCGTGGTTTGAGTCCGAGCCACGACGCCTAGTCCATGAAGCACTTGTTCCAACATTCATCGAGAATTTACTGCATTGTTTTATCAGTCTGGCGGTAGGCGATGCAGGACGTGAGACGATATGAAGAGGGTGGCCTGTTGATTGCAGGGGTCCTTCTCCAATAGCGGCGTATCAAGATGTTAGAGAACCCTGGACGTTGTCTGATCGACGCTCATCCCGTACTGAAGCAACTCGACAACTTGACTACCAGCAAGGCAGGGGCAGGATTACAGTGCTCAACATAAGGCTTCTAGTATTCAGACTCAATTGGCGGGTTTTCCGCTGTCTTGATTATCTAGCTGTGTTATACTCAAATGGCAGGTATGAGTTGATTGAGTGGTAGGATGTCAAAGGCGACAAGACCATCAGTGATCTATCCCATGCCGCAATCGTGATATGTCATATTCTCCCAGGTAAGTCTCTCAGCGGTTTTCCCACAGAAATTATTTTTCGACGAATCTGACTAAGCGAGTGTTACACCATACTTATCAGCAAAGCACACGATTGTGTTTCTTTCTTGCACTGGATGTTGCAAGATGTCGATGCAACATTGAGGTTGGATTTGAACGGCTCTCATGAGTCGATCTGCCCAATTGCCGTTGACCTAAAGTTGTCTTGTCGCCCATGCTGAATGCCAGTGATCACTCGTTTGCTCGTCCGGGGTCAAAGACCTTTGAGACTTGGTTAGGCTGGATTTGGAACGAGTCGCCTGACAGAAGAGCAATCTACAAGAGCGTTGATTCGCGGGCACTGTTGACCTACAAGCACGGTTACGAATGACCCATCTCATGCTGTATTACATCAGTCAATAACAACACCTATTAGAGCCGTAGTGACAGATCGAGCACAATGGCTTTACCATCTTTTATTCCTGTCGCGTAATGAAGGACTGATCTGGAAATGTGTAGTACTCTGAGTCTTCACATATCCCATCCACACTTGCTTCTGGCAAGTCTTGACTTCTTGGCCCGCTGTCTTTCTCCTGTTTCCCATTATCTACCCTCTCTTGTTTTTCTTTATTTCTTCATGATGTCGTAGTGACTCGTGAATGACGCTGGTAGGAAGCAGCTGCAGAGCTAAACACGCAATAATCATACCCCTCAGGAAACTTGCGTATTCGGTCGCATGTTGAACAGCCCATGCTAACGCTTTCCCCTCTCCCCTCCTGAACAACCCGACTGATCAGAGTCGTAGCCTAAGTTGCTTCATCGTCAAGTAAGCTAGCTTCTACGCGAAGCTTTCCTTCTCCTCGGCCACCTCTAAGTGGCAAGGGTGGAAATGAATGGACAGAGCCAGCAGCACGAGAAGTAGATGGAGCAGTAGGTTGCTGCGTCTCAAACGAAATGAGGTGTTCCGCGTCCTCTTTCTTACTGACGCTTGCGAAAGGAGCCTTGAGAGTCTGCGGAACCGGAGCCGGACTCGTCTTGGCTTTCTCTTGCTGCTGTCTGGCCCAACGTGCGTCGGTCTCGTCTTTCAGTGCTCTCTTCTCATCCTCGTAAGGATCTGGCGAGGGAGATCGCGCCTGACGCTGGATCACGTCTATTTGCATGCCCTTGATAGGGTTGGCGACTTGACGACTGATGACTCTTCTGGCTGTACTTATCGTAGTTTCCCTCTTACCCTTGCCTTGAATTCGCGGCCTTGGAGTCCGTCTGTCGGAAAAGAGTGTTTGGGGGAAATCTGAGCCATCTGCGTCGCTATTCACGCTGCTACTACCGCTAGATGTAATCGCGACGCTCGAAACCGTGCTCTGGCGCGAGTCGGAAGACGATGTTGGTGCTTCAATGATTGCAGATATGCCGCGCCCAGAGTAGCGGGTCTCGCTGGCATTCTCGGCGGTTTTCGAGCTCGAGGTTCTCATCAACAGCTCATGAGTCTTGGACTGCTTCGGTCTTTTCGAGCTGCCGACGTCTTTGGCTGTTTGGTCCGCTTTGCCAAAGGTACGCCGCTTGTGGCTTTGGGTTAGTTCAGGCTGTCCACGATCGCTCTAGAGGCATCTTACCTGAAGACGGCGGAGATAATCTTCTTCCATCTGTTTCAACCCCGAACGTTTGTTCTTGATGGAGCGACGGTATTCCTTGCGTTTTTTTTCTCTGTACCAGGCTGGGAAGTTATTGCTGATACCAACTTTCTGGAGCTCCTCTTTGGTCTCTGGCATCTCATGCTTGAACCCGCAGGCTGACCCTTCTCTACAAAACCCATTCTCTGTTGTTAAGAGTTAGCAAGAAGTATCTGAGTCATACATGATATCGCAGGCACGGACGCATCATGTGTTTAGAGCACCTCGACACCTTCTTGGCAAAGATTATAGTACACTTACTCGTGTAGTATAGACAGTATATTGTCTTGGGCTCTGATGGAATCGCAAGAGAGCTTTCGTAGAATGCCTGACGGAGCCGGTCAGCTGGATGCATCAAGCTCTCTTGCCGATGTTGTGTTGAATGGCGACTGTCTAGACGCACCATTTGGTAGGGATTTTCATGAGATGTGGCCTCAGGAGGAGGTGAAGGTAGACGCTGATGTAGGGCACCCGTGTTCCCTTTGACCATGACTGTACACTCTCCATCTTTTCGTATCTCTCGGTCTGCTTTTTGGGCTTCGTTGTCTCTTTTGCTTTGATGGTTCAGGCTGGTATCGGCGTTGGCATGCATCTGCTCGCCAACACCTACGGATAAACCAGTAGCTGAAGTTGGTTTAGAATCAAAGTGTACCTCTCGGCCAAAGATAGACACCTCGTGAGTGTCTCCTCCTGGCACAAGTCCAAGAGCGGTGAAGTCTGCCACTTGTTCACGCTTGAGCTCTCGTGGAATCCCCTTGATCTCTAGCCACTCGGGCAGTTGATCAGCAAAGATAACTGGTACTAGTCGACCCGGGAGGATACGTGTACCCGTAGCTGTCTGGATCTTGGTGGGAGGTCGCTCAATGTACCATGGCATGATGGGAAGCCGGGCTTTGCCAGGTGACGAAGCAGAATATGGGACATGCTTGGTCTGCTCCCGCACAGTTCCTTTGTACTGGCTGTTCCACGCCATTGCTGTCAACTTCATCCGAACCGTCAACGAAAGAATGAGTATAATGGCTTTGGCTTGGATATCAAACTATGCGGTGTGAAGGTTGGAGGACGGGACTTCTCGAGGAGCTCCACAACAGAGATGTCTGTGTAGAGAAGAGGAAGAAATGCACCTGGGGACGAGGTAGGAAGATGAGAGACAGAGCCCAAGACAAAAATCAAATGCAAAAGATAAGTAGGGTAAACGATTTCTGTGGGCGACTAGGCGATGTGATGGGTTTCGTTTGCTTGCAAACTGTACCCTTGATTGCACACTTGTGCTGAGTCACACGTCTGCCCGACGCATGTCAATGCTCATGTGTTTGCAGGCATGCTAGTGGGACGCATAGTTATGATGTGCTATCATAATGCAACACCGATGGGTACTTATATCTCTCCTCGACTTTGAACGGGCTGCTGGCTGTTTAAATCCGGTTTTAGACAATTCCGTCTTGAGACGAATGAGAGCGGCAGAGTACTTTCCTATGAGATAAGTCTGCTTTTGAGGGCAGATGAATATGTCAGTAAATACCTCTGTGGTTCGTATCTGAAAGTACAGGAGAAAAGGGCATCATGTTTTATGAGAGCTATCAGATCGTTGCGACCAAAAAGGCAGAACAAAGAAGAGAGAAACAGCCACGCAGTAGGATGACAGAGTAGAAACGAAATGGACATGATATGTCATTTGCCTTCAGTTACGAAAGTCAACTAGAACATATCAGCGGATTTCTACCCTAATTCTTGCCTCCAAGCCATCGACACAGAACCCCAACTGTCGGGGGCTGTCTGATAACTCAACTTCTCTTCTCACCCATTTACCGGGTCTCTCGTCAGCCTGTAAACCTTTGCTGGATTCAGAGTCTCCACGGTTTTCGGGTACCAGCAGCTCCTCTTCGTCCTCGCTGCTGTCTTCTACTTCATCATCGAAACCTGCTACAGGATCCCATTCGCCAGTCTCCCAGACCAATCGTAGACCAAGTGGTCTCATGTTGAATAGTTTCCCCGCAATGCCCTTAACTGCATAAATGTCAAAGCTTTTGGGGATCCTAGTAGCCTTCACAACAGGTTGCTCCCCTTTCGTCTCAAACACGAACTGTATATTGACGAGTCTTGCTTCTAAGAAAGCAGGGTTGATCTCTCTTGTTCGGTTCACGACAGGGGGGCCGTACAGCTCACAGAGTTCCAAATATCGCCGGTGATGTTTGATAATATCGTTTTCTTGTGACTCGTGTACTGCAGCCATCTGCTTTCCAATTCGCGCTAGGTAAAACATCTCAGCATTCTGACGGTCAGTTGCTGAGATTATGCCAAAATTCAACGTCTTGAGGTTTGCTAAACGGCCAACTGTGAACATGTAGGCTTCTTCAGTAACATTTTGGACGTTGGTTGAATGTTCTGGGTCCGGGTTGTCGTATATTGGATTGTGAGCAAAGCGCAGCGAAATCAAACCAGGAAAGCAGATGGGCAGTTCGTCAACAAACGCCCAGGAGGCAACCTGATTGTATGACACGTCAAGATATTGCAGGCTAGAGGAGAACACTGGTAGTGAGTCATCGGTGTCAGCCAATCGAATGGTTGCGATATTATTTCCCTTCAAATGCAGGTTTCGGAGTGCGGTCAATGCATCAAGGCTGGCCACATGAGTAATAGCGGTGAAGTTGTTGAACTCAAGACTCAAAGTGGTAAGAGTCGATGTCAACGACAGAAAGGGAGTTGCAGATAACCCGGACAACTGGTTCGTGCTTGCAGTAAGCCCCGAAAGAGACCCGAATTTTGTCGCAATGCGTATGATTTCCTCCCAGGCCAGGAGAGTTTCCTCGAGCCCCAGTTCTTTGATGTTCTGGAAAGGATTTGAACTTTCGAATAGATCCTCGTCTTCAAATACATCTCGAAATCGATTACCACTTGGGTTGATCAGCTCTAAAATTCCAATGACAGAAAGGGGATCAGATGCCTACTTCAATCTCAGATTTCGCAAACTAGGCAGCTCCGCACATATTTTGGCGACTGTGCCAAGACGTGTGAAAAGGTTGCGACTGAGATCCAATTCTATCACTTTCGGGCATGTCTCGGAGACAGAGGGATCCCCTTTTTCGTACACAGTAGCGATGCGAGTGCCGTCGAGCACGGCATAGCGTAGTTCTGAGAGCTGCGCCTGCTTCTTGCGAATTTTCTCAAATCCGACCTCTTCGGCTACTTTGCCCGAAAATTGTATCGCGTTGGTGTTCAGTAGCTCAGCGGTGTATTTGTCCTGCAGAGCGGCGATGAAGCTCTGGGGTGCCTCTGCAGGCCGCGTGGGCCGCACAAATGAAGCTGCGGTCGCAGAGGGCGATTTGCCTGGAAGCTGTCAGTACACCGCTTTCGATCCGGTCCCGTCTCAGTACCGGAGCCAGTGTGCTCACATGTGAAGTATCTCACGCCCTTATGTGAGCCATCATGTTTGCCTCGCCCGGCGTCGTCCCATTCGACGCCAAGCCAGGATCCTGAGGTGCCCGCAACCTCGCCAACGTAGCGGACCGTGCAAACTGCCCCGTCATATGACAGACGATCTCCAACACGCGAGCTTGTCGACATATTGTGCTATAAACCCATCCAAGGGGCGAGCACTAGTCTGAAATTGAGATGAAATCTTTGAGCCTTTTGATCTGGCCTTTCGGAGAAAAGTTGCGAACGGGAAAAGGCGATGCAATGCTACCTACCTACATACCTACATGTACCTAAGGGACCTTACCTATACCTACATGTACCTACACCTGTAGGCAGCCACAAAAAGCCATAATCGGGGGCAAATGAAGTTACTGATACGCGGGCACCAATGCATCCCAACTCATGACCATGATGTTGCAGCTTGCACCTCTACACTTGCCGGTGTGAGAATCATCTTTTCATTGATGCCGAATACATGCTGGATTTTTTTGGGATTTTTTTTCTGTTGTAGATCAAGTTTTATTTTTGATGCGACCCAATATACTACATCTACATCCACGATCAAGAACAACTCAAAGCTTAGACTTGGCTTCTCCCACAACCTTCATCAACGCCCTTCCGTTGCTCAGGACCTGTTTCTTGCCAGCGACCTTGACGCTGAACCGGATTTCCTCAAAATCTCCTTTCATCTCGCCGGTTCTCCAGACAGATGCAACGAGCTTGTCCCCCGGGATGACAGGAGCCGCAAATCGAGCCTGGTATTCCTTCATGTTGGCTGGGTCGCTGCCTCCGAGCTTCTGCAGCAGACCGTGTGCGGCCCAATTCCACGAGTATAATCCATGCATGATGACCCCGCCAAAGCCCATCTTCTTGCCCGGCTCCGGGTGAATGTGCAGAGGGTTGTAGTCGCCGTTGAGTCGGTACAGTACGGGGGTAAGCTCGTTCGTCTGGCCCTCGAACTCGATGTCTGGCGTTTTGCCCTTGGGCGGAGGGAAATTCACAGTCGCCGGGCCCTTGGGACCGCCCCAATTGCCCTGCGCGACGTAAAAGCCGCTGCCGATGGCCCTCGTGTACACCTCGCCAGTGCCAGCGTCGACCAGGTCTTGTTGCGTCTCGACCACAGTGCCTGGTCTACCCTTATCGTACACACCCAGAACTTTGCTGCGGATCTCGAACTTCTTGCCGGCCGATGTTGTGGGAAGGGGCTTGAAGAACTGGATCGATCGCTGACCATCAACTACTCGTCGTCCATCGAATTCTGGAACGCCGGGGATCTTGATCGCTTTCTGCGCAGCGTAGAAGTCCACGACTTCTTGGGTGTTACTCTTGAATGCTACGTGATGGTTAGTCTGGAAATAGGTCCGACGTAGGTAGCGATGAATGCGCACGTAGAATGATCGGGTAGGTCGGAAACACGGAGAAGTTGGGGTCGAGTTCCTAGCTTAGTCGTCAGACGAAGAATGCTGATAAGATATAATCGCTGGGCCACGAACGTAGAGGAAGTGAAGCTCGTCATTGGTGCATCCTACGGTGTTGGCGAAAAGCAGAACATCACGCTTCAGCCACGAGACCTCTACGGGGGGGT
Source organism: Xylariaceae sp. FL1019 (assembly GCA_022578705.1). NCBI lineage: Eukaryota > Fungi > Ascomycota > Sordariomycetes > Xylariales > Xylariaceae > Xylariaceae sp. FL1019. The sequence continues at coordinate 506,711 of MU391932.1, forward strand.
ATTCGAAACCAGCTCCTGGACCACTCATAGTTGCTGGTGATGCTTGTCGACTTTAGTAAGGATATATGAATCAGAAGACTTCGAATGCTTTTTATACAATGACACGCCAGACAATATTGAAGAGAATGGGAACAAAACACGCAGCGGAATCGGGGAAGGGGTTATGTCGAGCAAATGGAATCCATCCGCCGTCCGAGACAAGCTTTCCCCAGCTCCAGCCCCTCCATACCGAGGTCCAAACCCCATAGTGGACCTGTACGGCAGTGGATACTGTACCAGTGCTGGAGTATGACCCCGGTCAACCCCGTTCTCATTGACATTTCATACCTACAGGCTACAATAATGTCTCCTCATGGACTGTCCGATATGTTTACCCTCAATGTCATTATATGATGAAAAAGCATACCTGCTTAACTTGGGATCTATTTAGTAACTGGCTCAACTGGATACGTGGACTAGTAGTAGGTAGATAACATAGGCTTTCTTCAATACAGCTTGAGGTCTTACATATGTCAGGATGTAGGCTGCCTCGGGTGCTACTAGATGTACCTTGTTCCACCGCCTGGATGGTGGTCTCAACACCATCAAGCTATCTCAATTATTGCGACCTGTGCCGGATTCCCTTCTCAATTGTCGTCTGGCAAGTCACAACTATGGATCTCCTCCCAGATTTTCCGATGGGCATCCTTCCATTGCAAAAGCATATCCCGGAACGGCGCGTTTTTCCCCAAAGATGTCCATTGCTCCATAACCGCGCGCAGCCGGCCCATCAACTCCCCCACCTTGGACTTTGAGACAGCGACATTCTCCTTGGTCTTTGGTCTTCGAATCGCGTGATTATTGGCAGCGTTCCCGATAAATCTGAGGGCCACTGTAACTTTGATGAGCTGGACAACTGCCAGGCCAGATTTGCGCGAGCTCAGATCCAGATCGCCAAAGTGCAGGGCAATGTATAGACTATCAACACCAGTCGTATAGATTGAAGCAAGCGTCGTACTCGCCTCGTCGGCAAGCGTGCTCCAGAACAGCACGTTGCCTTCGTCACTTTCGAGAAAGGATGTGAGAGTGCCTTCGACTGTCGCTGCAAAGTGACGAAACGCTTCATCCTTTATCTCGACACGCGGATCCGGGTATGGGAGACACCAAAGACGCAAGGGGAAAGTTGACGGTAGATCGGCCTTCATAGCCGTGTTCTGTTCGATAACCGCGATGAGCCTTTGCGCCAGAAGAGGAGTCTCCTTGCGCCACTGATCCCAACCCATCTTCATATCTTCAGTGTATATGTTATCCTTGTGTCTCGATAAATCCATGCGTGTCGGTCCCAGGCTTGTGACAAGATGACACCATGGTTGCATATGGTTGTCATAATCATCAAGCAACACCGATGCCTGGCTAACGATGGCGGTCATGATAGTCGCCGACGACACCGCCCTCCTTACTGGTGCAATAAGCAGATTGAGCAGGAGGATTATCTCATTCTCCCAGGCTTTAGACCGCCAAAACTCGTCGGCCGGTCGGTCAAAGATAGATAGCCAATGCTGTACAGCAGAATCGTTCCGCAGGGCTTCATTCTGCCTCAGTGTCCCATTGAGTATTTCTACATCTCTTGGCGCTCTCATCCGGAAAAGCATGTATTCGTTATAGTCTTTGATAACCGCGGGAGGCACGCAGCGCGCTTCGTGCTTCAGCATATATACCCAGATCTTGGGTGTGATCGGTACGCTTGGCAGCGCAAGTCCACTGGAGCCCGGCTTGTGTTTGGCAAGGAATAGGGAGACCCATCGGCGATGCTCTTCCTGTGAGCGTTTCAGAGTTGGAAGTACTATCCGTGAGGACAATTCGGCTTCAAGCTTGCCTTTGAATTGAAAAGGAACATTCAAAATTGCTTCAAAGAGAGGCGGAAGGTCCCAGTCATCGAATGCGAGCGGGACTGTGGCCTCCTTTTCTGCTTGCGCCCACTCCAGTTCGCCAACCGGCCTGCGCTCATTCACATTACCGGCGATAGGTATTACAGTGTCCAGAGCGCGGAGAATCTGCTCAAGAATCGGATTTTCTCTCCATTTCTCGCCGCCATTGCTCAAGGTAACACTCAATGTGCCCAACAAGCTGTCTAGGGTGGCAATTCGAACGTCCGGGTGCGTTCCTGATTGAAACAGCTCAATGAGAACTTCCACCGCAGAGTCGGATGAAACAAAGTCTGCCTCGTTCAGAAGCTGGGCTAAGTATTTGACAGTTGTGACTTTAATGACCGATCGTGGTGGTGCGCTCTTTGACGGGGTTTCATCGCCCACCTTGACATACGACTGCTCTTCTAGCTTCTCCCCGATGGCAGCAGCAAACGAGAGGAGCATACTCTTCGCAGCTTCCGCTGGTAGCGATTTCATGTACTTCACAGAAAGAATTTGCCTGTGCCAGCTACTGGCCTCCGGGTGCTCAATAATGACCCGTTGAATTAAGTCTTGTGCTCGCGTTGGAGTAGTGCAAGAGGTAAGTTTGGACACAATTGCATAGGTAAGAACTTCCATTTCCAACCCAATGGTGTCCTTATTGCTGTCTTTCCGGGTTTTCCATGTAGCAGTGTAATCGAGTAATGCCTCACAGACAGCGATCAAGGCTGGCCCGGAGAATCCGTCTACGAGCGTGCGGACGTGTCCAGATACTTCGCGCAAAACTTCGGCGCCAATGCTTTCCGTCAGCTCAGTAATACCTTCCCATACAGTTTTGAATATATCTATCTCCGACTCATGTTGCTGGAGCTTGACTTTCTTGATGCGGGAGACACGTTCACGATATACCTCAAAGTAAACACGCGATAATGGTGCCCACGGTGCGCACTCATACGATGGTTCTTTCTCTGCGGTTTGCTTCGCATCATTGAGGCTTCTCATTATCTGGTTGGCTACGACTAGCCGCTCTCTGATAGCGCTCAGTGTTGTTTCCTCGGCGACCGGTAAGGGGATACCAGAGAGCAAATCTATGCCTTCAAGAGTAAGAAGTGCATCGTCCTCAAATAACGCTCTGGCGGTGAGAGTATCGCGTATGAAACGGTGCTGCCATAACACTGTTTCAGCGTAGAGAGGCAGGTCGCCAGTCGCGATCGCATAGTGGGCCGCAGCCTTTGCGAACGTTGCGCGATCATGCTGCTCTCGCGAGCCTGCCGCTTTCTTTCGTAGTTGATCGACCTCATTCTGAGCTTTTTCTTGGGAATCAGCAAGATGCTTATGATATGAGGCTAAAAGAAGTTCAACATTGAAGTTATGGCGTGGCATGTTACGCATGGAGTAAATCGATGTACCGCTCCGAGCTCCGAGAAAATTAAAGCTGGGATTGACTTTGTAAAGCCGGTTCATGAAAAGTGACCCCTTCTCTCTATCAAGCCCGTCGACGACCTCAAAACTCCACTCCTTCTTTGCGAGGCATTCGAAGTCGGTCGACGTATTGATATCGATGCCATGTTTCGGGACATGTTGACAATAGAGACGTAATAAACGCCACCGTAGCTCGGGACTACGTTCTTCAGGAGAAACCTGGCTGAGTGCGTTTTCGTAGATCTTGCAGAGATTCTCGGCCGATCCACCAAGACCTTGTCGCAGAATACTGACTAGTATGTGTTCGTACTTCTCGTAATCTTTCTTCCACCGATCGACAACCATCGGCAAGGCAGAGTCAGATCCCCGGAGTCCTAGACCAATTCCTTGAAGCAACAGCTCTTCGTACTGATCAGCATCCCTTTTCCACAGAGACATAGTTGCCGCCCAAAGTACGCTCGCATCGTTCGAGGACTTCATATGGGCCTTCAGTTTTATCAATTGGAACGCCAACCTGATCAGAAACGAACGGTCGGCGGAACGACTCTTTTTCGTGAATCGATTATAAAGTGACATGAAAACGCTCATCTCAGATATCTCAGAGGGCCATCGTTTAGCAGTGCATGCAAGAGTAGTGCGTGCTTGTAGCAACTCAAACGCGAACTGCATAGATGATGACATGTTTGGGTCCACGGTTGGGTGAGGTGGCTCGCGGAAAACAAATTCTCTCAAGCAAATCTCGATTTCGGATCTGGATAGCTCCGGCCCATCGTGGAAGATGTACTTGCTCAAGCGCTTCTTCAACATCTCGTCGTGTGCGAACAGTAGCTTCTTCAGATCGAGCTGTTGGAAAAGCGGGTTCGATTGGTCTCGTGCATCAAGAACGCACTCGACGAAACTGGAGGAACAAGCACGGAGCATACGACCATAGTACTTCTGGAGTGGACGTTTGTCTGTGGTACGTAGCTTTGTTGAGGGATAGTGATGCGGCAAAAGAGCCATAACCAGCTCTTCGGCGGCTTTCTCTCTCTCGCTTGACTTCTTTCCGCGGCGGTTGCATTTATCGACGGCGTGACAAAACGCCTTGACTTCCAGCACCGAGGCCGATGACAACAAATGGAGGAGACCAGCGGTGCCTTGTGCATCGTTCCAGAACTGTTTCCATTGTACCGGGTCGATGATTGCTTTTCCGAATTTGCGGATTGCAAGCGAGCGGTGTTCAATATGGACGTCGTCATGCCAGGTTTGGGCCCAGCCAGCGAACTTGGGGTCCTGCATGTTGCAAGTTGAGTCTTGGGAATAAGGTAGTATCAAGAATACTAAACAGTATCAAGTCATCCGCCACAGAGCAGCGCAATTGATCAACTATGAAGAGTGCAATCGTTCTCGCAGTACTCGGAGAGAACTGGCTGAAGATTGGAATCTAATAAAGGCTTGCAAGGTAGGCAGATGTTGGTGGCTGTTGACTGTTGGTGTCTCAGACCGCGCATTGAGTCACCGCCGGTAGCTTGGTAGGTGACGGTGTGGTAGCTGGCTAGCTGATGACAGAATGCTCAGGAACAACCCAGGTTTTGGAGCCAGGATCCTTTACAGATGAACTTGGCAGAATGAACGCGCCAGAGAAACAACAGACTGAATGTGCAGATGCCTGGGCCCGGGTTACACATGCAAAAGCGCAGGGTGTAGTGGTTGCCTCCCCACGGTAGCCGGACGGATTTCCTGCGGCAGTCATCTATGTCGGTCACATCTGTCTTCTCCACTATTTACGGCCCAGCTACCTAATATCCTGAATGCCTTCCAGAAATAAACGTCTGTATCGTAACGGCTTTCATAATACGTTCGTCTTATTGGATTTCTAGGAAAAAGACGAAAAGTGACGGGGGCGAAGAAAAAAGAGACGCAAGTATTGAATAGTCAAGTTCAAGGGAGTGCCCAATTCTTAGGTGCTAGAACGAGCCGTGAAAGAACTATGGCTACCGTAGTTCATAGTGATTGGCACAGGAATTGTGAGGACAATGTCTCACGTCCTCCTGAAACAATGCGTTGTGTGTCACTCACACTGGCTGGTTGCGCACTATACTGGGTAGTCTAAGAGCTGTGACGGGCCTGCGATAAACGGAACTATGTCAGGGATCTGTCTTTGCTGGTTGAATCATTTCTTCACTGACTCTTCGTTGATCTTAGCGTATATACCTTGATAATTTCAATGATGACTGTCACATTGTAGTATAGGCTGCCATTTGATTGAATCACCTGGCTCATGACTTTGGCTCTCTGTTTAAGTACAGGTACATGGTAACTAAGCTACCTTAATATTGATCGAATTGAACCACAGGGCAGCGCTTCATATCTTCATCCTGTCGTAATACTGTAGGCTACTATAAATCTAAGTTGCTAAGTCTAGCTGCGACAGCATATGTTCATGGCTTTGCAGCTCCAAGATTCAGCCAAGTATGTCATTACCTCATTCATAGATGATTGTAACTTAAAACAAAGGTGAAGAGTATTAAGAAGAAGCAAGGTTGGCAATATAACAGTTTGAGTAGTTCACATCTCGAATGGGATATTCTATACCAAACTTGATCCGTAGTAACAGTGTTTCTTCTTTGTTCTTATTTTGAGAAAGGGGTCAAAAACCCAAATTAACAACTCCAAACAGCCACGAAACGATGAAGAACTTTTTGATCGAAACATTTACATAGAAAGATTCATTACTCAGAAATAGACCAACTCAGATTGCGGCTATACCTGAGCATGGTGATTTGGGTTTACAATGCTAACTACCGATCTGTAAGGGAATACTGTGGTACAAACATTGCAGGTGCTTTGTATTGTATATGTGATTTTGGCACCTTTCTTGGTGAACGAGCAGGATTTGTTTGCCAGCATGATAATGAAGGGCCGTGATATCATGTCAGATTAATTTTAGAGAACACCTCTGACTCTTTATATGTGCAAGTGCAACTGTCAGCGTTGTATTTTCCCCCTCGTCGTCGACGCACTATGGCCCAGGTGATTCCTGCTTGGGGTTAGGGTTCTCATCAACAACAGGGCTTTCCGGCGTTGCCACAACAATTGGTCCAGCCACGAAAGTTGGGGCATTAAAGGGCGATGCTGACTTTCTTTTGTCCTTTCTTCACTCCAAGGTATTGAAACCCTTTTTCAACAGCCCAGGCAACAACAGTTGTCGTCGAGCAGGGTCAGATGCACTTTCTTTCAGTATTGCCAAAAATTTCTCCTTTGACCTTCCCTGTCCCGCGTGTCCCTTCCACGTCCTGTAGGCCTTTACACCCTACCTTCCCGGTTGACTTTTACCGCTGCCAATAGCTGGGTCGTCTCTAGCACAAGAGAAAGACATATATGCGACAGGAGTGAACGATATTTCTCCTGCTGCTTCCACCACTCAAAAGTCCCATCGTTACAACGAGCAGATGAGACTCCCATCATGGCCCTTTCACGAAAGAAACGATCGCATAGCAGCCATAGGGCCTTACCCAAGTCGATTTCAAAGGCCATCAAATCAAGTGAGAAGTTGACTCGCTCGCGCAATCTCCTTGATCAATATGTGTTAGCGGAAGTCAAGAAGGACTGGAAGACCATTGACAGAAGTGATTGGACAATCCGCGAGCAGTTACTCCGGAAGTGCAAACTACTGAGTGGCCGTGAGAAGCGCTATCTCCGCAGACTTGCAAGACTTGTCGACGAACATCAGGAACAACAACTCCGTCATCCATGCCCAGACCATACTCGAAATCTTGAGACCGTTCGTAAATTAGTCAACAAATTTCGCCAGCATCTCGGACCGCTCCTCATCGCCAGCTACATGGCGGATCACCGTCCGGCACTCAAGACGACTCCTGCAGCGAAGCAATCGGAGCAAACTCTGCCTACGTCTACAGCTAGTCTGGAAAACGCAATCACCAAAGTTCGCATTGAAGATGTTCCAGTAACAGCTCCAAACAAGGCTGGCAAAAGAAAATTAGAACAGCTGAAAGGAACCCAGACTCCCAAGAAGAAGGTTCGCTTCACTGTTGACCCTGATGAGAGCCCAACCCCAGTCAGTCGACCAACCGGCAAGAGCACAATTGTCGTCGAGATCCCCAGCAGACCATCGGCCTATCCACTCGATACAAGTAGCGACAACACCGCGACAATGGCCTCCTCTTCTGGCACAGTCAGTGGCGACGATTCTTCCAGTCAAAGTGAGGACGGTAGCAACAGTGTCCAAGAAGAACGACCTACATCACACAACGGGGACTCAATCGATGGAGATAATATTCTCGCTGATGATAGCCACCAAATGGTGACTCGTTCAGTCCGAAAAATGCACAACGCTAAGCGAAAGGCTAAGGCTGCGTACGATGAAATGATACTCCGGTCCTTTCTAGCCGTCGATGATCTAGTGTACGACGCCCCCAAGAAAAAGAAGAGAATATCAAAGAAGAAGAGATACTTCGAAGAGCTGGAAGGTCAGGTACCTGAGATGTCAGGAGCCTTGGTGGCCAACGAGAGTCAACTCATCGAATTGCTTCTACCGAAGCCCATGTCTACTGGCAGCTCTGACTCCGATTCAAGCAGTTCGGTTACAACGATGGATACCGACAGTCCATCTTCGATTGATATAATTGTAGATAAAGGTGGCCCTCATTCATGCGCTGGCGCCCCCAGTGATGAAGACATGGGGCATTCTGGATCAGTCATCGTTTCACATGACACGCATCAACAGGTATTGTGAAATATCTGAAGTGTTACAAACACTGTCTTGGGATGGTCTCACTGACATTCGACTGAAGGAGAACATTCTATGCATAGACTCCGCTCTTATTAACATTCAACCGGAGGACAATATTCAATGCATAGACCCTGCCCTATTGGCTGTAGAGACACCCACTCGAGACGCCAGGGTTCTTCTAGAACGTATTCAAGGGAGGGATTCTAGTGTGAGCCATACTGATGGCAGTCCGCTTAGAGAGACACCAGTACCGGCACCGCAACCATGGAGGGCATTGGGTGTCGCAAGCCCGTTTGGCCGATCTCCCCTCATGTCGTCGCCTCGCAGCTGGAGCAGCATAAGCTCTCTCTGGTCTTCAGCAAAACAACAGGCAAGTTCGGACGATGGAGAAAGTTGAGCGCACATTGGACCGGACTTCTTGAAAAGTCTTCGCGTGTTGGCACTGAAAACATTGGAAAATGCCACGTATGACTGTTGGGAGAGTTGCTTGGGTTGTTTCACAACTGGATTCAGCCCTCTCTGTTTGATTGCATATTGGCTGACGTTTCTGGAGACAAGCTTGTGTGGCCTCCCATCAAACATATGACAAAACGAGCGAAGGAACAACTCGGTGGATGACTAAGAATATCACAAACATTGCAATGCGAACAGAGCTAAGAAAAAATGAATATTGCTGTTGGAGGAAGAAGGGGATAGAAAATGGTCATTCATCCTCACTCATGTAGTAGCAGTCTGCCAACCCAAACCCCCAAAAACCATCTTACGGGAGTTTGTTGGGGAGATGAAAGAGATATGTTGTTGAACTAGTCTTCGACTATGGCCAAAATGATCAATTGACACTCAGAGAGAAAGACGTGAGGCTAGTCTTGTGATTCATTATGCACACTTTGATTATGTCCTTCTGCAGGCTTGTCAGTGAAACTGACCAGCAATTGCATGCCTCTTGAATAACGAATGTGGCAACTATGGTTTGATAACAAGTGACCGTCAAAGAAAAAAAGCATTGCAATGGTGCTGGGTATTCCTTGATGAATGACACAGTACGTGAGTGATAATACATGTACCGTTGCAAACATCAATGTCAGGCTGAAATACCACGTCCCTCAGAATCTCTGGCTCATCACGATGCTATATCAGTGTTGTTCAGTGTGCGGAGGCGCTGTGAGAAAATGACTGACACGGGCTCAGTACTTTGGTTCTGGCCGCAATCCTCCATGGAATAGGTTTCTCAATATCGCCATATTTTGAGGTGGAAATGTGGTGTCGACAGTAAACCCTAAAACAATCCAACAGATTATTCGCATTCAGAAACGGTCAAGTCGCAATTGTAAAAACGGAGTGTGATGACAGCTGCTGACGGGCCGACTCGCCAATTGGCACCACTCTGCGCCGAACTTTGGAATCAGTCGCAAGACCAAACTTCAAGGCTTTTTTTTGGGTCAAGTCTCAACAACCTTACAATGGAGAATGACGGGCATAGGTCGAAGAGACAAAAAATCAAGGCAAATGGTTCGTCCGTAGTCAGAATCGGCGACAAGATCATATCACTGGATGCATTCCTTGCCGCACCACCTCCCAAGAAGCTTGAGGAAAAAAAACTTGTGGAGGACTCCCAAGTTTTGATCAGCGAGACACCACCAGGCACAAAACATCTCGACGAATCGACTGCAAAAACTACACACCAAAGCGATGGGGCGAAGAAATCAAAATTAGCAGAAAGAGAAACTCCCCTACTCAAAGCACGCAAGGCACTGCCAATATGGACGTACCGTGATGAGATCAGGGCCAGTCTTCGCAAGGACAATGACATGCTTCTCATAGTGGGCGAGACAGGTTCAGGAAAAAGTACACAGACGCCACAGTTCTTGTGTGATGAGCCATGGTGCCAGCGGAGAAAGGTGCGCGTCCAGTCCGATGCTGTAGCCGTCGGGGGTATGATAGCCATCACGCAGCCACGTCGAGTGGCCGCCACGACTCTAGCAGGCCGGGTAGCCCGTGAGATGGGCACGCCGCTTGGGGCCGGAACGCAAGGCTCAGTTGGTTATTCCGTTCGGTTTGACCACAAGGTACCGAAAGGGACCAAGATCAAGTTTCTTACCGAAGGTATGCTTCTCCAGGAGCTGCTACGAGATCCGAATCTACGGCAATACAGCGCTATCATTGTTGACGAGATTCACGAGAGAAGTGTTGATGTAGACTTGATCGCCGGCTTCTTGAAGCAGATCTCGTCTAGCGACAAAGCAGGCCGAGGAGGTATCCCATTGAAAGTCGTAGTCATGAGTGCGACAGCGGATATAGAGAAGATACAAAATTTCTTTAATCCAGGCGACACGCCCTCGCCTATGCAGCTACTCCGGATCGAAGGTCGACAATTTCCTGTTGATATCAAGCATGCGCCTAAACCCGTGCCGGATATCGCGGAGGCTCTAGTGAAGAGGATATTCGACATTCATTTGCACGAGCCATTACCAGGCGATATTCTCGCTTTCCTTACTGGTCAGGAGGAGATCGAGGCCGCTCAGCGTCTCATTGAAGAGCACTGTGCTACCTTGGCATCGAATGCACCGAAGCTGGCCATATTCCCGCTCTACGGACAGCTGTCTATCCAGGCCCAACAGGATGCTTTCCTGCCTGCAAGGACCAGGTTCACAAGGAAGGTTGTCTTGGCGACAAACATCGCCGAGACGTCCGTCACTGTACCTGGCGTGCGGTACGTTGTCGACTGCGGCAAGGCAAAGGTAAAGCAATTTCGCGCGCAGCTGGGTATGGAGTCACTCCTCGCGAAGGCGATTTCCAAATCCTCGGCCATCCAGCGAACAGGACGAGCGGGTCGTGAGGGGCCCGGAAAGTGTTACAGGCTATACACGTCCGAAACCTACGAAGAACTCGAGGAAGCAGACCTCCCTGAGATTCTACGTAACGATGTCCTAGGCGCTGTCTTGACGATGAAAGCTCGAGGTATAAACGATATCCTCTCCTTCCCATTGATGGATTTCCCGGATGTCGATGCTGTTGAAAAGGCACTGATACATTTATTCTTCCTTGGGGCTCTTGCAAAAGACGGCACGATAACCGACATCGGGCGCAAACTCGCAATATTCCCGGTCTCAGCACCGTATGGACGCGTCCTCCTAGCAGCCGCAACGCCAGAATTCGACTGTCTGCTAGAGGTCATAGACGTGATCGCAGTCCTCACGTCGGGCGAATCAATATTCCATCAATTACAGCACGAAGACGAAGCCGAACGCGATGCCATTGAGGAGGCGAGAAAGGAATTGCAGCGCCGCGAAGGTGACATTCTGACCTTCCTCACGACGATGCAGCGCTACGCAGCCGAGAACGCAGACCGTATAGCCTGGTGCAGACAACGCCGCATCAGCGTCCGCAATATGCGTCAGGCGCTGAACATCCGCCGCCAGCTACGCGGTATTTGCGTGAACGAGAAGCTCTTCCCAGCTTCAGAGCCCCCACCGCCTGATCCACAGCCTTTTGTCCCATCGTCGCCTGAGAAAGCCGACAATCTACTGCGCTGTTTCTTGACCGGCTTCGCGACAAAGACGGCGCTCCTCGCGCCAGATTCGAGTTATGTGACTGTGCAGGGAAAACATGTCGTAGCGATTCATCCCTCGAGTGTGTTGCACGGGCAGAAGAAGGAGGCCATCATGTTCTTGGAGCATGTTTTTACTACGAAGAATTATGCTAAGAAGGTCAGTTCCATACGCGGAGACTGGATTGTCAATGCGATGGGAGGCTGAGAACGAAGCGTATCAAAGTAAATCAATGACAGTATAACTTTGATGAGATTACCGAGTATAATGAGGATACAAAGATGAAGTCTCAATAGTCTTGTCTACCCAGAATACGGCTTGTATGTGTACAATACCTCTGTGCCCATGCCCAGAATGATACCTTAGGAGGAAGCGCACATGATAGTATTTGAAATTCGAATGATCCTTCATGACAAGCAAAACACGTGAAAAGCTTTATCGTGATCTCATGAAGAGAATAGTATTGTACAATGCGTCTACGGTGGTTGCCACGCATCTATCACATCCATGCTCTCAATAACCCATGCGGAACCAGCCTTTCCTACTCAAACACTCCATGTACAAGTATCATTATTTCTCGCTCGTTCTGCATCTCCTCTCCTCATCATCACTGCTCCCCCTCTTCATCATGTCGATTTTTGATAGCCTGCATGAGTTCATACATCTGACCCATCTGTTGATCTACACCCGTCACGTCAGCCACCAGCTTTTTCTTCTTCCTCCGCCTGCGTGGAATCTTTCACGCTCATCTCCCCGCCGCATACCAACTCATACAACTCCAACGCGAAAGCAACACTCACGAACAATGCCCAACCCAGAAACCCTGTGAAAAGGAAGAGAAAAAGCAACATACCACTCATCTTAGCAACCTTCTGCGGATCGATCCTCTCCCCAACCCACTGCTCACCCTCAACCTTCTGGGCATAAAACTGCCACTCGGTCAAAAACCCGATCTACCCCCCGTCAGCGGCATGCCAGAAAGAATCCCAGCCATCTCACACCTCAACTCACAAGTTGCGTCGGATTATCAATACCCCTGTGCGCCCTGAACTCCGCCTTCACGTACTCATCGCCCAGCAACCTCATCTCAGCCGGTAGATGTTTCCGATGAGCCCTCAACAAGCGCCTATACAGCGGGATGGGTGGCAGAATGGCAAGCGGTGCCGGTTTCAATGCGTGGCCCGCTGTCGTTGCCGTCGTGGCTAGTAATCTCGTCGTCGCTCTCATGTTGTGTGGCTGCAAACGCTATGTAAATGATGGTTGTATGACAGGCAAGTGAATTGAGTGATGAGCCTGTGATTTCAGGGTTGAGGTTTTGGAGGTCGTACTGTAAGAATAAGTAGAAGCCCTGTTCGCACTGTATATATGGAGCCAGGGCACGGCGGAGTTCACGCTATGGGTCTGGGGTATTATGAGGATGGTGAAGACAAAGAAACTACCTAGGTAATTATGATGCGTAAGGTAGGTGATCCCTTAGCCAACTGAAAGATGACAGACATTCTGATGAATGGGATACTGTTCTACTTCATCCTGAACTGTCTGAATCAGCCAATATCTCATCATTACTCACTCAACATACTACAACCCGTCTAAGCGATTCCCTACCTTATTAGAAACATGCTGCAAAACAATGATACTACTGTAGTCCGATGCCATGTATTAATGATACTAAGAATCTATCCATAATGAGTCTGAACGTCGCTCAAAAATTTCATGCTTGCTTTTCAAGCTTTTGAGTTCATTCACCTGCACATGCCTCTTGAGCGGGATATTTACAGGCTATGGAGTCGCAATGTTCCCCCTCATTTGATACGGTTCATTCTCGCGTTCGTCACTCTAATCTGATCATCGAGAGGGTCCGTCTATATCACGTTAGCATCAACTCTTCATGCTCCTGTGCGGGGCAAGAGGCATACCTTGCTGCCAATTCTGTCGATGAGCTTGTTGCTGTGGTCAAGCTCGTCGCCCATGGCTTGTCCGATGCGCTTCAGCTTGCCAACACCAAGCGACATCTGCTCTAAATCACGCTCGATTTGCTCATTTGCCTGGTCCAGGGCGGCTGCTCCCTCCTCGTCGGAATCTACTCATTTTGTAAGCGGCTGTGAATTTGATAGTGGCCACCCAGACTAACCATCTTCCAAAGTGTACTTGGAACGATCACCGCGGTTTACTCGTCTTTTGCTCATGTTAGTACGCACTTCGACAGAGAGTGGAGAGAAAAAAATGCTCACGTGAATGAAGAGGGCGCCTCGTCTTGATCGAAACCGGCAAAATTTTGTTCCATCCGCGAGTTCTGTGCGAATTTATCCCTACGACTGGCCTCTCGGATTTCCCTGTCCGCTTGGTCTATTTCAGATCTAAGGTTAGTGATCGTAGTATTTCATAAGCAACCCGGAGGATGGAATGTAGCAACGTCACAAATCACAGAAGCCCCGTAGACAAGAGCCTTTCATGTTTGAGGATTTCCTGTTGGAATCGCATAAAATAGGAGAAGAAATCTTACTTTGGGATAGGATCCGTGCCTGATTGCAAGTCAATACCTTCAGTTATACCATGATACTCTAAGTAAAGCCAAGTACTCACCTCCTGTTCTGCTGTGCGACGCTTCTCGGTAAACGGGTTTTTGACGTGCACTGCAAACATACTGCGATTGAGTGACTTCAACTTCCTTTCGTCTATTTTAGCTGCCTGCCTTGAAGTCACTCTATAGCTGCTGACCCGGGACTTACTTTGTCTGAGCTTCTGCATGGCGGTGCGACTCAGTCGCAGTGTCGAGGAGCTGGTCAGTGTGGTGAAGACGCTCATTCCTACGAACACGCTGATTAGTGCCCAATGCTCTTGATAAAACATTGCGACAGTAGTGGAAGGGGAGAATATAGATCGGAAACTCACTGTGCGCCAAGCTGAGCGTATGTGGAAAGACCAGTGTCGATAGCTTGATTCATGTAACGCAGGGAGTCTTGGTTGGTCTGCAAACTGGCTTGCGTGGTCTCGTGAATCTGGGCTTTTACTTTCCTGTATTCTTGGTCTTCCTTCTCTTCTTCAGTCAGCTCGCGCTGCTCCCCGTAGCCTCCGTACTTGTTGCTGTCAGCGTCAGACTGGCCGTAACCAGCGCTTGAGCTTGGCTGCGCATATGTTGAGCCACTTCCCGTGTCGACGGGTGTCTGATTCTGGCTGTAGCGAGAGGGAAAGGAGGGTGGTGTCTGGGAACCCTGGCGCAAGGTTAGCATTAAAACCACTGCACAACAGCCCGTGGTCTGTTTGGGTTGAACACACTTGTCTGCTGTTGTCAGAAGGACCAAGACCACCGTAGCCACCTGGCCCCCTTGAAGCAGAGCTGGAGGAGCCATGTGTGCTCCCACCAGCATACTTGTTGTCGCCGTAGCCAGAGGAGGCGCCATAGCGGTCATTACTATAGCCACTGGGGGCCTGGTTGTAGGGTGGAGGGGCAGTGGCAGTAGATGCGATGCTGCCGTTTCGGCTCATGGGTCCACCACCAGCTCGAGGGCCGGAAGGCAAGCCATTCCGCGCCTGCTGGTAAGGCGTGACGTATTTCTGAGTGTCAGCATACGGGTCGGCGGCATTTGGTGCTTGAGCATAGGGATTGTCGGACTGCGGTGCGGACGAGCCCTTGTCCTTCTTGCTGCCGAACCCGAATTTCCCCATTTTGGTCAGATGGTGACGGTTATTGTCGTCGAGGGTGTGGTTAGCGAGCGGATGGTGTGTCGGGCTCGAGCGGAAGAAGTAAAGAGATTCGGGCAATAGACGGTGGCCTCTTTCCTCTGTTCTGTTTCTAGGGGTGACGGTGAGTTATGTAGGTTGTAGGTTGGACGAGCGCAGTGGTGGTGCAGGTGGATTCAAAGGGTCGTATCCCTAGTAGTATTACGTTTGGACGGGGCGAAGCATGTCTCGTCTTGAGTTGGTTTCGAGGGCGGGGCGACAAAGCGAGCATCCGTTACAGCGACGGTCACAAGAGGCGATGAGAGGGGTCCAGTTCAATTCAACTCTCCAGCACATTTCCCAGCAGCTCAGATTCCATTCTTGGGCTGCTGCATCCATCCGTGTCCAAGGGCTATTTCTAGGCCCATCCAAAGAAGCATTCAAGCCGTAGCGGTCGAGCATTTAAGCGCACGGGACAGTGGATTGCAGTGGGTTGCAGCGGGGCACCATTCGTCAATTCCCCAGCCCCAGCAGCTGCGCCAGTGATGGGGCTGTGAGATCAGGTACCAAGATCACCCCTTGAGGTCGTTGCGTCCTTCATACCTTAGGTATCTTAGGTACCTACCTCCCTTTCCATTGGCAATCATTCACGAATGAGATAGAGCGATTGTGCTATTCATCGATGGGCATCTACAGCTTTTACCTTGAACAAGAGGAGACATGACAGAGTGGAAGTTGCGATGGTCTGTTCTCTTTGTCATGGGTACCTACTAAGGTAGATACGCTGCTACGGTAGTGCCAATACCTCGCCCGCATTCAGGTTATCATGGGCTGTGATCCAAAGTAAGAATAGTGGCCGTCGCTAGTCGATCCCAGGTAAGCCAAATGCCACTGAAGCTGTGTCTAGGTACCTAGCGAGCCTACTAGTACCATCCTCGAATACTGGTGTGACTCTTCTACATCTCGATGACTCTTCACCTCCAAGTCCTTGGCCGACTGAACATCGTCGAGTCTCAATTCTACCAAAGACCTCACGCATCAGCTACATGTGCTCCACCCACTTGTAAAGCCTAAATTTATATCCACGACTGCCTCTCTGTGACTTCGCTATGGATACTTGCTAGACAGCATCACTGAATTCGACGACTTCATTTCCACTTCCTTGACCTCCTAAAGGCTGAAGATGATGCCGGTAATACGAAGGAGAATTTTATATCCCCAGCAAATGGCTTATCACTCTTCAATTACTTTAAGACGGACAACAATGTGCTTACGGGGAAGAGCTTGAACAAGGACGCGACCTACCTCTCATAATTTTCCTCGGTTCTCGTTTATCTGCCTTAGATACCGACTTACGTTACTCCAAAACGGAATATCCGCGATTTTTGGACTTCGTCTAGTCGCATTATACCCATTGAAATCTTTCCGTTATCACCCGGTCATGGCATCTATTTTCACTTTCGAACATGAGCCCCCACGGGTACACTCGCCATGGCGATCTGTTCATGATGCCACCAAGCGACTGCAGACCGATCGGTCTGCGTCAAGCGGAGCCTCTGCCGAGTCGGACAAAGTCTCGGACACGGATGTAGATAGGCTGGAAGCCGAGCCGCAAGATGGACCCATCGAGTATAAGCTTCACCTCCTGTTACGTCCCAGGAGAGCATATGAGACTATGAGTACTACTCAGGCGCCGGCTGGATCGCAGATGGGTAAGGGCTACAAACAGACCCGAACGGCTAAACAGACCATGGCCCTAGCTGCTTCCAATACAAGTAGAGAAGTTCGGCTGCAACATTTGACAACACAGCTATTGTGGAGACTGTCACAGTCCTCGCCGCATCATACTACAGCCAAGAGAGATCTCGTCATCCCAAAGTTGCCTCAAGACTCAGACGAATTGGCCCTTTTACAAGAACCTGCAAAGCTGCTACCTGGTCTAGAGGAGTCAAATGGAGCGCTGTACGAGATAGGGGTTGCTGACGACGGTACATTCGTGGGCCTCACTAAAGAGGAAATGGACGAAAGCATGAACACTTTGAAAGTCATGTCTGCCAGTCTCGGCTGTAGAGTTGAAGTTCAGAGAATGAAGGCTGTGGGTACATGTACGTGGACCGAAGTCACAGATCTTCCGCAAGTTCAGACCCGGCAAGAAGATCTCTGGGTTGCTGAAGCCTTGGTCGTTCCTATACTCAGAGGGCAAGGTGGAGATAAGGCCAATGGCAAAAGTTCCGAGGACTGTGAAACTCCTAGAAGGGGCGCTTCAACGACAGAGGAACTTCGTGTGTCATTGATCGGGCCTACTTCCGGGAAGACAACCCTTCTTGGTACGCTTGCGAACGGAACGCTGGACAACGGCCGAGGTCTAAGTAGAATAAACCTACTGAAGCATCGACATGAAGTGGCCTCCGGACGCACGAGCTCTGTAGCTCAAGAACTTATTGGTTACCACGGCCAAAGCATATTGAATTACAATGCTGATGGAATTACCGAGTGGACTGATATACATACCTGTGCCACTGGTGGTCGATTGGTCTATCTTTTGGACTCGGCCGGACATCCTCGGTATCACCGGACAACCCTCCGCGCATTGGTAGGATGGGCTCCTCACTGGACGCTACTCTGCATAGCAGCAAACGAGGAGCCGATTAGCACGGCTGGCACTCACTCTTTGACGAACGCAGATGGAGCTATGGGCGGTATCGCCGCGATGGACCTCGCCATGGCCCATCTGGATTTGTGTCTGCAGCTTGAAATGCCTCTCGCAATTCTAATGACAAAAGTGGATCTGGCAGTTAGGCGACTACTCAAAGACAAGTTGAACCGAGTACTGACCAGAATAAAAAATACTGGGAGAGTACCTAAGCTTCTGACCAGTGCTACTGGGCCACTATGCGGCGACCTATCCGAGATACCAGACGGAGACCGAAGCAGATGTCAAGTTGAAATAGTTGATGGTATCACCACGGCCGGAGATCCGCTTGCTGTTGTTCCCATTATACTCACAAGCGCCGTGACAGGTATGGGAATAGGAATGATTCATGCTCTGCTGAATAGCTTGCCGGTACCACCAGCGCCCACTGCCCACGATTTCACCCCCCAGACGCTCAATCCAGAACAGCCTGCGTCTCTCTTCCATATCGACGAGGTGTTCGAGCTGTCTCTCAATCGCGCGCGGGCTTCTACAGACCGTGCCCATGATAGTGCACCCGTTATTACAGGGTATCTACGATTCGGAAGTCTGTCGATTGGAGATCGTGTGGTGCTGGGGCCTTTTCCATCCGAAGAGGAGGACCAGGACGCCCGTATACCCAAAGACCACCCTTCCCCAGGGTATGGCTTGTCGATTCCTCATCCCTCCTCGGCTCAGTTTGCGCGTCTGAATGCACGGAATGGGCTTTCGGCTTCCCAGATTGAGGGAGAATGGCGCAATGCCACCATTGTCAACATCCGCGCCCTTCGACTACCGGTACAAACAATCGGGGCTGGCCAATCCGGATCTATCCAACTGGTCATTGATGAGCGCACCGAGGCGCCATCTGAGTCAGATGATTCGGTCAAACAGAGCGCCCCGCCCCCCCGGATCCGTAAAGGACAGGTGGTTGCTATGCCTAGCAAGCATATGATTGACACTGGACTGTCGCTGCAAGCTTCTACGGGCTTCAAGGCGTCGTTCAAGACCGCTGATATTCAATCGCTCGCTGTTGGCAGTCTGGTCAATGCATACGTGGGAATGGTCCGAGCTGCCACCCGGGTTTGCAGAGTGAGAAAAGTGAGAGCTGAGTACGACGACCGAAGAGAGGCAGCTGAAAACAACGACGACGTCTTTGGTATGAGCGATCACTTGGAACTCGAACGCACTAAATCTGAGGAGGAGCTCGACATGTCTAAAACTGAGTACCATGTCACTCTGGAGCTCTTGACGAACCGGGAGTGGATTGAGTTGGGAGCTCGGGTTGTGCTGCTCGAAGGGGGCATCAAAGATAAGTCCGGGGGTCTGGAGGGCTTCGTCGGCAAGGTTGTCGAGATTGTCGAGTAGACAAACTAGCGTACGGATGGGCGATTTTACCTTTTTGAAAAGGCTTAGAGTTTGAGCTATAGATTTTGTTTGGTTCCTGAGTATATCGTTAAGCATCAAGTTAATAGCAGCGCAAGTAGCATATTGGTTGTCATCGCCAGCTACTCGATATAGCCTTAGTGTCTATATCTCATAAAGAGGTTTTCATAATTCGCAGATATCCTTTTACCCTACCCCAAACGCCATGAACATGCTAAGTATCGGCCTCATCTCCTTTGCATTATGAACCTATGCCCGTACAAGACCGTAAAACAGAGTCCACGTTAGTATATACCCCGCCAGCCCACCGACCAATCCTCCAGTCCAGTATTCCCAAGGAGATCTGAAATATCTACTGGTATCGAGCGGAGAATGACCAGCTTTCACGGATGTGGGAGCGATGCGGATGGTGTAGAAGAGACCGGTGGAGAGTATCGTGAAGATGAAATAGAAGAGGAAGCCGCTGTAGGACTCGAGCCCGAGAATACCAGCTGCGGCGCCGATTACGCTTGCTGTTAGGTTCTGCAGGTTGGATAAGGTCTGGGGGGCTGTTAGCTGGAACGAGGCAAGTTGGAGTTGTAGGTGAACGAAGTGGCTGCTGACCCGGGCGTTGTGCATGACCGACTCCGGTACGATGGGAGAGATCTGGAGCTCTCTTTCGGTTGACATTGCTGCGCGCGGCCCGTAGCTGGGTCTGCACTACTGCGGGATTGTGTTGTGTATGAAGTCGAAGATGGTTGTATTTGCTTAGCGTTTAAGGGTCGCGATGGGGTCGACTTCCTGCAAGCTGTGTCGGCGCTGGTGATGTTTGGGTCAGATATGAGGTCGTGCCTCGAGTCGTTGTCGTCGCAGTCTGAAGTGAAGTCTGGCGCTTGGTGACAAGTGCTGTGATCCCGGAGCTGTGGAGGTCTCGTGGGTGCAGGTGGTTTGACACCGTCACCAAGGCCGGACCAGGCCTACCTGGAAGACCCGCGGAGCAGAACGATGCGGAGTGATCAGGGGTATTAGGTAATTGCAGCTAGCCGAAACCTTGTTCCTCTGCTGGTCTCGCTTGTTTCTACGCTAGGTACGCGCCCGATGAATGATGGGCTCTGGATGGGATCACGATGCGCTGGCCAGCTGGTCCCCCGCCAGTGCCAATCGACCGGTTTACTGCTACCATGACTCGAAATGCCACATTTCCATGTTAGTCGGCTGGTCAGACGTCAGAGATGACATCGGTGATGCTTTTCCCGTCGACAGGAGTCTCAGTCGAGCGAGGAGGATGTGAAGGTGGCCCCTGCTTATAATTGAAAGTATTAACCCTCGCTGCCGCGGCCGTTCGAGACTGCTGACCAGACTGCTGAACCCCGTGATAGTTGAGGATAGTAACCCCGTACCCTTGTCTGTGGCAATCTCCAGCCAAATGAACGTGTCCGACTGCATGAAACAACCCATCTTCCTCTGATCACCAATTCCCACGTCGAGCCTGTCTCGTCCGAATTGTACGACGGTTGCCTTTCGAATTGTGCTGCCTTTTTTTTGTTATTTACTACTTCCCTATCATAGTCAAGTGGTCGTCTTTTCCATCATTACTACTGTAATATTCATTTCATTCTTTGTGGACACAACTTAACCTTCTTGTCTATCCACAGCTAACATCAGTTCTTATTTGACTTACTACTGCTTGCCGAGCACCATTATTACCCTTTGTCTTTTGCGCCATTGTTCACCTTATCACGACACTTGACTTGACACCTTCAGCCTCCCCCGGACTTGACCCTTACGACCTCATTCCTTTGAGTCTTTGACACCGACTGCCCCAGGCCACCCCGGACAAACACTCGTTGCTCGGGCGCCAGATGGACGTCATCCACTGTGCAATACCGTAAATTCATGGAGGCTTACGTAGACGAGGACTCGCCTCTGGGCAACTATATCGAAGGTACGTTCACCCCCAACGTCTTCCCAACGATCCCCTATTCCAGACAGGGGTTACGGCGCTTGTTCCATAGCATACTGACTATGTTCGCAACAGCCACGGGCGAGAGGGAAGGGTGGACCTGGCAGGAACAGGAGAACGACGGGTACGATAGCTCCCCGCCGGAGACCCCTTCACGAGACTTCGCGCCTCGCGGCCTCGCGAAAGTCAGGAGAAAGTTTCGCGATAGGTTGTCAAAGCCGATGGAGCTAGAACTCCCCAATCTGCCCTCTCATGTCGATTACGACCAGATACAGAGTCATGCCTCCCCTATCCTCGATCTATTCCGACTCCTCCTGAGGACCGTCACATCCTCTATCGACCATGCGCGATCGATCAAATTCCTCGAGCGCCTACGCCTTGCCATTATACAGTCTCAGCTGTTAGACAATCCTCTTACCTTGGGCTATCGGTCGTTCGCAGATCCCACTGTTTCACAGCCTCCCGGCGAATTAAATAGCAACGACTTTACCACCTCGGGAGCTGTGGCCGCCGCCGTCTTTGGACTCGGTTTTGCCTCGCTTGTTCGGTGGTATATGCTCGGCGGGTTGCTACCGACATGGAGGCGGACGCTCGTCGCTGTCGGTTTAGCTGCGGGGGTTCTCTTCGTGCTACGATGCTATGTACGAAGAGAGGTGTTGCGGAATATTCAGCGGCAGGGACTCATCGAATCCGAGTCGTTCTTTGCGCTTTCTCGCGACTTCGATAGTGCCAATAGTGCGGCGTTGAACTTCATCATGGAAGTTGAGCTTGTCGCGCGTGGATACCGATTGAGCACACCGATTCCGCCAATCAGTCGAATCGAAAACAACGGCCAAAACATCAAATGCCGAGAGTTGAGGCAAGCCCTTCGTACGAGTCTCATTGAGGTCACATCATCATACTACCAAACTGCGTTTATAATATGGGGTATGGCTGAGCAGACGGAGTTATTGCAGTTGCAGTCACAATATCAATTTACTGTGGCGGATGTGGTAGAGAGGTTCCAAGCATTATCCAAGCCAAATATTCACGACAACGAAAAGCTGCAGTCACTGAAAGATGCTGCGTTTCTCTTTCATGATATCCGCAAGGTTTTTCTCGGTGGTCTTCTTGCCTTACATATTTCTGGCAAAGATTCTGATCGGTTACGCTTCACAACGGTACTTGAGGCCTTCAAGGAGTTGAATCATGTGACCAAGAGGGCTTATGCTCGTGTGAGAGATATCTTAGCTGACAATGACTGTAAGTGCCGACTACAAGCCGTTATATACATGCTGTCTAACCCAGATTTTTAGACCAAGCCACTCCTCAGCTGTCAAAATCTCCACGATCGCCATTATCGCCTGGTCACGATCGCTGGCAACATCAAGTTCGAAGACTTGGAGCGATGACAATGAACATCCGCAGTGTTCAAGCCAAATTACACCTACTGCGGGAAGAGTCCAACAAGGCACTTAACGAAGCCAATGATATCACAGAGATGGGACCCTTGTTTATGGCGCAATACGACTCAATAGGACAAGACCTACGAGATCTGATGGAAGCGTGGCAGTCCGGCAAATTGGCGTTGCGATCTGGTATAGACCGAAACGAGAAGAGGATTTCATCGATAGGGTCAGTTATGATGTCGCCCACGAGCACATTAAGTGGCCGAACGATGGCCGGAGACGACAGCAGTACCGACGAGCAAGAGATGGACCGCAAAGAAGCTCACGCAAAAACTCTGAAGAGCCTTGAAGGAGGCCCGCCAGCCATGCCGATCGAGCCTGAGGTGTTCGAAGCAATTTCCGTGCCGAGGCCCAAAAGCATGCTCTCAAGAGAAGAGAGGATCATCAGGATGAAAGAAGACAGGAGAACCAAAGAAGTAGCCAGGGCCAAGGCGGAAGCACACAGGGGCATGATGCGAGAGCTTGAAGGGGTTCTCGGCAAGAAGGGACCGAGAGGTCGGATATCGATGTGATGTGACGGACACACGACGATGCCTCGACCTTCAGCATATTGATGACTACATAATGAACTTGGTCACGATGGGCGCATTTGGATAGAGAGCGGTTGATTTACATGAAGGACAGAGAGAGGCTGCTTGCTGTCCGTCCTCTCCGGCGCAAATGGGGACTGAACTAGAAGGCGCTCCGGGACACTGCATAGAGATCGGGCATTGCACCATACGATCGTTGTAAAGATAATGTTTTATTGTGTATTATCTGCATATATCACCATCGTCCATAGTACATACGACGAACATTGATACCGTACGATATACCTGATACATGGTCAGTGGGTTTGTGCAGTTTTCGGCTCTTCGTGTGATGTCGCCATCAGACTATCGAAACATGGGACGAAAGCTTGTAGTAGCTCATCTGCTCAAGCTCGGTTGCGAGATTGAAGCCCAGAGTAATTCAGGATGCGCCTCAAATACTATAAATTTGGAGACACAACGTGGGAACCTGATTGATGCAAGGCTGCTGGCTTAATCGAGGGTTGGCATGTAGGAGCCTGGAGCAGTACTCCGTACAGTCGTAGGAGGTCGACAGAAGCGACCCCCTGTCGAGGTTTCGCGCGAATCTCGCGGTGCAAGCCATTAAACCCCCAGCCGATTCACGCGTCAGACACCCGCGCTTAACTTTTTGTGTCAGTCCCCAACAACCTCCATCCCACCTCCAGCTGCTGCCTTCACTGCTGCATCTCGCCCACGTCCATCTTCTCGTCCACGTTCCATACATACACGATCACAATACATAATTGTGCACTGCACTCTCCGCCTCTTCCCGGTCTATAGTTTCTGCGATCAATCATAGTCTCAGCTGCCGGACCCCTCATTTCCTACTTCTCACAACTTTACCCGCCTTCTTGAGCAAATACCGTCAACATGCTGGAAGCCAGACTCGACCAATCCGCGGTCCTGAAGAAGGTAGCCGGGCGCTCAATCTCCTTCACATTTTTCATCTTCTAGATAGACCAGTACGATCCCGCTCGTCAATGCATGCTGACCCTTCCCACGTAGGTCGTTGATGCCATCAAAGATCTGGTGCAGGACTGCAACTTCGACTGCAATGACTCGGGCATCGCCCTCCAGGCCATGGACAACTCCCACGTCGCCCTCGTCTCCATGTTGCTCAAGGCCGAATCCTTCAACCCCTACAGATGCGACCGAAACATTGCCCTCGGCGTCAACTTGGTCTCTCTGACCAAGGTTCTGCGTGCCCTTCAGTCCGACGACCAGATCACCCTCAAGGCCGAGGATGCCCCCGACTCCCTCAACATCCAGTTCGACAGCTCCTCTGCCGACCGGTTGAGTGTCTATGACCTCAAGCTCATGGACATCGACCAAGAGCATCTGGGTATCCCTGACACCGAGTACGCCGCCACAGTCTCCATGCCGTCGGCTGAGTTCAAGCGCATCTGCACAGATCTGATGGCCATGTCTGAGTCTGGTAAATTCCACCTGAATCTTTCCTTGTCCGTAGCTACGAGTACGATCATTTCCTGACGCGAATATAGTCACCATCGAAGCCACCAAGGACGGTGTCAAGTTCTCGTGCAGCGGCGACATCGGTAACGGCGCCGTTACCCTACGAAACTACCAGAGCGTCGAGAAGCCCGATTCCAATGTCGACATCGAGTTGACCGAGCCCGTCTCTCTCACATTCTCGCTCAAGTACCTCGTCAACTTCTGCAAAGCCCAGCCTCTGTCCCCGACCGTCAAGATCTGTCTCTCCAACGAAGTACCGCTTTTGGTGGAATACCTTGTAACCGGCACCAGCTATCTGCGGTTCTACCTGGCCCCTAAGGTGCGTCCCATCTTCCCTCGTTCATCCATGGACCGATGGTTTGAAACACGTGTGCTAACCTTAATAATGTCTACAGATAGGAGATGAGGAGTAGTACCCTAAAGGGTATGTAGTCAAAGATTCATGTCTCCTAGGGCTCATGGTAGAGGATTATGTAACCGGTAACGCAGAGACGACGAACTGGGATAGATGGTTGGTGAAACTCCGAGGGTACTCCAGGGTACTATCAGGTGATGGTCTGGAGATGCATACTTCTCATGAGGTAAGGGGCATCGAGATAATCCAGATGAAGAACAACCACCGGAAGAGGATATTGAATATCGGCTGTGCCGTCCAGGGGATAGTGAGCATGTGTTTCGTCTCCTCAAACTTGATGAAGATAGTGTGGGACAAGCAAGACCGGATTAGGTGTCTGTCTATCTTCCGCAGCTATCACGACAAAAGAAAACAAGAGCAAAAGATACTATACCCTGTCAACCTGTCTCTCCTTTGCAACATCATATTACATCGTCACTGCATGCATTCTTCCAATGCGAATGCCGATGAGCAACCTTGTATTGCGCAGATCCAGAGCAATGCTCAATTCAGCTTAGTGCGGGGCTTCAGGCGAACCGGCGTGTGCTCGGAGCGCGGGGCAAAGATAGAGAATCCAACGCCGGTGCAGGCCGTTTTTGACATGCAAGTTGCGCGCGCGGGAAAGTCACGAGTCACACATATCAGACAATTCTTGCTGACCTTAACTTTTGCGGTCCCTCTTCTCAAGGTTAACCATTCGGTATACTTGATTCTGCATTCTCAATAAAATCGTAGATATATTCAGGAGGTCAGACACTCTATATGCCCACCGGGTCCTCGCTATTCCAGAAAAGCCCGTACTCGACTCCAGTTGTAAACATCGAATGCGTCAGCTCTCAGAGTCCCCTTTCTTGATACCAAGGTAGAGAGTCGCACACAGCTTACAATGAGTTCTGAGCCACCCGTACCAGAGACGAGCGTCCTGGCGGTCGCGAGCCATGTAGGAACAACTCGTCTTCCCACGCCTTGCGCTCCTTTAGCTAATTCCTCATCAAGGTTGTCTCCGGGTGAGCTACAATACCCCCCAATCTCAATGCGCCGGTTCGCTGACGATGATCTCCAATACAGTCATGTAGGGAACAAGATCGCCGTCTTCGTGCTACAGTCCCTGGGTTGCGATGTCTCGGCTCTGAATACGGTGCAGTTCAGTAAGCCTTCTTCGCCAAAGCCCAAATCCAAGAGCAAGACCTCTAATTGAGAAATCAGGTAACCACACAGGCTACCGCCGCTTCAAAGGCACACGTCTATCCGCACAGGAAATCACCGATCTATGGGACGGGCTCAAGCAGTCACACCTCGACACCTTCGACATGATGCTCTCCGGCTACGTACCTGGCGCCGCGGGCGTCGAGTCCGTCGGCGCTATTGCGAAGGAATTGAAAGAGAATGCGAAGAGCAGACCAGGAGGTTTCTTCTGGGTGCTAGACCCTGTCATGGGTGATAACGGGAAGATATATGTGGCCGAGGATGTGGTGCCGAAGTACAGGGAGCTCATTTCGAGTGCGGATTTGATTCTTCCTAATCAGTTTGAGGCAGAGTGAGTCTAGCACCCTTTTTGCAACTTGAAGTCTAACTACGTGCCCATTCAGAAGCGAGAGCTAACAAATAGCACAATAGACTCCTCTCCGGCGTAAAAATAACCGACTCCGCCTCCCTGTCCCGCGCAATCGAGGTCCTACACAGCACCTTCAACATCCCGCACATCGTAATAACATCAGTCTCCCTGCCCATCATCACACCCTCACAGACCCCTACCTCGACCCGTCCTACGAGTCCAACTCAGTCACAAGTGCCTCAAACACCGACGATGTCCGTCGTAGGATCTAGTCGCACGTCAGAGGGCAAGCCAAGGTTATTCACTATCCAGTTCCCCGTATTCAAAGCGTATTTCTCTGGAACGGGGGACATGTTCGCGGCACTCATGGTTGTCAGGATGAGGGAGGCAGTTTGTGACGACGTGGAGTTTGGAACGAGAGAAAGGGAGAGCTGGCTGAGTCCGGATCAAGTCGAAGCCACGGACCTACCTCTTGCGAGGGCTGCGGAGAAAGTGCTTGCGAGTATGCATGAGGTGCTGTTGAGGACCTGTGAGGGCATGGAAAGCCAATTGCAAGAAGCAGTGAAGAGATTGGCCGGTAGGAGGGGCGTAGAAGAGAGTGCTGTGAGGGAGGATGCGGACGCGATGCATTTGCTGAGGAGTCAGGCGGCGGAACTAAAATTGAGCAGGAATTTGGCGTGTTTGAGGGGGCCAAGTGTTGAGTATCGGGCTGTGAGGATGTGAAGGGTGTTTAAATGGTTGAACATCTTTAGAGGTAGGAAAGGGCGTTTAGAGATGCATTAGATGGGTTTGCATTTGTGGTATAGCATGGATGGGGATAAAGTCGACGGGGAATAGAGTGCTTGTACCAGTCTTGATTCTCATTTACATCTAGCTATCAGCCTATGCCATCGCCGACTTGGGCATTTGATACCGAAACTTTGTCTGCATCATCCATCTGAATGCCGAAACCCCAGTCATCCTAATTGTATTTACCCGAGTGGCAGTTAGTTTTCTTGGTTTTGTTTGCTTTGAAGCGTCTTGGTCCATTTTTTCTGCCCTGTCATGCCTTCCCGCGGCAAAGAGTAGGGCATTCAGGTACCCCTATTCCGAGTCTGCGTTCTGCGATCAGTTTCTATCGCAAGAGAGATGTCATCTCGATCCCCATATGATTTGAGATGGGGATTATAGCTGTGGGCGTGTATTCCATCTCAGGTGTTGGACACCCGAACGGAAGCCCGTTTCAACCGACAAATCCCTCAAATCCTCTAGAATCTGATGTTCCTCATCACTGTATCATGCTCCCTCAAGATCTCCGCCAAATCATACGGAGCGTACTCGTCCCCCAGACGAGCATCGTCCGAGTAGGCATTGAGATCGGCCCGACCAGTGGTCTCTTCGCTTACATGCCCGGTAACCGGATACTAACTGGTTCCAGTGCTGCCGAAACCACCTGCGCCACGCACACTCTCCTCAAGCTCCTGGACTTCGACAACCTCGGGGGTGTAGATGCGCTCAATGATGAGCTGTGCAACACGATCACCCTCTGCAATGGGGAAGTCGACCTCAGAGTGGTTGAACAGTAGGATCTTGACTTGGCCGCGATAGTCGGCGTCGATGACACCGGCGCCTGTATCAATGAAGTGTTTCGAGGCTAGGCCTGAGCGCGGGGCAATACGACCGTCTATTCTGTGTCAACCGATACCCCATTGTGAAAGATAGGTATGAGAGATTGAGAGATGGGAGGCTTGACTTACAGGTACCGGCAGGTACAGCAATGGCAATGTCGGTATCGACAAGAACTTTACCACGCGCTGGAACGGTAGTGGCCTTTGAGGCATACACATCGTACCCGGCGGCGAAAGCGCTTCCACGTGTAGGCAGACGGGCCGTCTCGGACAGCTTCTTGATGTGAAGGGGAGGTGCCTGGTCGAGGGGAGCGACGGCGACGTTGCTGGTGTTCTCAGCCATTGTGCTGGCGATGTTGTCTGTCTTTAGTCTCTTGGATGGTGGTGAGGTTGGAGGCGATGCGACAGGATCTGTGGTCATGGTATTGGCACCAATTGATGGGTTTGGTTATTGTGTTGCGCCGAAACAAGTTGTGGTGTTGGTGAGGAGATGGCGGTGTCTCTGGTGTTTGGTGGGGTGACGGCGCCAATTGAGTTGGACGGGACAGGGATGTCGCGTTGAGACGCGTTAAGTGGAGGGGCTACCTAAAGGGCGGAAAGGTATAACAGGGCGACGAGCAATTTGAGGATTAATCACTGGGAAAAAACGAGATAAAGTCGTCTATAAAAAGTTTCTTTAAACCTGATGTAATAAGGATCTTGAGTAGTACTGGAACTGCAACGGGGAGCAGTAAAGAAAGACGGGGCCAAATGAAAAAAAAAAACATGTGGAAGCGTCCCTAGAAGACCCCAGAGGCCCCTATATCTCTCAGTCAACGCTCACCAGCCGTGGTACACATCTGGCCGTCACGTATCTTGGGGTGGACGATGCACTAGGGGGTCGAATGCTGCTACCTCGGGCCTTCTTTCGATAGACAACACCGCCTTCGTCACAACCACCGCATCCAAGATCCGAAGGTGAGCGCGCTGGACCGGGGATATCTCTGGAAAGACACGACCACGAGGGGAATCGAACCCCTCGCTTCCCGACTACACGTAGAAGCTGTGACCGATAGGCCACTTGACTTGACGGTGACAGGCAGCCTAGCTATCTTGATACTCAATGTCCACATCCTGTCTTTTCTTAAATGCACGTCGAATTGGTGATCCAATACCCAGACGACACAGCCGAGACACCTAGGATAACATCCTTCACCTGCTAGGACACGACTTAGAAATATCAAGTTAGCGGAAAGAACGTCACATGAAGACTCCATGGCATTGTAACACTTTTCTGCCTAGACCAGAAAGCCCCAGTCCGGTGCTATATTTCTCGTCGATGTACTCAATCACTTAGTCATCCAAGTCCCTACCAAAGTCGATCAACCGCAGCCTGGCCGAGTCTCTGGGGTGCAATTGGGCGACTTGGGCGCGAACCAGGAATCTAGCTGCAGCCGACTCTCTAGGAAGCTGGACGTATGCTGCTGAGCTATCACCCTCAGATTGTGCCAGCTTGTTGAGTAACTCCTCTGTGAGGTCCTGCATCTCTTGACCAGCCGCGCTGATCTCATTCCAGTTTCGGCTCCTATCCTCTTCCTCGTCTTCTCTATTGGCACCCCAAATTTCATCGATTCGCTGTTGCCTCTTGCCATCGGCATTTTTTGCCTGTGTTTTCTTGGCTCGTCCTTGTGAGTTGAAGCCTCCAGCAATATCCTCCTGATCAACTTCCATCAAATCGCCGACCACAGGCCCGCCGAGTTCTTCCGCGGCGAGCATGCCAGCAAGATGATCTCCAATGAACTTCTTGAGCGCCCTCATCAGCTTTGACGTTTCTCTATCGTAGTTTTTCTTCTTTTGCTTTAGTTCCTCGATCCTCTCGCGTGCAAGGTCTTCCGGACCCATTTCCATGCGATCCTCGAAGCCATTCTGTAGGGACTGAATGCGCCCGCGTAAGCTGTGTGCAAGCGCCTGTTGGTTGCTGAAGTCTGCCTTGGCGTCTTCCAGTTTCTTCTTGGTATCTTCAACGGTCTGTTCCTGTGTTGTTATGCACGCCTTCGTTTCCTCTACAGTTTTATGCGTCCTTCGAAGAGCAAGAAGCGCCGGTAGGACAGAGTCAGGATGTGGCAAGAATGGTGTTGTTGCTGCCAGGTCATCAAATGCCGTTTTCATCACATCCAGTGACGCAGTTGGAGGCATCGGCTCAGCATGGCGATTGATTGCTGGTGATGCGAGTAACTGGCTCCTGGTCAGTGTGTAATACTTTGCATACCGTAATGTGAACATGTGCTTACCTTGTTCAATGCATCTCGATGCTCGTCAACCATGGCCTGGAGTTCCTGCACGGTGTCCTCCAGGTGCTGTGCATGAACCGCGTCGAAGTCATCGCTCCGACGCGTTTCGTTGATCATACCAGCCATGGTCGAATAGTTCAAACAAGAGGGTTGATACTGTCGATGGCTAAAAAGACTGAGGCGATTTCGGAGCAAAAGTGTCTAGATGAGTCTCTTGTATCATCCGCTGATAGCCTGATGCTGGTAATACAGGTCTGGTGTCATGCAACCCGGAGGTGTCTCACAGTGAGGAGATTGACGGGTCCAGTTGATGCACTGCTCGCTTTTCGGGGTCCAGCTTTGGTTGACAACGATGCTCATTAGTACGGACTATTGGTTGTAGTTGTTATAGATCAGCAGTGAGATATTCAATATGCTAATTCGATGTGAATTATAATCTCAAACTCAAGGCACCACGTTGAGGCACTACGTGAAGTTAACCTAAGCCATCTCAGCACTGTCCCAGTCTGTGTGTTTGAGGCTTTGCGTACAATAACTTGGGGTGACAGTAACTCAAATACAGTGTGTGTAACTGTATTCTTACGCAGCAAATGTCGGCTGCGGGTAGAAATGTATCTAGTAGGTCTGTGCGCGTCGATCATCCTTTCACTGTTGTACCCACGCCGAGACAGTGAGACGGCTGATCGACGAGTACGAGGTTCGCACGCCTTCTTGTTTCTCTTGCCTTTTGCAAAAGGAGCGCATACTCAACTCGACATCTTCGCTTGGACTTGCGCAGCCACAGTGGTCTATACCTGCATCTGTAATCTGTACCTCTCAGTACTTTACCAATCAATTTCCCTGTGGGGGTTTGAGAACAGGAACAACAGTGGTCGCTCATTGATACAGCGACACCGCTCCGCTAGGTACATTGAATCTCAGCTTACAGTAGCGGCTCTGACTGGTTGCCCATTTGAAGAGTGGATACCTGGGGAAGCTAGCTGCTGCCTCTCTACTAGCCTTTCCAAGTTCTCTTCGACAGGCCGCAGCAAGTCATTCTCCCAAGTTCTTGCCAACTTCCATCATCATCAATATCATCAACACCGCTCTTTCTCCCACCCACCGCCGTCGCGCCTACCGTCAACAGCAATTGGCAGTGGCAGCTTCTACCAAATCTGCCTTGTGCGACCTCGGGGTATTTCCGTAGAGAAGGAAGCACCGGCAATTCTGAAGATACTCAGGTTCGGTCGGAATCGGACTGAAGGAGCTTGGAAAGGTTTGAGGCCAGGTTCACCTCTCTGATTCTATCATCGCTCACCTCGCGTCACCTGTCTCCTCCAATCCGCCAACCTCCTGACATCTATCTGGGCATCTTGTTCTCCTCTTGACACCCTCACAATCACCTCTCTCCTCGGGCTGATCATCATCTCCTGTGATCTTCCCATCTGCCTCCTTCCCAACCTCGCACCCTGAGCGCGGAAGTCTTCCATCCGCCACCCACTTCGCCGTCTTGTGCGTTTCCCTCCAAGCCAACGCTTCAAGCCTCCCGCCCACCAGGCTTCCAGTACACCTCTTCAGCCCTCACCGCTGGACTTTAGCAGACGGCTGTACCCAGCGGCATCTGCCCAGCTCCCAATCTCCGTCGTCACCACCCGACTTGGCGATACCGGCATCTGTCACTGCATCGACCCTACAGCGTCAAGTCGATCCGATTCTGTTTGTCCCTGATCCTCAGACCATATCCAGCCTTCTACCCACCTCAGTGTGCCTCCCAGCTTGACTTTCGCCCCGAGCCATTGCACCTGCACGTTTTCCTACGCAAAACTTCAAGGTGTAGATAATCAAGACTCGATAATCAAGAATTCAATCGCTATTCGGCTGAACAAGCTAAAGCTGTGCTCCACAACTTCCACTCTCTGTGTGACATATATCCAGCGGTTATAGGACAAACGACAACATGTCTGCCTCACCCACGCACACCACCAACCCGGCCAAGCGCCCCCTGGAGGATGCCTCTTCGCCCTCCCGATCCAACGACCAGCCCGAGGCCAAGCGACCGGCCCTGGACAAGGTCGTCAGCAATGACGAGGAAGACGTAAAGATCGACGTTCCCGAGAGCAACGGCGACGCTTTGCCGGCAACAGCCGAAGCCAACGGCACCACTAAGGCCGATGATGCTAATGGTGAGAAGACCGAGGCCACGGACGAACAGGGCGATACTATTCTTCGTGATGTCACCGATTCCAAGGCCACACCGGCTCCCGTCACCTCGGCCACAGGCACAGCAGCCGTTCCCAGTGGCATCCCGGGCAATGCTGGCGACGAGACTGCGTGGATCCACATCAGAGCTGTCATCTCGAGCCCTGAAGCCGCCACCATCATTGGCAAGGGTGGAGAGAATGTTTCCAACATTCGTAAGCTTTCTGGTGCCAAATGCACTGTGAGTGACTATCAGAAGGGTGCTGTAGAGCGTATCTTGACCGTTAGCGGGGTTGTCGATGCGGCTGCTAAAGTAAGTCCCCCAACTTGCCTGCTTGGAAACATTTGTCCTCAACAAGTATTAACACTCCCAGGCATTTGGCTTGATTATCCGCACGCTTAACAACGAGCCCTTGAACGAGACCTCCAGTGCTCAGTCGAAGACCTATCCTTTGCGCCTTCTAATTCCTCACGTGTTGATAGGATCGATCATCGGCAAGGGTGGAGTACGCATTCGAGAGATCCAAGACGCGTCTGGGGCCCGGCTTAATGCATCGGACTCTTGTCTACCCATGTCAAGTGAGCGTTCGCTCGTGGTCATGGGTGTCGCCGACGCCGTACACATCGCAACTTACTATGTAGGAAGCACTTTGCTCGAGCAGCTCAATGAGCGGTTCGGTGGGCCTGCTGCGTCGGCATATGCAACGCGGAGCGGAGGTCCTGCGGGTGCCGTTCCCGGAGGCATGCAGGTCATTCCGTACACTCCTCAGCCTGCCGGCGGTAATTATGGACGACAGGAGAACTATGGCAGACGTCCCGACCCCCGATCCCAGCAGTATCCTCCTGCTCCCTATGCCCAACCTTACCACCCCCATGCTGCTAACCCCCAGCAGCCCAATCCCAATGTTCCGATGCATTACCAGGCTCAACCTGGCGGATACGGAGCTGGACCGCACATGCCTCCTCAAGCTGGACATGCTGCCGGTCCCCAACATCATGGCGGCCCGCCTGCCCAACAACCCATGCATGGCGGCATGGCCGGTGCTCCTCTGACTCAGCAGATTTTCATTCCTAACGATATGGTCGGTGCTATAATAGGCAAGGGTGGACAAAAGATCAATGAGATCAGACAAATCAGCGGCAGTGT
The DNA here is from genome assembly GCA_022578705.1 of Xylariaceae sp. FL1019. Lineage (NCBI taxonomy): Eukaryota > Fungi > Ascomycota > Sordariomycetes > Xylariales > Xylariaceae > Xylariaceae sp. FL1019. The sequence continues at coordinate 540,581 of MU391932.1, forward strand.
TATAAAGATCAATGAGCCCCAGGATAACAGCAATGAGCGCCTTGTTACCATCACGGGAACTGAGGAGTGCAACAGGATGGCACTTTACATGTTGTACTCTCGACTCGGTGAGCTCAAGTCCCGGACTACCGGAAACTGATTTAGACCGACCCAGTACTGCACTTTTCATCAAGACTAATTCCCGACTCCTATGCACAGAAAGCGAGAAACACCGGATCTAGATGCCATGTCTCCCGACAACACCATCCGACTCACGTTCTCCAGGTTTTCCAGGCCGGTCTCCTCCCTCCCCCTCGATTCGTATTCGTTCATGTTACGACCGGCGATTTTTCGATGCTTCATCCAGAAGTGGGGTATATGGCGGTGGACGGCGTCAAGGTTTGGTCATGGTTTGCTATGACATCGATATGGTTCGGTCGGTTAATAAAAATAAGATTGCTCGGTCAAGCTCAGGTATAAGTGATGAGCTACTGGCAAGAGGACTGATACATAGGGATGAAGTATTTCCCATAATAAGCACAGATGAGACTTTGTCAGGATCTTTCGGCATTTTAGTCCACTTTTTTACTGCCTTTCTGCGCTATACCTGCTTGTCGTTGTTTCGTGATCCGACAGCTCACATATGGGACGCAAATGATTGCCGTAAGCTTGTTTTCATAACGATCACGCGCTAATTATCTCAATAACAGGCCACTCATACTGAAGATCATGAATTTATAGGTCGAGAGCATGAACGATCTAAGTTAGAGGCGTATTTGAACGGCCTTCACAGTTTGCTCATAATCTTGAAACGTAAACGTATATTATAGGTAGGCAGATAAGGCTTGTGAGGGTGACATAGCACAGAAATCCGAGTTCTACTCTGATCTCCTTCCTACAGGTCCATATAGGTGGATAGAGCTCCGGCAACATGCATACCTGCACATTGGAATCAAGCTGTGAGAAGCGCAGCAAGAAGTATCTTTGATCTGGTATCAACTGAGCGTTACCGAAACGAGACGCAGGCGATACTTGACAAGCGCATTCTCACTTTTGGGTGCTGTTTTACCAGATCCCGTGCATCGCCCATGACTCAAACTCTTGCTGCCGCCACGTTTACAGCCATGTAGACGGACTGCTCATATTCTGGGACCCTCCGAGCTAATGGAGCTGCGAAGGGACACTTGATTGTGGCACAAAAATGTCTTGGTTGCTATCGGATCGATGAATTACTGCAATTGGGCGCCTGGTGGCAATTAATAGCCATGAGCACCATTGTTGACGATTGTTGTGCTGTTACTCGGCTTCAAAGGGGTAGTATCTGGCGCAGAAGTATTTGGACTTGCCGGAATGGGTGACACTTATGGATTAATGGTGAACGGTGGAGAGTCGTTTTGGTCAGTATACGTGAAAGTGCTCCTTTGGGTCGTGGAGTGGACGTGGTGATGACTGCTGTAGCAGCAAGTTGGTAACTATACCACCTATCTCAGCCGTTTATGAGAAGGCCCTAAGAATGAGACTGCCTGCTCCACCACATGTCCGACTGCCATCTTTGACCAACTTGGTCTGGCCTGGATCGAAACCTGTTCTGTTGTAGAGCTTTGATCAGGATATTCCTTAACTGAGCGAGGCTATCGGACAAAAGATTAAACCACTTTTCTACCCACCACAACTAAACCTCCAAGCGACGTGCAATTAATAAACCGGGAAAGGGGAGAAAAAAGCAATATTGATTATTGAACATCAAGGACTTATATCAATCCTTTTAAATAAGTTAAAATGATTAGATTGATTGGTTACGCATCAAGTACGTTGAGTGTAGTGCACGGAATAGATGTAATGGTTGGAAACTTGGAAGCGTTTCACTTTTTTGACCAATAGCCTCGTCTTAGCATGCTCGTGCTTGATATTTTTGCCAAAATTCTTATGTTCGCGTTCAAAATCTGTGTCCTTATGGCACTGCGATGGCGCTTTTTGTCGCTGTTTCTGATAGGTTCATGGGTAGATATGTTTGGACAGTTCATTGGCGAGGTGCGCCTTGAAATCAAAGTATACGGTCCGATAAAGACGGCATTGGATTGGAAGGTTGAAGAAATTAGCAAGTTGGCTCATGAGATCGGTATCTGACAGAGAGAGCTGTTATTGAGTAGTCGAGCATATCATAGAAAGGCGATAGGCAAAACACGTCCATGAGAAGAGGATCTATATGTCTGCACCATGTGGGCATCAAGACACAAATTCCGAAAACCACCCGCGAACCCAGATTAGTGTGCTTGGGTGGATGAGAATAACCTTTTTACCAGAAACTTGGCTCGTTTACTAGATATTTGCTCGTTTAGGCAGGGTCTTTCTCTTCCTGGCGTGTGAGTGAATCGCAACTTTTTGCTAACTCTCTTGTTTGACGAAAAGTTGGCATATAGCAGTATATTGGATAAGTAGAGCGTTAGAGTCTTAGGCTGAGAGCTGGACTCATTACAACTCGTATCTCTGCAACGAGTACTGCAGTGGCTCTGTAACGAAGAGAGTGGAACGTGTCTACACTGACCCTTCCGACGATAGCGGCATGGAATCACGAGGGTCAGCGCTATTGATATAGGCGAGGAGGCTTCGCCGTGAGTGTGATAGACTATGCTTAAACACATCGTTGCAGGATGGTAGTTCGCAAGATCAAATATTACAGCCGATGAACTTAGGAGTCGCATCTTGTGAAATTCCCACTTAGTACCATTTACAGGACTGAGATGCAACGGTAACCTTTTTCTTTTATTCCGTCATGCTATGATATTTACCATCGATGTGGTATTCAGGAGTTGTTGTGTATGTTGGTTTGTATTTGTTGATTACACGATTAGCTGGTCGTCTTGAGGCTGACAAGCCGATCAACCCTTTTTGGAACTGCGGCACGTCATTCACCCGGTGCGAGTCAATGATCTCTTATCCTGGGTTGACACAGCCTGATGCTACCCAATCATGGTTGGGTGATTGAACGGCAGGTCAATGCTCTGCTGTGTTAAGTGCTGACACGGTTCGTTTGACGCCCTTCTTACTCCGCATAGCGGAAAGGGGGTCGTTCTACAACCCTACATTGTGGCGGAGAGTCTGTCGGATGGAGTCGGACGGGCGGAGTGGATGGCATCGGGAGTGGTAAGTTGAGTCACGAGGTCATATCAATATACGATTCACCGAGATTGGCCAGGAAACTGTGGGAGGGATTCGATAGTACGGTCGAGAGTCTGACTTGCATTTCATCTTGATTGATCACTTTGATATCCCGTTGGTGAATGTCATAAGCGATTGGCTCTGCTTCAGACGGAGGATTTTCTGGGTAAGGCAGAAAGGGATTACAAACATACATACGGATGACGGCACCACTTTCATGCGCCCGAAGCAAATTATTCAGAGGGAAAACTGCACTTTGGCACGGCAGACCGTTGGCCGTATGGGTTGAATCCAACCTTGAAGTGGGTTCAGCTCTTGTTGCCTGCCGAGCGCCTGGACGGAGTATTCCTATTGGACCGTTTACTGCCAATAGACGGACGACTGAACAAATCCTAGGAGAGTCAAATTGTAGACCAGATTCCGTCGTTTTGGTATCCACCTAACGTTTTGCTAACTCCCTCTTCCTTGCGAAGGACTTCCAAATGGAACAGACGAGCGCCAACGCCAGTCAGTGGCGATGGGGAGTTGACAGGTCGCTATGTTCTGCGCCATCTGCTCGGAGGCTGACGAAAGAAGGCTGGACATTCTATAGTCGAGTCGGACCCCGCTCAGATCGATGGCCTCATTCCAGCGCGCGATCTGCCCACGAGAGCACGAGAGACCGTCAGACCGTCAGACTCTGGAGACGAGCGGATCGCCCATCAGATCGAATGGACACCCTCCAATCTCATATGTACGCCGCACAGTCATAGGGCGTGGAATAGGCGAGACGCGGCGAGGTCCTTCTCCCCCTTCATCTCAAGCTGACAAGCGTGACAGGCGAGAGCAGATCGACAGGGGAGAACCGAGCCTTACCTGGGCGCGCCAAGCCTTCTACTAGCCTATAGCCCGTCGTCGGCCCCGCATCTCAGCCCCAGCTTGATGCTGGTAATTTCCCATTTTGGGCGCCATCCGGGAACCCTTGCTAGGCTTGTTGGCGATGCCTTGCTTTAGGCCCAGTCTCGGCGTCGTCTGTCTTTTATTAGGCCGCTGGACGATGAGCCTACCTCGCCTACCTATGTAGGCATGCAAACGCTGTGGTGACGGTGCTGGTGAGTGGGCAAGTTAGCGAGTTTCTCTCTACTTCTTTGCCTCTAAGTAGTATGTATGTTGCGACCGGCGCGCATTCGTTGATGCACAAAGCCTACTACACGTTGACATCCACTTGGGCAAATCTGGGCAATGAACTCGGCTGAGGCGTGGTTGAGCAGCTGTTGAGACGGCTCAGGCGTACGCGATTATGTCTGTAAAGTTCGATGTAGTCGCGACTCCATGTCTTTAAAATGTACTCCATGACGAGATCCCACACATGCCATCATCCATGCCAGTCTATTGTTGTCAAATTGCTGTCGAAATAGGAATGGCTTAGGGGTAGTGTGACAAGTCCTGCAGTTTCTCTTGTGCAGGCTTGTGTGTGTAAACCTGTCTGGATCGAGTTAATGAAGTGCTATGTTCCGTAATTAACGCGACCACATGGCTGGGAACCCGGCGAGCCTGGGAGGGATCCGTGCCTCACGACCCGTTTCTGTCGAGCCTGTCGCTTCGGCTTCGGCTGGCTTTGATGGTCGTGGTGGGAACCCATCGTGGGCTTGGCTCGTCCTCGCCCGCTCAGCGCCGCCAGCTAACTTCTCACCACTTCTCTGCTTTCACCTCTCTTTTCTCTCCCTTCCTTCCTCCCACATCCAGCTCAACAGTCTTTATTCAGACTACCACACTCATTGGAATCAGCCCAGTCTCACTCAGCCTCACTACGGCACTCACACTCTTTTAAAGACAGCATATCTGCCACTCCAGCATACACCCGACTTTCAGTCGCACCATATACCTTCTTAATTGACTTTTCAGTTCTCCGTTAATATCCTCAGTCTCCCGCTGTACACGGACCCTCACTTCCGATACCTTTCTAACGCGTGACTAATATCCCTTCGCTAATCGCCAAAATGCGTGCTACTGTCGCTTTCGCTTCCATCTTCGCCTTGGCCACCTCGGTCTTGGCCCAGACAGAGGGGTATGCCGCCATGTCTACTCCCGCCAAGGGCGAGAAGGTCCCTGCCGGTGCGAGCTACGAGATCAAGTGGGACGCCGGCAAATACACCGGTGATGCTACCATCGAGCTATTGGGAGGCAAGACTGAGGGCACCCTGATGATCCTCAACACCATTGACAGTAAGTTCATGGGAGGATGATATAAAAAGTATTGATTCAATACTAATTCATGTTTCTAGCCGTCAAGGTGGAGGACGACTCGTACGCTTGGGCCGTCGACTGCTCGCTCGGCGAGTACCAGACTTACGGTCTGAAGATCTCGGATGTTGCCTCTCAAGGAGCAATCTTCCAGTACTCGTTCCCTTTCTCCATTAAGGAGTGCAAGGGCGGCGACGACACCTCTAGCTCTAGCTCTGTCAGCGTTAGCGCGACTGTCTCTGCGTCTGCTACTGTCTCTGCTTCCGGCTACCCCGTCGAGAACATCACGAGCACCATTGAGACCACCAGCACCACCAGCACCAAGTCCCACCAATCCACCTCGACTATTGCTTCTGAGACCAGCACCAGCACCACTGTTGCTATCACCACTGGCACCACCACTGCCACGACCTTCGTCACTAGCACCCCCTCATCGTCGTATGCCGTTACCTCTGCTAGCGTCACCTCAGGAAGCGTCACATCAGCTCCGGCCACCACCACTACCGGCAGCAGCACCTCTGCAAGTGTCTCGCCCACTGTTATCCCTACCGCCGCCGCTCACCGTGTCGGTGCTGGACTGGCCGTTGGTCTCGTTGCCGCTGTCTTCGCCTTGTAAATCATCTCAGCTATTGTCTGATATTCGTTGAACTCGCGACAAACTTCAAGTTCTCAATGACAACCTGGAAGTCGACGCTTGGAGTATGATGTAATGTGGAAACGAGGATTACCTCCTTCGGTGGCGGCTTGTGGGGATGAAGAGGACACCGGTGAATTGGAGAGGAAAAGAGAACAATCCCTCGGCGTTTGGCGCATGAGACAAAAAACCCCGTATATACTCTGCTGTTGGGAAATGGCGCACGCGTTGAACTGTTGAGAATTGAACATGTCTATGAAGATTTTTTATTGCCTTGCATTTCGTGAGGTTACATGCGTGGATATAGTGGATGTTTTCGTAATGGCAGTGAGAGATTTTTTTGCTCGTGGACGTGGACACTGTTTGCAGTACGCCTAACGTGAAAGGAACGAGTATACCAGTATACCAGATGGAAGCATGTGCATATAGGTAAAGTAGTTTAACGCTTACATCTTGCAGTACATGTCGTGGATGGTTGAAGACATCGTTACCACATTGCGAGACAGGATGATGTCACGTTTGTCGATCACTAAACTGTTCTATGAACGTAAGCAATAAATCATCCAGCTCTTTTTCTCGTTACCTTATCGAGCGATGACCTAAAATAATCGCATAGGATATCGCCAATGCAACGGTCTGGCGTGGAATTCACGTGGGTTAAACTAGATCCTAACCTGTGAGCCATGCAGCTTCGGCAGCGTCGCCGAGAGCGCCGATCGCTCATGCTGGAAATTGGGGATCAGCGGTCTGATTCCCGAGTTTGTCGTTTGGCGTATGGACTATCGATCTATGGCTCGCCTATGATCTACCCACAATCGAGACCATGTAATAGGGCAGAGTAATCGGCCGGATGCTCTGATATGAAAATTGGCAATATAGAGAGTCACAGGTAGAGTTAACCTTCCAGCGTGATTCACTAGAATGCATTGATTGTTCGGTTTAAACGAGAATTGGCAGGCCATTGCCCAACGGACAACATGCTCTCGATGTAATGCGACTTATGGGGTAAGTTCTGAGAAGGTAGATTGCCGCTCCGTCGAGATGTAATGCACGTTTTGTAAAGTGTTCGGAGAACTAGTACTATGAACCCGAGAGTTTAGTAGGCGCATGATATGAACGAATATTGACTATGAAACAAACTCCGATTCTATCACCGTACGTCGTGCGGTAACTTGGTGATATGTATTAGACGGTGCTCAACGAAGTTTACACGGCAAGATTTTCTTCGAGCTAAGTTACTGCAACTTGCGAAATGGGCAATTAAGAAACAAGCCAAAATTGAAATAATACATCTTTGTATTCGAAGACAATAGAAATCCTTCAAGTTCAACTTCGACATAATATATTAAAAAGTGCATTAGTGACTCTACTTAAGGCCCAGCTAGGTATTTTGAAACGCGAGGCATGCGCTCCAAGTGACTGGCGACAACCGGCGAGGCTATAATTCAATGAGTCACGAACGGTGTTGCCCACAATGCTTCAAGTCGTCTTTAAAATATTGATGTTAAGACATAGTGGTTACAGGAGTCGGGGAAAGAACTTGCAATAGCAATCTCAAAAAGTAGTGTATATTTTATCTCCATAGGAAGCCAGCCGATCTATCATGGTATCATACGTTCAAGTCCAATGACTCTTGGCCCAAATCTCCTATAAACACATATCCTAAACAAATTCGTAGCACCGCTCGCATGCATACATATGCCCTGTCTTGATAATAAACAATAGTGGGATGGTAGCTCAACGGCCACCAACCTGGCCTCTCGGAATGGGAGGGACCCAAGAAAGCGCGAGGTTAAGGACAATGTGAATAATCCCAATGACCCAGAACGCCTTCGCATAATCCGTCCCACTACCCATAAAGCGGAAGATTATACTGAAAACGATGCCGCCCGCATTGCCAGCAGCTCCCGTTGTGCCAGACACGACGCCATTGGACGCAGGATGAACGTGTGGGACAAGGCCGAAGTTGGCACCATTGCCGGCTTCAAGAAAGATAGCCATGAGCGAGACAAGACCAAGCATTGTCGACAAGTCATGAGGATTTGTCTTTCCGATGATGATCAAAATTGTGCCGGTCAGGACGCCGCAGACGACGATCCATATCTTTTTCGCCCACAGATTACGTCCCGTAACTTTATACAGGTAATCTGAAATGAAACCTCCACCGGGTCGCGTGACGAAGTTCAGGAAACCGAAAATTGCAGCCAAATTGGCGGCGTGCGTCGACGCGATATTTGGCAAGTTCTTGACATAGTATGCGCTGAGGATCGCGTTGATGGATAGCTCGGCACCGAATGAGCAGAAGTATGTTGAGAGGTGGAAAAGGGTCTGAGGTGATGCAAGGATCCGGAGAACGCTGGCAAACGTAGGCTTCTGGATCGTTTCACCTTCGGCAGTGTCCATCATCTCGGTCTTAGAGAGGTGTGCTTCATGATCGAATCCGGTTTGGCCCTTTTCTTGATCCTTTTCGGCGCTCTTATACCCTGCGCTTACTGTGTGGGTTATTTCTCCCGAAACGTCCACGATGCTGCCGTCGGGTTCGCTCAATCCGTGCGAAGCGAGATTTTCCTTTGTGTGCAACTTTCTCTCTGACCATTTTCCGGTTGGCGTATCGGGGCAAAGGAAGATCATAGCAACACCAGTACTCAGCGTAATGATGAGTGGTACGATGAAAGCAAGACGCCAAGACTCTCCATCACTATAGCCACGTCCTTTGAGAGAGTCAAAGACTGCGGGCATAATGAAGTATGTTATCCCACCTCCGGCGTTTCCCCATCCACCGGCAAGCGCATTGGCTGACCCGACGACATTCTTATCGAAGAATCCAGTACACCAAACCAGACAGGGGACGAAAGAGCCGCCGAGTATGCCGATGAAGAACCGGCTTATGTAGAGACCGGTGGCATTGTGAACGAGAGGGGCTAGACCGAGAGGAATCGAGCCGACTAGGAGAAGACCGGCGAAGACATATCGAGGACCGAATTGATCACAGAGAGGGCCGGCAAGGTATCGGATAAAGAGTCTATAAACGTCAGAGACGTAGCGGATTAGGCAACATCAGGACAGACTCACGTTGCTACGAGCGATATGATATTAGAGTTGGCCACTTGGGTCGGTTGAAGATGTAAGTTGGCTTTGATAATATGAGTTATCTGTTCGCGGCACCGTTAGTATTGAGAAAAATATAACCGAGATGTTGGGGGAGAACCATCGACTTACAAGAGGCGGAAATGTATACCAGGCCCAAAAGGCAACCATAAATCCAAACCAGGAGAAAAAGAAGACTCGGCCGTAAACATCGCGTAGGTTGAGTATAGGTATCGATCGGGCTTTCCGGTTAACTGGGTTAATGTCCGGATTAGCCCAGAGATATGAGACCCTCATGGTGACTGTTGCTGTTATATCTAGAGGAGGAACTGATATACGATCAATATGATATGAGTCTCTCAGCAAAAGTTCAACACTTTCGAAGTCTATCAAATGCTTGATCTGCCCGCTTGTCTTCGCCTATAACCCTGTTCTCAAAGCCCGGGTACCTTCATATAAATGCTTAAAGACCATCACGATACATGTACGTGGTTTGCACATCTACGATGCATCTCCGGATAAGGCTTCTAGAGTGGGATCGGTCGTCAGTAGCGCGCACTACGGACGGTAGCTACTGTCTCCGCGGAGGTATTTTCAGGCGACGATCTTGAAGACTGATCTGCGAGAGATAAGGAATTGGTGTTCTCACTGCTCGATGAATAATTGCCAAGTACGGCAGATAAGCCCGTAGTTGGTAATTATGCGTGTCTAATGCGATGAGATGCAGCAATGACAAGATGAAACACGATGGATCTGTTATCTTCTTCCGCGGCCTGGATCGCTAGAGGAAAGATTCGAGACCACAGCTGAGCAGCGGACTGCTTATTATTATATGCCGGGCGTTGCCAATTGTGATGTGATCGAAGCACGGCATAGATGTCGCCTTTTGGACACCATCACGGCAGATCGCCAGGGAATGCGCAGATGAGGGAATGTCATCATCTTGGCAGTGAGCCATGCAGAAGCGGCTGAGAAGAGGAGCCATTTGGGAAATGAGGCCAAAATTTCTTCACGATCCATAGCACAGGCCACATCAAAAGTCCACCAGTCAGGGCGATTTGTGTAGACAGCTTCATCAAAGTAACTCTGTGTCAAGTCTCAAATCTCATCGTTCCAAGACGGCTGGAGTGTCTCGAGTGTCTCCTCAAAGTGTAATGCCACTGCATGCCCCAGAGATTCGCAAGTTGAGTGGACATTTCCTTATCTTGAAGCAGGGGTATGGGGATGTGGCTCGGTGTGGATGATACTGCCGGGACTGCTTGACTGCCGTATAGGGCTCGACCCACAACTGCTGGCGCCTCAGATAAGGACATCGATGTTCAGTGGTCTACACAGAGTTAGCCAGACGGCGTTATGCGAGAGCTGATGTAATGTCTGGGAAGTTCTAGTGGGCTGAGAGACGCGGGATGGCACATGGCTGGATCTCCGGACTGTGACAAGAGTCTCAAGGTCGGTGCATGCTGACATAGTCTTGAGAGAAACGAGTTGAGAGCGTGACCTCGATGCAGAAAGGAAGTTGAAAACCGTGAACTCTGGCTGGGGAGCTATATCGTCAGATCACGATTCCAATTGAGGACCTTCGTCATTGATAATTGGTGTGGGGGTCGAGACGACTACGGGATACTTGAAGTCTTGACGCTTGGAGGCTATCCCCTGCCGGGCCTGCTACCGGCAGTCTGGTACTGGGTTCTTCGAAATCACTCATTTCTGATTGGCCCATGCACGACGACTGATGAAGGGTTCTTGAAGAGGCTAGAGAACGCAGTCTCATGTGACGGAACGTAGATGGATGCACGAAAGACTGCATACCTTACTCACGCTGATGTATCTGCCGCCTGCAACATCTGACGAACAAAACTGCAAATGTGACTACTGAAATGATGGACGGCACGATCCCGGATTCTGCCCGGATCCTCTCCAGGCATTCGGCTGGTCGATCCGGCCGGACCCGGCTGAGGTTCCACCTCCTAGATCGACGAAGCTTATCGAGTTTTGGCAGTCAAGCGCGAGTCAAAATGAACGGTACTGTCGATTAACACAATGACTAAACTTGCGAATAACACGAAGAACCGCGTTCTGGTAATAATCCGAAAAGTACGGCGGAGATAAGATTGCAATACCTTTTTTTTTTGCATTCATGTTATGAGGTCAGCTGCGAAAAGACAACGTTATTTCGAAGGGATATGCTGCTGGTGCTGTAAGCTAAGCGTGTCGTTTTCGTTTGTTTTCTGATGGCCCGGTAAGATAGACACCCGGTATTCAATATACGATTTAGTCTTGAACCGTTCCCTATTTAATCTAAAGAATGACCACGGTATTGGCGTGAGGGAAAAGGACTGAGATCGAGCTCGAAGGCGACGAGGTGTTCTAGCTGCTTGTGAACTACCACATGTTAAACAGCTTCGGATTTTCCGAACCTTCACATCCTCGCCGCAATCGGTCCCATGCTCGTATCATTTGATCATCTGCAGGGTATCTATGTACACCGTTCCACACGCTTGGAACAAATCGCCAGCATCGCTGTCGTTGCCGCTGCCGCTATTCCACACAGTCGGAACTCGGTGCGGCAGTCGGGCGTGGCAAAATTACGAGAATATTTGGACTGAAACCCTGAAAATGTCCATGCCCCAGGTTCTCTCCTGTCATTTACGTAATTTTGACATGTGTTGGCTCTCGCCGGCTCTTTGCCAGTACCTGCATAGTGCATACCCGCATCCAGGATTCGTCGATTATCACGCGCCGGAGCTTTTCGCAAGCGACCTTGTCTTCAGCCTGGTTCGATGCAGAGTATAGGGATTCACAAAGACTAATTACAATTATATGTCAACATGCCATTCAATTCGAGCGTTGTTACGGTACCATTGATTGGTCTTATATATCTACCCTCGAATAAAATATTGTTCAACATCTGTTCATGTGCCAGAAGAGATGTGGTTAAACATGTCAAGCAGAGGCCTACGGCTCGGTTGTGCTCGGCTTTAGCCACGGGACCGACATGTGACGTCGTAAAAGACAAGAAATGAACTTGGCACAGAGAAATCGAGATTGAAAAGGTGTTCCAGTAAGTTCAGGGAGAACACGTCGGGCCTTATGAGCGGGCATCGGGGATCCCCACTTGGTGGTTGAGGTTGTCGGTTTGACAAGTCTAAAAATAAGCTTGATATGAAATTTGGCACAACCTGTGCCCAGCTTGGCAAAGACCATGGACCGAGGCATCATGAGTTTCGCCGGAATCATAACGGTAACGATGACTTGTAAATCAGATGTCTTCAGAATCAAGCCTCCATCAGATAGGTACTCAGGCTTTGTCGATGATGCATGCCATCAGTCACCCTAAAGGCTCGACGTTCAACACATAGAACTTATCAATGTCAGCTCCAGTTGTCAACATTCAATCGATGGTTCCGTTTCGAAAGCCAGATTAAGAACCAACGGGGTGGCTAGGCCGCTTTCAATCTCGTTGGATCCGTGCGGTGATAGGCAAAAGGCTGTCGGTCTTGCCCTTCGGCACGCATCCGCCCCCGGCTGCCCACTTAACACTATGGAGCCGCATCGGACTCACTGGCCGAGTTGGCCAAGGTTGTATATTAAAGTTTGTCCACCGTGTTGGGCTGCTATTGACGGTTCTCGGAACGCTGAGCGGTCCAAGTTGGCCGTTGTCTCTGGGCTTTGTATGGAAATTTGTGGCTCAACAGCCCCGTTGCTTGAAAGAAAATTTCAACGGTGAAATGTTTATAATGGTCAGCCTCCGCCTCAAGTCTAAATAAGTCTTGCCGTGGAGTATCCCATTCTTACATGTACTCTAATATTGTGGTAGTCAGTCTCGACGATATACAATACCTATTTCTTCTAGTACCGATAGAGTGCTATGGCGAACTCTCAGTGTGAACCTACCCCGGACTTATTAGATCACACAATAGGCATTACTCGGGAAAAATCAAGAACCATACCATCACCATTGGAAGACCAAAGCATAACATCGCGATCATGGGAATACATGCTGGAACCTGTTCGTTCCTCAGGCTTCGTCGAGTTCGAATTAGTATTCTTGACCTTGTAAGCCTCTGCTCTCACACATGCGACAATGGATAGCCAGACAGGAGTAGATAAGGGGTACTGTCTCGACGATCGTATTAACTGATATGCAGCTGTACCGGCATACAAGACGCCATCTCGTTCCCCGACTACCACTGTTTCGCCTCGAACCAGACCGGTAACACGGTGTTCCTGTTCCTCGCCTTGGTGGTTCCATGGTTTGACGGCGACATGTTCATCCTAGCGAACATCGGGGCGGCTCTTGGATTCTTCCTCCTCGGCGGTTGGGTGACAGGCCAAGTCAGCCACCTCGTGGGCCCCCGGGTCAGGGGTTGGCTGGTACTTTGCAATTTTATACAAACGATTTTGGTCTTCGTGGCCGCCACTATCCAATACATGGAAGGGACGACATCCCAAGGCAAGGCAGCAGTGACGGTTGTCGCGCTGCTGGCCTTTGCGTCCGGTAGCCAGGTTGTTCAGTCACGTTCTCTTCAAATGACGGAAATCAGTACCGCTATGGCAACAGCCGCATGGGTGGACTTGATGATTGACCCGAAACTCCTTTCGTTGGAAAATAGACCTCGGACACGACGTGTCATGTTCTTGCTATCACTGGCAGCCGGCTCAGTCGTTGGTGCGGGTATCTACCGAACCGTTGGCTCTGCGATAGCCATTTTCGTTTCGGCCGCCGGCAAGCTGCTTGTCACTGTCATGTATTTGTTTAATAGTGCAGACAAGCCAAGGAAGTCAGATGACGTTGAGAGTTGTTAGATGAAAGGACAAAACGGGCTAAGGAACATGCTGAGAGTTGGACGAGATACCCCATAGAGTTTTGAAAATAACAGTGATATAATAATGATAAAACTATCTGTCAGTAAGATAAGACATTGCTTTTGTGTTCTAAGTAAGTGTTTTGGAAGATCTTCTGCGCCCGCATCAGTAAGTGACACTCTTCGTGGCAACCCGGACATGAATGTATTCCTTCATGGTCGTTGAGTTGCCGGATTGATCAGGCATATAGTCGTAAGATATATGCAACCTTTCGACATGTCCACATAACAGATGGCCGGCTCCATGCAACAGGGAGTCTGGTCGTTACTCTGAAATCTTTCTCGTTAACACAGGGTTGAGGTCCGAGGATGATGTGCGGGTTACCGGGTTGGTCTTTAATTGAAAGTCATGCGGTGTCGCGTTTTGGGGGGGAAGTGGCCCAAGCTCCCGCGACAGGTCCCGTCACCATAGCAGTGCGGGTCGGCTTCCAAACCTGGAACACGCCCGGCAGCGCCCACCTGCACCCACAGGGCACTTAAACACGCTTAAACACGCCCGCATTATGAAGTAAACGGGTTTTGCAACAGCCAGCTTGCGTCCAACTCGAAGTACAGAACTACCAGCACATCACCAACGCCCTGTACAGAGGTTCAACCACCATTCAATGCAATCCTGCTCTCGGCTCTCATGGAGATAACCTGGGACATGCGTTCCTTGACGTCTTCATGACTCGAAACAACCTCAGGGACCATCTTTCTTGGCTACTGGTTCAAGACCATCGCTCCAACCCACACGCGCCTTCACTGCCTCCGGCGCCAACACGCGCCCACACATCCTCGGGGGTCTCGACGTCTTCACCCAACGATAACGACGACGATGACGAGAGCACTAGGTTCTACACACCCACCACTGCGCTTTCACCGGTTACGCGTGTAGACGAGCCCCAGCCCAGCGCATTATATCCAACGTTACCTGTTGTGACCGGCCGCCCCTCCACCACCTCCAATGGGGCCACATCACACATTGCGCGGCCGCAGAACAACCGTGCTGGTGACGAGGTAGCCGAACGGGAAAACATGGCCAGCCGCGTGCCGAAATCCGCTCCTAGGAGACCGGGCCTTGTGCTTGCCCAGGAGCAGCGCCAGGACCAGCTTCTCACCCCCACCTCCACCACTGGCCGCTCATTGTCCCGTAACTACAGCACCTTTCTCGCTAGTAATAAGGCAGCCCAGGAAAAGTCTGTTTCTCGGAATGACGCCTCTGGCTCTGTGACACAGTCAGAGAGGGCTTTTCTCACGCCTGGTGCAACTCTTTCTACTGCTTATACCTCGGACGCAATCGACTTGACCGATGACAATGACACCTCACCTGTGCACTCTACAGCCTTTGGGAGCGATGTGCGGCTATGGCGTGAGGACTTTGCCTCCCGTCCCGAACCTCTGGATCCTAGTGAGAACTCGGTGGCGTTCGGGAGTGAAAAGGTTCTGTGGGATGAGGAGCATGCCAGCCGTCCAGAGCCTGTCTCTCCCGAGGAGAATTCGGTCGGCTTTGGAAGTACCATAGTACTCTGGGAAGAGGAAGCTGCTTCACGCCCAGAACCTCTGTCTGCTAAGCGTGGAAAGAAACGCAAAAGTGAACATATCAGCCATCCTCGGGCATCCACAACTACCGACGACTTTCCTGATATCCTTGACCTTCTTGCTGACGACGAAAGTATTCTACTATCACACGCAAAACACTCACCAACCAAGTCACCAGCTAAGAGCAAACGGAAGATCAGCCCGAGCGAGACCCCATCGAAGAAAGGCGTCCTAAATAGATACCAACAGGGCGATCGGATGATGCCTTTGAATGGTACGCCTTCTGGTAAAGCAACCAGCCGTCAACGCAGCCCTTTTAAAACGCCCCGGAAAATACATAAATCGCAAACGGAAGAGGTCCTCATAGTCAAACCAGATCCCATGCCCATGGATAACGATTCGGTATTCGGAAGCGATACAGAGCATATCTCCAAAGCCCAAACGCAGCAACCTAAATCTATGAAATTTGATGAGCGTGTTATTCAAGATTCGGACGATGAACCTATGACACCAGCGCCATTTGACGAGCCCGAGCCCAAGCTTGACACCCCTGTTGTGCAGTCCTCGAAGGTTTCTAAGCGCCTATTTCAAGATAACCACCCTGAAAACAAGGTATCCACCCAGGATATACCCCTGAGATCACAAACCTCGAGTCCGAGTCAGTCTCAAGCTCGGCGCCGTTCGCCCAAGAAAAGCGACGAAGTACGACTATCTCAAGCCAAACCGAGTCGACCCCTTATCGGTGTTAAAAAGGCAGACTCTGAAGAGCCTGACCCGAGTAGTCAAGTTACCGTCATCCAAGATACTATAGAGCTCGCGGATGCTCTCCAACTGCTTCTTCGAGACCCAACAATCATTGAGATGCAACGTTCATTCTTAGTAGAAGGGTTGCGTCAAAATCGCGAGGACTTCAAAAGGTCACTTCAGGAAGGGTCCCTTGCGCCAAGGGAACGTCTGAGGCGTGACAAGGAGCAATTGATGAAGAAGCAAGCATCCTTGGATGCCTTGTCGAACGAATACCGGTCATACGAAGAAGTAATAGCCAGGAGAGATGCCCTGATTGCTCGCATTTCTGACGCGTACGAACACGACCTCAACACTGAGGATGACGAAACGCATCTACAAGAACTGGACGACGTGCTCAAAACGCGCCAACAACCGCTGAAATTCCTTCTATACAATGCCGGAATCGATAGCCCCGCCCGATTCGAAGAAGAAAAAGCTTCGAAAGATCAGCATGGCCAAAAACAGTCTTTCGTGCAAGCCACTCAGCATGCCCAATCAACGCCATCCAGAAGCCATTCTGGACAGTCTACACGTGTCTCGGGAACAGCGAGCTCGCAAGTTATTCTACAAACTCAGCTACCTCCTCGACTAGATGCCACTCAGTCCACCATGGAACCGAACTTGGATGAGTTATTCAGCCCGAAAGACGCAAATCGCCGACCCTCAACTCCGACAACGACTCGACCTGCAACACGGGACCACAATAGAATCCCGCCAGCCATCACGAGAACCATGACGAGGTCAACACCTCGCCCAACATTTGACGTCATTGAGGGCGATGACGAAGATCTTTTTGAAACTGACGACCCAATGCTTGATATGGACACGTTCCGTACTGCACAGCCGCAACACCACTCCAGCCACAAGCAGAGAGGCAAGACTCCGAGGAAAGCATCACCCCAAAAACAATCCTATGAAAGTGATTATAGCGACGGAATAGATATTTCCGAGCTAGCTCAGGAGGTTGAGTATCAGCAGTCGTCAGCTGAACTGACGCTTCCCAAGCCCTCGCGACCAGCTCTCTCAGAGACCTCGGGCAACATTGGAGCGCGGAAAGACAAGGCGGTGGAGAAGCGCAATCAAAGCGTAGAGAGCTCTCATGTTTCCCCTGAACAAAAGAGGTTTCCATGGTATAAGGATGTAAAACGAGCACTGAAAGATCGATTCAGGATGAGCGGCTTTCGACATAATCAGCTTGAGGCCATTAATGCCACACTTTCTGGAAAAGATGCCTTTATTCTTATGCCAACTGGAGGTGGAAAGTCTCTGTGTTATCAGCTTCCTGCTGTCATTGCTAGTGGCAAGACAAAAGGTGTTACTGTTGTCGTTTCTCCGCTCATCAGTTTGATGCAAGATCAAGTCGAACATCTGAGTAATCTCCACATACAGGCGAAGACTTTCAATGGCGCAACCCCGAAATCCGAGCGAGCTGAAATCATGGATCACCTGAAGGGAACCTTCCCTGAAAACTGGTTACAGCTTCTCTACGTCACCCCGGAGATGATAAATCAAAGCCAAGCCTTCATCAGTGGGCTGGCAGCTCTTTACAAAAACAAAAAGCTTGCTCGGCTTGTCATTGACGAGGCGCATTGCGTTAGCCAGTGGGGACATGACTTCCGACCCGATTACAAAGACTTGGGTAGCTTTCGAGAACGATTTCCCGGCGTGCCTTTGATGGCACTTACCGCCACTGCTACACAAAATGTTATCATGGATGTCAAGCACAATTTGAACATTGATGAGTGCGAAGAATTCACGCAAAGTTTCAACAGACCCAACTTGTATTACGAAGTTCTCAGGAAAGAGAAAAACAACATTGAGACCATTGCTGAACTCATCAACTCCAAGTACCCTGGCCAGACTGGGATTGTGTACGCGCTCTCGAGGAACTCTACCGAGAAGATTGCTCAACAACTGCGGGATTATGGCATCAAAGCTCATCATTATCACGCCCACATTGAAGCGGCTACCAAAGCGCAAATCCAGAAGGATTGGCAGAAAGGGAAAATCAAAGTCGTCGTTGCTACCATCGCTTTCGGAATGGGGATCGACAAACCCGATGTGCGGTTCGTCATTCACCACTCGGTGCCCAAAAGTCTTGAAGGATATTACCAAGAAACCGGCCGTGCGGGCCGCGACGGAAAGCAGTCTGAGTGTTATCTATACTTTGGATATGCAGATCTTGTAATGCTTCGAAAGATGATCACCGATAACGATGATGCGAGTGCCCAGCAAAAGGAGAGACAGATGAAGATGTTGAATGCAGTCGCAGGTTTCTGTGACAATCAAAGCGATTGCCGTCGAGTCGAGATTCTCCGCTACTTTGGCGAAACGTTCGACAAGGCCCAATGCCACGCCACGTGTGACAATTGCATGTGCACTGATCAGTTCGAAAAGAAGGATGTCACTAAATATGCGCTCGCTGTTCTGCAAATCATCAGTTCAGAAAAGATCGACGACAAGTTCCTAGGGAAAGTTACACTTGCCCAATGCACGGATTACCTCATGGGTAAGAAAAAGAAGTCCGATTACGATGCAGAAGTTGGAGAGTTCCATGGCATCGCCAGGACCATGGCGAAACACGACATCCATCGTATTATCGACCGACTGATTGCCGAGGGTGCGCTGAGAGAGGACAACATCATGAACAAGAGGATGAAATTTCCTGTCCAGTACATTCGGGTAAGAAACGAGCTGGGAGCTATTCAATCTATAAAATCTTTGCACAGCTAATAATTGAGCTTAGTTGGGAACACATGCAAATAATTTTCTGCTTTATGGACGGCGGCTTTTTGTGACTACTCGCGTTAAGAGAGGCGAGAGTCAAGCCGGACCCTCCAATCCTCGAAGACGTTTACCGCAGCCAGCAGCATCTGCTACTGGGGCCGAAGCATCGGGGAATTTCACGTCTACCTATGTGTCGTCTCCTGCTCGCAAGACGACGCGAAAGAAAAAAGGCAAGGCTGTGGCAACCGTTGATGTGGACGACAGCGACGATGACTTGGATATGCATGCCAACGAATATGCTCCAGATGACAGCGAGGATGATTTCGAAGCGATGCCGCCTCCTAGAACTCGCCGAAGACAGACGACGTCGGTGGGCCCACCTATCTCGGGCGACACAGGCACGGAAAATCTGACAGACCTTCAAAAGGATGTCCTTGAGAATTTCCTCGGGGAAGCTAAGATATTGGAAGAGAGGGTGCGGGCTTCGAAAGGTCTTAGGCAGCCAATCTTTTCCCATCTTCAGCTTCGTGAGATGGGCTTGCGGTGGACAACTACGCTAGCAGCAATGCAACGTATCCCGGGTATCGATGCGAACAAGGTCCAACGCTACGGTGGCAAGGTGCTTCCTTTGATCCAGCAGTATCACAAACAGTACCAAGAAATGATGGGCATACCCCCCAACGTGGCTGGTTCGTCTCGCATACCGGGGAACGTGGTCGATCTAGTGAGCTCTGATGAGGACGACGAAGAATCCTTCATCGATGACGAGATTGATTACGACGATGCTGTCGGAGAGTCTTCTTACTACTTCCAGTCGCAACACTCGGCTGGGTCGAGGACAGTCTTTGACGAGCTTCAAGAGAACAGCCAGAGGCAGACTTCTAGGGGTCGTTCTTCTGTGGGCTCGGCAGGCACAAGAGGAAGAGGTAACACCAGACGTGGGGGCAAGAAGGCGACCACACAGCGGCGATCTTCAGGAGGCAAATATGCGGGTGTTAAGAAGCGAGGCGGCGCAAAGGGCGGTGGTGCAACGGCGAGGAAGACGTCAAGGGGTTCCTCGTCGGCGTCTCAGCGGGGTTCAAGGGGTAGGAGCGCTAGTCGGCCGGCGGGTGTTGGCTTCGACGGAATTGGTCTCATGGACCATTGATCGAGTATCGTGCTTATGGAATATATCTGAACGCTACAGACTCTGAGCAAGAGTCTGTCATGGGTATGGGCGGCGGGTATCGTGGCTACTGCTTTTCGTACTGCTTTTGCATGGCGTAGCATGGCGGTGTAGCATATTTATGGCGTCGGCGATGCTTTCTTCGATCGCGATTGTGTTCTTTCATTAGGGTTGATACAGGATGGCGTCTTATGAAGATGACACTATATATGTTTGCTGCGTTACGCATCATTGCGTCTACTGGCGATATATATCACACCATCAACATGAAGCGAGTGTTCGCGGTCCCATGATCTGGTGACAGAGCGTGCGAGGCTGACGGTACAGTTAGTCATGCCATAGACGAAATGGGTGATGTACGAATCTAGCTTGATACCTTTACACTGATATCAATCATTCCTATGCATCAGTCTGGCCAGCCATGATCAATCCGAGGTATAGCATTAGAATCAAGTTCAAGTATAGTTGAGTGAGGTTTCGGAAATCCTATAGATCATGACCTGTTACTACCATTGCACCTATCACCACTACTTCGAGCTGCGACTTTGCAAGCATATCGACCTTTTTCAATGTTCGAAATGACGCAGTCGTAGATCTGGTTTCTATTTCATATGAGATGGTGTCCATCGTTCTACCTTATCATACGAGTTGGCGGTGTCGTAGTGAATAGAAATGGAAAGGGAGACAGGGGGAAGAAGATTACGAGTGCTTGTTTTCCCGTGACCGGGCCTCAACTACCATATCAGTTCGCCGTTGGTCAACCATCATGCCTTCCTCAAGCACGACTGCACCTCCCCCAAGCGAGATTGTACCTCCCTCGCCCCTGATACCCCTCTCACAGCCCGTTTTTCTGACTTGATAAGCTGATCCTGCATTGCTCCGGGACCTCACACACACCATAAACGCAATCGTTTCATCCATCACGTACATTTTTTGGCTGGCCCCGTCTATCTTCTACCCGTCTTCTTAGTTATACACTTCCCTCCTCGTTTCTAGTCAAAATCAGTCATCAATCCCACTGTTGATCATCATGACGACTTTCCTTCCCTCCCGAGAGCAATCGGACAAGCCGAAGCGCAGACGTTTCGGACGGGAATTTTCTGACTTCAACGACGCTAGTCGCGATGTCAGTACCTGTCGAGCCTGCTTCGACCACGCTAAGACCTTCTTTAAGCCGGAATTCGGCCAACCTCTTGTCGTACGATGTAGAATGGGTTCGGCCCTTTCCTCCGCTTGTGATGCTTGCCGCCGCCGCGGGACAGCCTGTGAGCCTGTGAGTCAACTATAGTCTCAACAGATTCGAGACCCTCTTGCGCTCTCTTTGATATTGACATATTGCAGATCGCCGCTATGATGCTGTTTGAAACCGTACGCATACAGGAATTGCTCCGCTAGTCCCGTGACCTCTTCCTTATCCCTCGTCACGTCGACCTTTCCGAGCCCCACCACTATGACAATGTTACGTGTGCTGCGCCTCTTGAAGTCCGCGCTGCTATCGCCCATGCTCAGTATCGCCTTCTTCTGGCTTTCGTCACCCTATCAACGACTCATCGCAAACAGTGGGCTTTAATGGAAAACGATGGCCAAACCGTGTGTACTTTCCTAGAGGACCCTCATTACCAACCATTGAGGCTGATAATCATAGGAGCGCAATGGCGAGTACGCTGCTGCTGTCATTGAGCGAGAGAAATTGGCCTTACAACGGCTTCCCAAAGTAGAATTACACGATGTGAGTGGCTCTCTACCGGCCTCGACTCGGTCTGTGTCCGTAGCTGATTGGAGTATAGGATATCGAAGAAGTCGACCTTCATGAACGTATGGCTCTATTACGCCTGGGTCCTAAGGATCATGGAAAAGGAGCTTGGGCTGTGGCCGTGAAGCGTTTTATTCGCGAGGCCAAGGCGCTCGGGCGACAGCTTTGGCCCCAAGTCCTTGATGGTGCCGGAGTCTTAGTCGACCAGAAGGTGTTCATTAAGTGGGAGAAGGAATTAGATACGGGGATTGCCCCTCTTTACTAGGACGGACTTAGGTTCCTGTTTTCTGTCTTCTCGCTGCTAGGGGATAATTCCGCCAAAGACCGTCGATGGGACTGCGGAAACGTCTCGAAGTTGGTTGATCTGAGGATGTCGACGACACGTCTTTTGAACCGAGGAAATAGAAAAGGCTAAAGCAATATGTGGATTAGAAGGGTCATAATGAGACGTGTCTGGGCGTGTTAGACTTACATGTTGCAATTCCCGCTCTCTTCGGGGCTGAGCACAACCCGCACTAATTAAGAGCTTCACATAAATTACCTAGGGACTTTGTGCCTAAGACTCAGGCTCCGATCCATCCAGGTGCCAGAATGGTATCTGGGCATACATGTTGTTTACATTAGCAACGACGTATGGACAAAGACTTGGAAACGACAGCAATATAATGTGAAAGTCGTAACTATGGCACGAGTGGTGATTCTGCAGGTGCCTATGTAGTAAAATAGCACGAGCTCGTCTAGTACTAGTTCTGTAATGTGCGGTTGAAACTTGACTATCAAACATCGAGCATTTTAGTTGCCTTAAGAAATTAGGCTTAACATGAAACTCTATTAACTCTGTCACATTGTAATCTTGATGCGTATTGTACTTAAAACTCGTGCCCTTAAAGCATGGCACATCAAAGTATTTAGAAACGGATACGAATCAGAGCTTTGCCGCTGATAACAAAGGAAAGATGACATGGAGTTTTCAATTTTAATCTTTTTACGCCCTTCGGAACATAATACAGTAATATCATTGGCCCTTATTCACTGCTTCGCACCTTGTGGTCTTATGAACGGGATGTATGATATTCATGACCACCAACTGATTACCAGTCGCAGAATGGCTGACATTGAAACGTATTCATGTCGTCGTATTACTGTCACCCCATACGGGGAAGCTAGGGAATCGGGCAATTCCAACTGTATAATGGATTAACAAATGCGACAGTAGAATGGGCAGAATAATTTTAGGGTCTGAAGAATGGAGGTACATGCGTATCTCCAATTGCTGCAAATCTACGTAACACTGGGAGGCGCTGGGACGACGGCCTAGGAAGAGCCGTCTATCCTTTGACGGTCGTGGCTGAGCTATTCATGCTATTGAGGAGTCTGGGATAATTCAGCGCTTTGATGATGAGGCACATTACAGGAAGTAAGAAGAGCTAGGGGCTGTAAGTATGGCAATGAGGAGAAAGGCATCAAGACCGGCAACGTACAGAGATTGTATTAGGGGTCGAAATACCATGAAATCGACAGATCGAGGTCTGGGAGTGACGTACTATCGTCGGCCAAGAATTGGATAATATGGTTTCTAACAAATAAGGGGGAAAAAGTGATCGGCTGACATGAGTTGCTTTATATTCTCGACGAGTCGTCGTACTGTTTTCACAGCCAACATACGACCAGAACATTGCTACTGCGCGGAACGGGAATCGAACCCATTAGTCCCCCAGACTCTAATCGGTTCAACCATTAGGCCATATGACCTGATAATTTCATATCAGCCAGCACAGATAATTCCAGTGATAAGGCTCAGTCAGTGGTCCATCACCTCATCCCATCTCGTTCGCCTCAGATACGAAGATCTACCGACCTCCGATCCTTCCAGTATTCAATGAAAGCCTTATTCGTCGTCAAAGAATTACCGCTGTACGCCACGCAGCGGGGGTAGGTCAGAAGTGCGATGCTGGACATCGTAGCCACAATGAGTGTCACCTCATCCGTAGTAATTCCCCATTCCCACAGACGCAGGATTTTCAACCATTTCAGTCAAGCACTCCCAGCAAGAGGCGGAGATCTACTCGAATTTGTCTGCGCCTGGCTATCTACAACCTTTCTCGTCTGCGTCCGATTTTTTTGCAATGGACTTCCAGTCCAACTCTAATCTTCATGTTATTATCGCGAATTTGTCAGGGGTTTCAGCAGCGAGAGGAGCAGACAAACAGAAAAACGGAAATCATTCGATAAATACATCAATACAGGCCATCACAATAAGCCATCGTGCTGGTTCGATATTTCCCACTGCCTACTCTCTAGGCGATACGATATCCGTAGTGCAGAGCGTAAACTTCTAGCTTTAGCAACACGATCATCAGAGTTGTACAACTAATAATTTTGAAGCAGTCCCTCCTACGTCGTTCAGTCCGACATACGCACAATTCAACAATTCTGATTAATGGGTGATTGATCACGAGCTCATTTGGGCGCAGATCGATGCCACCGCAAAAACATAAACCACATAAACGGAGACATTTTTATCTCGCAACATACACTCAATCAGTCAGCCCATGATCTAAACGCCGATGCACTCTCCGCAGTCTGCTTTCCAAGCGTCCATTTACAACTCATGTGATTACTTTATAAGCCTTGTTTATCAACCTTTTTTACATACAAGCGATAGGATATCACATGCACGGCAGCCATAGTAACCGGATTTAAAGGTTCACCTCTACACCACTACAACACCGCCGTCCACTCGATAGTCATGATCCAAGTAAATGAACACAATAAACATTTTGCTTCTGCTTGAGTTGGTATGGCCTAGAGGTTCTTCCACCTAAGATGTAAATCAAAACATCTTCACTCCGGCTAGGCTTGAGGGTTCGATCCCCTATGAGAGTAGATTCTCTCTCTCTCTTTCCTTCTTTTGCTTTTGCCCCTTTACCTTTTTTGTTCTCTTGGCTATCATAGTTCAGACCGGAGACTTCATCTCGAATTTACTGCTGCGTGCTGAGTTGCTCTGGCGAAAAGATGCTACGAGTGCAGTGCCTAATTAGCTGTGTTTCACTTGTTTTATCCACAGGGTACCATTCAAACTATCACATACATTCATCACAGGCATAGACATCTTGTCGTGGAATCTGATTCCTACTAAGATTTTACACTACTTCCCATGGTCTTCAGCCGACCAGGAATATGTACACAATACAGTAGCTCCATGCTTTTTGCTCTCTGCCCATCAGAGCTGCTGTCGGGCGAAGTAAAATCCTAACCTACTTTCAGCCTTCGGTCTCCGGATTCCTTCTTGAATACCATTGTCGTCGAGGTATCGTTTGAGGTTGAGGAATGAGAGAGACCCATATCGGAAAAAACACAGACGGTCTGGCTACCCCATCAAAACGCCTGAGCTCTCGACCCAATTTGCGCCAATGCTGTATGCTCAAAATTCCCTGCAGGGTCGCCCAGCGGCAAATACAATTTATGGTGCACTAAAGAAAATTGGACAGACCGCCCGGAATTACTGCCACTAATCATTGAGGCATGGAACTCGTTTTGTTCAAAAAGTATCACAAAGGTGTGAGATTGAAGATTAGGTCATGTCCAGGTGAACACCTCAAGGGCTTACCATGCATGAAGATGTATGCTGGCAAAGCGCGATTGTTCTTGACATAAGGGACCTAGGCGACCATGAAGGATGAGTTGGAGAGCCGAACAGAGCTGATAGTTAGAAACAGCGTCCTGGTTGGCGATTTTAGAAACGCCAGCGAGGCTTGTTATCCTCTGGCGCGTTATTGCTCTTTCGCGACCCAGCTGCGCTTACACGGCCAGTAGGTGCGGTATTCGGATGTGATTTCGGTTGTGGCAATAAGGAGGTGCGCCTAGTCGAAGCTAGGGAACTGACTGATCTTTGCTGGACATCGGCCGGACCGCCTAATGCCCTTGGTGGTTGTAGAGATGCCCTGCGATTGTCTAGGACACTAGCGGAGGCTTTTGTATTAAGACGCTGTTTCGGTGCTGACAGAGTTTGTTGACTGTAGGGGCCAGGGGAGGCTGCTGCGAGCCGCTCGCGGAAGGAAAGTCTTGGATTGCCATTTCCTTTCAAGCGAGAATCCCCAGGGGCTGGAGAGGCAGACGTTTCTCTTGATAATGGACTCCGCAGCGGTAATCTAGATTCTCGAGATGCCGGAGTCAATGATGACACGGAGCGCACTGGCGTTGGCGATCTTTTCGCGTATGGGCTGGGCGTGGTGAGGGTGAGAGGTTTGAAGTTGTGGCCCAGATCTGAGTCTCGCGTACTTGTAGATCCGTTCCATCTTGGTCGGTTGTCGGTTACACTTGATGTTGATTTTTGCAGGCGGCTACCTAGAGGTGTTGCAGAGTCGGTTCTAGAGGGTGTCGACAAGCTACCGGGATGTCCAGCAAGCGTAGATAATCTTGACGATGGCGTCCGCCTTGTAGAGGAGGTAGCGGGTGTCGAGCTGAGCCTGCGGGTAGAGGAAAGCTTTGGAATGGCGCTACCACTAGCAGAGCGACTCTTTTGGCCATGCAGAGGCGTGACAGGTTCCAAGCCAAGGCTAGACATGACAACTGATGAAGGTGGCGAGCTGCCAGGTGTTTCATTGCCACTAGCAACTGTTGACCTGTCATTCGAGAGCATGCTCGAGATGGAATCTCGAAGTTGCTGGCTCCGTTGGTCTGCTTGGATATCTTCCAACATGGCATCCATGACCTGCATTTGTTGCTTCAAGCCTTCCCACCGTGACTGCATTTCCGTATGCAGCCGTAGGATTTCTCCATTGACGGTCAGCCTGTCCTTAACTCCCTTATCAATGATAGAGAGAACACGCTCAATGGCTGGTCCGTAGTGCATCTTCTTGGCCTCGTAACTCTCGATTTTTTTGCCCATGGCAGGTGGGTTGGAGAACTGGAGGCCCTGGTCAACACCTTCGCGAAGCTTGCCCATACCGCGATCAACCGACTCAATCATCTTTTGTGCTTGTCTCCCGGCGCCTCGGAATACCAAAACCCACTTATCCTCACCGAGTTCTTTTCTGAGGGAATCGGCGTCCTTTTCAAGCTTCTTGAAGCTGGCTTCAAGACCGGTCCTTCTCATCTCGAGTTCGTCACACGCGGTGGGGAATGCTCCAGAGGCTCGAGCTTCGAATACGGAAAGTCTCATGGGTAGGAAATCCAAGGAAGCGCGTAGCGGCTGCATTCGTGCAAACAGGGCGAGTAGACTCGAGTCGTCTTGCGTCAGAGTCGGCGTGCCTGGGGAGTTAGGGCTCATAGGAAACGCTGGTAAGCTGAAGCGGTTGTTCCGGGCGACGGCCGGGGGAGTCTCTTCGACGATGGTCTCGAGATCGCCAATGTCTACACCATCTCCACCAGAAACAGCCATGATAGATTTGTGCCTCCGTTCCTCCATCTCGAAGACCAGGCGGCTCAAATCATCCATTTCGTTTTGGATGTCGCCCAGGACCATGTTCCAGAGCTCTTCCCATTCCATGGCTGTTTCCACTTGGCCTTTCGCGCCATTGAGTGTTCTACGTATTTTGCTCCATTCCTTCATGATAGCCTCCATCTGAGTGACAGCGTTTTGCAGGTCTTGGTTTGTGACGCTTCCGATATCTTTTCGACTTTGTAAATCCTCTATCGCCGTTACATAGACGTTAATTAATTCCTCGAACCGGGTGATGGCATTCTCAACTTCCTCGTAGCCTTCTCTCCCACCTGCAGCAGCCCACTCGACGTCATCTTCGCTGTCGAGTCCGTCGATGACTTCGGAGGCCTTGGCAATCCAGCTTCTGATCTGCTCGGCTGCTCCAATGAGGGCTCTTGTAGCTGCTTGTGCTGTTGGGATAGCTGCAACCTTGCCTGACAACAGCTCAGCATCAGGCAGCTGGAGGGCAGTCAATTGAGCCAGTTGGTTGGCAAAAGAGGCACGGGATATTGTGTATATTGAACCGGGTCGTTGAAGACCGAGCGAGCTGAAGTAGGAAGGAAGATCTGAAGTTGGATCGGGCGATACTACGACGCTGGTGGGCTCCGGCGGTGTGTCGTCGGCGGGCGGGGGCGGAGGCGGAAGCTGCTTCTCGAGCTCGGGAGCACGGGTGTCCCGCTCGAGATGTTCGCGGCGGGTTTCAGGGGTTGCCTTGGTGCCATTCCCGTTGGTATGATCCGGCAATCTGTATTTGTTCGTGTCCATCTCCAACGGCGGTGCTGGCGAGATTTCGGGCAGAAGCTCCGGCTGAGACTCGGATTCGGTCTGGTCGCTGGGCGGGACTTTGTTCTCGTCACCGGCTAATGCCCGGAACGAGTCGCGGCTCGACTTGGACCTCAACAGATGCAGAGGGGCGCCAGCACCCTTCCACGGTCGACCGCGCCGTGCAACAACGAGACCTGTCGAGTTTATCTGATGATTGAGGTCGAGCGACCGTAATTGGTCTTCAGGAAGGCGACCGATATGGTCGATTTGCGACTGGTCAGACGATGGCTTCGCCGCACTGCCAAACCCCAAGGCTTTCAGACGCGCTGCCAGGCCGGGGCTTGGCTTTCGGGCTTGAGGTTTGACGGGAGGGAGTGTGGCCGAAGCTGTGCTACTGCTAGTGTTGCGGCCGTTATTACGAGTATGCTTGCTGGGTTTGGAAGACTGGGTTTGGGGAGGATCGGAGGCGCCGAGATGGGTGAGGTTGGTCAGGTTTGGGGCGAGGTCTGAAAAGGTCAAGACGCTGTTGTTGATGTCGGCTGGCGGGTCGGCAGCATCTTGTCGATCTGGCGCGAAGTTGGGTGCAGGCAATCCTGGATGCAGAAAAGCGGAGGCCGTGGGTGCGAGAGATTGAGATGGTTGGCGAGGGTCGATTTGAGGCGAAGGAGCCGGTGAAGGAGATAGACCTGTCATTTACACCTCTTCTATCTGGTCTACTGGTGTGTGGTGTCGTGGTTGGATGGATGGATGTATCAAATGTATCAAGCAATCGGCTGCTTAGCTGGGCCCCGGCGCTGCGTTGGCCTGCGGGCCGTGTGTAGTAGAGTTTGAGGTTCCAGTCAGCCGGACGACTGGGAGACCATGGTTTCCTGCTGTACCTCTCAGGTAGATGTTCCTTGCCAGTCACCCACCAGTAGCGCAGAGAGCGCCAATTGAACCGGCACACAGTGTCTTGGACAGACCACACTTGTGGCGAGACTTGATATCCCACCACGTTGGGCAATGAGGGTGGTGGTGGTGTTGGTGGCCGGAGTAGTAGTGGTTGGAGACTTCTCGCAATGGTCGAACACGTTTGCCACGTCTGGCGACGCGTTGAGCTGCTGTGTGTACTGTTTATGTGTATTACTGCTGCTGGACCTGTTCCTCTGCAGCAGCTCGCCTGTCAGACGAGAGGGTGCGGCAATGCGAGAGCAAGCGATTGGCTCCGAGACAACAGGAATAGTGCAGGACGGGGGCGCACAGGTGCCCAAATGCGAATGGAATGCGGGATACGGAGTACAGAATCAGATAGCACGACGGGAGTTGGGAGCCAAGCACCCGAGGTCCACGGTTGGGATCAGGGGACGAAATCAGGGGCTTCTCTGCTGTAACCTCCGAGCCGGTGGTGTTTCTAGCAGGTGGATGATGAGGTAGTTCGTAGCGTTATGCAGGTCGGTTGTCATAGTCGTCCTTTAATTTATTAGACATGCGTCAGCAGTAAAATACCATCGCCAGACTCTATATACAGTCCCTTGGCTTTGCAGTTCATCCCGTTCTCTTTGCTTCTTCCCTTCTGCGTCGGTCCTCTATGTGCTACGTGTTGCAAAGCACGGCAGTGTCCTTGGTGTTCCAACCAGACTGTTTGAGAAAGGTATCGGCTAACAAGTGGTCAAAGACAGCAAGAGGGACTTATCAAGGACGCACGAAGCAGAGAGTGAATTACAGTCAGTTGAATAGAGAGGGAAGTCAAAAAGCCCGTTTCAAAACCCAGACCACAAGAGAAGGCAATGTAACAAAAGAATAAAGATCTCATACCAGACTGTTCGACAATCTGACTCGAAGGCTCGGTATAATAAGTGATGTGATATTGCGATTGTGAGCCGTTGGCCGAAAAAGAGACGAACGAAAGAAACCAATACTCCTCAACCTAGAATCTGCCCTACGACCTCCCCGGACTAATCCTCGACCTTTGCTGGTTCAGATAATCTCATGGAAGATTGATTATGAGGTGGATAGATTTGCGATTGAAGTACACAAACCGGTAGCTACATGTAGGTATACTACCACCAGTAATCCCTACGGTTCACTTTTCTAGAACGAGTCGAGAAGCCGGCCAAGGTAGAGAAAGACTCTAAAAAGGGGGTTCGTGGGGTAGTTCGAGTGGCATCGGGTGGAATCATCGCGGGCCCCAGACTGCGGGAGATCAGCACTATAAGCCACTGCTGGTATCAAGTATGTCCCATTGTGCATGCAGTTTGCATGGAATGAGGAATAATATCACTCTTATGATGCATGGCGAGCATGGGTAAGACTGCAGTGCAGTGGTAAACTCATTCATCGGGTCGAACGCCCTTCACCGTTTATGCATTTTGCATGTCAAGAACGTTCAAAGAGACGACGTGGGCAGTGTTGGATAGAGGGTCGCCCTGCGACAACCACCGGCAGCGATAGCAGCAACCTGCAAAGTACGGAGTAGAGTCAGAATAGTCACTTCTTTGCATCAGGACATCAACTTGTTTGGGACATGCCTGGCCCCTTTGAGAACATATCGTATCTGGAAAGGAATGTTGATGAAATTGGGTTGCCCGGACATTCGGAGACTCAATTTACTTGAATGCCAAGTTGTTTACTTTGAAGATATAATGATGTGGACAAAGAGCAGCCGCACTCCATCTTCTTGGACTGTTTCTTTGAGTATTGGTAGTCTTGTACGACGAGCGACGACTGCATATGTGGTTGTCCTACTCTCCTCACTGCCCATCCCGTCATTCACATCACACCCAATGCCATATGGTCTCTTTACAACATGAGTTCAAACCGTGAACCCGACAATAAGGAAATTTGATTAACGCGTCTCCACCTAGACGCGGCCCACGGGGCTAGGAAATTAATCCTTGTTGACTCTTGGCCCTCTTGCCCAGGCTCGCTAGGTGCTCTCGGTGCGATTGACAGCACACGTATTCGTTCCTACGTAGTACTACAGCTTAGTGCTCGGTGATCACGCAGGCCCCCCCTCCGAGGCTTCTCCTTGCTCCTGATCCTCGCGAGCTCGACAGTCACGAACAGCGACGACAGATGGGCAACGGGGAGGAAGAGCAAGGTCAAACTCAAAGAGGCAAGCAGCACCCCTGACGCCGCGTTCGAAAATAAATTGCCTTTCGTCGATGATCAGCCTGGATGACTTGGCGCCTCGTCTCATATCGCACATCCTATGCCGGCCTGCATAAAACCGTCGCCGCTGCCTTTTGTCTTGTTGTTGCAACCTGTCACCACGTCACTAAGCTGCCGAACGAACTGTGTTGACGCCTTTCTTTGTCTTTCGGTTTGGAGCCACTGCAAGAATATTCGAGTATAGAAAAACCCTTGTACTTCGGCGGAGTTGCTCCGACTTGCGCCAGCCGCCGATTGATCCGAACGACAAGACTTGCGACAGGACTCAGCCCGAATTCCACCCATTTGCTTCCCACCGTCCACACAGCCGTCAATATGGCAACTAGTCAAGAAGACCAAGACCCGCCCATCTTGCGCCGTGATTCGCCTTCACCTGAATCAACCCCAGTCCGGGCCCGTGGCCCCAGGTCTGGGATGCCGCGCTGCTTGTCGACGGGGTCGACTATGTCACGAGGTTCCAGCACCGATGGTTCGTACCGCGACTCCTTCGGAAGCGAAGCATACTCGCGCCAATCCTCCGCAAGTTATAGGTCAAGAACATCCGATATCAGCTTCGCCTCTTCCCGCCAATCAACCATAAGCAATATGGACAAGCCTCCAAAGCGACGGGGCTTCTCGAGACCACAGGGCACAGACTTTGCTGCAAGTGCAAAGCATAGAGATAGTGTCTTGAGTCTGGGCAGCATATCGCATCTGCAGTATTACTTCGCTAGGACTGGGCTGCTGGATGGCAAGGGAGGTCGGCTGGCTAGGAAACGGCACCCCCGCGCCACCTTAGACCTCTCGTCGGTGGAGAATTCGTCTCTGTTGAGCCCGAGGCTATCAGCATCTGATATGGACTCCTCGTATGCCTCAATGAGCAGTAGCCCTGATTTGGGGTTTGGTGAGGGCAATATGGTAGAGTCACCCACTTATGACCACGAAGGCTTTGATTCAGACGAATTCGAAGAAGTAGAAGCAGACATGCTGCCGCCAACCACGAGCACATACAACCATCGAGAAAAGCCAGTTCCCAAACCCCCCACAATCGAAGAGCTCAAATCAGACCTGACACAAGCTCTGGATGCTGCGGCTAAGGTCTTAACTGAGACCGGACCAACTTCAGCGGGGCCAACGACACCACCCACCACGGACTCTCCCAAAGCCGGACCTCAATGGCACCAGATCCAAGGCATGCAGGTGCTCGACGTCATGACGTTAGCTATAGGTAAAGCCAAAGTGTACTACACCGCACACGAACACCCGGATCGTCTAGACGCCATCAAATCAGAGAAGGAGATCCGCTCAGAACTGCTGTCTGTCTTGGAGGTGCTCAAACACACGGCAACTAGAAATTTCGCCGGTGGCTTCCGTGATGACGAGCACAAGGTCATGAGCTCATGGATTCACAGCATTCGCACGATGCTGCGTCAAGAAGAGGAGGCCGAGAAAGCTGAGAAGGATGAGAGAGCGAGTTGGAATTGGTTAAAGGGTGATTGGACTGGACGAGAAATCGAACGAGAACTCGCTTTTCTGTCGTCTATCGATAGTGACGCTGAGCCACTTCCCCCTTACACGCCTATTGAAACTGCAGGAGAGTTACCAACGCCGTTCCTTGAGAGTATGCAAAACGGCCTCCGACTCGTCAAGCTGCACAACGCCGCCGTGAAGAAATCCAGACGGCGGTTTGGCGCTATTGGCTCGTTTCATACTGATACGCAGAAGCCGTATCGATGTGCCGAGAACCTGCGGTACTGGATCAAAGCCGCTGAGCTGCGTTGGGAGGTTATGCTTAAGGTCGATGTGATGGGAGTTGTTTACGGCAAACCCGAAGCCTGGAAAGACTTTGAGGCTGCTATCTGGAAGTGGTGCCGTAAGGTGAGGGAAGAAATCACGACAGAATGGGAGAAGAACTGAGAGATGGAGTTCGCTTTGCTGGCGACTTAGGGTGTTATGATCATGATAATGATGGAAGTCAATGACAGAGTAGACGACTGGCTTCATCTTGTTTTGGCCTATGATGGAGAGCTGGAACACAGAGCTTGAACAAAGTGCCTGAATAAGCTCTTTCAACTTGAGATGGACTCGATGATAGTGTTGAACATAGCATATTCAAGTCTGAGTTGCTATAGAATTATGCTAGATTGTGTAATGTACAGCAATACCCCAACGAACCTAGGTTACTAGAGATGAAAATGTGTACTCGCCATGGACTCAGCACGTACCACACGTACAGGCTCTCTACGGTAGTGTTTTCTATCTCATTACATTTTTTTATTTAACATGTCTAGGCAGTCGTTCGAAGACCTGAATACAGCTAGTTATCTGGCGATATAGCAGAGAGGGCCCTATATCCAGGACACCCCAAATACAACTCCGGTTTCCCACATCTATTGCACAGTCCAGGTGTGTGTAGACTGAAGTGTTTGCGCTGTGAGCCCCTTAAGTCAAGTCCGTGGTACATACATCCATAGGATGAATATTTAACAAATTAGGCTTTGTTGACAGTTACTTGCCCATGCAAGCCCCAAGCCACACAAGTATGAGTAACTTCAATCATTGACAATGAGATCAAACGGCACTCCAACACACCACTTGGAGGCGATTCAACCACCATGACCAGCATAAAACTCGGTGCTTTGCCCATGTTGGACTCGCATTCATGCCTAATGGCTATCCGATTGTTGGCTCCTATATTTGTTCGGTCCAAAGATGCATCGTCATCGTGAACTAGCTCCTTCTAGCTACGTAGCATAAAGTCGACACGACGAATGATTGTCGTCGCCATGAGACGACATATTTCAGGCCTTTGAGAGAGATGCTTGCACAAGGTCCTCGGCAAGTGAAGGAAGGCACAGAGTAGAGACGAGTACTATTAGATACACCATTGTTTTCTGTTCTGTGTATCTCTGACGTGCCTTGCTGTGCACAGCTATAAATCTCGACTTCCGTTTCTTTCACCCCTCGACTCCTCTCAAGTCTTACCTGCACTCAGCCATCAACACATCCTTGAGAGTCCTAAGCATCGTCATCTCCCCGCCGGTTCCTCATCAAGTGGCAGAGAGGCTGTATCTTCAGCTATCACTTGCCCAGAGGTCGCCGCTGTACACGTCAACCCCGTCTCGTGACCATAACACCATTGTTTCCTGCCCATCACACCTTTCTGCTTGTCAAACTTCAGCACTAAGCAGCTTACACGACCCATCGACGCCGCCGTCGCACTCTGCTAGGAAATATTGCTGATCAAGCGTCAAAATGGAGCAGCATTTGGCCTTGATCAACAAAGTCGACACAATGGGGCTCCCGCTGTATAAGAGCACCCGCGTCACGATCCGTAGTCTGCCACAGCACGTAAGCAATCCCCTCCACACAACTCTGGCAGTTGAAACGACTAACTCTGATATAAACCCAGATCATTAAGCGAGTGTTCGGCTTCCTCGACGTCAATGAGATCAAGACACTTCGCCAAGTCTGTTCTGAATACGACGACATGATCTTCAAGGGCGCCTACCAGCGCTTCTTCCAGACCATCAAGAAGCGGGACAATACGATTACTGACGCGGCGCTGTTCCATCGTGAGGCAGGGCTCACTGAAGAGGACGATAAGAAGATACGACAGATGCTCGCTGTTGCATACGCTCCACGAGTGAGCCCCTGTATCAAGAATATAATTCTTGATGTCGATGAGAATGTCTTCACCCGACACTACCTTCCTCTCTACAATCTCCTTTCGCGAGCCAAAATGGTGCAGTTCCTGGATCTCCGCTTTCTCAATGACCTCTGGAAAGGGCCAGAAAGTCCTATGGATTCTATACTGTTCGCCAGTAGATATAATAAGATGACCGAGACCGGATCATACAAATTCATCCACTGGCTCGGACTGAGTGAGAGCAACGCGATCGGCAATCCTATGGCATGCTATCCTCCAGTCCACTTGCCTGCCCTCAAGCGTCTCTGTATATCCAGAGCAGCAATGGATCCAATTCACCTAGCCAACGTGACTCGCAGATTCGTCAGTAGCCTCGAACATCTGGAATTAGACGAAGTCCACTTCACCGACCCTGTTGGTATTGATCGGATTCCCCAAGCACGGTGGTATATATTTCTGAGGCTGCTGGCCGACCATCAACGATATGGCGGAGGCAAACTTCGCGAAGTTTCTTTCAGGGATCGGAACGCTCGTCAAGGCGACTACACGCTTCATCATCACCGAGGGTCCTGGTACTGGATAGGCGAATTTTCCTTTATGATGTCGCGCTTCTGTTACTCGGGCCCTGACCTGGTTGACGCTCTTGAGTGGCTCCTGCATTACATCGTGTACTGTTGGTACGATGATCAAGGCTACAGCCGAGATCGTTCAAAAGAAGGTGACTTCGGCATCGATGGTCTCGACCACCTTTTTCGCCAGCGACCAATCCAAAGATTCGGAGGAAGACGTGTCTGCGACAGTGAGGGAGAGGAGGAGTGGGGTGGGTTCGACGAGTTTGAGATTGAGGACATTTCCCTCGATGAGATCATCAAGGACAGGTATAACATTACTTCGGAAACCAACTGAGGCATCCTGATTGGAGACTGAGTATCAAGTTAGCTAGCTTCATGTACTTTGGCAGATCAGCAGTTGCTTCACGTACTCGGTAGGTTGATGGCTGCTAGTTGCTAGGGAGAATGATGCGCGGTTTCGAGGAAAATGAGTTCATCCTCAGATTCATGATGGTTTGGCGATAGAACAGTGCTTTTTGTAGACGACATCGCTCCATACCCCACAATGAAAAGTCACCAGCGCTCCGAACCGAGCCTGGGTAGGGACTAGAATATCCAACTTCTACGAACAACAATGTGCGTCGTAATGATGACCAGGTCGACTCTTTGCGCTACAGGCTGGCTTTCCATTATACGAACCAGTATATTGGTTCCTGGTGCGACGGGCTGGCTTTTAAATCAACTTGCAGTTGGCTTTAATTCTTTTCCTGCCGTCCAATATCGACAAGAGCCTAAGTAATGAACTCTGTTCTGCTCTGCCAGGTCCAAAAGAGACAGATACATTCAGGACTTGAGAAGAACGGCTCCATGCCACGCAAGTGTTCCCGCAATTTCTTGACGTGGGAGACATGATATATTGATTCCAAAGACTCTTCTGGTTGTAAAAACTGAAGCGTTAATAGGCTCGGTACACAGCTGCAAAGACACATTTGAATAGGCCTCTCAAGTCGATGGTGGACCCCAGCGTTCATGAAGCTCTTCGGATAGTCAGGACTGCCAATAGTCCTCATAGGTATAAATGAACAGCGCTTGAACTTTATAGGAGGTATACAGAGTCCAGACTGTCTTCAGAGATGGAATGCGGAGAGACCGAGTCGTCTGTGGGCAGTGCTTTGTAGAAGCCAACCCTTATGTCCGCTGCCTTATCTTAGCTAAGCAGTCCATGAGAGTCAAGGAACGCAGGCTAATCAAGGGATATTGCGAATAATCAAGGCTATCGCCTTGCAGAAAACGAGAATATGGAGAATAGCG
This sequence comes from Xylariaceae sp. FL1019, assembly GCA_022578705.1. Lineage (NCBI taxonomy): Eukaryota > Fungi > Ascomycota > Sordariomycetes > Xylariales > Xylariaceae > Xylariaceae sp. FL1019. The sequence continues at coordinate 577,310 of MU391932.1, forward strand.
TCCGCATTACCTAGTCGTTGAGTTTTAATATGCTCTGCTTTGCATAATGCACCTAGTAGTGACTTTGAATGGCAACTCGACCTCTTCGTATACTGGCAATAGTCATCAGTTTGGGGTCGCCAGGCTGTACTCAGTGTGATTGAAGATGATAACGTGCCGCGAACACACTCAGTTTGAGGTAAATATATGTCACCGTCTCCCATCTGTATCAAAGATCAACAGTGCTTGTAATTGAAACACTGTAAGTCCAACACTGTATAAGTATGGACTGACAGAGAGGCGAGAGAGGTACATTAGGTAGTTGCGACTGGGGTCCAGTAAAATCGGGTCGTGGTTTCCCATTGCAGGCAGCGCAAGCTGTTCGTCACCAGCCGCCTGCGTAGGAGCTCCGAGCATCATCAGCTTTGAAGCCTCAACGTCCTCAACATCACAACAATCATAAATTCCCTATCTTCGCCTCCACACACCACCCTGAACCCACCCTGAACAACAAGGTGCGCATAGTACACGCGTCCCACATTCCGTTACTGCGCAACTGAACTTCGACCCCGTTTGCGCTGCATTCTTCCGTCTCCGATAACCACCGAGCACGAATCCACCCCGCCAACTACCGGCCATGGCTTCCGATCAGGAAAGGGATCATGCCCTCGATGCCCTGCGCACCAAGTTGATCGAGTCGAGAGAATGGGAGGCCAAGCTCAAGGCACTGCGACTCGACATCAAGGGTCTAGAGAAGGAGTACAACCAGACGGAAGAAAACATCAAGGCGCTGCAGAGCGTTGGTCAGATTATTGGTGAAGTTTTGAAACAGCTAGATGACGAGAGATGTGAGCGCAAATCGTACAACTGCCACATACAACGATACTGACACTCTCGCCCTCAATAGTCATAGTTAAGGCCTCCTCTGGCCCGCGCTACGTAGTCGGATGCAGGTCAAAGGTGGACAAGGCCAAAATGAAGCAGGGAACCCGTGTCGCCCTCGACATGACCACACTCACCATCATGCGCATGTTGCCCCGCGAAGTCGACCCCCTCGTTTACAACATGTCGCTGGAGGACCCCGGTCAGGTCAGTTTTGCCGGGATTGGCGGCTTGAACGACCAGATCAGGGAGCTGCGTGAGGTCATCGAGTTACCGCTCAAGAACCCCGAGCTGTTCTTGAGAGTGGGCATCAAGCCGCCCAAGGGCGTGCTGTTGTATGGTCCACCGGGTACGGGAAAGACGCTGCTAGCAAGAGCTGTCGCCAGTAGCCTGGAGACAAATTTCCTGAAAGGTAAGGGCTTCCAATACTAATCATTCTGCACGCATATTTGTTTCACGAGGTCACTAATTTTCCATGTCTGACTGATAGTCGTATCCTCTGCCATTGTCGATAAGTATATTGGTGAATCAGCACGTTTGATTCGCGAAATGTTCGGATACGCCAAGGAACACGAACCCTGCATTATCTTTATGGACGAGATCGACGCGATCGGTGGACGCCGCTTCTCAGAGGGTACTAGTGCCGATCGTGAGATTCAGCGGACACTCATGGAGCTTTTGAACCAGCTTGATGGTTTCGACTACCTAGGCAAGACCAAGATCATCATGGCCACCAACCGGCCCGATACCCTCGACCCGGCCTTGCTTCGTGCCGGACGTCTCGACCGCAAGCTTGAGATTCCCCTGCCGAATGAGGTCGGTCGTCTTGAGATTCTCAAGATCCACGCCCAGAACGTCGTCACCGAGGGTGACATAGATTTCGAGAGTGTGGTCAAGATGAGTGATGGTCTGAACGGTGCCGATCTACGGAACGTGGTGACTGAGGCGTAAGTCAAACTCCGTTTCCTTCCCGCATCTCTTGGTCTTTGACCATAAAGTGGTAACTATGCTAACTCGCTACTCAGGGGTCTCTTCGCCATCAAGGCATACAGAGACGCCGTCAACCAAGACGACTTCAACAAGGCCGTGCGGAAACTGGCCGAGGCCAAGAAACTGGAGAGTACCATGGATTACAAGAAGCCGTAATTATCTGCATCACAACGAGGGAATGACCAAAAAACATGGATAAACAGAAAAGCGATACCACGTGACATACAACGTGTCACACGGCCTGTTCGCTAGTATCCTTAATTCAGCGCTGAGCTACGAGGTTGCTCTCCGGGCAGGGTATGGGAGCAGGAACAGTGTAATACTACGTGTATCTAGGTAGATACCAACCCAAATCCCCAGCTCGTGATGAGATGCATGTGTGTATCGAGACTGCGTGAGCGACTGGTTGTGGTTCTTGATTATGTCCAGAAAATATTATGAGCAGCATTGAAACTGCCTTGGCATGTTCGTCCACATGGCTGTGGGAGTTTGCCTTGGACGAATGATCAAGATTGTACTTTGTCACGTAGCATGCCATTCATGGAAGTTTCCTTACAGCCTCAATTCGGTGTGCTGCTTGGGGCATGATATAGGGGTTTAGATGTGTATACATGCGAGCAATCCGCCAGCAGATTCGGGAAAATACCTTGCGCGTGCGACCTGGAGGATATGGTCCATTTCGACAAGTGGAGCGAGCTGACTTAAACGCGCATGGAGAATCGAAAGGAGTTTGGTAGATTCGCCTTAGCTAGGCGTCCGCAGTCTCCCGTCGGTGGCTTAAAATATGTGCTTTGCACCCTTTGCAAAGCTCGTGGATGACCTAGTAACAGGTAGTGCCAGGTTGCGAGTTGACTCGGTAGCAATGACACTCGATATTTTCACGATACGTCGTGGACCTTTCACGGGGGTTCTAATGATTCCGGACGAGTCAGGACATAGGCAGAGTTGCAAGGGCAAGATCGTATCGTATGGTGGCCTACACTCGTTGGATGATCTTGCTCATTGCATTGTAGAATTGTTTCGTGCTCGCGACTAAGGTAGCGTTGCTAGATCTCTGAGAGATGCTATTCTTGGGTTACAGTAGCTCCAACTGCGGGCTCCATTAGGACTAACAACTGCCCGTCAGGTCGTGTAGCCCGGGTCGTGTATGCGGCTGATGGCCAGGACAACGATACCTAGGTTCTCTCTGGATGGTGACCATTGATTGGAGACGCTTGGAAACCGTAAAATCCTATGCCATACATGACTATACTGAAAAAGAGGCTGACATCAGACGTCCCCTGGCCTGAACTCCGCCATGCCGATGGGAAAGTATCCCATAAATATCTGATGTGGATTCGTTGCTGGCTCAAAGAAGGCAAGTTTGCAAGCGTACTTAGGTAATTATCACCATGGGAAACTGCAAACTGAAGCGGCAACAACAAGCAACGGTATCGTTATGATACAGATTCTCGTAGGGATGACGTTCATAGGGGCAATACACAGAGAAGTTCTCGGAAAGCCATGAATCCTGACTGACAAATTAGATGACAAGCTCAAGATTTTTTCTCCCGAATGGTGTCACTTCTCGTATTAGGAGGTTGACATTCGGGGATGAATACACAACTGGGATAACTCCAAGCGGCCTCGGCGGCCACCTGTCCGTCCAGCAGTGAGGATGGCGTGTACCCGCCGAGCCCGCGACTTACGATTCCGATCGAACAAAAGCAGCTTAGGATAACGCCGGCGGGCGGAACGCACAGCCTTTCTCGCCAACGGTGCGTTGCGGTGGTGAGCTAGTCCCCTGCAAACTGTACAGCCTCCAAATCAGGGGCTAGGCCTCGTCGTGGCTCTCCGGCGGTGGAGATTGTCAGGGTCTGCCCATGACGCCAGCGACAACACGAACTCCGCACCGCATTGGCGACTCGGCGAAACGCTTGGCAATCTGCATCGACTTTGGACTCCAATGCATGCATGCTGCATAGCAACCCATGATAAGCCGCAATAGCGGTAACGCCGTGGTGGCAGGAGGCGGGATGCTACTCGAGAATGTCCCGTAGCATGAGCTGCAACCGACGACTCGACAGCTCCCTACCTAGGTACATAGTCCAGCCCTATGAGTAGGATCAAGCCTACCTGACCCTGACTGACGTAACAGGGCGCATAGCGAGAACTCGTTGCATCTACGGATGTATGTACGATGAGTTGGGATTGGAGCGTGGGTCAACTGTCTCGACTGGGAGCCTTTGTCAATTGGCAACGGTCGGATGAACGACACAAAGAAGATGCGGCGTGCTGCATACTCGGGAACATATGCGGTGTGTCGTTGCTGGGAGGTGTGGTCCTGGACAAAGACGGGCAATCTCGTGCTGTCGATCCGAGCGGATGGCCGCCTTTGCTGTGGAATGTACCTAAGCATGCTTTTCATCGCATCGCGTTGTCCAATGACTACCACACATCATGTATCTACCTGTTTTGGCTATCAGGTGTTGCAGAATGCCATCTCTTCTCTGCAATGTGTTTGCAGCCGTTGAAGGGATGGCCAGCAAGTGGAGGCACGAGAGGATCGAGTGCGCAACCTTGCAAGGTACGATCTCAGGTCCACGGTTGAAACGACCCAAATAAACCTACAAGGTACGCGAAATCCGACCCACGTCATATGTATACCTGTTACTGCTTCATGCAGCGACACCACACTGAACTCGTTTGCTTCGAGATACCGTTGTTCAAGCTGCTGCCAAGTGTACGTCTGTGTCTCAGTCTCCAGTGAAGCAGTGTGGCTGCTTGCCTCCAAGTTGCGTCTTATGTGTCTTGTACCAGGAGATATCCTTAACCTGTACCTACAGCACCAATTCTTTGGTGTACCTAGCCTACATGTAGTATGTATGTGTGCAATGATGTGGGTGTGCGCGGTGCAGAGCTGACGAGCTGGACGAGGCTAAAGGACGCCAATGGACGGTACTTGAGCAATGGTGGTCCAGTCCAGCGGTCGTGTTGCAGCCTCTGATTCGACACTGCCCCCTCCTGCCGGGTCCCCCTCCACGCCATCTTTCAGGTTTCCATGGGGGGTTTGTTTTGCATACAACCCGTCTCCAAGAGCTACCAAAGACCTAGGTTACCGCAAAGGCCTGCTGTTCATTGTCTTTTTAGATAAAAAGGACTGCATCGGCGCTTCTTGTCTTCTTCTTCCCATACTCTGCTCTCCTCTCCTCTGCCATTATCCCATTTCCCTCCCATATTCCACTTTCACAAGCCCGGCTGCATCGTCAGTGTACTCGGTCCTCACCTGGTACCACTGCGCCTTGGATTGTGTTATAGAGACATCGCCTTAGAGAGAATTACCGCGACACAGAGGGCACAATGTGGTGAGTAGCGTCCAGCTCCAGTTCCTCTTGCACGTTATACGACTACACACATCAATATACAACAGCGTTTGACCGCTTGTCTCTCCCCTACACCGACCTTCCACAAGCTCTTATCCTCGAAATAAGGAGAAATACCCCGCCAAACTCGCAACCCCAACCTTATCCCTCCTCCGTACCTAGCCGCTTGGTTGGATTGACTGCGCCCATACTGACGCGACTCCGTCAATTAGTGGAATCTTCGGTTACATCAACTACCTGGTCGAGAAGGATAGGAAGTTCATCCTCGACACCTTGGTCAATGGTAAGAACGAGTCTCAATGGCTGCAAACCTGCAGCTTCCGCCCCGCTTGCCAACAGCTCGAAGCTGACGGTCCCCGCTCTGCACAGGCCTGTCACGTCTCGAATACCGTGGCTACGACTCGGCTGGTCTAGCTGTCGATGGCGACAAGAAGAATGAGGTTTTCGCCTTCAAGGAGGTCGGCAAGGTAGCCAAGCTCAAGAAGCTCATCGAGGACGAGAAGCCAGACCTCACCAAGATTTTCGACTCTCATGCCGGTATCGCACACACCCGATGGGCAACTCACGGCCCTCCCTCTCGGCTGAACTGCCATCCCCACCGGTAAATACCATCCAATACACCCCTATAAATAAGGACTACGTACGAGCATTACGTATGACCTTGACTACGTTTCTGTCCATTTGCTAATACACTGCTCCTGTGCAGATCGGACCCAACGTGGGAGTTCTCCGTCGTCCACAACGGTATCATCACAAACTACAAGGAACTGAAGACTCTGCTGGGCTCCAAGGGCTTCAAGTTCGAGACCGAGACCGACACAGAATGCATTGCAAAGCTCGCAAAGTATCTGTACGACCAGCACCCACGCATCGGCTTCGTCGATCTGACCAAGGCCGTCATATCCGAGCTCGAGGGTGCCTATGGTCTGTTGATCAAGTCTGTGCACTACCCCCATGAGGTCGTTGCTGCCCGCAAGGGGTCTCCACTTGTCATTGGTGTCAAGACCCAGAGACGCATGAAGGTTGACTTCGTCGACGTTGAGTACTCCGAGGAAGGTGCTCTCCCCGCCGAGGCTGCCTCACAGAATGTTGCCCTCAAGAAGCAATCGAACTTGCTGACACCGAATGCTGCTCTGCTTGGTGCCCCTGACAAGTCGCTGCTTCACCGCTCGCAGTCGCGAGCGTTCATGACTGATGATGGCATGCCTATGCCTGCCGAGTTCTTCCTTTCTTCTGACCCGTCTGCCATTGTAGAGCACACCAAGAAGGTCATGTACCTGGAGGATGACGATATTGCTCACATTCACGAGGGATCTCTGAACATCCACCGCCTGAAGAAGGCTGACGGAAGCTCCAATGTCCGCAATATCCAGACCTTGGAACTTCAGCTCCAGGAGATCATGAAGGGCAAGTTTGACCACTTCATGCAAAAGGAGATTTTCGAGCAGCCTGAGTCTGTTGTCAACACCATGAGAGGTCGCCTCGACGTCGAGAACAAGGCCGTCACCCTCGGTGGCTTGAGATCCTACATTGCCACGATCAGAAGATGCCGTCGCATCATCTTCATTGCCTGTGGAACTAGTTACCACTCATGCATGGCCGTGCGAGGTATATTTGAGGAGCTTGCAGAGATTCCCATTGCTGTAGAGCTTGCCTCCGATTTCCTTGACAGAGAGGCCCCTGTTTTCCGTGACGATACTTGCGTATTCGTCTCTCAGTCTGGCGAGACCGCCGACTCACTCATGGCCCTTCGCTACTGCCTGGAACGTGGAGCTCTCACGGTTGGTATCGTTAATGTCGTTGGCTCTTCCATTTCTCTTCTCACCCACTGTGGTGTGCACGTCAATGCTGGTCCTGAAATCGGTGTGGCTTCCACCAAGGCCTATACCTCGCAGTTCATCGCCATGGTCATGTTCGCACTGTCCCTTAGCGAGGACAGAGCATCCAAGCAGAAGAGACGCGAGGAGATCATCGAAGGTTTGGGTAACGTGTCATCACAGATCAAGGAGATCTTGAAGCTTGATCAGCCCATCAAGGAGATGTGCGCCAAGACATTCAAGAACCAGAAGTCCTTACTTCTGCTTGGCCGTGGCAGCCAATACTCAACTGCGCTCGAGGGCGCGTTGAAGATCAAGGAAATCTCGTATCTCCACTGTGAGGCTGTCATGTCGGGTGAGCTCAAGCACGGTGTCTTGGCTCTTGTTGATGAAGCTCTACCCATTATCATGATCTTGACACGTGATGATCTGTTCAAAAAGTCCCTCAACGCTTACCAGCAAGGTACGTGATGTTTTGATACCCATAAGTATGATCCAACAAGAAGCGACTGACCATATTCATAGTTGCTGCGCGTGGTGGCAAACCCATTGTCATCTGCAACCCTGGCGACGAGGAGTTCCAGGCCAGCCAGGCCGAGAAGATCGAAGTGCCCAAGACCGTCGACTGTCTGCAAGGATTGTTGAACGTCGTCCCCCTTCAGCTGATGGCCTATTGGCTGGCCGTCATGGAGGGACTGAACGTCGACTTCCCTCGAAACTTGGCCAAATCGGTCACAGTTGAATAGATTTGTTGATGTTAAACCTGATGATTTTCGTAGATGGCGGGGTTGGTGATAGGCTCACTTCGGCGTTGGCATCAAAACGGGAATTTGCTATGGTTGGCAGTTGGATAGGGATTCGCATGAGCGTTCGTGATGATTGGCTATAAGGATGTCCCGGTGACACACGAGGCACAATGGCTATAAGGCGAGAAGTCTCTCGCCACGAGGCATGTTGTATGTATAAAATCCCCTCGCCGTTCGATTTTAGCGCACGCAACTGGGGACGAATCGGTTTCAAAAGCCGGTTCGAGGCAACGTATGTGAGACACAGAACGATCTATTAGTATAGATTCGTAGACTACAATGCCAGAAGAAACTGTAAAATGTAGTGCAGATCTCAAAAGCTATCCGTGATGAGTATCTGCACGGGCTACTAAACACGCCACCATGCCCTTCGTCCCTCAGGGCATGGGCGATTAATTAGCAAAAACTGGGATGTGATCGCCCTAGCGGCTGTACTTCTATCTTGGTCTAGTTTCAGTAGGAAATGAGGTACCTCGGTTTGAAGCATGGCCGTGCGTGATCTAGCCTATTCGATAACACAGATCCTGCAAATCATACATTAAATGAAGGCCTATATGGTTGCACGTTATATATCACAGTATACCCTACTAACAGTACGTCGGACAGTATACATCCCATTGCGTGTGATACAGGCCCAAAGATAAGTATCTTTCCCGTTCAGGACCTAGCCCAATGATCGCTTTGCCGTCAGGGTCATATTTTGCTAATTAATCGCCCATGCCCTGAGGGACGAAGGGCATGGTGGCGTGTTTAGTAGCCCGTGCAGATACCTTGTGGAACGCTAGGCAAATCTCTGTTCCTTGCGCACTAACATGCGAGTATCTCGCCCGTACTATGGCATCTGACTTCTGTCTAGGTATACGCAAAGATCTTTTAGAGACAATTGCATGCATTTCGCAGACGTAAGCTACTTGTCCGTTCTTTAGTAATTGTCCAAAGGGATTTCTTGCGGCTTGATATGAACATCTGGGTTGCGGAAGAGATTTTGGGGGGTTGGACATGACACATTTTATAGATGGAAAAGTGGTGACAAGGCACGATTGCATGCATTCCACGAGGTAGTAACCTACTCGTATATATACAGTTATGAGCTTAGACTCTCGAATATCTCCGTACATACAATATTACAACACCGTAACCTATCTGCAACTACGCTTCGAAAGAAGTTACTGCACGTTGGACAGAAAGGCACAAAGTATTGATCTGGAACGATTTTCCACATCTTTAGTGGCTGCCACTGCCCCAGGATAGGACTGTATCAAAGTTACCGTTTGACACATACCTGGTGGCATTACAAAGCTACGTTCAGTCCTTGCCTCGTTTCTTCTCATAACTCGCTCTGAACCCCACTATATCTATACTATACAGTCTGCGTGCCGTATCCCTTGATACGATCAGCGAACGCCCAGCTCTGCTTCTCGAGTTTCTCGCTCTGCTTCAGCTCGACGCCATCTTTGGTGACAACGGCGATGGAGTATGTGTCCATTGATCTGGCGTCGCGGTAGAAGAGGACCTTCAGGCACTCCTTTATACACTCTACGGCCTGCTCCTGTGTGACGTTGGGGACCGCGTCTTCGTCGGGCACGAGACGTCGCATCATGGGCTGTGCGAGCATGGAGCCGAAGCCCGTGGCGAGGGAGGGCGAGGTGAAGGTCGTTCCTAGCAAGTCGGCGGCCGCGAGGAAGGGGGCGCCGTCCTCGTCTAGGCCGGCGACGAGGAGTGAGTTCCAGAGCGGATCCATCTTGGAGCGGCGGTGGTACATGAGTTTGGCGAGGTACTTGTGGAGGTTGCGGGCGTTGAGCGTGGGCTGCGGGGTGACGGTGGTGGTGGTTTTGCTGTAGGCTTCGTCGATGGCGAGCTCGGTTAAGTGCCGGTCGAGGAACTGCATGTCGGAGACGTCGCCGCCGAAGCCGACGACGGAGGTTTCGGCGAAGGTGCGCAGGCGCTTAACGTCTGTGAAGCGGGCTAGGGAGCCGTAGGATGCTAGGGGGTGGTATTAGCTGGGCGGTTTCATGGGTTCGGCTGGGGATGGAGGGGAGGCATGGTAAGTACCTAGGTTATCGGCGGCAATGACGACGCCGTCTTTGAACTTCATTCCTAATACTGAGGTTCCTGTGACTACGGGGGACTGGGTGTGCTGCTTGGGACCGTTGTTCTGCATGTATGAGGCATCGTAGGCGCCATAGATATCGTCTCTGGGCTGTATGGAGTCGTTTGGTCAGCGTCATGTAGGTGGGCTGGTTCGGAATGGGGCTGCCTTACACGGCCCCAGGCTTGCGGTCTATGGTCCATCGTGGAAGATGGTAGGTGTGATCGTTGTTTATGTGTGTGGATGCAAAATGAGTTGTCGTCGGCGGCGTGTGGTGTTGGAATTTGTTTGTGGATTGGCGAAGACGTTACCGGATGGCTGCAAGTTGAAGCTCCAGGATGAGGCCAGTGGTGGGAGCTCTGCCGTCAACGGTTCAGGTAGCGGAGAGCTGCGCGCGTCAGGTCGTCTGCCTTGTAGTCCCCTGTAGTGGTCGTGCCTACCCTGAATCTGTAGCACCACAGACGTGGAACGACGTCGGGTTTAGTAAGGATTACAGCTGGTTGGCAGCTGTGATTGGGTTGCCAACCTCTGCCAGCTCTTCGGATGGCAACAGCCATGGCAACGATGGCTTACAGCTTCTCCATTTACTCAAAGACTGTATTTGGTGATGCAAATGACTATCACATACCAGGTATCTCATAATCTCTGCTCAGCATCAGACAAACTCCTATTCATCTCTGAGATCAACCCCAAACAAATTCCGGCCAAATATGGCCGGGCTTGTAGCCTACGAGAGTAGTGATGAAGACGAAGAGGTGAGCCGACAGCCTGCGCCAGAGGTAAGATAGGCCACCACGATTTTGAAAATATAACAATACCACAGATATCAAAGAGCAGTACTAATATCGGTGAGACCAGCCATTAAAAACAACTGTATCGGCCACGGCTGACACGCGTAGCAAACTAAGTCAGTACTCTCAGCTCACATCTCTCTCCCGTCTCATCCTAATCTCTCGCTAGATCCCACAACGTCAACCAATGCACTACCAAACCCAAGCATACATGAAGCACCGAGACCAAACTCAGATGAAGCTTCATCAGTCTACGGACCACAAATGAGACCTTCATCGGGGCCCTCATTTCCACCCCTAGAAGAAGACACACTCCCACCTCTTCCCCCAGGCTCCCCCTACACCGCAACCCGCGCAATGCTGCGCGACCTCACCCTCCCCGCAGTGCCCAACATGGACATACCGCCGTCACCACCAGGCTCGCCGTCATCACTGAACAAGAAGTTCGAGAACTTCCTCGAGCTCAAAAAGAAAGGCATACACTTCAATTCCCGGATAGCCAGCAATCCATCGATGAAGAACCCGACTCTCACCGATAAGCTACTTGCGTACGCAGAGCTAGACTCGCGGGACCAGTATGAGACGACGCTGGGGAAGGATATATTCAATTTCGAGTTCCCGAGAGACGCGTTCAAGGAGAGGTTGAGAGCTAGTCAGAGTGAGATAAAGAGTGACAGGAGTAGGAAACAGGGACAGCCGGTGGAGTTTGAGAAGGCGAGTACTGGAGGGACAAGCACAGGGAAGAGGAAGACGCGATTTGATACGTGATAAGTCATGGCAGTTCGTAAAGCTGCTGTACAGATTAGGGGCATCGGCGGACATATCACATCGAGATCAGTAAGATAGGCGTAAGACATATGAAATTGCTGCCTTCAAACCGAGATATATCGTCGGCTGTAATTTTATACTACTAGAGTTACAAAGAGTGTGGTATCCTTTCATGTTCTGCAATTCGTTACAATTTGCTGCTTCGTCGTGCAGTCTTATACCCCCCAACGCCTAACTAAATCATTCAACTTCAAGCAGCTACACCATATCTACCCTTGGCTCGGTCGCATTCTTCGAGGAATCGATACACACCCTCAAGTCCCTCGAATTCGTCCGAGCAGTGCTCACCCGAGGTAACCGAGGGTGGTGACATTGTCTCATACCCCTCTGGATCAGGTGATGAGAGCCAAGGGTTTCCCTCGATCTCGCTGAATCCTTCGAAGAGCTCGTGTTCAGCGGGAAAACTGTCCTCGGAGCGGAGTGATCCGCCTGGTGACGTCATTTCGTACAAGTTGCCGGAAACTGGAGCCTCGGGCGCATATGGGAATTTGAGAGCGACCGGAGCGCCAACGTCCATATCGAAATTTGGATCCTCTCTGACAGTGCCCTTCGTGAGCCCGAGGTCGTCCAACAGCGACTCGACTGTATCGGCGTCGACGCCTGGGAAGCGTATCCGTAGGGTATAGTCCCTCTCGAGGTGTATCGGGAGATCGCCTAGCGCAGAAAGCTTTTTGATATCGGACAGCGTTGTAGTGAGATCCTGTAGTGCACGGGCAAAGTCGACGGACAGGACATCGAGGAAGCCCTCAGTGTTCAGGGTAGTAGTGTCGATGGGTTTGATATCGGCGAAAGCGGCCGATGGGAAGGGAAATCCAGCAGTGAGAGGGCTCAGCGAGGTGATGGTTGGGTTGAGGCGGAAGTCAACATAAGAGCCAGCGGCCTGGCGGGGTACGGCTGCCATCATGCGGTGTGTCTCTTCTTGAAGAGCCGAGACGGCACGGAACTTGGTCTCGCCTCGGCTTGTAACGCCATCGGGCTGGGCCCTCTGGCCAGAGATCCAGAATGCTCGTACGGCCGCAGACACATTCTGGAACACCTGAGCCTGTGTCGCGGGTGCGTGGGAGAAGTATCGGGCTCCGCCAATGCGACCTGATCCGAGGCCGTAACCACCTGCGGTACGGGGCAAAGCTCCACCCGTCAAGTTGGGGCGAAGCGTGCTGGCGAAAGGTGCGCGTCCAGTGAAGGAGGACACGGCTCGGCCGGTCTGAGTGTTAAGGAACTTGGCACGGTCGAATCGAGGGATGCTGTCCAGACGGCCAGTGCTCATGAAACGACGAATGCTGGCGTCGATGTTCTTGTAAGTCGACTTAGTCGAGTGCCATCTTCGACTCTTCTGCTGCCGGAGGAAAGCGGTGGGGTGAATAGGATGTCGCGGGTTCACACGGGCGAAAGCTGGTTCGACGACTGCATTCACGGGCTTGGTGGCCTGGAGCAGCTTGGTCCGTATGACCTTCGTCACCCTATAGGCGGAGTTACGGGCAAGCCGCAGGGCTAGCGGCGCCCATATTCCACCTATATAGGCGGGCATTTTGTGTGTTTGTGTTGCAGCCAATCTGCAGGTCTGAGGTTGAGAAGTTGGGATGTTGTAGGTGTAGAAGGAGGTTGGAACTCAGGGTATCTTAAACTTGGCCTCGGAGGGGCCTTGGTTGATGTCCGAGGCGGGCATCATGTATGTGTGGCTGTGTACAAGTTTGCCACTCGAGCGGCAAGCCTCATCCACCCCACCTTCTGGAGCTTTCCCTTATCGGTCTAGAGCGATAGCCAAAGGTGGATCACCTTAGCTCCGTCACGTCCCACCTGCTGCAATGTTTTTCTTTGAAAAATCACGAGCTGCATTTTTGTGATGACCTTCTTCCTCCTCAACCGCACTCTGGAAGCAGCGTCGTCGAACGCCCTTTGGCTGGCACCATCCGTCAAGCTCGACAATACCGCCCTCCGCTTCTATCAAATTGTGAGTTCGTTTTCCCCTCTGTCCTCCTAGTCCAGAATTTGCCATGATTAAGAACAATCAATGAACAATCCAAATCTTACAAAACCATGGGGATTCCTAAGACTCTAGAATTACCCTGAGCAATCATCATCACGCATGCCTATCGTCCAGCATATGTTGCCATTGACATACTAACGGATGTTTCCTTAGGCTAATGAGGTTGTCGTTCTCGTTGACGATGCCCACAAGGGCAGTGTCGGTCTCTCACTAAAAGGTACGGTACCTCTACTCTTTCGCATGCACTCTGCTCCTGTCCCCGAGGGGTGATGAAGATACCGACAAACCTAGGAATTCCTCTTTCCGAATACATCATGTCGATTTGTTTAGTTTCAGCCTTGTCTGACCTCACATGTCATCACTGCATTTGTTGAAAACAATCTTCAAGAAACATCTGCTAACATGGACTTTTTCCAGGTATGCGATATCGTCACTTCCCAATACTGTATTCACATGATGAGAGCTTGAACGAACGGGCGGACATAATGAACCTTCGAGCCTGTCCTCGCAAAAAACAAGGACGTACAATCTTTGGAGGGCAGGTTTCGTGGAATTCTTGTTGAGAATTCGTCAGCTGATGAAGCTTGATCGTCGCTGCTGCTTTGATGTCCTCATTCTCGTTCAGCCTGCTAACAATTTTGTTAAGGTAAACAAAGATTTTCTTCTATCGAACATCAACCTGCTAAAATGATGATCACTATTCACACTGTTTGATCCTGTCCTTTGGACATGGAAATGAACATTAACAAAAATTCTGATTTAATGAGGTGGGTTCCTGTCCTGACCACTGGTCTACTGAAATGCATACTGACGTGATTTTCTAGGCTGATAGCACTTGCAACAACCATATTTGCGCTCACACGTTTGAGAGTTGACTCGATCGCTGACTTTGTTCTCGAGTCTAGGTAATCCTCGTACCCACAAAAGCTGATTTAGGTAGCCAGTCAACAGTATGTCTCTTTCCCGTATATTCCATGTCCATCAACACCTCGCGGATGAGCACAATCTGCATTAATGTCGGAACATTCATGACGATATATGCTTGTTCTATCACCTTGGAGAACTGAAGAGGCGAAACCATCCACCTATCTTGATCCCAGCAATCATGCCCATGATGCTAACTAGACTCAACCTAGGCATTTTATCAGCCTATGGTATCCTTGTGGCGCAACCTATAGACTCCGGTAGATAGACCAGTTCAATGCAATTTGGTTTTCAGGTTAAATGTACGACAGTCAGACCCCCTGTGTGCGTGAAATGTGCCATTGCGGTTCTCAACGCACGATGCGATTGTTTGGGCCTCGCTCAATACAGCCAGTGGGCTGATTCAGGACTAAGTATACTCGCTATTACATCACCGCTCCACCAAAATCCCTTGCCTTCATTGGGCCACCAAACAGGGGCCCATGTGTCAGCATTTTGAAGAACGACCATCGAGCGGTTGCTATGCTCGGCATGCGAATCTCAAGTCGAGTTGAAGCTGAATTATAACGCTTCCATCCCATGATCACTTGAAAATTGGTATATGGACGATGGGTCATAATGGCGGGATTCCCTCTCAAGGCACACAAGTCACCATCCCTGCCATGTTGTGACTTCCAACTCGTCCTTGCGGAAGCTCAGGAAGTTCCCATCGTGCAGTCTCTCCGATCAGTCAATGTTGCACGGCCGTGGTCTGTCTAGTATGGCATCATACAGTATGTAAACATGGTAATCCCCGATGCTTTCTAGCGATTGCCAAGCTGTGATTCGGTCGTCAAGAAGCATTTCCCCAGATCTTCCCCTTGCGGGGTAGACTGCACATCCCTAACCATTCTGGAGTATTCGGGTTGATGAGCTTAGTTCCGAGTGTACCTCCCGAGCCACCTCGATTATAACGTGCTGATTGCCGACCACCATGCATTGCAACGGGTCGAGTTCGGCGTGCTCGGGTGCGCTTTGGCGCCTGTTTGACCGCTGGCGTGCTCTTCGTCGCTCCTGCAATGGATGCTGTATCTCCCCCAGCTCCTGTCGATGTGTTGGGGTAGGGGTAAAGTCCGGTAGGTACTAGGTAGGTATCGCTGCTGTGTAGACACTGTAGAACACAGGACATACCAATGACATATACAGCTGCAGTTGGATGTCTTGACCTTCGTACATTCTAATAGTGCAGTGTGTCGCTGGATTTCATCCCTCATCGCTTATAAGAGATCTTTACCCCCGCTTCCTCTCGTTTATATCATACGATTCTGTTCTCTCTACGTCTCTACCTCGTATCATCAAGACTTACCTGTACGCTGAATACCAACTACACTACGAACAACTCCAATCTCTCGTGATTGCTACACACGAACAATCAGTCAGTATGGATAGCACCAAGAATCCCATCAATGCTCAACAAGACTTGAGCCAGCGTCAGCGAAGGGTTAGTACACGCTCCTACTCTATTCTCTCTGTCTCTGTCTCTGTCCTTCTTGAATAACATTGCACACATGGAACTAATATTCAACGTGGCAGAGCTCCGGCCCTTCGTTCGATAGCTTGATGAACCACAAACGATCCACCGATCCCCACGCCGCGGCGAGACGTAATAGTCTGAATGAACAAAAGCCGACGGCTGGTTTCTTTGGATCTATGTGGCACAAGTAGGTATCCTATTTTCAGCCCTCAAGTCAGCAGTGCTAACACCAGTCTTGACAGCTTTACTCGCGGTCCCTCGAGCCCTCCGAAGTAAATGATACGACTTGTACGGAGGATTGTGAAAGGAATACGGTGGAGAATGAGCATATTGCGGACCCGAGAATGATTTCGTACTTTCGGCTGTCTATGGGTACTGGGTTGAGACGCTGGGCTGCGATTGTATTACTATAAACTGAGTGGGCGATGGGATTGTACCAAGATACTCTCTGTTCGACGAGGCTGTTATAATGAATGACAAGAAAGTTTCGGCCTAGTTCCGGCTACGTACCATCCTGGTTCCATCATCTTAACATCCCTTGAAGACGACTCTCACCAAATACCTGATAGACCTATTTCAGTGTGTAATCCATGTCTCCGAAGCGTCTGTTCGGGGGACAGTTGGGAGCCGAACACACTGCGGCATTGGGATGAACTGTGGGCCAGCCTTGATGGCGTTGCCTCGAGCTGTGTCGTGATCTTTCATAAAGCCCCTATCGGCGATGGCCTGTACCGTCTCATGCAGCGACTCCGGGTCTGGCATGATTCTGGGCGGGTGCAATACGCTGACTTCTGCCGGTTTCCGCCAAGGTTGACACTGCTACCGAGGTTGCTGACAGCAAACGCTGCCGTTCTGTTTGGGTGTATCACGCCTGTCGGCGTTATGGTTGGGCCCTAGAGCAGAATATAGTCTTGTTAAATCTGATCCATCTAGCCCCTGATGAGGAGAGAACTAGGGTCGAGTATGAACTTGCGATGTGCTGGGCTACGACCTCTGTGTCGTTTCTCTTGGAGGGGCCTATTGCTAGCTAGCCATGGGAGCTTATGAGGTATGCAGTTGTATTGCATTGACGCAAATACTAGCATTAAGAAAAGAGAAGTGCTCACTGATTCATGGTAAACCTTTCATGGAGGTGCGGGTGGGTTGATCTCGGAAGCTCTTGGAAACATTCTAGATGCTTATATAGTCGAATAAATAGCGATTGATGCCTGTGCAGATAGACGACGAAAACCATATATTGTGCCCACGCGGGCATGCCAGATTGCGGATGGTCGAAACTCTGAGCGGACTTTACCAGACCTCTTTTAGGAGTTTCTGGTCAACAGTTTCCCGGAGACAGACAAGAATGTCAAGGTATCGGCACGAATCTGAGGCTGGAGCTTCCTGAACCAGTTACTCCTGCTGCCCGTGTTAAACAAACTACCTAGAGTATCCACGATGATCATGACGATTTCAGCAATGTTTGAAGCAATGACCAATTTCAAGGTGGCAAGACGTAAGTTCTAAAACGAACATAAGCTCTCACCTTAAAGCAGCACATCGATCACAATACGTAAATAGGTAAGTACTTATTGTCGTGTATACATAATCCTCGACATCAGATGATTGTATGATTACCTCGGGCGGGGGGTTACTCTGAGATAGTGAAGAATGTCGATTAGACTTTTGACTAGTTTTTTCCCGCAACAATTGAAACCTAACACACACCGAGTTCTACTACATTGGAACACAGTCGTACGGTCGCCTCAGTTCCCAGTAACGCACACTCCAGAGGGTCGGGTCGTGATAAGAATGGTAATACAGCTACCTAAGTACGTAGCAAGAAAAGAAATGCTGAAAAGGTCTAGACCAAGTTTATCTTGTTACCCCAAGGTCATAAAGACTCTCTCGGAGCTAGAGTATGCTTTAAAAACACGTATGAGTTCATCAACGTGTGTATGCTACAAGATGAGGCAAAAACATCAAATACTCGTAGCCTTGCAAGTTGGCAGCGTGGGAGAGCTACGGCTGCGAGTGTTGAGAACGACTGGGATCGAAGTAGGTTACACGGCGCTCACTGTATCATCAAACAGTTCCAATCTTTGGACAAGCGATATATGTGTGACTATGAGCAGATTCATTTTGTGATCACTGATGCGGCACTATAAATGAAGCTTTTTACCACTCGAGTATAGCCGCTTTCTTTCCCCATTGACCATCACTTTAACAAGTCCGCTCATCATGTTCAAATCTATCTTAATTATTCCGTTCATGCTGAGAAGTGTACAAGGACATGACCGCATTGCCTCCGCTTACCGCAACATAACTCTTTCGGATAATCATATCTACGAGGCCTACTGGTGTAAGGAAGCACCGCTGGTGGACTGTCCGCAAGAAAGTGGCCACTATCGCTTGGATCTCAATCTGTAATCATATGCAGACACAGCTCACGAGTCTGGAAAGTCGTTGACAAGGATATACAGGTGCATTGCCAACAGATTTGGCCATCTCGAAGGAGCTGATCAAGGCAACTTTGCCAACTCGTGCAGTAATTGTACCTTGGAAAAGTCCGAGGAACTACATTGTAGTTGTAGCACGGGAGACGAATCAAATCCCGGGTACAGAGATGCTTCAATTGTTTTGCGTACGTGTATCTGACATTCTACCTCTGATGTCCGAAGTACTCATTGCATGATGTCTTAGCGTCTGTTTGGACCAACGAGGATTACGATGATGGGACTTTTGGTTGTTTTGATCACGATGCAGAGATGATCTCCTAGGATGGTGTATTAGGTTATGTCTTTATCATTTACCACGTAGTGGCTTCTTGGTCCAAGACTTTCACTATTCGTTATGCGTAAGGCTTGTGCAGATGGAATTTGTCAGTTGAGGTGTGTATGCACTGACGCGAAATGCTATCTATTCGAAAGAGGTTACCTATCTATCTGAAATAATTTCCGTACACTCCAGTGTGGAGTGCATTTTCCATGGGATGCGTGATCAAGTCGCTCTCACCTCTATTAGCCGCTGTTGTACCTTGGGAAGTTAGAGAGCCAAGTGAGCACTAACAATTTTCTCTTACGTCCATGCTTGCATGATTCTGCGTGTCGACTTTTGATCTTGGAGATCACAAGTTCTGAGAGACGAAGTGAGCGTGGCCAATGGATAACCACTACTACACCTGTAACCTCCGAGTCTCGCATGATGTCAAGGTCAATATATTGATACTAAAGCATTGACTGTAGCCAGATTGTTGTGATTTCGAGGTTGAAGCTATGATACAAAGGGCAAGGTTATCGACTAATTGGCACATATTACATGCCTACCTACGTGGGGATCAACGACTTATTGCTCATTTCGCATATCTATAATAATCCCATGCTATATTGAGATATGGCTGTATATAAAGTGATTGTTTGTGCTATTTTCATTAAGCAATGCGGTGAAACTTGATCACGATCTCTCTTCATTACTCGATGCTATTGAGGTTTCAATAAAGATCATTTGAAAGCTGTTAGCTGAGATCTTCCCAAATTTAGACCTTCATTATGCTCGAGCATCACCAGTTCTTACGAAAGCTGATTGCTGATAATCGCCCGTGGTCATGATTTGTGTCAAAGGTCGCCCTCTGTATTCGGTGTATAGCGTTGTATATATGCTCCTCCTATAATACCTAAGAATAGAAGCTGACATGCAGATGATCATACCGCCCCCAATCAGATACGGCGTACCGATAAGGTATACATTAAGGACCACGACTCGCTCCATACGTCGTAATATATATAGGAGGCTGTCTCATGTTTCATTGGCCTGTGTTTCTTCTCAGCTTCACATCGAGCCTGTACGACGTATAGTCGAAATGCAGTGATACCACACCCTCATAGGTTTCGGGGATCACGTCATGCTTTTCGTGCTTGGCGGAGTCTGGTTATAGACCTTGAGTGCTGCAGTCCACAGAAATGTGTTTCAAACCACTATGGGTTAACGTGGAGTCTTCACAGAAGTCCAAATTTAGATATAGGGAATGGTATCACGACAGCACATTTTCCGCATTATATTTGTCGAGCGCTGGAACTCTTAGGACTAGAAAATCAGCGAGTCTGCAAGGGCCAGCTCGCAATATATAGCTCTTCGACATGGTAGATGCCTTCCTAGATTCGGGTCAGGCAAGTCTAGTCAAAATATAGGGCGATGAAAATGGCGACAGCTACCTCACAATACACAGTCCATACTGGCCTCTGGACAAACTGGTCCTCGGGAAAGATTTTTGGTGCTACGTTAACACTCAATACAGCCGATGGTACCTTACTGACTGCCTTTCTGGCATTGACCGTCACCGTTATCGGCACGCAATTGTGGCGTATTTTTTGTTTCGTTGCGCATCACCTTTTATCCTCGGCTTATGAGCCGAATGATGCTCTTTATCATCAAGTCCAGGCTACGCTACGTACCGCCTCCGAGCCCGGCTCAGGGTTGGTGCGACTGCTCCAGCTCGTCGCAGCGTGGAGAACACACAGAGTACACGTGGTTCGTCGCCTTTTCCCCATGCTAGCCGCCACGATAGCTATCACTGTCGGTACAGCTCTGGGGTCAGGGTTCTCGTCCAAAGTGGCTGTTGGTAATGAGGTCCTCCTCAAAGGCGACACTTGTGCGTGGGTGCAGATAAATGGAAACACAGATGCTGTTGCCGAATACACCGTCGTTAGTCCCTACATGGCTACAAAGTTACAAGTTGATGCGACATACGCTCAACAATGCTACTCCAAAGACTTCTCGCCCGGGGAACTGAGTTGCGGCGGGTTTATACAAAAGCAGATTCCTTTCTCGGTCACGACGAACGCCTCATGCCCATTCCTTAACGACGCAAGAATCTGTCAGAATGATAATTCGAACATAGTTGTGGACACTGGATTCATGGACAGTCATCTTCACATGGGACTAAATCTCCCTGTCAAGGAGAGATTCCAATACAGACGAGTGATGTCTTGCGCACCTCTGTCAGTAGAGCGGTATTCACGATCCCACAACCTGTCGGCAACTCGGTCAACCATGCGGTATTTCTACGGGGCCCCAATATCAAACGAAGACAACAGTAGCAATCATACATATGAAACTTCGAATAATGCTTACAGCGATAGAGAAGCATTGGGCCAATCGAGCGGGTTTCCGAAGTACAGTATCAGGTGAGTATGAACAGACGCTACTATCACCTCACCAGTCCAAGTGCGATCTGTGATAACCATTGTAACTCTACCAGACCTTTTACAGCCGCGTGGGAGAATGGCACTCTGAGCAGCTGGGGATCGACCTTCGTGCCCATCCCTGAACTGAGTGTGCCGGACGCGGATCTCAAGCTACTCTTCCTGTCCGGCAACGGGATCTATTTCACTAATATTACAAATGATGCATGGTATAAGGCCACAACTCCAGGCTACTACGCACATCCACTACCAGCCAACGAGAGCAGTGCGATCCAAGTTTACCTTCAAGATAACCCAGCAACACCCATGGGATGTATGCACCGAAGTCAATATTGTCGCCCGGGACGCTCTGGTAATGCCATATGCACACGACTGACCGGAGAGCTGGACCTTTACTACTCGGTTCTAGAGGTATTTGACGAGGAACATGCCTTCAATCGCGTAGCCTGGTTCCAAACAAACGTTGATGCCAGCTGGTGGCCCGAAGACATCGTGGGGAGAGGCGATGTGAACCTCGCGGCTCAATACCGCGTGAGATCCGGTGTTCAAGGACCTTTGCCCGACGATCAATGGCATACCGAAGTACAGTACTGGTTCTCCATCATGTTGGCATCCATGCAACGGACATTTGTCGATGCTGCCACGGGACCGTCCGACCCAAACCTACGAAGCTACCGCGTCCCATCAGCCAATGCCGACGAGCAATACTTGTGCGCGAACCAGGTAAGGGTGTTGCTTCAACATCAGATTACCTATTCACAACACTAACGACTTGTACCCAGAAAATCCTGAGCGCAGAGCACATATCCTTTTCCGTCTTTGGTCTGCTTTTTATCTTCGTCTTCGGAGGAATCGTCATCACGCTCGGTCTCACCCTCGATTCGATCGTAGCTTATGTACAAAGAATCAGGAAAAGCGACTCACATCACCGACTTGAGTGGTGTCTGAATGGCACATTACAACTACAGCGCCTGGCGCACGAGGCTCTTGGTCACAGCACCTGGGACAATTGCGCAAGGACGGTGCCTACCACAAGCTCGGATTCCAAGCTAGGTATACTCGATATCTCGCGTCTTGATCACCCGGTTTATGGTCTTCAGCCGTACCGAACGCGCCGTACGCTCACCGCAGCCTCATGCTCTACGCTGTAATTGGCCTGTTGAATATCAGTACTATACGTGTGGAGCGGTCGGCCCTCAAGCGCCAGCAAATGGGTGGGATGCTGTCAACCTGTTAGCTATACTGTTGACTTGTTGCTCCTTGTCAAAATGGCACAGCTTTATCCGATCACATGGATACACCGATCTAGCCCTATGCGCAACGGAGCCACAACTTATGAGTGGCTACAATCTACAAACTCTCCTCTTCCTCTTGAATTTTGGAAAAATGAACGAGTCGCTGAGTCAAGCGTTCTAGGTAGATTGCCAGAATGATGGACTGCAGTATAGAGCAGTCGGAGCCTGCCTAGATATGCCGGCGTCGTGGGGGCGCGTGTATAATCAGAAACGTGGCGATATGTTCTATTATATAAGGCCCGCCTCAT